>BSYO01000024.1:11589267-12789267 GCA_033239525.1 Nepenthes gracilis
ATAAATAAATACATTTATTATCATATTTTTTTAATTTTTTATAAAAATTAAATTCAAACCATTAGATAATGGATCCAATGACCACGCAAAACAGTCATGTCTTCGTCTTATATGTATTTTTTTTTAAAAAAATTATATTATTAAACACATTAAACGTGGAACGACACCTGTCAAAGACAAAATAAAAAACCGTGTTTTTTTAAAATATATTTTTTATCTGTTACAAATATTATTTTAAAATTATGGTTTGTAATGAATTTAAGAAAAAATAATTAACCCAAAAATAAAATGCGAATCACATGTTCCGCGTTATCGGATTCACAAATCACTGTGTTCAAAAAGTTGTAGTCTTTACCTTATGAATACAAATACTATTTATATATTTAATTTTATACTCAATTATATTAAAATTATTAAAAATAAATATAAAATTTATATTATTTTAATTTTTAGTTTTTTAATTTTTTTATATTAAAAATAATAATTTTTGTATAACTAAATATGCTTATGATGGGTAGGCCTAACTGGCAGGACAATAAGAAAGCGGCCTAAAATTCAGAAAGGCCCAACACGTTAGCATTAGACGGTCAACGCACTAGCTCTAGAAACTTGGTGAAAGCGAGGTAGTTCGATGTTGAAAACTTGGTTTTACGGAGCATCGAGGCAAGAAACGTGGCTAGACGAAACAAGCTCTCCCCCAATTAGGAAGGGTCATTTCTAGTCTCCGTCGTCCTGCGAAACGGGGTATACAAGCTCCGAAACCAGGACAAAAAGTTGGTCCCACGGATGTGGAACGCGATCCACCTCAAACGCTATTATCAGTGGAGACCCAGGTATACGTCCTGCATTTGTGTGCGCGATTCGATTGAGCAAAATAAGTGTTTCATTAGCATGCTACATGTGCATATATAAATATGTGGTCCTCATTGCAGGTTCAAATCGACCTAGGTGCCCCTAAGTCTTGGAGGTTTTTACCCTCTCGTTACTAAACTTTGATCATTCAAGTGGCCCATGAGTAGTCGTATTTAAACCCGGGTCATCCAGGCGGCCCATGAGTGTTCGTATCCAAACCTTAAATCCAAGTGACCCATTAGCGGTCGAAAAAAAATCTTAGGGGGCTAACACAGCATGCGCGACGACCTCCTTCGTAAGGAGATGCCGTGATCAGCCAATGATGGTCGATTGGAGCAAAATACTCCACCAAAGTAGGCCGCTCGAGTCTACACCTAAGCAACGCAGCTAAGCTTTACTCACGGGCAAATTCTAAGCCGGCTTAATATACACAACGACCTAGAAGACAACTTTAACGCTCCAAAAACAAAGCGGGCGGCCAACTCGCAAGTCACTCTGCTCAGTTGACCGCCAAGAATGTCAAAGAAGCAAAATACAAAGGTAAGAGCATGTGACAAACACAGGCTACTTGTATTATTGTTGAATCAGGAGATACATCATTAAATTCAAAAAAAATACATATACAATCACAAAAGCTATGGGGCGGTGGGGGCCTTTAGCAGTCTTGACACTCCCCCACAAGGTTGTCTCGACGCTGAGCTGACCCGTTCGATAAATTGATGAGATCTACGGAGAAGTCGAGATCAACCCGCATACAATACGCCGGCTAATGTTGGCCCATTCCTACAACCGCGCCAATATCATGCCCTCAACCTCGTGCGGGCGGATACGGAGACTCAAATCATTCTCTAAGGTCACCATTTGCCCAACAAGTTGATCGATACGCCCTTTGGCTCGTTCATTCTCTTCCTTCAAACGGGCGACCTTAGCTTTTAAACTTAGGTTCTCCGCCTCCATGCCCGCCAGAATAGCCTCCAAGGCAGCTGTGTCCTCACGGTGCTCAGCCCCTGAAGCCGCCATATTAACTTCGAACCAGGCGATCTCCTTATACCTATCAGAGATCGCCAAGTCTCTTTGCCTGAGCGCCTTATCCATTGTGCTCGCTACTCATCCGCCCCATAAAAAAAGAAAAGGAGATTAGAAAGGGAAAATCAAAAGGCAAGGCGGGCAACAGAGCTTATACCTCCCAGATTTTTTGCGCCGGTCTTTCTGGCGATGCATCCAATTCTGACGCAAACGGGGATGAGTCAGGAAGGGGGTCCACGTCGACGGGGCTGGCAGCAACCTCAGCCATGAACTCCACCATGGGATCCTTTGGAGTGCCCTCCCTCCTGGCTGGCTCTCTAGAAACGACGGAAGACTCCAAAATCTGCTCCTACTGCTCCGCCAGAGTCACTACAATAGGAGATCCAACTGACGGCTCCTGCGGCCCAGGCGGCTCCCGAGTCGACTCAGACAGCCCAGGCTGCGCCAGGACAACGCCGCCGTTCAGCTTGGTCTTATAAGCCTCAATGCCTGCCTCAACTTCTACCCTAGATGCGGCGCCAACGCCCCCAAAACGTCTTGCAGAAAGGTAGTCAGGCCCAGATGACGACGAAGACGGTGCCACTGAGGCCGCCCTCTTTCGCCTTGGACTGGGAGGGCTCGAATGAGTAAGGCGGGGACCAATAATGTTGCCCTTCTTCCTCTTCTTTTTCTCCAAGACCTCCGGCGGTGGGATCCTCAATTTTTGGACTAGAGACGGAGACCAAATGCTCTCTCCGAAGTCCTTCAGGTTCTTCTCTATCAGCTTAACCAACCACTCCAGGGAGGTCGTCTCCGCCTCCGAAGGCGCTCCCGTGTACACCTCAAGCACTTGACCCCACTCCTTAGGAAGGGCCAAAACTTTCCTACGTTAACAAAAAAGAACCGGTTCTTCAAGTTCTTGAGGGAGTCATAAATGACGGACCTAATTTTAACACCGCTACGGGGAGACAAAGAGATCCACTCCGCTCCCTGGTTGATCTTAAAGATCACCCTCACTATTGACATCGTCAACAACTTTGAATGTTGACGAAGAAAAATATAGAGGGGGCACAAGTACCTGTCGGCGTTGGCGTGAAATTGAGTGATAGGGACCTAGAGCGCCTCGAAGATCAACATCGGTTCATCAGGGATTGGGAGGCGGAGCCCACTCCTCAAATGGGTCTCATAAATAGTCACGAAGCCCTTGGGCGGCAAAAAGGCTCGATCGTCCTTCCCTGGAATGCGGAAGGCGATCTCCCGCGGAATGTTGAACTCCACATACATGACCTTCATGTCAGTTTCTCTCAGAACGGAGGCGATGTTTGCGACGGAAGACATGGTCGGCGCTAGGGTTTGTGTTTTCTTCCTCATAAAGCGAAACGAGGAAGACGAAGAAGTAAGGATGGCACAAGGAATTCAAAACAGAGCAATCTGGCGGTTTAAAAACCCATGTGAACCCCACACCGTCTCGAAAACCTAGCGCCATCATTACCGCCGCATTTCATTTCCCTAGAAGAAGGCTATCGAATCGAGTACTCCGGCTCATTAAATGCCAGGATCTCGAACGTACCGCGTAAAGACACGTGGCATACTTTTCTGGCAGGGTGGCTAAAGACCAACGTTTCCTTCTCCAAGTTGTCCGGACGCTTTCCAAGAACAATCAACGAATCCGGTAAACATTTTGGAAGCTCTTAAAGCACCTCTTCAGACGGGCAACGACTTCGCCGACAAAACTAAATGCGTCCCATCATAAACATACTGGAAGCTGTAATCCTAACCACCAGCATATGGGGCTAGTGATGAGTAGGCCCATAGCTGACAGCCCAATAGGAAAGCGGCCCAAAATCAAGAAAGGCCCAACGCGCGTTAGACAGCCAACGTGCTAGCGTTGACTGCCCGGCGCACAAACAAATGACCAAAAAGCGCTCATTCTAGGCGATCAACATTTCTGTTGACCAGAAGCACTGTAGCAGCAGGCCGCGAAAAACGTTAAACCTAATACAGATCAGGCCAAATTTGGCAGGCGACTCGTACACAAAAAGCAACGATCCTTTCCATGATTACACGCTTTCCTTAAAGTCGATCTCCCCTAAAAAGGCAGCATCGGATTCAGCGCCAACAATGGAGTCTAACGGTCACAAAAATATGAAAGGAAAGCAGATAATTTGGAGATCCATCAAATTACGCCAGTCACGCCCACCAACTTAGAGAATGCCACCCAACGCCAGGCCAAGGATCACGCCTCCCTAGCCAAGGATCACGCCTCCCTAGCCAAGGAATGTGGTTTTTCCCACCGTCGATATAAACCCAGAGTTTTCACTTTGAAAGGAACAGACGCTTTAAGAAGAACACATGCTTTTTAAAACAACAGACGCTTTCTGATACAATCTGAACTACAAACGCAAATAGTGCTTGAGCAAACTTTCTCTAAAGAGTTTACCTTCCAATCACACTCAAAGCCTCCAGATTACAGAGTCTTCTCCCGCACTCTGAGAATCGTCCTCCAAAGCTTCCACGCTTTCGGGACACAGCTTCCACTCATTCTCTGTGAACAACGAGTTGGAATTCATACTCTCAGTGAGCCACGGGAATGTATTAGGTCAACACTCCCGATAAACTCATTATTTCTCTCTCTCTTTTACTTACCAGTTCACCTTCCAAAGTTCAAAGACTTGTTACTGACTTGAGCGTCGGAGTGTTTTCGGTGGGACAACCTTCCGCCGGCACCTGACATTTCGTTTTCTGTAGTGGTATGCAGGATTCAGACTCAACGAATGAAGTCAATCAAATCAACCACCCAAATCCGAAACGGTTCGAAGTCGGATCTAGGACGCATCAACTTACATTGTGTTGGTCATTTCAAAGCATTGAAGATATATTTATATAATATAAATTTATTCTTATATGTAGTTTATATAAGTACTTTAATATAAATACAGGAATCTAATGAATAAACAAGATTATTTCAAAAATAGAACTTTGTTGTCATTTTATTATAAAATAAAAAATATGAATTTATTAAACATTTTTTAGATAAAAGTTTCGAAAAAGATTTATTTTTTTTCAAATTTATTTTTATATTATTCTTAAATTTTTTATTGCAATATGAATATATTATTCTACGTAAATATTAGGTCAAATTTGATCATATTTTATATCATAAGGTAACGTATTTTTATAAAATAGTTTTATTAAATAAAAATAAAAAATTGCATTTTAGCTTTAAATTTAAGGAAATATTAGTATATTATTATTAAGTCTTCAAATCATGGAGAATCAGACCATGTAAGCGCAATATGATGGATGGCAGGTCAACAACGAGGAACGCCAGCTCTCGCGTCACAGAGCGTGGGTGGGTTCTCATAGTAACCTCCAGTCAGACTATCCCTTGTACCGGAACTGGTTCGTTGTCCAGGCC
Source organism: Nepenthes gracilis (assembly GCA_033239525.1). Lineage (NCBI taxonomy): Eukaryota > Viridiplantae > Streptophyta > Magnoliopsida > Caryophyllales > Nepenthaceae > Nepenthes > Nepenthes gracilis. The sequence continues at coordinate 11,594,543 of BSYO01000024.1, forward strand.
GTACAAGGGTCCGCTGGCAGCTTTCATTTGGCTTCGTTTTAGTCCAGGTTTAAAGAAGGCATTGAGATACAGCAAATTTCGCGAATTTTCATTATCGATGAAAACTCCTTTCAGTTGGAAGTCATCTCCACCACCTGAAACGAGGGCAGATACAATAAGGGGATCAATATGGGAAGAAGTTATATGAGCCATATCGTCGCTGCTAAAGCTAATGATATCATCCCTAACACCTATCCTCGCTCGCTTGTTGCTGGAAGTTGGCCCCGGCGGACCACGCCTGGTATCCGCGACGGCCGTGGTGGAGATCATGTTGACCACGCCGGCAGCTGTGTGGGCCCTCGGAGGCTCGCTGGCTTCACCATCATAGGTTGCGGGTCCCTGCCCCGAACTCTTCACGAACCGCTTTAGATGCACGCGCCGGATCAGATCCTCTATCTCTTGTTGCAGGGTCCGGCAGCTCTCGGTTGAGTGTCCCAAGCAGCGATGGTACTGGCAGCATTTGGTCTGGTCGCTGCCGCTGGGGCCCTTCTGCATTTTAGGCCACTTGAAGAACTTCTCATCCTGAATCTGCATCAGGATATTGGTACGGTTGTCGTTCAGAGGGGTCAGGAATGTTCTACCGTAGTCCTTTCTGGGCCCCGGCAGGGGCCGCTACTACTTTCGGCGCTTCGGGAAGTGCTGGCCGTTGCTATCCCTCTTTCGCCCACTAGTAGTCTTGGGGGCTTCCCGGGGCTGGTACGCTCGCTCTGGGTGCTTCGCCTCTTAGCCACTTCGGCAGTGATATATGCCCGGGCGATGGCTTCAGCCTCCCGGAAGGTTTGAGGACGCTGATGAGACATGTGCTTGAAGAAATCCCCCGCCACCAGGGTGGCAACGAAGGCGTTGAGCTTCAGCTCGTCAGATTGCTGGGGGATCCGCCGTGCCTCGGTGATGAAACGGTTTAGGAACCATTTCAAGCTTTCGTCTGACTTTTGGCGGAGGCGGACCAGGTGTCATGGTTGCCTCTCCTCCCTGCGACTGGAGGCAAACTGACTCACGAAAGCTGTCAGCAAGCTTGTCGAATGAGCGTATGGAGTTCGGGGCGAGGCCGTGAATCCAAAGCAACGCGTCCCCCCTAAGGGTGATGGGAAAGCACTGGCACATCAGGGCCTCGCTCGCCCCCTACAGTGACAAGTGGGTACGGAAGCAGTTGAGGTGGTCCATCGGGTCCTTACTTCCGTCGTACCCCTCCAGGATCGGCATCTTGAACTTGTTTGGCAATGGCTGGGTCCGCAAGTCCATGGCGAAGGGCAATCTCCGGAGGTCGGCGGAGGAGGGCGTGGGCTTCTCCTTATGCAAGATATCCCACAGCACTTTGACTTTCTCCTCCATCGACGGGTCCGTAGTGCCTCTTGGCTTGTTGATGACATCGCGGAGCTCCGTGGGATCCTGGTGGTGCAGCTGAGGTCATCGGGGATGGCGATTCTTTGCCTGAGTGGCTCGCTCGTTGTTAGAGCCTGCCGCGGTTGGCCTCCCATTGCCGCGCGAGTTGCGGGGGTTACGCCCCTCAGGGCTCTCCTCCCGGCCGTCGCAGGCGGGATGACTTTCCGCTTCGTTAGGATCATCTCCGCCTGGGCCCGCCTGGGCTACAGCGTTGTCGAGTTGGTTGGCTCGCCTCCTGCGGGCCACTGCACGACGCTTTGCTCTCTTGGCGGTGGAGGTTTGAGACGCTGGAGAAGCAGCTCCCGGCCACGGTGTTCCTGTATTCTCGCACAGGGCGCGGAGGACCAACTTGATATCACCCATGTCAGCAGCTAGGCGGTGGACGTCAGGCTCAGGTCGGTCGTTCGCTGGGTTCCCGACAGGGGGGTCTTCATTTTGGGCAACGACCTCCATTGCCGAAGCACTAGCTTGTGCTCGAGTGTTCACAATTTTCTTGTCTTCAGGAAGGAAGTGGGAAAGAGACGCTTGGCTTCTTGTTAGTTTCCCACAGACGGTGCCAATATTACGTCCCGGGTCCGCGGTTGCCGTACGAATTAGAGAGCCTTCGGATTCCCAAGCACGCGGTGGCGTCAGGCGAAGGGTCCGGTCTCCATCTCTATGAACCTGGACCTGCACAATAGAAACAAGAAACAATAGGTCAGGGGTTCGGCAAGATTTCTCCCACCGAGGCCGCTCCGACGCTCAAGTCAGCAAATTTTTGCAATGAACGAGAACGGCGCACGCTATGAGCGGTGCGCGGGTGAATGCTGTAGAAGCGTGTGAGATGCCTATACGATGGTATGGAGAATGCAGCGAGCAGGTTGTGGAAGGCCTGGCTTCCTTGGTGCAACGCGACGGGTGGCTAACTTTCCCGTAAGCTGAGAAGACGTGGGGTTAATTATCGAGAGCTAGCTTATGCCAAATAGAAGTGAGTCACTCATCAGTTCCAGCTCTTTCTTCCCTGTGAGTTCGTTCAAAGAGTGCGGGGATCAAAGTTTGAATTCTCGGGAATCAGAATCGGAATCGGGAAGTCGGAATCACTTTCTCTGCCGAGTGTGGGAGCTCTTATAGGCCCCTCCCCCTTGGACTCTGGGCGCCAAGATGCCCGTTGTGAGGGCTCCCTTGCCGCTGGTCGCTGTCGTGGACCGCCAGTCATATCGGCTGTCGTTTTGCCGTGGCTGGCAGGCCCCTGGGCGCTGTCGGCCACGCCTAGTATCCCCCTGAGCGAGGATTGGATGGCTGCCTGTTGGCGATTGCGTGAGCCGTTGGCGCTGTGTCAGCTGCTTCTCCATTGGCTGGCATTTCCGCCTTTCTGTCGATTTTCCGACAGCGCATTAATACGTTGTGAAATTTTCGTCGCCTTCTATCAGCGTGGCTCTACATACGCTTCCTGTGCAACTGGGCTGGGCTCGTCATCCTGCGTGGGCTTTGTCATCCTTCTCATGGGCCTCAAAACTCTTCATGGGTCTGAACATGGGACCCAACAAAAAATATATATTTTTTAAAATTTATTAAATTTTATACCTTAAAGTTAAGGCAAAAGAACATATTTTTACAATTAGTTTTTTCATATAGATATCAATTTGAATTCTTTAAATTATATTAATAAAATTTAATTTTTATATAAAAATAAAAATATATAAAAGTTAAATATTTAATTTGGATAAGAAGTATTTTCCATGTAGCTATCGTTGCCACTTATGGTGATTATAATAGTAAACCTCAGTTTTAAGTTAATTTATTTTAATTATTTAGAGGGGGGAGGTCAGAAAATACTATTTTAATATATAGGAAATGTAATTAATTTATTTATTTATTAAATTATAAACCAAGTAAGCATAAAACCGGATCTGGTTTGTAGATTTTATATAAAAAAATGACCAGATTGCATCGTAAGCATTAACCATCCCTATTATCAACATATTCTGTAATAATTTCTGCATGGGTATCTTAAATATTTAAATTTTCTAAAACAAATATAAAATTTCTTTAAAAATATCAAAAATATTCTCAAGTTTTTCATTATATATATATATTTATTTATTTATTTTATTCTAATTATGTTTTTTAACTTTTCTTCTGGGACGAACTATATTTTATGTAAAAGAACATGAGTTCGATAATATTTAAAGCACATAATAATATACACATGATATTAAATAAAAATATATAAAAATAATAAATTATATGTAACCTTATGTGAAGAGCCTCATTTTTTAATCATGGAAAAAATTATAGACTTTATATCCAAAATATATCTCTAATATATGTGAGTTTTTGCCATAAAAATCTGCTTAAAATGCCTTGTAATGAACAATTTTTGTATTAAATAATACGAGACTAAATAAAATAAAATGGCTGATAATTAAATAAGATTATAATTAAGAATTAAATAACCAATTATTTAAGTGATAATTAAGTACGATTATTTTTTCTTATGTGGATTTACGTTCATTTTATACTTTGATTTAATTAAGACACACTAAACATATGGTTTACGATAATATTACATTTGATTTAATATTTAAAATATAATCATTTATATTAATTAAGTTACATGCACCTTAATTGAACGTGTAATATGATATGAAATATATATAATTTAAAAATTTTTATATAGTTAAAAACTTTTTATATATCCAATTAAAATTTTAATTTTAATAAAAGGTTAATATAATTGTTTATGTAAGACTAGGTTCACTCTCATTCATATATGGGCTTATTCCAATATTATAAATAAAAAGAAAAATACTTTAAATTAAACAAGTTAAATAAATTATTAATTAAGTTAAAAGAGTAATAATAATTTTATCAAATTGGGGAAAACATTAACTACGGAAATATCCATGTAGTGGTGGTGGTCCTTCAATGGGTGACGGCGACGATGAGACGAAAAGCATGATAAGGAATATCACAATCAGGTCCCTTCAGCGTCGTCGATCGGTCAAAGATTCATAATCCTGTCCGTTGATTTCCAGCGAATCACCATCACTGATTCATGGCTGATGTGAGAAAAATCATGACCGTCATGATTTTAACACGTCTACGGTCGGGGGACTAGCGGTCCTGGATTTGCCACGTGGTTTCCTCCGCTTCGCGTAAGTTTTTTTTTTTTTTTAAATGAAATAAATACTATATTTCAACTTTTACAACTCATTTATAGCTCCTTTTATATGCGAGGCTAATTAAATTTTAAAAAAATTAAAAATAAATAAAATTATTATGAAACCGATAAATTTAGTGATAATATTTTAAATATCACTAAATAAAACCGGTAAATATTATGAAATAATAATGTATTGAATGCTCACTCTTTCCATTCGTACGGCGCACGATCGACGATCAAATAATCTCCACGTATATCCTTGGCAACACGAATATCATCATCCAGATATACGGATTCAAACCTGGAGGCATCCAGTACGTTCATTTCAGTATATTTAATACAAAATTTAATTCAATTATTAATAAATTCATACGTAATTTTTTACTTATGAAAAAATTTTAATAGGATCAGTCAGGGGTGAACAAATGAAAAAAATTCAAACCATCCGAATCAGGCCTACTTAAATCTGATGTGATGGTTTAATTTATGTATGATTTAATCATAATTTGATTTTTAATCTTAACCGTATTTTAAAAATTTTTAGATAATGTTAAAAAGTTAGAAAAATTACATTGGGTACAATTTATTTTGCTGAATACTATATTCTTGTATAATTTGATATATCCTAATCAAATAATATTTTATATATCTTTTTTTTATATCAAAATATGGTGGATGAAATTTAAATTCTTATATATTTTAATAAAGACGGAAGAAATTGTTGGGTTCTCATCATTTTCTTGTGGGTATCACAACAAATGGATGATCATTTAAGCAGTAAATGATATTAGCGCAGATTAAGGTTCGGTCGAAGGTCATTGGAGGTTCGGTTGTGCGATATTCAAACAAGAGTCAATCAAGGTTCGGTCGAAGGTCATCGGAGGTGCACAGATTACGATATTAGCGCGCGGCGAAGGCGCACCAAATCCAAAGGGCCCAAAGGTCATCAGAGAGAGAGAGTGTTCGAGACATATTCAAAAGGTTCCTGGAGCACCAAATCCAATGGCGTTGTGCTCAAGGCGTATTCAAGGGGCACCCGAGGCATTGTTTGCCGAACCATCTGTGCTTGATGGGTGCTAGAGTGTAGCTCACAATATAAAAGTGCGCCTTATGTATTTTAGAAAATTTTGAAATCAGTTCTGATACAATGAGCATCGCACAGAAAGAGAAGCAAAAAAGAAGAGAACAAAGGAAAAAGTTTGATATCTGGTTTAAATCCGATTTAAATTTTGTTCTTTGTCAGAGTCGACGTTATTCAATAGCAGTTTTCTAGAGCGTATTTCATTTAATTACTTTTATTCCTCGTTGTATTTTTTTTTTTTTTTGTGAGCTATTGGGTGTGTTGATGAAATTATAATCAATAATTCTTCACTCGATATTGTAATGAATAAATTTCGGAAGGAGTTACTTGTAACAGATACTTTTATAGTGGATTATTTTAAAATTTATCTCATAATTTTTTCCTTAATTGAAAAGAATTTTTCACGTTAAAAATATTTTATATTGTCATATTTCTTATACTTATAAGTTTGATGGTTGATATTTGACGGAAAGTTTGAGTTTTATTCCACTACATTAGATTGTATGTATCCGAATCAAATCCTAACAAAAATGATCTAATAAGAGAAACATTGTTTTTCCTTGGGTTCTCACTTCCAAGCTCTAGGCAAGTTGGTGTCCAACAATAAAGTTTTACATTTTATTAAGTATCGTCCACGGTCATATAAATCTATTTTTATCATTTAATTTGATTAGCGTAAAAATTTTTAGAAGTAAAAATAATTTTAAATTATTTTCTTACCGTATCGGTTCGAGTATAACTAACTCACTACATGTTCTCACATGAACTTCCTTTGGCTTACAATTTAAATACCCCAATCACCTTAAATGCCATTCACGCATTTAATATTCTACAAATACAACTTGTAAACGTTTATAGATTTTATTTTTTCTTTTATCTGTTAGTATGACTTCGGTTTGATGACTAGTGTAGTAACCCTAAAAATAAAAGTCCAATTAAAATGTTTCCACAAAACGGTTTACCAATTTACAGAGATGCAGCAGAGACTCTGCAGAAAACTTCAATCAATCAGAATGATCAGTAGAACACTGCAGGCCATAACCGTTCCTGAAGCCTATTCATTCATGGCTTCATTGATGCTGATTTGCAGCTATAGAACAAGTTCTTTTGATCTAAATTATCTAAACGATTAGTAAGCTGTCACTTGATATGATTGTAAGGTTATGGGGATATTTCAAAATGAAAGGTTCTTGGGGTTTATTGGACGAAATGAGCTGAGTATAGGAATTGAATTTCATATATTCAGTATGAAGAGAACCGTTCATTGATTAAGTTTTCTTAGATCAAGGTCCCTTGGAGTCCAAGTGCAATTGAATTAAGGTGCATATAAAACAAAAAAAAAAAAAAGAGAGGATATTTTTCACAAATATCGATGAACAAGGCAATATGGGCATGTAAGAGCCAAAAACTCGGAAGCACAATGGCCATCCAGCGTTCCAAAGCAAATTAAAATAAGCTTCATCCAGAAAAAGTATATGATTCTCAGAGCACTCTGGCCCATATATGAAAATATCGGTATTGATCAGGATTGTATAAGGTAACTATTAGTATTTGAAATATCATGCACAAAATATATATATTTTTTTGAGAATTGACTAATACATTAACATTATATTTCATTGTGGTACCAGAAAATATCATATAATGAGTCCAATATTGATTTTTATCGGTCAATATTTTATTTCATGTTCTAGTCTCAAATCACATCTAGAAGTAGATATCATTTGGTGGTGGTGTCAAAGCCATTGGAGTGGAAAAAATGAGCCACAATTTCAATTCCATAGTTCAAACCGATGCCAGACTACACTCAGGGCGTAGGTGCACCAATCCGATTTTTATAGCTGTGAAACCAAGTGGCTCATCCGTGCCCATTCAAAGCTGAGATGCCAGAAAGTGCTCACCAGAGCATGCTTGAGGGCACGGGTTGATACCGAGACACAAGTATGTCCCAAGTAAGAGTATCGAATTTGTAAAATGCAAATAAATCACTTATGAAAACAGGAAAACAAAAGCAAGCAATTATTATCAACAATGCGACAATCGAGTACAAAAGAAGGTTCAAAGTCTATTCTCCATTTAGAGGCTCATGCGCCTTTTAGCTTTTAATACTAATATATATTAATACGTCCCAACTTTCATAACGAGGTAACTAATTTTTCTAATATTTAAACTAAATTCAACTAAAATCATAAAAAAATGCGATGATGTTGGGGAAAATGTAAAATAATTACATGGCTTGGGTTAGATTTTAACAGTAGGCAACAAACACTCATAGAGAAGAGGACAATGTGAAAACATCTAACATGCAGGAGAAATGAACCACCAAGAGGAAACCAACCATTTAAAAGCTATAGTCAACACAGTAATGGATGTCCAAAATCATACTCACCAGCCTTGGCCAAATGGTGGCAATGTAACTTCCCAATCCTTTCCCCGTAAAACTGCACTCGTAAATCTAATCAAACAAATAGATTACAAATTGCATAAGAACTTCAATTTGCCTGGGAGAATAGGATGGAATGGTGTGCTACTTTATAAAGGTTCATTAGTTATATATAAAGGTTCTTACATAATAAGTTCTACTAAAAATAAGTTATTTAATAAAATATAATAAAATTAAAACTATAATATTTAATTATTTTAATAATTTATTAAATGAATTAGACATTCTATCAAATGCAGCAGTACAGCAAGGGAATGATGGAAAAAGAAATACATGAACTCCGTTTTCTTTTGATTTGTTTATTTTATCGTAGAAGTGATGATAAACCAGCTCAGATTTTCCTTCCATTTCCGATAACCAGGCTAATTGAATGTAAATTTCGAGAAATAATCACCTGAAATTCACTCTTTGCTTCGATGCAATGTCAATATTCGACCGAACGAAGAAAACTCCCGATGGCGGAAACGTAATCACATTATTCAGAACAAAATTGTCAACATCAATGGCTTGTAAGACATCCCCAACTTTGGTACCGAACAAATACGCATTCTGAATTATGAAAAGCTGTTCCTTTTCGGTAGTCCACATCATCCTCCAAGTGCCGGAAAGCGAGGAGTCCGTAGTGACAGAATCTCTGCCTATAACGGCCAGCACTTCGATCGCTTCTACGATTTGCGTCCGAATTTTAGGGTTTTTCTGCGTCTTAAGGCCGCGTTCTTGGTCCGATATGAGGTTGAGGAGGTGAGTTTTGGGGGATACTGACTGAGAGGAGAGTGAAAAGTGAGGGACCAGTGGAAACTTGAGGGATTTATGCCTGGGAAGAGAGTTTGGGTGTTTGAACGGCAAAGAAGGTTGAAAATTAGCGGGAGATTGGGAAAACGTAGCCATTGATTTCTAGAGAGAGAGAGAGAGAGAAAGAGAGGGAGAGAATTCGTCAATTCATCGCAGACGACCTCAAAGATTTGAGCCGTGAAGCGTTGAAGTTTCGAATAGACCACCGAAAGTTGAACGCCTCCCTTCCCGTTGATTTAATCCTACGAACCATCAGCAGGAAATATCAATAATCAATCATTGGGCGTAGAATCAACAAAGTTAAAATGATAAATAAATCGAATTTAAATAAAACTTTATAATATTAAGTTAGATCGGAATAGATATAGGCTTTTCTATATTATGATTTAGTATTTATAATTAAAAATTTATGTTTATATAAAAATATCAAAAATTTACTAATGTTTAAACAATAAAACATATTTATAAAAAAATTTTAAAACCCTTAGGGATCAAGCAAATTTCTAGTAATTGTGTTCAATCCAAAAATTAATCACATATGATTTTTTGACATTGCCTATTAATAGTGCTAATATACTTTGTCCAAACCATTCAAAATTTTGAGTCGGTCGGATTAAATTAATCTGACTGCCCACCATTGATTAGGGAAAGAAATAGCAAATGTGAGTTATCCAATCTTTAAGCCTCCCTACGATCAAAATAAAGTTTGCCCATGACATGGAGAAGAACAACCAAGGTCATGAAACCAATGCTCACAACAAGAACAACATTTGGAGAAATCTTCAAGGCAAGGGCATCATCCGTGTAGAACTGGTGGAGCAAATTCCCACTTGGACCGCCTGCGGCTGCCCCTCTGCCGCCAATTGTCCTCCTCCTCCGGAGGCCCGCTGCCGCCGTGGCAATTCCTCTCGGAGGAGCTCCTCCACTTAGTGTCATTTCTGTACAAAGCAAATAAACAAGTTCAGAGCTTAGTAGCCAATATCTTTGGTAGGCACTGTCAAATATCGATGAATTGGCAATCAAATAGATTTGTGTGCTTCTTGAGCATTTGCCATCGACCCGTTTGGCCTAGCAACTAGAACAACTTGGATAACTACTGAAGGAAATAGCTTTTTCTACAAGCTACGAGGGAATTGCTTCCTAAAAAGTTCAAACTAGTTTATATATTGCATTTTGGGATACTCTATTTAAAATTTTACGGCCATTATACATGCACATTTTTACTCTCGGAGCTGTCAAGATTTTTCATGTGATGTTTGTTTAAGAGATGCTGTCTAGAAAAAGTCCTGCAAGTTTACCCAAGTTAATGATTTATGCTGCAAAGTAGAAAAATCTTAGTAGCAAATGCAAGTCAACCGCACGATGACAGTTTAAGCGGCTTTGAGGGCTATAAATAGCCTATTTTGGTTTTAAAGTTGTATTGAGCCATTATTTGAATACAAAAAAAGCACTACAACAAAGATAGAAGAGGAAAAAGAAGAAAGGAAAGCTTCACCCATTCATTTTAGGTCTAATTCATGTTCTATCATTCATCAAACGTGAATACTTTATTCTAACCTATAACGTAAAACATACTATTTGTTGATTATTTATTTTTTTAGTTGTTTCTCCTCTCATTCACTTGTTAGTTTTGTATAATTGTTGTATTATAAACTAATGTGTATTGGGATTATTTGTAACTGATTATTTAATTATGTCGTGGTTGTGAAGGTATTATCTTATAGGAGTTATTTATAACCAGATTTTATTATAAGAAAGATATTTTTGGATGTACAGTCTGATAATTTTTTATTTAATTAAAAATATTTTCTACATAAAATTGATTATACGATTTATGTATTTGGTTGTATATTTTATTTATTATTTATCATGTTCATTTCGAAAAGAAGGATGACTAACAGTGTAACTATTGTGTCGTGAAAATCTTAACAAACTAAAGCTACAATTCAAAACTTTTTTTTTTTTTTAAATTTTAGAGTAATTTAAAAACCCTTGTGATATTTTTATTTGTCAAAGTAACGCTACAATTATGTCATATAATATGTTTAAATAACGTGACGTCCTATCTATATATCCACACTGGTAGTACCCTATAAAAATGAACAAATGGGATGTCTCATCAGAAAGCATGCCTAGAAAATGTTTGAATAGTGGCCCTATAACATTACTTTTAACATTTTTCTGGAGATAAGCACACTAGCAAGGTCACTCAATCACAACACTTATAAATCAGCCATCAACTCTAGCAATACTTGAAACTAGAAATCCATATAAATTTGATCCTCCAATGTAAGAGCATAAATGAGTGCAAAAAGTAGACACCGGGACGGCAAGAACATTTTTCTCTATTCCTCTCAACAATCCACAGTTAGGGCACTAAACAACACAGCTAATCTCCATGAAGAAACTCACTTCACTAACTACTGCTGAAGCAAGACCCATCCCTTCAATCAAATTCAATGATAGATTTCTATTAGCTAGCATCATTGACGGGGAAAATGCCCTAGGACTAACATAGATAAACGTATCAACTGATATATATTAATGTCGAATCTTTTGATATTGATATTTTTTAATATTATAATAATATCATAATATGTTATTGATTCGACGATTTATCGCGATATATTAATTGATAATTTTTTATTAACTTATGATTTTAATAAATTTTTTTTCATTTTAATATATTTAATAATAATATTTATAATATGATATATTTTACTTTTTTATGAAAAATATGATTATAATTAATATTAATATTATCATTTATTGCCATGAGTAATCCATTGCGCCACTTAATTCAAAGATAATGGACGGGCTCAGAAAACGCAAGTCCCAATGCAGTCAAGCGAGTCCTATCAACTATTAACAGAGACATAAAAGAATGCACAGTTGGACTACTATACTATATTTCCTCCCCGCACCACCACCACCATCGAACGGTGGTTCTCTTTCTCTGTATAGTCCAGATATAGGATTAGCCATTTTTATATTCCAGAAACATTTATTACTCGTTGGGGAGTCAAATTTCCCAGAAAACTTCAAAGAAAGGGAAGCATCAAATTTAAAGTCCAACAGTTTGGTTTTAGCTGCAAATTTCACTTACAGCCTGATGCAAGGGAATGCATGTAGAACCCGATTCCCAACAATGGTGTCTTATGGTAAAAGTTTAAGCGGTAGATATAACCACTTACATCATATATAAAAAGCACGTTTCGTGATAACGCCGTTTCCGAAATATATAAATAAAAGAATAATAAATAAGAAATATCTAATACACGTAAAAGATATTTAACACTTAATCATGGAATGACGATCAATAGAGATAAAGACACAATTTTTTGTAACGAAAAACCTTCGATACCACAGGTATCGAGAAAAACACTCCGAGCTTCAACGGCCCGGGAAGCAATGCACTATGAAAATCAACTCCATGTATAACTAGAGACTTACTCTCATGATCCCTACCAAGGAACTCCGATTTTCCTTTTCTTCACGTCAATCTTCCTCGAACCACTTGAATTTCCAATCACGAACGAGTCTCCTTCTTCATGAACCAAAGTCTCCAACAATGGTAGAAGGCAAACTTTCAATGGCTAAAGAGAGTGGGTGAGAAAACTAGATTGAACATGTAGAGTACTCTTATAGTAGTTAGTTTTCTCAAGAGAAGAAACAATGATTTTGAAGCATGAGAGGGTTTTCTTCTTAAAGAGGCACGCACATCAGTTCTCCAGAATGCCTAGGGTTCAAAAACATAAGTCCAATATTTATAATAGAGCCAAAAACGCGTTTAAAAATTCTGCCCGTTGGGTCGCCGCTTGAGCGGGGCTCTAGCACGCGGCGAGCGGCCGTAGGGTTTCGTGGAAAACCCTGCGGGTGCTCGAGCGGCCAGGGGGCGAGCATCGAGCGGGCGACCTACTGGTTTTTCGGCTCGAGCGGGTAGTGAGCGAGAGGCGAGCGGCCACCCTACTGGTTTTTGCGCTCGAGCGAGATTCGAGCTTAAGGCGAGCGGGCGGTCAATTGATGGGCTTGAGCGACTGGAGGGCGGACCGAACGGACTTTAACCCGACAACCCACAACCCGACATCAATACAATGATATATATGGTCACGGAATATGCCAATAAGACAAATGTCTCTAACAATATAAAATAAGATTGCGTATAATAAATTAAAAGTAGTTTAACCCTTCTCTAAATTCCATGTATAGGTAGAGTTTTACATGCAGTTGTTCCTTTTTTTGGTAGAATCCACAATAGTCAATGGCAAGATTTAGAAATTAAATATTTTATATTATCTCATCTTCATGTCAATATGTAGGATTGTGTTGGGTTCCAATCAAATAAACCCACGATAGTTGACCCAGATGAAAGAAAATTAAGAGCCTTAATTGATCGGTGAACCACTAAGAGCAGGTTCAGAATAAACGAGCTAATCAAATTGAATCTTAAAGACCCAAAGAAGAAAAATCGAAATTAATAGCCCAATCCTAATAGCATACCTAAGCCTAGTAGCCAACCTATCTGACCTAACTCAAATATTTCGGCCCAAATTTGGGGATAGTAGCACTCTTGAGATAATAAATGGTGGCTTTATAATAGCAGTCATAGGGTGTGGGAACAACCGATTACAATGCCCCAAATAGAGAAAAAATTAGAGTCAACTAGAGAATTACACGAGTTGCGCCATCTTGGGAAACCATTCTAAGTTAGGGCCCTGGTGTTAGCCAATGCTTGGTGACCGAGGAGGGCACCGGCCTAGAAATACGACTAAGGCTAGGATGTGATGTCAACTAAGGTACGACACTATTTAAAAAGATGTGATGTAACATCTATCAGTGCGACACTAACTTAAAAAAATGGCACTTGTCATTGAGATACTACGAATATCTTTTGCCTAAATAACTCATTAAATTAAAACTTGCCAAGCATTTAGGTATGGCTAGCCAAAAGAAAGTCCTCCTAGTCAAGCATTAGTGTCTATAAGATGGAGAGAATGCCCAGGAGAAGGGGGTGGAAGAAAAGAGGAAAGGAGCAAAAAATGTCGTAAGAAATTACATACCTTACATTATATTTGAGTTAAATTACATAATCCATGTTTAATTTCTAAATTCTTGGTTTTAAGGATTCTTTATTTTATCTAGTTGTAAGAAAATATTGGGAATGTATTTCAACTGTCTTGATTTTTGATAATTTATATATAAATATTTTTGTGTGCTTCTGAATTAAAAATTATAATTTCTGCATGTTTATAATTTTATTTCATGACATGTGTTTTTAAGAAATATGAAGAAAAACATTACATAAGTTTTAATGAATAAAAGTATTTTATCTAATATAAAAAAATTATAAAATGTCCATATTTTTATATTTTTTTCATTTGACTATGGATGCATTATTGTAGGTAATTAACGAAATATATTTAAATAAATAATTATTTATTATTAATAAATTAAAAGTCATATATTGTTTGCGGGTCAAAAAAGTAATTCTTGGCCTCAATCATTATGTAGTTGACCCATTTGTAAGTTATAAATAGTAGTATATGATTTTTAACTATGTAAAAATAATTATAATCTGAACTTTAATAGTTATATTTTGTTGGTAAAATTATCACTGATCATTAGTCATTTACGTATGATAGTATAGTTTTAGTATATTTTACATATTTACACAATTAGCATTGCTTATTTTATTGTATAAGTTTGAGTAAAATTGATCATTAGCTTTTGACTTTTACATGATTTATCAAAAAATAATAAGAAATTGTGATTGAAGGCAGATTGTTTAATTATTCAATTTTTAGGGAGTTAAAATATTTTAATGTAATAATATTTATCATGTAAATAGGTGGTACAAATGTGACTATTAGCTGATAGTAAATATTTAAATGTAATAATATTTTAATGTAATAATAAAATATAACTATTAGCTGATATTTCGATTCACATTTCGTTTAATTCAAGTTGGCATTTGTTTTTGGCCATCTACCGATAATATAGATATGATGATTATATTTGAAGCTTGATTTTAGAATTTAAAGGTTTATTTTTTATACAGTAATTTTCAGTTAAAATAATTTTTTATGAATGATTTGAAATCTTTTAATTATCAATATTTGGCCACTTTTGAGTGTAAATTTTAGGTCTTGTAATTTAATTTATAAATATTATTTTGGTAATTCACAGCATTTTATACAAATTTGTATTTTGGTGTTAATTAGGGTTTAAGTCAATAAAATAAATAATTAAAATTTTAAATTTTATGAATAAAAATTTGATTTAAGTTAATTATGAATTAATGAACTAATAAATTAGAATTCTGGATAAGGTTGTGACAGTTAAAATAATTTTCCTCAACTAAGAAATATGTATAAATAATTATACGATGATTTAGAACATGTAAAAGTATTTATTTAAAATTAACGACATGACAAAATATTTGTACAGCATTTAAGTTTATACAATAATATATTATAGAAATTTAGCAATTAAATATAATTTGTATAAAGTTAAAATAAATATTTTATATAATTTCATAAAATGAGAGTGAGATTCCATGTATGTAAATTTAAGAATGGCTTAGGTGTGAAATTAAGGTATGCATGAATATTGTGAATAAAAAATGCTAAAAATGATAAATAAATAAATAATAATAAATAAAAAAAATTTAAATATACTTATCTTTACTTAATTTTAACAAAAGATTTTTTTAATTCTCCCTAAATTCTTATTCCGCATTCTTTTTCTCTCTTCTTTTCTTTTCTTGGAATTTCATCTGAAATGACTCAAAATCATTTAAAGAATTTATTTATAGAAAATCGACACATATATATCAGTCAAACTCAGATTAGATGATGAGATACAATCCATACTGTGGGTGAGCGCCTCTTAGGTGCATATTAGGCACCAACATTTTATTTCAATAACGTACATGTGTCAATTAAGCGCAATAAAATTGAAAAATTTTACCTAAAATTTACATGAGTGTCCCAAATATGTTCATCAGATATATACTTACTATCTAAAATATGTTTGAGTATAGAACAATTATAGGCCAGACACTATTCGACGTACCTAAATCCAATTCAAATTCAATATTTTGACTTCAAATCTTAATTATCCTTACTAATTTATTAATTTAATTAAATTATCATCAAAATAATATTTTGGTATTGTAACTTTACAAAAATAAAAAATACCTTCACCCACAACGGGTTTGGGATCCCTATTCTTTAGAAGATGATTGATTTAATTTCTTCCAATTATAGTCATCCAATCCATATTAAATAGCTAAACTCTTTTTTAAGAATTTAAATATCATTTATTTCTTTAAAAAAATAATACAATTATCTGATTAATATCGAATGATTATAATTAAAATAAATTGAATCGATCCATTTTTTAGAAAAGTATACTCCCCCAAGGCCACCCATAACACCAATACAAATACCAACACCTCCGTTTGCTCTTGTCATTGCCATGACCATCCTATGCAACCCAGGTAGTCACCTTAGCACTACTATTTACCATGCCAGAAGCTCAAGCTCAAGTTCACGTTTGAGCATGAGCTTAAATAATTTGTAGAATATATATAACTGTCTAACTAGCACATGATTATTGGGTGTTTTAGTCGGGATTGGCAAAATATAGAACAAGATTCTTGTAATACCTTTGCACTTGATAAGCGCACAATTAGTGTCCGAGCAGTAAAATAATTTTTTTTATACATAATTGAATATATTTGTACGAGTTTTCTTGTAAGTTTATTTTGCATTTGTGAATAAACACAAGAGAGACTAAAGAAAAAATAAAATGAGAAATATATTATTTGCATGTTATACTATTTTTGTTTGAATTTCTTTAATTTTTTGGTATATTATAATAAATTGTGTGTAAGACGCTTTTATCAATTTAGATATCTTATTTTTATTGAATACTTCTATTGATTTAGATATCTTATTTGTATTTTCCATTGATATAACTCTCTAAGTTTTATTATTGAAATGAGAGTTGTTTACTCATATTGAGTATTGTAATAGATTGTGTTATCATAATTGATTATTATGGATTTCTATTTAAATATAAAAATCTCCTGGTTTTTTTCCTTTTAATTTTGTGATTGATTTTAAAAAAAAATCATGTGTTTAGAATGGCTTAAAATTAATAAAATTCTCCTTAATTGCCCACCAACTTAAGTTTCTGCCTAACTAGTATACAAGTATTTATTTATTAATTTATGTGATATAAGTAAATACATACATAATTTCATATAATTTTTCATACGCAAACATATAAAAATAAATAAATAACTAAATAAATATAAATAAATAAATAAATATATATATATATATAATTATGAGTTATTCTTAAAAATTGTCAAAATCTTATTTAAGGTGTACACAAGAATTAACATATGATACCTTCTATTAGACCACATCATTTTTTAATGCATAGCACTCATTTATCATTATATACAAGGCCTATTGACATACTTAAAAGTTAAAAAAATTAAAATAAGCTATATATATTAATGGATACAATCAGAATCGGGCCAATCCTAAATGCAGTTCGTAGATATGTAAGAGGCCCAAGTAACGATAACCTAATGGAATATACATTTGAGTTATGAGGTAAAAGGCGCAACGACTACACTAGAAAATGCGACTTAAACCGTCGAATATTGAAAAACAATAATGGAGCATTAATTGATAGCTTTAGGTAGTAGTAGCGATTATACTAATGGTTGGAAGTCAAGCGATCCAACTAGTAAATGATGCTGGCCATTATACAAGCTAATAACTCCATCACTGAATAGGCACCTATCCAATGTATTGATTCAATAATCCGCCAACCAAATGATGTTTATTACTATAAATACAACTTCTTTCCCATAGAGGGACGAGGAATGAAGGATTGAGATAGAAGTCAAATAACAAGAAAAAAGTAGTGAGCCACTCAACTAACCAAGTGTAAGACTCTAAAGTAAGATATTCCACTGACAAGTGCATCACTGCCAAGGTTACTCAGTCAACCGAGCACATATAAAGAAGCATTGTCTTCTAAACAAACATTTATTTTCTTTCTCTTGACATTTACACTCATTTTTTTATATTTTTTTCATTTGAATGGAAAAATTTTTAATTTAAATATTGAAAGATATAACAAAAAACGAGTCTCATATTTTACTTATTCTTATTTATTTTATTATGGTATGTAAAATTTGGATTTAAGTAACACAAATTGAACCCATTCTGATCAGATATTCTTGCAATATGGCTCATTAATTTGTTCAATAATCCAAATGTTTGAAACACATTATATATAAAAAAAGATTTGTTTGAATATTGCAAGTGGTTGAAATATTTAGCATTCCCCCATATTAAGTTAATTGACAGGTGTCCAAGGCACAAAAATGTGAAAAAAAAAATATAAATCCATAGTTTGTTATTTTACAAATGTTATAGAGATACAGATAGTTATTATTATATTTTAGAGATATTATTTTTATAATTTTAACTTATAATATTAATTACGGACCCAAGGAGCCCGCATTGCACTTAGTGATGGAGGAAATTCTTTGCCCATTATGTGCTCAGTGATGAGAATCCATGGGTTGTAGACTTATATATTTTAATAGATAAAAATATATATGTAAACGGGTATATTTTTTTCATATTGTTTCTTTTATAATATAAATATATAAATATTTAATTATTATTAAAATATTCTATTAATATATTTTTTTAATTTTTTAAAAATATAAAATGTGGATCATTGGATTCTTTAGATCCAAAGGCCATCGTGCGTCCATCACACGATATATATACAATGGAGTGCCCCAAATCCCTTTAACCATGTTAGAATAAGTTAATTAAAGGCCCACCATTATGGAAATACAGAATTTTACAACGTAAAGTATGTATTTTATATATTTTTTAATTTTTTAAATAAAATTTGTATTAAAAAAATTAGCTAAAAAATAAATAAATAAGGCACATGCTTCAGGTTACATGATCCCCGTTCTCCACCATTAGGGTAACGACTTCTTCCAACTCCTAACAAAACGGCATTTACTTCAAAGTCACAAACAAGGACAAATTGTCATAAAAATATTACATTATTTTTTAGTTAAATTAATTTTAGTTTATTTTACTTTATAATATATTTATAAAATTGAGTCAGTTTCATCTGTTGAGCTTTTTTTTTAATATTAATTTGGACATAATTAAAAATAAATGACTTGCAATTAATTCAAATTTATCTCATGTCACACATAATTAAAATACAATACGTTAAATCAATTTTTCTTAATAAAAAATCACAGTGTGATAATCTCACAACAGTAAATAATAAAATTAATTTAATTAAAACTACTAACGAAATTAACTTAATTAAAAAAATTAAAAATAAAATCGACAATTTTGCCCCAAAAATAAAGGAATTTGGTTGCTTCCTCGGTCGTTTCTCACCCTCCATTTTTTCGGATCCGGGGGGCGTCCCTCTCCATTGTGAAGAAGGACCGTCCTTCTCCTCATCGTAACCGTCAGATGTAAAATTTGACGGCCCACACGTTTTGAATGGATAATATAACGTGGACCGTTCGATTTTAAATTTAATCATTCAAAATACGTAACCGTCGGATTTTACATCCGACGACCCAAATTAAGAGAAGAACGGTCCTTATCCACTGGGGAGAAGGACGCCCCCTCAATCCGATTTTCTCTACGATGCGTATCAACCGTAGATCCAAAACCAGAGGATATTAGCACATTTAATTGCCCTTGTTAATCTTTCATTATATCCTTTTAATTCCGTCCACTGATTGTTACCTAATTCTGTCAACATTAATCAACCATGGCATAAAAGGAGGACTAGGACTAGCGAAAGCTCTATCTCTAATTAAAAGGGTATTAATTATTTTATTTATTTATAATTATTTTATTATTTATTTTTTATATTTAGGGCATTTTTTTAAAAAATTAATAGAAAATATATATATATGTAGAGAGAGAGAGAATAAAAAATTATGGATAATTTATGAATGAGTAAAATAAGCAACATTTTTTATATCAATTAACTGCGTCAAAAAGTATAATTAACTCAACCAATATCACCGGCTAAAAAGCAGAGGAATCTTGGAAAATTAATTAAGCTGCGATTTATGGCTTCATTAATGGGATTTATTAAGCTAAACTTGCTATTAATTGTGGGTTAGAGTACGTTGTTTGGGATTACCGTGGGTGACAGGCGAGGCATGTTGTGATGACACGTGTACAGTTGAGCTTCTTGTCACTATTTTAAGGTCATAAATATGTGACGTTAGCCAAGCGACCGCTATTGAATAGGTAGAAGGTAAAATAGAAATGTTTATTTTATTAACCAAACGTTAAAAAATGTTGTTTCGTTGGAAAATAATTTTTTAGTTTTTAGTTATTTATTTATTTTTATTAAAAATATAAATATTTTAGTAAATTAATATTTACTCACAAAATTTTAATCATTTAATACATAATAAACAATACTAATTCACCAAAAATTATAAAAAAATTATGTCATATAATAATAAATCGTATATATTAAATATAATTTTTAATTATAATGTATTATATAAAATGATAAATATTTGTATATTTTATATATGTAATATATATATTTAATATTTAATTATTAATAAGTAATTATTAGTTTTATTTTTATATTTTTATTAAATCTCCCATGCTGCAAAAGTTTTGTATTTCATTATTCAAAGAAAAAGAAGGATTTATGGTTTGAAATTAAAACAATTTATTTCTTTTCAAATTGTCAATAAATTCTTAAATTTTAAAAATTCAGTCAATAAATTGATTCTTAAATAAATGAAATATATATATTTTTTTAAAAAAATTAAAATAGAGATGAATAAATTATTAAATAATAATAAATGACATTTTTGGTATAGGGAGATGCGGAGTGAAGAAGAGCACCGAGGTGAAAAAGAAATCAGGCGCTCTATTTTTTAAAAGGGTAGAGGCTATTTTTTTAATTATAATTATTTATTTTAAAATAAATAGTTATAATTTAAAAATTAATTTTAATTTTTTTAAAAAATAGTTAAATTATAAATATTTATTTAAAATTAAATAATTTAAATTAAAAAAAGGCCTCTATTTAAAAAATAATAATAATAATAGATCCGGTGGAAAAATGAATGCAAGAAACGGGCAAAGGCTTAGCATAGAATGTTGCATGTGCTCGTTTGCCCAACATGCACGATTTATTAACTCCTATTTATTAGCTATTTTTTGCCGTTTCTATTCTACAGAACAGAAAACCAGATTTTCCAGGGAAAAAATTAAAAAATAAATAATTAATTATATAAATAAATAAAATTTTGTTTCTGTAATTATATATATATATATCTTGGTAAAGGAATGCTTTACTCCTAGTGCTCCTGTCTGGCTATCGCTCTCTCTCTCCATCGACCATGAAACTTGGTTGAGAGCTCTCTCAGAGACAGATCTACAGCTCACAGAGAGTATTTAGAGAGAGAGAAGATAGAGAAAGAAGAACAGTCATCATCTCTGTTTTCAGATCATTTTGTTTTTGGGGGTGGGGGGTGAGGGGGTTGGTAATGGAGAAGCACAGGTGTAAGCTCTGCTTCAGGAGGTTTACTAATGGCAGGGCATTGGGAGGGCACGTGAGGTCTCACATGATGAATCTACCCATCAATCCTCGAAAAGGGCCAAGATCCGAACCACCGCCACCGATTTCGACTCAGCTTGAAGAGGATGGCAACACAGACTCAGCCAAATCGTCGGCGTCGTCTCCCGCCTCGTCGTCGTCTTCGTCATCAGAGGAAGAGGAGGAAGGAAAAGGGTTGTCATACGATTTGAGAGAGAATCCAAAACGCAGCGTTCGATTAGTAGATCCTGAGTTTTCCTCCGTAGCAGTAGTTGGGCCGTCGTCACTCGTTCTTCAAGACGGAGAGAGCGAGGCCGAGTCGTACAAGAACCCAACTCGCCGCCGATCAAAGAGGTACCGGAAATCGATCGTGAACGGTCACCAAATCAAGGTTAATGAGGAGGCAGAGCCGGTCAGCTCGATCTCGGAGGTCACGCCGGAGGAAGACGTGGCCTTCTCTCTCATGATGCTGTCGCGGGATAAGTGGACGGTTTACGAGAACGATAAAAAGCACCGGCGAGACGAAGACTCCGATTCTGAAGAGCTCGCGATTTTCCCTAAGGCATCCCGGAATCATCGGAATTTCAAATGCGAGACATGCGAGAAGGTATTTGAATCGTACCAAGCGCTGGGTGGGCACAGGGCAAGTCACAAGAAAATCAGAGTCGCTAACGAATTTGATGGAAGGTCTGCGTCAATGGCGGATGGGCGGAAAATCCATGAATGCCCGGTTTGTTTCAGGGTGTTCGCATCAGGGCAAGCTCTCGGCGGGCATAAGAGATCGCATGTCATCGGCATTGAAGCTCGAACGGATCAAATTAAACTTCTTCCGAAATCTACAAACCACAGTTTGATAGATCTTAATCTTCCAGCCCCAGTCGACGACGATGAACTCACACACTCTGCCGTATCTGATGCCATTTTGTGAAGGGAAATTTCTTCATTACACCATAATCAAAATCGATCAGCTTGCCACGCAGCTAATTGCTTACACTCCAATTCAAAAAGCCCCAATAACTGATAAAAAATTCAACAGAATTCCGAGTTTGCTGAATCTTTTTTTCTGAAAAAGCAGAGTATCCCACCATTCATGGGCCATAGAGGATTGCTCGCATGTGAAGGCAATTTCCATAGCCAAAAGGAAGGAGACACAACCAAGTTTTGATCATTGTTTCTGCATCGCCATCGTGAGATCAATTGAGTGGTCAAAAATCAGTTTTTAGCAAATGGGGGTTACGTTGATTATTAAAGCATGGTGATTTGTCCAACTCCATCAATTAATCCTTCTTGATTTGTCTCAATTCATATGCTATTGTAACAACCGGTTTATAGCATCTTCAACAATATAATGCCCATATTGATCTTTGCTTCACCTTTTTCTTTATCCCTTTGATGCTTTAATTCACGAAAATTACATCCCTATATTACTTCAATCAAATCATAAAAATTTATTAATTTTCAAATCATATAATATGAAAAATCATGTAAAATACGCCCCTATTTGATATTGATGTATTGCTATCTTGGAATTATTTACATGATTTGAAAGTTGCATGTTACAAACCTTCCAAAAAGAGTAGGGTATCATTGAGAAGGAAAGCAAGTTTGGTATGGGGGCTCTAGCTAGCTGTTTCTTGAATTCATCTAAGGTATCCTTCTGAATTGCTTTTAAATAAATAAATAAATATATATATATATTTAAAAGTAATAAATTTAATGTTTTTCAGAAATTAATATAAAAAAATCCATCAAAAAAGTTGCTTAGCACATTGAACTTAACAAATCACGACGAGGGGTGATGGAGCCTTTACCTTAATTGTCTTTGTTAATAGCAAAGGAGCAATTTACTTCCTTTACTGCATAGCCCTATTAATAAGAAACTGAAACTTGCTTCTGCCATTTACATTGTTTGATTGAAAAATATCAGCAGTTTAAATTTAAAAGTTAAATATAATATCTAAATAATTATTTTATATATTGAATTTAATATTCATTATATATTAATATTATAAGCAATTTTAAAAAATATAATTGTTTTTTAAATATTTTTTATTTTAAAATCTTGATCGTTAAATTTTAATCTAATGATTAAGAAAAGGAAAGCAGTTTCTGCTTTTTCTAAAATTTATAATTTCAGAAAAAATTATAAATTTTAGTCCCAATAAGAATTTAAGTTTAAGGAATTGATACGGCCATAAAAAATAAAACAGCTAGGATGGTCTAATCCGATCTTATTTTTGGACTTATGGGTAAATATTTGATTTTTTTTTTCATTTTATATTGATATAAAATTTTAAATGTTTCATGTAAATGGTAATATTTTTATAATATTTAGTTTTCTAAATGTTTTTAGATACTATATTTATGTAAATAATATGCTACAATTGGCGGATGTAAATGTCATGCTATGCAACTAAGTAATAATTTCGTTTCATAAGGTGAAAAACTATGGTAATATAATTCATTATTTTAAATGTATAATTTAGTTATTAAAATGATCTTTTTCATTGCACAGAGAGATGGAGCCCATTTTCTTTTCAATAATTAAGTCTACACGGTTTAATATTTGAGATAAAAAATAATTAAATGTTGTATCCTGGGTTCGCGATTGTTGTACGGATTAGGGAGCCTTCGGCTTTTCGAGTGCGTGGTTGCGTCAGGCAGGGGGTCCGGTTTTCGTAGATCCTAACATGGACCTACACAACATAAGCAACAAACAAGAGGTCTGAGGTCCGGCGGGATTTCTCCCACCACGGCCACTCTGACGCTCAAGTCAGCAATTTTTCACAATGAACGGGAATGGTGCACATGGTGCGTGGTGCGCAGATGGATGCTGATGAAACGTGAGTGATATGTATGTTTTAGCGTGGAGGATGTGATGAGCAGGTTGCGGAAGCCCTGGCTTCCTTAATACACCGCGACAAGTGGCTAACTTTCCGCTGCCTGAACTGATTTCGTGGTTGAGATCGTGAGAGGAGCTGACTCGTTCGTGACACAGGACGTGAGTCTTATCTCAGCTCGGTTGCTTTATCTCTCGTGATCTTAAATGAGGAAGGATTCAGAATTTTTGAAATCGATCCCCTTCTTTGTGGGGAAATAGAGCTCTTATAGTCTCCTTCCCCGTGGACTCTGGACGCCAGAATACCCGTTGCTAGGGTTTCCTTGCCTCTTGTCGCTATTGTTGACCGTCGGTCATGTCGGCTGTCGTTTTGCTGTGGCGGGCAGGCTTCTGAGCTCTGCCGGCCACGCCTGATCTTCCCATGAGTTGGGATTGGCTGGTTGTCTGCGGGCGACTGCCTGAACCATTTGCGCAGCGCTAACTGCTTCTCCATTGGTTGGCTTTTCCTCCCTCCTGTTTGCTTTCCGGCAGCCCATTAATGTGCTGCAGGGTGTTCGTCGTTTTTCGCCAGTTGGGTGCCACGTACGCTGCCTACACAGTTGGACTGGGCTTGATATTATTCGTGGGCCTTGGCATGGGACCCAACAAAAATATATTAATAATTTTTTATTTTTATAAATTAAAAATATCAAATTATCAGTATTGTCAAAAAATAAAAAAAGAAAATCATATTAAGTAAAAATATCTAAAGTTAGCACGATGGATCACCCATTATCCCCTTTCTTTCACCCCCATTTTGAAAAAAAAAAAAATTCATTTTGATCATTGATGTTGAGAGGCAAAATTTGACATTAAAAAAATATAAATATAAATATACATATAAATATAAATATGCCCATTTTTCTTTATTTCTAACTTAAAAAATTATTTTACATTTAAAGAGATAATAAATTATCAAATTATCATAAATCAAATGGGTTAAAACAATTGATAAGAACTATATAAATCATAAAAAATTGCATGTTTAGACTTACTTTGAGTAAGCTCTTTATGTTGAAGTCATCCATAAATAAAGTAAAGGTAGGGGTTTTTCTTTTTAAAAAAAAAAAAAAACACTTAAAATTGGCTAATGAGTGGACCCCTTTTTGCAGTTGGGGATAACCCTATTTTTGGTCTATGACTTGGTGGGGGTTGGTCCTCTCATATGTTTAAAAAATTAATATTTATTGAGCCATTCTGATATAAATAATTAGATAAAAATTTATATTTTATTATATAGTTGATTATAAATTTAAATTATTAACCAATAAATTTGGATTTTTTTTCTCATTTTTGGGGCAACCATTGACACATAGAAGAAAAAAAAAAGGCATGAACAATTGAGATAAGAAAGCATAAAGAGCAAAAGTGTGTCAAGAAGGAGAGCCAATACCTCTCAAAGTGGTTGAAGGAAAGGCACAAGCAAACAAAGCTCATAAGCATCATTTGCTAGCTTGTTGACTTCCAAGAACAAAAATCCTATATTGGATGAATTGACATTGTGATATTTTCACTCTAACTTCTTAAGCTTTACTTGAATTTTGTCTATACAACAAGATTAAGAAAAAAAATTTTATTAATGACAAGTCTTGAGAGATATAATATTGTCTGAAACTTTTTTTTTATCAATTTTTTTAATCAGTATGGGACAAAATAACTCTATATAATAGTCACATAATAAAAAATAATCTTCTACTTATAGGTGAGAATACTTTCTTTTCTCATTGAGACAACTTTTCATGACAAAATCATACGAGATGGGACTAGTGTAAGGTATACATATAAAAATATTCTTTTAATGAATAGACAAATTTTTGAATTCAATTAAGATTTTAGATCAAATATTAAATTTTGAATTGAAATAAATTAGACCGAATGACGTCTAATTTGTACCTAACCTATAATCATATATATTTTGGATAACAAATGTGCATTTAGTAGACAATTTTAGAGCGTTCATAAGTATATTAGGTAGAATATATGTACCTAATATATTACACACATGTGTATTTGGGACATAATATTGACATCAAATGAGCGCCTAACTAATGTTCATACATAGTGCGGTTTGTATATTAACTCTTGATTCACATTTAATTGGCGTACATGTGTTAGTTTTCAATAAATAAGCCTTTTAATCGATTTTGGATCACCATTATTGGAGTTATAAAAGAAGAGAGAGAGAGAAAGAGAAGAAGGAACGAGAGAGGTACAAGGAGAATGAAGAATTAAGATAACATCAAAAATTTTTTGTTAGAAATTAAGTAAAGATAAGTACATTTAAATTTTTTATTCTCTTATTGCTGATATTTTTTATAATTTTTGAATATTTTTTATTTTAAATACTTATATATATATATATTAATTTTATACTTCAATTATTTTTAAACTCTGTATGTATGGAATCCTAATATTACTTCATGAAATTTTCTAAAATACATGTTTCAAATTTATATAAATTATACTAAAGTGTTAAATTTTTATAATATATTATTATATATCTTTAAATCCTATACAAATGATCTTGTATATTTTTAATTTTAAAGAAATGATTTTAACCGGATGCCTAACAACACATCAATTGTCAAAGGTTTCTACAAGCCAACTAAGTTATATGGTACTAACATTTTATGTTCCATTAGGGGTGGGATATTTCTCAATCAATAAGAGAAATTTTGCCCACTGTAACTTATTTTGTCTAAATCACTATCTTTATCATAAATTCAAATTAAATAGGTCAATTAAATAAATAATTAAAATTTTTAAAATTTAAAATCTCAATTAAATTCAATAAATAACAATACTAAGTTCCAAAAATTTAGGTGTGACAATCTAAATAAGTAGGATCTAACAAATCAAAATCCATATAGAATATCATCGGATAACCGTCTGAACAAAATAAATATGACATACTCTACAAATATTATAACGGAGGTAACAAATCGACCAAAATCATAATCAGATATAACATGGCATAACATCTGAACTACTATCGAAATATAACAATGGGCCTATACTGGGCCAATTGTATAATTCAATCATATCAATTATCAATTCAAGCCAAATTAAAACCCAAACTCACTAAATCGAACGAATAACTGATAGATTACGTTCATACTTTTACAACGTATTCGAATCTTCTACTCTGAAAGGATAAAATAGAAAACGTGGGCCAAACGCTCAGCAAATATCTTATTTAAATAAAAATAGTCCAACAAATCAGAGGGAATGATCTAATCGATGAAAATTAAACCAAATAGCAGATAAATCCAAATCGTCGATAAAATAAATCCAATAGAAATCCAATATTCAAATTTTAAAATCCAATGGTTGTTTCGTACTCAAATCAAATATTCAAATTCAAACAAATGTCCAAATTTCAAAAATAATCATCGTCGAGACGTATATATATATAAATATATATATAACCAAAATAGAGGTAATCTGGACTAATTTCGAAGCCGATCGTTTCGAGTCTAAATCCAATTCTGAGTCCAAATCCAAGTCTGAGTCCAAATCTAAGGCTCGATTAGCTTATAATATGGGGTAGAATTCGATAGTCGGATAATCCAATAGCGTGCACAGAAGTCGAAATAGCGTCATAATAAAAATTGTAAAAGTTCGGATCAAAATATATAGTCAAAATCATTTGTATGAGACATACTAAGACTCAACTATGGAAAAAATCGGCGAAATTCAAATCCAAATCCAAAAATTCATATCCAAATCAAAGTCTAATACCAATCAATGTAAAAATATAAATTATGTACCAAATTTAAATTCTGATTATTTAAAAACTAATTTGAGGAAGGGTTACACATAATTCCGATAACCTTACGTCCAAATTCATATACTTCATACCCATAGATAAGGTTACACACCATATTTTGCCACCCGTAATTTTTGATGCATTCCTTAAACTTATTAAATATATTAGAACATTCGAATATATTCTAAAGTCAAGTTAAATTATTCAAATAGAAAAGGTCACTATTCCAAATCTTTCCTACCGATAGAAAAGGGATTTCCAATTAACAAATATCTCCCCGTCGGGAGTTGATCAGAGTATCCAATTTTTAAATCCAAATGTAGTGACCACGACCCGATATACACGTATAATTGCACGATCTATACAAAGTTTCATATTCATTTTCATACGAATATACTGTTATAAAAATATATAATATTTTATAAATTATTCAGACTTTCAAAAAAATGTTAAACCCTTCAAAAATTATAAAATTCAGTCCAAAAACTCATAAATTATCCAATAAACTACACATGTATGTTTAGAATAAACACATCAAGTGTATAAAAATACATACATGTTAATAAAAATTTTAAACAATATCCAAAATAAATTAGATATTAAATCAGACCAAAGAGAAATTTTATAGATATTTGCTTAAACTTTATACTTTATAAATCTGAAGAAAAAATACCCCAAAATGCTCGAACGGCACCGTTTCTCTCTCTGTCGGCGCGCCCCCTCTCTCACTCCTCTGCACGCAACCACCTCCGCACGACTGCCGTTGCTGCTGCCGGCTGTTTGGCCAGCGTCGGCCTTCCCGGCGTCACCTTGCCTGTGTCGGCGCCGTAGCTCTACCGTCGGACTCCCGCGGTGCCGTCCTCTTTCTCCATCGCGTGTGCTACGTCCACTTCTCCACTGTCAACCACGCTCTCTCTCTCTCTTGCAGCTTCTACCGCGCCGCTACTCACCCACGGCTGTCGCCGCCCACCGGCGACTCACCATTGGCCGTCGCCGACCACCATCGCGCCACTGCACGCCACCGCCGCCGCTGATGACAACCACCACTAGCCTCCTCGACGACCTCTCCTCAAGAATTACCGCCACTGGCCAAACTTTTCAGCTATCGGCAACCACCGGCACAGTGCCGTCCTCGCCGCTCGTTGCCGTCACTGGCTGCCTCTCTTCGTCTTCCTCCTTGGGTGGCCTCCGACTCATCGCCGAAACCCTCCTCCCTTATCTCTTCTCTCACCCCGATTCTTATCCTTATTAATGTTTTCGTTTTCTTTTTCTTTTTTTTTTCTTTCTTTCTTTTTTCTCTTATATACATACATACAAATATATATATATATAATATTATTTTATTTTTATATTATTATTATTATTATATATTTATTTATTTATTCTATTTCCCATTTCTTATTATTCCAAAATTTAAATTAATATTCAGGCGACAATTCAGACGCATTCCACGGTGCCAGTTCACCTGATCCAAATATCCTTTTAAATTTTATAATATTAAATTAATTTTATCATATCTAATTTATCCAAACTTATAATTAATATTAAATTGATCTAAATAAAAATTTAAAATATTACAATCTTATACATTATGGGTAAAATCAATTGTGGTATCATTTTTTATAGAATGTTGAAAGCAAAAGCAAAATTTCATGGACATTCTCCTGTCTTAATAATAACATTTATGTTTGTTATTTTTTTAAATTTTTTTAGGTACTTTATCTCTTTGTCTACAATGTCTTACGAGTCTTGTTGGTAGTGTTACTAAAGTATTTAAAATTTGTGTTGTGTGATGAAAATTTACATGTTTTATTTGATCGGTACTATTATGATTTATTGCACTTTAGAGTAAAATGTTACATTCTATTTTTGGCTATTCTAGACACATCATAGACGAAATTGCTTCTACGAAAGCGGAATATCAACCGATTTTAAAGTTTTACTGTAAGAAAAAAAAGGAGAAATAAAACAATTAGTGTAGGTTTGATTGACGATAATAAAAATTTTATTCCTACTTTATTCTCAATGAAATATATATTTCAGTATTTGATTGGAAATATTTATTCCGCTAACCTAGAAAATAAAAAAGATCACATACATTTATGTATTTTTATTCATTATATGTAAATAATAATTATTCCAGCAACCAATAAATTTTATTTTTATTTTTTTGACATTATTATTATTGTTATTATTATTTGATGGGTTCGACAACCCTATTGGCCAATCCAGGAGCAAGCACATCTATCAGTAAGGAAGACCAAAGCTTAGAAGGCCTTGTGATAAATCCAGTCACAGTCGACAAATAATGAGTTGGTGGAGATGAAAGCTAGCTAGGCCACCAGGCAACCCCTCGGCCAAACACGACATAGAGAGCTTTCCAACTCAACAACGATAGCCTGACCAGCATAGAAGACACCGACATGGCAGGTGCCGGTATTGGTGGCCATGGTCAACACTCAGAGAGGATAGCCACGCAGGCTTGCCTATAGTAGAAAGGATGCTGCCGTTGTCAGACAGCTACAACTGCTAGTTGGCTCAACAAATAACCCGTCGGAATTGCCTGGCAAGTTTCAGGAAGGACCACTCACGGTTGTACCACCACCGCAAGACGATAACTGACACGTCAGTCATGACCATTGTCGGGACAGGTTGGCAAATCTTGATAAGACACCTGTCACAACTCTAGGCGCCAATGCCATGTCTACGAAGCATTACAAATGTCCTATGCCATCGCAGGAGAAGGGGACCCTGAATCGACATACAAGAGCTCAGAAAGAATCCAACTCTCTTTCGATTACATAGCTATTTCCAAAACTACTCTCTATTGAGTACATCACTGGAGTCTAACCCTCTGTCAGCTCTCAAAGTTGCTTCTCGTCGAGTGCTCCACTGGAACCTAACCCTCCGTCAGCTCTCAAAGCTGCTCTCTGTTGAGCGCATTCACAGAGTCCAATTCTTTACAAGCCTCACTTTTTCCTACATAAGTGTATTAACGCATTTTTTTACATCATCTTTATATCTTTCTATCTGTTAGGAAATACTTTTGACTTAAATATCGGAGGATAAATTGGAGAGTGAGTCTCATCAATCCTTTGACCTCTTATTCATTATTTATGGTGTGCAAGACATAGGTTCGCAAAGACAAGACTGGACCCGCTTGACTTTAACCTGACGTGGAAGACCCAGTGGTTCTCCAATCCGTACAATTTGAATCCATGGATATATCATTGGTTTCGTTTGTGGGAACGACGTAAAAGTCTCACCACCAACCACCAACTTCATAAAACCAAGCATGGTCAACGCTAGAGTGCAAGCTAACGTGCCGGGCAGGGACATTGCCACCCAAGGAGAAAACTCCCAACGGGTAACCACGTGTGTGAGCAGCTCAAACCGACATTGGCACGCTTGCAGGCCAGATAGGACTGTTTGACATGTTTTGGATGATAAATGCACGTTTAGACGAGCAGCGGCTAGGAGATCACGCCTCCGTTGCTCAAGCATCAGTCACAAAGCGGAAGCATTGAAGAAAGGGGCACCTCGTCGAGAAGACCTCGCGACTCAACAGAGCTAGGGTCCAAGCGGCCTTGAGTAGTAAAGCCTGGGGATGGACGAATCTTAAAATTTGATCATGCATCCAGCGGCCCAGAGACTGTTGAATCTTAAACTTGATCACGCATTGAGTGACCTGGGACAGTCAAATCTTAAAACTCAGTCAGTCATCAAGTAGCCCAAAGATGGTCGAATCTTAAAACTCGATCATGAGCCAAGCGGTTGATAGATGGTCGAATCTTAAAACTTAGTCACGTGCCGAGCAGCCTATACATGGTCGAATTTTAAACTTCCATCACACACCGAGTGGCCTAGGGAAGGTCAAATCTTAAAACTCGATGACGCACCGAGTGGCTCAAAGACAGTTCAATGTTAAACCTCGATCACGCACAGTGCGGCCTAAAAACGATCGTATCAAGAATCTCGGTAATGCACTGATCAGCATCGCCCTTGGCTCTTTATCTCTAATGCGGCTTGGTCTTCCAAAGTTTGTTCTTGAGTAAGACGATTTGATCCAGAGTTCGAGCATTCGCTCCCAGAACAATCGAATCTCTCCTTAGCTTCGAATAATACATCCTCGAGTAGGGCGATCTGATCCAGAGCCCAAGCGTTCAATCCCAGAGCTCTCAAATCTTGTCTCAACCTCGAACAGCACACGGATGACACTAGTGGCCTGTCCGCTTCGGCATCAGCAGCACCCCAGGCTCTTCATATCTAACACTACTCGGCCTTTCGAAGTTTATCCTCGAGTAAGACGATCTGATCCAAAGCTCAAGCATTCGCTCTCATAGCCCTTGAATCTCACCTTAGCCTCTAACAGTACGTCCTAAAGTAGGGTGATCTGATCCAAGGCCCACGCGTTCACTCCCAGAGCTCTTGAATCTTACCTTAGTCTTGGACAGCTCACAAATGATGCCGGCGGCCCGTCCACCTCGGCAGTAGCAGTGCCCCCAGCTCTTCATCTCTAATGCTGCTCAGTCTTTCAATGTCTTTCCTTGAGCAAGGTGATCTGATTCAGGGCCCGAGTGTTCGCTTTCACATCTCTTGAATCTCGCCTCAGCCTTGGACGACTTGTCCTCGAAAAAGGCGATCTGATCTAGAGCCTGAGTGTTCGCTTCCAAAGCCCTCGAATCTCATCTCAGCCTCGGATGGTACGTCCTCAAGCAGGGCGATCTGATCCAGGGCCTAAGCGTTCACTCCCAGAGCTTTCGGATCTCACCTCAACCTCGGACAACTCACGGTTGATGCCAACGGCGCACTCATGACTTTCTGACCTCGTGGTGATGTCCCGTCAAATGGCTTACCTGCAGCCAGCTACTTGTCACTCCTATTAGCAAGTGGATGAAGCGGTGCAACCGATGATTGCACGATGCAATGCTCCACTGCCTGAGATTGGCCACCTGACGACAAACAAGTCTGTCAGACTTGTGGCCGATTCGCTCGATCTAAGCACTTGAAACGGCTGGCCTTCGGATGAATCACTGGGGACCGAGTCGCCGATGCCATCTATAGAAATCAGGGCACTGAATCCCTGACCCCCCACACAGAAGACCATGTGATGCCCCAAAAAGGGATACGCAAACTGGCTCTTATAGAAGGCATCCCATTGGCCTACATATTGAGAGCTGGAAAAACCTAGTATATACGATATACCCGTTGTTTAACTCTCTTATGATCTAGTTTGAGCCACAATTCATCCATGATTTATGATATATACCGTATCATCCAAGCCATGCTTTCAACACAACTCATAATCCGATCACTTCCATGCTAATGCACATGCAGGAGATTCACCAATGTTCCGTTCTCCAACTGAACTTTTGCTTTGATACCCTTTTTGAGTATTGACTTGAAGAAATATTCTGAGAAAAAAATTGGTTTTCTATGAACCCAAAGAGAATGATCAATAAAAGAAAATAAACAGAAGCTAACAACCAATCAACCACAAACACAAAACCTATAAAATTTAGCATACAAAACCCCATGGGTGTTATGAAAAATCACAAGCCGAGGTTTTACAGAAATGTCAATATCATAATGTGATTTAGACTTCTATCTAAATTGTTGGTCCAAACTATATTGCGGAAAATTCTCGAAAGCCAAACTATTCTTGACAAACCATACCGGTCAAACTGTGTGAATCTCACCTTAATTTGAGTCTGCCTCTAGACTTGAGTTTTGTGTAACCCACATGACACAAAGCTCAAGCAAGTGTGTCTTGCATTTGAGCCCCGAATGCTAAGTGGCTAACATTTATCTGTTCGGGTTTGACCCGAATATACAATCCGGTGCAGTGGAATAAAATTTAAACCTTTCATCAACCGTTAGCAACCGAACTCGTTAGTATAAGAAATACAATAATGTACAATGATTTTTAATGTGAAAAATCCTCTTAAGAGTGAGAGGAAAAAACTACAGCATGATATACTCAAATAAATTCATTATAAAAATGTTGGTTACACAAAATTTTATAAATATAAAGATTTGACGTCTTATAACAAATATACCAAACAACAAAAGTATAAGAGTAAAACTATGACCGATAATGATATTCTTTGCAACTCAATGAATAGTGTATTCAATGTTAGCTGAGATTCGAACACTATTTGACATCCTACCGGATTCTCAAATTTTTCTTTTTTGCCATTTATCTCTCTCTCTTTTTTCATTCAACTCACAAATGATTACTTGAATATTTGATTACTTGTCTCTAATATAAGAGTTAGATTCATTTATATAGAATTTTCACACTACGTTAATTAAAAAGAAAATACCAATTTTTTATTAATGATATCTGTAAATTAAAAAATAATCTCTCAAAATCTTTCCTAATCAATAATATCTCCAAATTATGAAATAATCTTATCAAAATCTTTCTTAATCAAATAAATTTAAATCTTTTCTAATTTATAAAGTCTATAATATTAGTACGATATTCATGTGATCCGTTCAAACTATGAAACGATACGTCAAAAGGGTATGAGTCCACATAAGAGTGACTCATAATCTAACAATCTTTCTCTCATGACTATATGAGAGATCCTTTGCCTTCATTGGCGATTGCCATCATCTTAAATGGGATCTTGACATAGGTCTCCGGAAGTTTGAATGATACCATCTTTTGCTCCACCAAATCTCGAACATTCTCACTCTCCTTTGGCTTCTCCTTTTCGGTAGAATCACTCCCCCTTACACTCCTCCTTAGCATTCTTTTTTCACCACCTTGACTAATACCTCTATTGGTCATCTTGACATTATTCTTGGCAACTGAAATCTTTATCGAGTATCAACCTAATCACTTACTTCCCTTTACCACAACTAAGGCTCTTTTGATGAGTCTCCATTGGTCTTTTACAAATGCAATGTAAAAGTTTTCTTCATTAAACTTTTCGATTAAAATCACATTCAACCGTAAATTCGGTACATGTCACACATTTTTTAATAGAGTTTCATCCCGTTACTTATCTATAACCTAACATCTTTGATCCCAACAACTCTTGATGAACCATCGTTACCCATCTTTAATACCCTATGGTCCCCGGGCGTATGCCTAGTGAAGAGGGACTTCCTCAATGACGCATGATGTGAGGAACCGTTATCCATTATCCAATTCGCCTTTTGGCTCAAAAAGTTTCATGTCTCCTCGCATAAATAACGAGAAGGTCTCTGTAGGAAGAGATAGAGGCTCAATTATCATTATCATGATCTCTTCTCTCCTGACACTCACATCCGCTCTCCTTCTACTTATTCTTGGGATAATTTCACTCCATATGGCCCTTCTTACCATAATGGAAGTACTCAATTTCTTAAAACTTTTTTTGACTATTGCTCCTCTCCGATTTATAGCCTTGGTCCATCGATCTCTTGTATCCTCGACCACTAGTGGATACTAAGAGACTCGACTCACCTAGATCCTTGATACTTTCCTTCCATTTTGACTCATTTATAAGTAAAGAAGTAATGACCTCATCCAATTTGAACGTATCTTTTTCAAACAATTACGTCGTGATAATATGATTGTACGAGGCCGGCAAAAAAACAAGCAATACCAATACTTTGTCTTCCTCATTGATCTTCTAATTAAGTGTCGACATTTATATTAAACTTCAGTTGAACTCATCCAAGTGCTTCTCAAAACCCTCCCCTTCCAACAAACATAGGTCATAGAATTTCTTCTTCATAAATAGCATCGTTGTCAAGTATTTAGACTCTCAAGTATTTTAACCACCAAACAATACGCCAAAAGAGTATGGGCCTAAACGGGAGTGACTTATTGTCCAAAACTATTTTCATAATTTTCTAAATAAACTAATTATCTCTGATATATACAAGTAATAAAAATAAGTCGCTGGCCATTGATTCTCTGTTTGGAACTGTTTTCTATGGCCATTGGTTACGACTAAATGGGACTGGCTGCCCATTTCATTTCGTTGAAGTTTAATCTTAATTAATTGTCAATTGACTTAATAGTTAACTAATTAAGCATTGATAAGGATGCATGCAGATTGGAAGCTCTCAAGATCAGGGGGCAAGAGCATTCAAAAAGCATTTATGAATTTCATGAATTAAATATAATAAGCATGCATGTCAACAATAGCATAATGAATCTTAGGATTAGATGCAATTAATGTGACAGGAAACGTATTAGAGATGATGCTTTCAATAGTTTTGAGTACTATATAGTCACGTAACTTTTAACTTTTGACTTTCAATCAATAAAATTATATGTGGATATAAGCTGCATGGATTAAGAAAGCTCAACTTATGACAAAATAGACGAGCCTATGATTATGAGGTTTTTTTTTAATGTGTCAAACTTTACATGGTATATGATTTATATGAATGAAGGTTTGCTTATGTAGTTTGCCATAAACTCTGATAACATTGGCCAAAGAAAAATTTATTAAAAAAAACCTTTATTTCTCTTTGTTGAGATTCAATAGTCCCTTTTTTGGCCCACCACAATATGAATGCCCCTTGGTGAAAGGATGACATAGCTTGTATAACATCCCGATGTTGCGTACCCAGATTATCTAGACACGTGATTATTAATTAATCATTAATTAAAAAATTAAGATGCTTACGATATTTTTTAGAGGTGGTAATTAATTTTTGAATTGGATCTGATCTTTTGGTAAATTTGGTCTCAATGAATTTGAAAAAACTTCTTGAAAATATTTTAGTAATTTCTTTTATTAGCAATGTTAATGTAAATTAAGAAATAAGTTTTTCAAAAACAACTATAGATTATAATTATTTGAATTTAGAAATTTGTATTAGTAATTCTAATCAACTATAAGTGAAAATTTCAAAACCCTAAACTCCCTAAAAAACCCTAGTTTCTAGAAACCCTAGGCACCTCACCACAACTAATTGCCACCCTTGCTAGATGAGAGCTTAATGTTAGTAACTTTGATTAGCTAAATTAGAGAAGTATGAGCTGATATTTAGGATATCTAAAATTTAAAAATGAGAGAAAAACTAGCTCTAGCACCCACACTGTTCAACCCTAGAAGCAGCCACCCTTGTTTGTTTTGTTAAACCCTAATTTGGTAACTTATTAGCTAATTAGAAGGAAATCGGCTAATTGAGAGGATAACCAAATTAAGTTTAAATTATTTGAATTTGGTTATTAAATAAAAGATGGAAACTGACAGTTGAAATCTAGAAGCCTCTTAATAAGCCCTAGCCTCCACATCTACCTAATTAAACCCTTATTTCATTAAGCTAGTTGTTAACCTTTTTAAGAGGGATAGATCAGAAGCATAGGTAGGGATTAAGGAGGTTAATTAGCTTATATTTTAAGCCAAAGTAAGGGAAGGAAAACAATTCAACTAAACCCTAGCTCCTCCTTACTTTGAAACCTAGCCACCACCCTCGTTGAATTTCAATCCCTAATTTGTTAAGTTCTTGTTAGACAGATATAAAAGGATTAAAATCAGTTTTCTTAGCTTGAAATCTGAAATGAAAAGGGAGGGAAACAAAAAATCAACCCTAGCACATCTTCTAGCAAACTCAAGCAGCCTAGCACTTCTATGGAAACCCTATTAATAGCTAGTTGCTATCCATAATTAATGGAGAGCAAAACGAGAACATTAAGAATGGATTATTTAGTTGAGGATTCTTATCTCGAAATTCAAAAAGAAGGGAGAACTTGAATTAAACATAATCTTCTTTTATTTCACTGAACCTAGAGCCTCTCCCATTCTTCTAGCTTTCTTGGTGCTGTCACTTCGAGAAGAGAGGAGGGGATGCGCAGCCGTAGATTGAAGAGAAGGAGCCGTGTAGCAGAAAAAAAAAAAAGGGGAAGAGAGACTTCCACTTGAGACAAGTAACCAACTCATTTACTTGCTAATATATTAGAGTATTTTTCTTATTTATGTATTTTTTTTTCATATTGTTATTGTCGTCTAATTATAAAAAATCATAGAATAAAAAAAAGTTAAATTCCATGTATATTAAAATAATTTTTTAGATGATTTAATTATATTTTAAAGTAGCGTTTCTTTGACGTGAGGGCCTGTATTTGAGTGTCACTATAGTAGTTTATAGATTCATGATGTATGATTTATATGGATAATATTTTAGTGGTTATAATATATCTTAGACATGCATTTTGTAGCATTAGCATATAATTACATTATACTCTTGATTATATACAAATTTTTGCTTGACAAGAGAAATAATAAATCAGTATTGTCATATCCCTAGTTTCAAAATATATGATAGTTATGTAAACAAAACTTAAACAAAATAGCAAAATGTGACCATGTAGTAAAATTGTTAGATAAATCAAATTTATTTGATAAGGTCCTAGTAACAAATGACCACAATCCGAAAATGGCCTTAAATTTATCAACTTATTCAACAACAATCCCAACAAGTAAGAAAAAGTATCATCTACTCAAGACACCAACCCTAACAACTAAATAATATATAATTAAAAGTCCCTGGGCCACAAATATATATAATTCAAAAATTGATCAATTGTTTGATGGGCAACAAATTCTATTATAAATATGATATTAATTAAAAGAAATATCCAAAAGCAACTAAAATAAAGTCATCCATTTAAGATTATACCAGAAGCAATCTAAGCGGGGGGCAGTAATTGGTGATCTCCAGCCAACTGAGCCCGACACAAAGCCTCCATGTCACAACTCTCAGTCGCCTCAGCTTCTACATTAGACTGCAAGACATCTACCTGTTTCGAATCTGGCACTGAGGGAGCAGGATCAGGCAGTGAAGTCATGGTACTACATTGGGACCAACTAGGGCCTAACAACAAAATAATATATAATTAAAAAGCCGAGTGCCACAAATATATATAATTCAAAAATTGATCAACTACTCGATGGGTAACAAATTCTATTATAAATCTGATATTAATTAAAAGAAATATCTGAAAACAACTAAAATAAAGTCCTCTATTTAAGATCCTGCAAGATTATTCAAACCCATTGATCTAAAAGATTATAAGATAAAATAAAATTAAACCTAATATTTAGTAAAATATAAAATATATATATATGAATAAAATATGAGAAATGACAATAATAAACAGTTATAATGAGTTAAAAATGATGATATATTGATAAAAATATATGAAAAATATAAGAACTAGGGATTAGTGAAAATCTCACCAATAAAGATTGAATATTAGATATTAGATTATAAATATTTTTCTATAGCACTGGGCTATATGTTATTATTTAAGACAAAACACAACTTTTTTGACTCATGGATTTTGAGTTTGATCTTTAATTTTTAATTAATAAATTAAAATATATTTAAATACATTTTATCAATCATCAATCATTAATAAAGTCTTCCGTTCAAGATCTTGTAAGATTATTCAAACACACTAATCTAAAAGATCACAAAATACAATAAAATTAAATCTAATATTCAGTAAAATATGTATAATATATATACATGAATAAAATATGAGGAATGATAACAATAAACAGTTGTAATGAGTTAAAAATGATGATATATCAATAAAATATATGTAAAATATAAGAATCGGGGATTAGTAAAAATTTTACCAATAAAGATCGAATATTAAGTATCAATTATAAATATTTTTCTATAACACCAGGTCATACGCTATTATTTATGACAAACGGACTGATTATATATTATTTATTATAAAAATAGTCAAATGTCACTTTTTTAACTTATAGATTTTGAGTTTGATCATTAATTTTTAATTGATAAATTAAGATATATTTAAATATATTTTATCAATCATATACAATAATTTTTATTTAGTTAAAATAAAAAAATTTACAATAAATAATAAAAATTTAAACCTTTTTAAATAGAAAAACATATATCTTTACATAATAGAGCTTTGGCTTAATATTTGTATAAAATAACATGCAAAATTGATTATTCAATTATTTCAAAATTTATAACAAAATTTATAAAATTAGGTACAAATCTTTAAAATATCTAGATTTATAAGTAGAGTAGACAAACATGCAATATATATTTAAGAGGTATGAACAAAAATCATATATATATATTTGAGAAATAGAGAAAATATCAAGAAATTTTAACAATAAATTAAGAAATAGGACTTAGATGTATTTGCTTAAATCTAAATTATACCAAAATCAAATGCAAAAATGTTTCCAAATGGACGTTCTTCACTTTCTCTCTCACATTCTTTCTTTATTTTATTTCTCTCACCTCTCTTGAATTCTCAAACTGAAACTACTTAAAAATAACAAATAATTCCTTATATAGCTAAACCAAATATCCTTAATTTGAACAATACCAAAATTTAATGCGAAAATACTTTGAAATTGACTTTCTTTACTTTCTCTCTCATATTTTCTATCTTCTCTCTTTTTTCCTCTCTCATCCCTCGAGTTTTTAAACCAAAATGATAGAAAAATATAAAAGATTTCTTATATAATCAAATCAGTGCACAAGCGTTGATCCAACCCTCATTAGGTGCAAAAAACACTGTTACATGTATTATAACCTCTAAATAAGTAGGTAACAAAATAATGTTATAATAAAGCTTAACATTATTCATGGTCCAAATCAAATTTCTGTCAAACGTTAAAAATCAAACCAAACAATCTTAATAAAAATATAATAATAATCCCTCGGATGGTGAAACTATATCCATTTGGCTCAAATACATAGTAACTGCTTAACTCAAAATACGCTGCAAAAAAAAAAAAAAAATTGACAAATAATCCAAAAATCCATATAACAAAAATTTAAAACATTCTAAACTATTTAAAATAAAAATTATTTAAGGATAATATCCAAATATGATTATAAGTCCAAAAACATTCTAAACTATTTTCCCCAAATTGTCATCCATCTAATTCTACAATATATCCAAGCAAGCTAATCTAAAAGAGATTTTAAAACATTGAAATCATGAGTTTAACACTTAAGTAAAAATTTTTATAATGTAAGAATATATATGAGTAAAATAGGTATAAATGATAGTAAATTATGATCACATGTAAAAATCTAAAATATTTAATTTTTAATAAATATGTTCAAAAATATTAATACGAAGCATATGAAAATATAGGAAGACTAAATAAATATGTGAAAGTATATCAAAAAATGTAAGAAATAAAGGATGGTATCAAAAGTATTTGAAAACTTATTAATTAAAGATCAGTAACTCATACACAAAAAAGATTGAAGGATAATTTAAAGATTATATTATACATATTCTTGATAATTTAATGCCAATATATTATTGTAAAAAACCTATAGGTAGGCCGGTTGTATTTATATCCTATAGATAGAGTCAAACATTATTTTTTTAATCCATGAATGAGAGGTTCGATATTCAAATTATACATAATTGACGCGTCTATGAATCTAAATTATTATACAGATTAGAGAGCCGCTTGATCTTTTTTGGGGATCGAGTTGAAGCAAGTCTGGTTTCCATTATTTTGAATCTAAATCCTACACATCATAACTATTAAATAAGATATCAAAGGATAATGAAAACTCGCTCCCCGATATATTCTCAAACGTTCAAATTAAAAATCTTTCTCTAATGGATAGAAAGATAGGAAGATTAAATAAATGATGCGTAGATGTGTGCAACGGGAGATTGAGTATATGAGTGCACTCGGTTAGGAAGTGACTTATAGACAGAGACTTAAACTCCGGCTAGGGGGCGGCTTTGAGAGATGGGG
The DNA here is from genome assembly GCA_033239525.1 of Nepenthes gracilis. Taxonomy (NCBI): domain Eukaryota; kingdom Viridiplantae; phylum Streptophyta; class Magnoliopsida; order Caryophyllales; family Nepenthaceae; genus Nepenthes; species Nepenthes gracilis. The sequence goes on from BSYO01000024.1 coordinate 11,636,475, forward strand.
AACAAAATTCCGACGAGTGCACCCGGTTAGCGGGCAGCTTATAGATGAAGGCCCGGGCTCCAGTGAGTGTGCTTGATTAGGGGACGGTTTTATAAGATGGATGATTGAGTTTCGATAAACGTGCCCGATTAGGGGGCAACTTTGAGAAATGGAGGACTAAACTCTTGCAGGTGCGCCTTGCTAGGGGATAACTTACAGATGAAGGGCTAAATTTAGTTGAGTGCATTCGACTAGGGGTGTTTTATTAGAGAGAGTTCTACACTCGTCGAAGAGTAACTGGCTGGTGAGTGCATTTGCTAGCAGGTGGCTAACTGGAAGAGAAAAAAATTTTTCGGCACGTTGTTAATGAGGAGAGGGACACTTATCAGTTTCCCATCTGACTATAGATGGAGGGGCTTCCTATGCCATGCTCTATGAATCGTCTTTACCGATCTTGCTACGCAAGGATTTGGAGTTAGAGGGAGGCCTACACAACCAACGGTCGAAGTAGGAGAATGAGGCCTCCCTAGAGACAAGAAGGGAGTGGGCATACATTCAGAGCCTTTTCTTTGTATGCTCCTTATTTCCTTTCTCTTTTTCTTCTCTTTTTTTTCCTCTATTTCTACCTTGTCAAAGATCTCTTGCTTGTAGGGACGGAGTATTAATAGTGTTAGAGTCAGTCCAAGCTTACCTTTGGCATCATTATTGGCGACAATTACTAGCGCCAATCTGCTGAATTGTCCCGACGATCACGAGTGCTTGCTATGGCAACCCTGGCTGCTTGTGAACGCTCTTTCTTTTGTTATAGCGATTGTGGAGATCATCGCATGGTGACTGCCTTTTTGGGGATGATTTGCTGAACCATCACTGCCATCATAGGGGTGCGCTATCTTGGCAAAATATTCGCTAAACTGCCTCTGCAATTTTGACAAGTACCGCCTGTGGATTCTCGGGGCATTACGGTGGACTGGCAGTAATCATCTGTTGATACTTCTTTCATTACTGTTGGAAACTATGCGCTGGCAGTGGCATATGGGCTCATCTATCGAGCTGGTGCAGTTGAGCCGTCTCTTGAGTTGAGTGCGCGAGCTGTTGATTAGGTTTTCCATGACATCTTTTGGCCTCTGTGCTTTATGGAATCTTGTTGGGTTTCTACTTTTTGGGTGCGTTAATTTACGAGTCGGATCTTGGGTCAGCCCATAAAGTTATCAAACCTTTTACTAGCCCTCCATGCCGAAGGCTAAGTTTCATCAACTCCCAACATGTCTACTAATGGGACATCTCCTGCAGTAGTTGGCTCACACATTCTTTTTTTGGGCATTCTGTAGCCTTTCCGTATAGGAGAGCAGCAATTTGGTGCTATATTCGACAAGATTTGGGGGCAATTCGTTGGACCCGTTGATTTTTAGTAGATAGCGCCCACTAACGCTATCTTTTACATTAATGGTTTGTTGGCCTCATTTTTCAACTATAAATGGAGGGCTTCCTATGCCTCGCTTTTTGAGACACTATTTTACCAGCCAAGCGGTGTGAGAGTTTGGAACAAGCATGGTACCTATATTGCCATTGGTCGGGATTGGAGGAAGTTATGTGAGATTCGACGATGTGTTCAAAGTTGGCCTTGATTTCCATACTTTGACTGTCCTCATGTTGTAATGGAAGAGGTTCGGGTACAAAGTGGCTATTATCCTCTTCTTCCAACTGTTGTCATATAGTCCTTGTTGGGGTAGCTAAAGGGAGTGGTGGGTTAGCCCCTGAAGGGGAGAAGGTTGCCTCTTCTCCTCCCTGCTAGGGTGGACGATCATTCCATCTGTGGCCTACGCTAGACAATTGGCAATCCTTGGGGGAGGAGCTCCCAGTCCACCTAGAGTTAAGGCCATCGTCGCCACGTCGGGTCTGGCACAAACTCATGGGTCTTGTGGCTACGGCCCATCTCGGTGGAAGATTTTTGGGGGTTGCTTCCTGAGTAAGAATTGGTGCTTGGCTCCTCATTCTTGCCAAGGAGGGTTTTGAATGAGCTTCTCGCTTCAGTAGCTCGAGAATAGCGATATGCAGGAGTCTTATCTTCTTGATCGCTTGAACGCGCTACTCTCTCGGCTGAGATTCTTTTCCAGGGTTAAAGGTCTGCTTGCCCTTTAGGTATTTGCGCTAGTGAAGTGGGGCCGCAATAGCTAGATCGTCGTTCTATATATTTTATTTCTTTTTTGGGTTATACGTTCGCTATTCCAAGTTTTGTACTTTATAAAAGAAATTATTGAATGAAACTATCGGACACCTTTTGTTTTTGTTATATGGCTCAAATACTCTTGCATATTGTGAATAGTTGAAATGTTTGCATGCTACTATGCATTGCTTAATGTCTAATAATTTGACGATCCAGGCAGCTGGTGGCTTGATTTTCTAGTGATTTGTCCCACGGTCGGGCATCCCAAATGCTTTGTTGGGACACTAGTCGGGCGAATTAGCCTTGAGCTTACCAGGGCCGCGTGCTACCCATCAGCAGTCTTGGAAAGAGGCGTGTCAGGTCATTATTACCTGCACTATTCTGCCAACTCTCCGACCAAAGCCCTAAGGTGGCCAACTGTCAGCACACTGCATGGGGAGGCATCGTGTTGATCAGCATAGCGTGGCCAGCGAATGGACACACCGCAACACTCTGCGGTGATGGTATGTGTCGTGGTCATTATGAAGATGCGTCTCTCTAATTTTCCAAAATGACATCGCTGCTGAACTAAGGCCTTGGCTATTTAAGCACGGTACTTAGTCATCTCCCCATTCATTTGTTCAACACATATATCTGCCCTAATTCTACTATCTTTCTTTCTAGCTTGCTCTCCTTTCCGAATGGCTCACCGAGACGTTGTCAATATTTTGGCCTTGATTACTTTGTCATTGAAAACGTTGTCTTCCACTTCCTTTTCTTCTTCGATTGAGGAGGGAGGCGACGATTAACGAACGACGGTGGGAACCAAAGAAGATGAATAGGAAAGCGCGACTGCCGCTGAGGAGAAGCGTTGTTCGGGCAACTCCACTCTTGGACCCTAGGTGGTTCTAAGGGCACCTCCTGACCTTGAATTTGTTGGATCTTCTCGCCAAGTCCGCTCGTCCCATTGGGAGGTAATGCTTCATATATTTTTGTGCCTTGCAGTTATGTTTTTTTGTTGTAGCCTCTTTTTGACCACTTTTTTCTGTTTGACAGCCATGGGGGGAGCCTCGTGTGGTGGAGGAGGCTTTGCGCTTGAGGGATGTCGAGATTGCTCACTTGACATAGGCGTGTGCTAATTAAGTTGCCAAGGAAGTGAAGCGTCAGGTCAATGTTGTAGAGTCAAGAGCTCTCGGAGGCCAATGCTTGAGATCTGGATCAAATCACATTGCTTGATGATGAGCTTCGGGAGAGTCGGCAGTGGCTTAGTGAATTGCTCGGCATGTATGCCCATCTTGAGGGAGGGCTGAGGATCAGACTTCACCCTGATGTAGTGGCCTCGATATTGGATGAGTGGTTTCAGGACGACATTTATTTTTGTAGACGAATAGCCCCCTTGGTAGTCCTAGATTTTCCTGTTGGTTTCCTTGACTCAAGGAACATTGAAGCTTCCCACCGATCATAACTGATTAGCTTCCCCGTGAGAAAGGGCAGATGGCCTTCCCTCACTCTCCAAGGGGCGCTCGACTATAGGATAGTCATTCGGTTAGGTTGCTTTTTGTACTTTTCTGGGCGCTTAGGTGCCCTTATTATATTTTTGGATCACTAATAAATTAGACTGATTGCTTCAATTTTTTTGTTACCGGCGCCTTTTGATTGTGCATTGATTTGGCACTACTTTGTTGATGAGTATTATCGTTATCATGATTTGGCCTGAACGGACACATCTGCCTGGTTGCGTTCATTCTTGCCTGGTAGAGATCATGGCATTGAGAGAATATGGTTGCTAGCTAAGCCTTATGGTTTTCATTGCTGGGCTTTGGCGTAGCCTTGGTCGTCGCCCACACGTAACCATGGTTACTTGGTCTTATTAGAGGATGTTGTAATTTTTATGCATATGGTCTTAGACCGTTGACCATTGTTGATCGATGATGCTCGTCATTATAAGAGGAAGTTATCACACACATGCTGAAAAGCCCCTTAATGCTTTTTTGGCTACATGATGGGGAGGTCGGACTTTTGGTTTGTAAGCCCTCGAGCCATAATGTTCGACCTCATCTGGGCCACTCGATAACTGAAATTGAGGTTCAAGATTTGATCGTGTTTGGGCCGCTTGATTGCAGGAACGAGAGTTTTTGACCGGGTTATAGCCAGTTGAGGCATGGGTGAAAAAGTTCACCCGACATATGGGAAATCTTGATCTTTGAATTAATGCAAATGCATAAGTATTTATATAATTGGTATAACAAATAGAATAAGTAATGAATGATGTTCAAGCACTCGATATTGTTGCATTTGACTTACCTGCGTTTGGTGGAAAATTATTTGAAGCATCTTCTGGGGTGGAGGACGCTTTGGGCCCATGGGACCAGCTTTCTGAACCGAGTGCATAGTTGGTACGCCCCGCTTCGGAGGGTTGTTAAGGTTGGGAACGGTCCATGATAGGAGGGAGACTAATCTCTTCACTTGGCGACCTCACACCTACAGCCTTTACACTCCAAAGGACTAGGTTTACTATGTCAAATCGGCTGCCCAACTTGGATGTCAGGCTTTCATTGTGGACATACGACCCGTAGATACTTGGGGTGGACTTTGGTTGGCGCAGGGAAGCATCTTCTAGCATAAAATGCCACAGGTAAGGGAGCTGAGGGCTCCGCTACCAAGAAGGGCATTCTAGCCTGTGCCCGCCTCGCCACAATGCGCTAACAACATATTCCTTAGAATGAAATGCCGTATGCGAGGGGTTGAGGGCTCTTTCGCCCGTAAGGGCATTCCAATCTACTTTCGACACTATGCTAGGAACTTATGAAGCTCCGGGAGTCTGGCAAAGTGTAGAAGTGATCCAGGTGGAGCAATAGATTGGAACTTCAGTTGCGGGGCTTCAGGTTTAGTTCCTAAATGCTACGAGAAGATGGAGATGACGGAATCCCCATCATGAACAGTGAACTTGCTAGGTTGGCAAAGTATCATTTGACGCTGCGCGGAGTTTCTTCTTGGGTAGAGGACTTCCCGTCGTCATGAGAATAATATGGACCGTACCTCTCTGGGCTTTTATCCCTGTTTCATGACTCGATTGGTCCTCTGGCTGCCACTAGGCACTATCACCTGTGGCCACCTGGGCCACGAGGTGGTCAGGCCACTGGATCCTCTATGGTTGTTGATTCGCTCTGATTGTCTGGGAGTTTGGAGGGCAAAGCTCTTGACATAACACCTTTGGATGAATGCGTACGGTTCGAAAAAAGGTGCTTAGCTGAGCACTGAGTGCTTGCTTGCTTTGGGGCTAGTCGTCCGTCAGCATAACTACCCAAGGAAGGGTCGTCACCATGGGGGACAATGTCCCGGGTTGGTGGGATTGGTAGCAGGCCGAGCATGTTGAGCCCCCCAATGCGAGAATCACGATAGTTTTTGCTAGATCTGCTGTTCTGTACAAGGTCGATGATTAGCATTGCCAAGCCCCCGAGTCAGGCATCTCATCGAGCGTGGCCGCTCGTGAGTAAAGGGCCAAACACTCTGAAAGCTCTCTATAGGTTGCGCCTCTCACCCCAGCGGAGAATGATAAGATGCCTGTCGGCACTACAAGAGTTTTCTCTTTGGACAGAAGGTTGCCAATTGTCTTAGAGACAACGAAGGCGTCATGTCACCGCTTTAGGATTTTTCCTTGAGCTTTAGGACCAAGTCAAATTTTCTTTTGGAAGTGGGCCCTGTCTCTTGGATTCTCTTAAATTTGAGGTTGTTAGGCGGATGAGTTTTTCCCTTGACGGGCGGTCTCTTCCCCTGACATCTCCTCTTTGGGTGCTGCACTTGTGCGTAGGAGGAAGGAACCCCTAATCGTCGTCCGCTCATACAAGTGCATAGGCCTGGGGCAGTGCAGGAATGATGCCCTGTTGGGCAGTGAGTGCATGCTCTCCACGGCAAGTCACACGTTGCCATGGCTACCTTGAGGGTCGTCATCACAGGATGCGATTTCTCTTGATGACATGTTGGTTGGAAGCACAAATATTGATTGTACTTGTTTGCTAATGTAGTGGTAAGACTTTTCAGCATTCTCACCGGACGGTGCCGATAATGCATCCATGGATCCGAATTATTATACAAATTAAGGAGATACTCGATCTTTCCTAGGGTCAAGTTGAAGCCGGTCCAATCTCCGTTACTTCGAACATGGATCCTGTATATCACAACTATCAAATAAGAGGTTAGAGGATGGTGGGAACTCGCTTCTCAATATATCATCTGACACTTAAGTTAAAAACTTTTTCTCATATAGATAAAAAGATATAATGAGTAAATGAACGATATATGGATGTGTACAATGGGGGATTTAGTGTATAAGTGTGTTTGACTAGGGAGTAACTTACATATAGAAGCATGGGTTCCGGTGAGTGCGCTCGAATAAATGTTAGCTTAAAGAGATGGATGATTAGGCTCCGATGAGTACAGCCGACTAGGGGCGGCTTACAGATCGAGATCTGAGCTCCAATGAGTGCATTCAACTAGGGTGCAACTTTGAGAGATGAATGATTGAGTCCTGATGAACGCATTCGATTATGAGGCAATTTTAAGAGATAAATGATTGAGCTCCTATAGGTGGGTCGTACTAGGGGCAGCTTACGGATGTAGGACTTAGCCCCACTAAGCAGCTATTCTTATTGAACTCAACATGGATCAATTTATCATAAATAAAATCTCATAGTTTAGATTATTAAAGTGTGTTAAACTTATTTTATAATTATAATTGTCTAAATTCTTGTGATAAAATGTTCTCTATTAGTAATATTAAAAAGACTCTAAAATAGAGTGATTATGTTTGATGGTTTTGGACAATCATTGATGTGTATTATAAGTAGCAAAATTTGTTGACCTTAGTAAATTTTTTATAAGTGATAAATAAATAAATAAATAAATAAATTGAAAATTTTAATTAACTTTACTGAAATTTTTTAACTAAACCGATTAAAATATTTCTTAGTTAATATGCCTCACTTATCTTTATAAAATTGATTGTTTTTTTTAATCATTTTTAGTAAAAATAATAATATAGTTATTTTAATTATTATATTAAAGAATAAAATAATAGAAATTTTGACTATACTGAATAAAATTTTAAATCCCTCTTTGATTTGAAAACTAAAAGTGAAAAAATAATTTTGTTAGATATTTATTTTATTGAAAATAAAAATAAAACTAAAATTTAAATTAGATTAAATTTGGACATGGCCTTACTTTATATATATATATATATATATAAACCCAAGAAGGGGCTGACCTCTACATGCTTAGAATAGTGGATCAATTTGTGATTTGAATAATAATTTCATAAATATAAAATTAACTATAAAAATATTAATAATTAATCTAAAATATTTTATTAACTCTATCTACTTTTATATTTATTTATTAATTACTATAACATATTTATTTTTTGATATTAATTAATTTTACTATTTTTTATCATATAATTATATGATAGTATGTAAGTGGTTTAAAAATTTTTAAACATATAAAAATTAATAATAAATGAATAATTAGAATCTTTATATAAATTCTTTTTTTAATTTTTATATATTGAGAGTAAAGTTGATATTAGCATAACAAATCGGGGAGATCGGGAGCGCTACAGCGGGTATAAATTGTGATACATTTTCTGAAATTAGGGCACGAAACCTCTCAAGCGTTGCCATGGAAGCCCAACAACAACCGCATTATCAATATCCACAGCAAAAAGAGGCTGCAGTCTCTCAATCTTATGATCCTTACTATGCCTACAACCACTACAACCAAATCCCTCAAAATGACACTTCTTATTATTACGCAGATCACTCAAATTCCTATCAATACCACTCCCAAACTGACCCCAATCTAGTTCATCCATCTGTGGTTCCAATTCCGCTGGGAACAGATCAAATTCATGTTCAGAATCAGCAGTATCCTTATTACCCGCATGGAGTTATAAACCCTCCACCTCAATCGCAACATGGTTATATGCCGGTAGGGTTTTGTCCATTTCGTAATCGCGTTTTGATTTTGTTTTATAGTTTGGATAAGGGTCTTTTTTTAATCTTAATTTTGGTACTTGGTTAGAGTTGATGTGGTTGCTGACACAATTCGATTATCATATTCTGCTTGAGCCGTTCTTGGAGCTAATTGTTAGGGAAAATTTTTATAACGTCTTATTTAAGGGGTTTAGGTCCATTGAAAGGGTAAATGGATCGGTGCATTAGGAAAATGAGTATCTGTTAGAGTTGATGATCAATTGGTGTTGACTGGACTTTGCTTGAGGGCTATAAGTTGATGTTGATTTTTAAGTTAATTGAGCATGTTAGGCTTAGGAAATGTTTATTGGACATTGCTTGAGGCTATAAGTTGATGTGGACTTTTTGTTAGTTCCTCTCTTTCAAATTCAAAACTGACTCTTAACTTGTTCATGTATGTTAGGCTTAGGCAACGACCCTTAAGTCAAAAAGGAAATGGCATTCTGGAGGCCAAGAGAATGAGATTTTCTGGGAGTTAGGAGTAAGGCTTCATTGAAGCAGAGTGAATAAGACTTTCTGGCTGTTGAGGATACGTAGTCCTCGGAGCCTATGGAATTAGACATTTCCATAGCTGAAAGGATTACTAGTTTTTGCAAAAGTATTCTTCTAAGGTTCAGATTTTTTTATATATATATATAGAGAGAGAAAAATGCTCCACCAGAGATTGATATTTTCCCTGAGATATATATTTTTTTTAAAAAATTCTTTTCCTAGCAGAGGATTTTGGAACTGAGAAAGCAGATACCTTTTTGGATCTCTGGACTTAATCCCTAGCACATGTTGGTTGTCTTAAATATCATTGAGATGGAGTATTAAACTTAATCACTTTCCTCCTCATCCTTACTTTTATTTCTTTCTATGCCTGGTAGCAATGAGTGTCAGGAATGCCAGCTCGAATTGACTTGATTTAGAATCACCATTTTTTAGTATCCTGTCTAGAATCAGAAGTCAACAATCATGGTCTTATTTTTTTGGTTTTAGGGTACAGTTTTTTAATCCATATTTTTACGGCAATTTTATGATTGGAAGTAAAGATAGTCTGGAATGCGAGCCTGAAATGATATGATTTAGAAACATTCATCTTTAAACATGCTTATGCCTTGCATGAATCGCTTGATTACAATGTCGGAGGTATTAATCCCAAATTCGCTTCCTTAGAGTACCTTGCTATGGTAGGTGACTATCAAATTGTGGTTTGTCGGTGAACTAATTTTCCATCATATGCAATTCAGTTCCGAGGATATAGCAAACCAAATTACTGTTTTGCAAAGAAACCAGATACTGCTGATTGTTTCAAGTTCGAGAGAGAAGACAAGCTGCTCTTAATTGATGAGAAAGGACCATGTGCTGAAGATTATTGGAGTCAGTTCCTGATGGAGTGAGCACTTGGTGTGGTTAGACGAATTAAAAAGAAAAATTGATATGGCAAGGTTATTATGTATGCTCCAACATGTAAAAAAAGGTGCAATGGTGGAGATGAGGATGCTGAGATGAATGTATGGTAATAGAGGGAGAAAAGGATACTAATGATGTTATAGGAGAAGGTCGGGGCAATAGATGTGATGTGACTCATTTGAGAGGTTGAATAAGAATCTTTATAAAATAAGTAGAGGAAGACCCAAAAAGAATTTGAAAGAAACCATTGAGTATGATCTTGCATATTTGGAGGACATCACATAGGCAAAGAATCCATGTATCTCAGTTCATTTAGTAGGTAAATGCTTAGTTTGGTTTAGTTCAATTTGGGTGGGGTTTTGTTTGATGTGACTAAACTTGAAGCTTCTTGATGATCAGTTGACCCTAAAAGTCATTTTTAATATGCTTGGGATTGACAAACCTTTTGGTCCTGAAGTAGTTGAGCTACTGCCTCACTTGTTTAGCATGTTTATGTGCCTGACTTACATTTTGTTATTCTTGAAATTGGGGGGGTACAAATTTTTAAAAAATGCTTTAACTTTCATGCAATCTGTGTTGGTCTTACTTTGATGTGAACTTTTCATCTTACACATTGTACAAATATTTGAACTCTAGTAAATGTATACACTTATAATATTCAGCATCTAAACTGTTCCTTTGTGACTTGCCAAAATTTTTGTTAAAAGGGCATCGTTGTCTCATTTTAAAATGGAATAGTGAAAATAATTTTATATAGTCGATCTCACTTAGTAGGATATAAGGCTTTATTGTTATTGTTGTTGCCGTAGTGTCAATTTAACAAGCAATTCAGACATATCTTCTTAACAAAGTGTGTATCCAAGTGGCTAATTGATGATGCATGCCAAAATGAATTGCATTTTGGTCTAAAGAGGAGTATAATGTACCGTTAAGTATGTCTTGAATTCGGTTTGGCATCCTAAAATGAGTCCAAGCTGATCTATTTTGGTGAGACTGGAAGCAACCTGCCTATGATGGTTGTGTTATAACGATGGGCTGGGCCGATTCGCATTGTACTAGTTGTTAAAGAAATGAGCAAAATATGCTGGCAAGATTGTGATGGGATGGGAGTAAATCTGTGGGAAGAATATGCCTTTTTATTTTGTTTCCTTCATTTTGTATTCCCTTCCTTTATTGTAATATTCTGTAATTTGCTGTTATTATATATAATGACGAGAAAGGGTAAGGAAGGAATTACCACCTCCACTTTTTACGTTGATTAAAAAACCCTAGTTCTAACACGGTATCAGAGCGTTAAGGGTTTCGCCTCTTCCATTCTCTCAGTTTCTTTTCACAGCACACACACACACACACACACACACACAAAACAGAAGAGAAAAGAGAAGAAGAAAGGGACTGCGTGTGAGAGAGAGAAGGATACCTCATGAATAAACCTGAATTTAATGGAGAGTGCCCTTGCAGACAAAAATCCTGTGGTTTTCTCTGTTTTTATGTCAATTATTTTTGCCCTGCTACCACCCATTAAATTCGTGCTGGATGTTCAGTCTTCATTGGTTTCTTCAAATGTTTGTGTGTGATATGTTGGGCTGGTGTTCTTCATGATGTGTCTATAAGGTTTTTCCTAGGAATTTTGTTGTTGTCTTAAGTTCTTCATGGCCTTCTAAATCTTCCCATCCTTCTGTTCCTTGTACACTTCTCCTTCCTGAACTATGTTGCATGGGTCAGTAGCGTGCTGGTGAGACCTTGCTGAGTTGTGTTGACAATTTTTTAGAGAAAGGAAGAAGTGCCATTTGGCCTTGGCTGAGCTTTGTGTTGGGTATTATCTTTTCTCTGATTATGTCATGTGAGTATAAAATGTTTAATTTTATTATTCCCATCACCCCAGAAAAGTTAAACAAAGATAATTATACCCATTGGGCGAGATCTGTTAATGTAATTTTCTGTGGTAAATACCAATTTCATCATGTGATATCCGGAATACTCACACTAATATCCAGGTAATCCGATGACACTGAATCCACTGCTCATCCCAATGATTAATAGGATTAAGAAGACAATGCAATTTTGGGTTGATGCCAGCTAGCAGATAACCCTTATTGGATCATTATCACTCTTTCTTGTTACTGTCCAAGCTGTTTGGAAGCATCCCAAGCATATGTACAGTGGCACAGATAATGTAACATGTATTTATGAAGTGTTCAAACACTATTTTGGCCTTAACAAAGGATTTCGATGAGTGGTTGAATACTACAACTACATCTTAGCCGTTTGCCCAGAAAGGAACTTACATCAACCACTTTATTTATATCTCAAAGCTATGACAAGATTACGAGAGCACATTGATGCTATAAAGTTCCTTGTTAGTCTTCTATCCTACTTTGAGGCAATCCGTGCAAAAAAATTAAGAGTGTCTATAACTTCTCTCCCTTGCAGGTTCCCATGTTCAGCACTCTACTCTCTCCGATAATTTTGCTATTGTAGATAGATTTGTGTTTGTTGCTCATGGTGGGTTTAGGTCTTTTCAAGGAGGATGTGCTAATAGAGGAGGATTAGAATCTAGTGGTAGTTTTTCATAGGGTGGCTGTGACTCAAGAGGCGTTGGTCACATATTGAGGTTGTGACTCTCAGAAATGTACTCCTTGTGGTTGCAATGGTCTCTTGGTTGATCATGTTGGGATTTGCATGGTAAACCAAACAACATCAAGCCTCTTCAATAGAGATTTCTCACTCTTCTTTTGACACTGTTGCTACTAAAGTGTCAAATTTTATACCAGCACAACGAGATGAATATGATGAGTTCCTAACTCATAAAAGGACAACCCTGACACTGTGAAGTACTATTTGCCATTGCCTTTTATCAACCACTCGCCGTCCATGGTTTTATCGATTCAAGGGCCAACAGACATATGACTAGTTAATCCACTTCTCTTCTTATCATCAGTCTATTGAATCTAAAGGCATTACCCATCCTAATTGTTTTAGGACTAAATTTGCAGGCTCAAGGAACATCACTTTAGCTCAAATCTTAATTTATTTTATGTTCTTCATGTTCCATACTTCCACTTCAACCTATTATCTAATAATTGGTTACAAAAGCTGTTTTGTCTTTTTTTACCCTTTCATCTGTATATTTTAGGACGTTACGGTGAAAAATATTATTGGTACGGGGCATAAAGTGGGTGGTCTATGTTACCTCGATATCTTACCTACCTCTCCTCCTCAAGCCTTTCAGTTTATGACATCTCTTATGCTGTGGCACAGTCATCTTGGCCATTCATCCTTGCTTGTTCTAAAGCATCAAATTGTCTTCTTTTTATATCACCTCTTCCATGCCAAGCGTGTGAATTAGGCAAGCATTACCTTGTGTCATTTCCTTCTAAAAGTATTAGTTGTGTCTTTGAATCATTTGAGTGAGTCCACTCCAATATATGTGGACCAATTCATATTTTCACTAACAAATTTCTGTATTTTGCCACCTTTGTGGATAATTTTTTTTTTTGTATAACTTGGATGTATCTAATAAAAATCACTTTGAGTTACTGTCTATTTTCAAATTGTTTTGAGCCCACATCAAAACTCAATTCTAACTCAAAAGTCTGATTATTCTCTTTGATAATACCAAAGAAGAAGAAACCACTACTTTCACTTTTTATCTTGCTTCTAAAGCCATTCTTTGTTAGATTTCTTGTGTGTATACTCCTCAGGGTTTGTTGAACATAAAAGTCGTTAACTTGTTAGAAGTTACTCAGGCTCTTGTGTGCCACATGTATGTTCCTGAACAGTTTTGGAGTGATGTTCTCATTGTGGGCTATCTCATTAACATATGCCCTCCCCACCATCCTTTTCGTTGCCTCTAAATGTGTTTTGGTGTGTATTATCTTCATAAACTTGAACCTGGTTCCAACAAGTTTGATCCTCGATCTATTTGAAGTGTCTTTTTTGGTTATTCTCACACACAGAAAGGTTATAGTTCCATATAATACTTCACTTAAGTGCTGTATTGTAAGTGTGAATATCATATTTGATGAATCTACACCATATTTCTCAAAAGCACCATGTAGAACCCCATGCTTTGATGTGTTCCATATTTTCTAATGGGCATGTCCTCTAAATCGAAAATAACTGCATTTGTCATCGACTCTTTTCATCCTATTATCAACCCGTGCAGTTAAGTCATCACATAGGCCACCATGATCAATCTAATCCTCTACAAGTTTACACTTGATCACTGCCTACTATTGTGTCTCTTCTAATATCGTTGCCGTCTACAGATCCTATACCAACAAATTTTGAGTCTCTCTCTATTGTTTTTTGTAAAGGTAAACATACTTTTTGCACACAACATCCTATTACCAAAAATGTGTTAGTTGATTCTTTTGCCGTCATCATCATGTTTCACATTTTAGCTTTCTCTTGTAGCTATCCCTAAGATTGTCAAGGATGCATTATGTGACCCTCAGTGGAGGAAGGTCATGGAATTAGAAATGATGATCCTACATGACAATGAAATGTGGGAGCTTATTTCTTTACCACATGGCACCCACACTATTTGCTGCAAGTGGGTTTTTATAACTAAATTTAATCCAGATGAACCTACTAACCTCGTAAAAGCCCAACTAGTTGCTAAAGGTTACTCGTAAACCTATGGTGTTGATTGTGATGAAACGTTTTCACTTGTTGCTAAGATCTCTTTGATTCAAATTCTCATTTCCATAGCTGTTAATTTAAATTGGCTTATCTTTCAATTGGATATTGAGAATGTATTTCTCAATGGTGACTTATTCAAAGAAGTTTATATGGATCAATCTCCAGGGTTTATTACTCGGAGTATAAGAATAGTGTTTGTACACTAAAGAAAGACTTATAGGGACCAAAGTAGTCACCAAGGGCATGGTTTGGAAAGTTTTTAGTAGTTATCGTTGGGTTTAGCCTTTAGTGTTGTCACAAGGACCATTTGTAATTCATGTATAGAAGAATAGAGGCTATACTATTCTTATATTTTATGTTGGTGACATTGTTATCATTGGAAATAATACAGGTGAGATTGAAAATTAGTTGTGTTAAATGGGCCATGCTGAGCCGACACTGCCCATTTATTCAGGCCACTGGCTTGTAAGCTTGCCATGTCGACATGATACATTTACATTTCGAGATGTGCTTGGCTCAACACTGGATAAATATGTTTTGGCCTAGTGCGGCACTTGGTCCGCTTGTACTAGCCCGAGTGTGCTGCAGGTTGCGTCGTTTCAGATATGACATTGATATAAAAAGATAAAAAAATATATAAAAGTAAAATTATCCAAAATATTATAGAAAATATATTAAATTTATAAATTTTATCAAATATTTTTAATGTTATAATTTATAAAAGTAGAAAAATATATATCTAATAATAACTCATTTATTTTTAAACTTTACTTATATTTTCATTACTGCTGCTTTTGAAGTATTCTCTTCATAGAAATTTAATCATATTGAATTTTTATCGTGATCTTTTATATCTTATTAATTCTTAAAAAGGATGTATATTTTTATGGCCTTTGGTGCTTATGCTTTTTGTTGTCAATTACTTGACCTCGGCACAAAAGCTAACTTCAAGATATTGTACTTGTGGGTGGGGCTAAGAGATCTCATACCTTTGATGGCAAGCATGGAAAATATGTGCTCGTTAGCTTTGTACCAATCCAAATTCTTAAACTCTGATATGTTGCTTATAAAGTTGGAAACATGATTAGATTATTAGTGAGGAAGTTTAGTTGGTTTTGTATTTTACTATTCGGTTGTGTTTTACATAGAATATATGCCAAAGAAAGGAAATCTCGTTAACCACCTTTGCTACTACCACTGTTGCTGCTTGCTTTTGCCGTTGGAGTGGACGACTTTAGTGCTAACTGTGGTGTATATAAGTTATACATTATGTGCAGGTTGTAATAAATATGAGCCTTCATTTCTTTTATGTTGTCAGTGATCCTCATGTTGGCATAGAATTCTCCAAGATAGATATACATCTTATGTAAATTCACGCGGGATCCATAATTTTGGCAAGACAGGTATTAAAGGATTTCTTCAATGTTTTAAAAATTTTTCTCGAATGATATAATTAAATGTAATATTAGTAAATATATTATTTTTAATAATTTTAATATTTACTTAAAATTATTTTTTTAAAAAAATTTATATTTATTTCTATTGCGGTATTATATGGCATAAATTATATTGTCCCAATAAAACTCAAAGTTGTTAGTAAATGATAATAATTTTCTCAACAGTAGATTTTGGATGGTATAATGTGTAGTTGTAAGTTTATTAGTAATAAAATAAAATGTTTCTAAAAAACATTTAATCATTGTAACCATCCTCCAATCAATATCCATTATTGGCCTAGTCATTGGAATATTTTTGTTGTACAAGATGGTTAAAATAGAATGAAAAGTATACAGATCTCCATCCTGTAAGTCGAGTTCCATTGTGTTGGGCAACGATCTTCATCTTCTGGTAATTGAGTTTGTTCTAACGGTATAACATATTAAACTGTTTCTTTAGAAAAAAGCTGTTCTAATAAATATAACAATATTTTCTTTTTTCTCCAAATAAGGAGAAATAAATTGCAAAACATCCTTGATGCGAAGGCTAACAATATGATATATATATTTTGTATGGAATAATTTACTCTTCAAAATAAAAAAAAAAATTATGATTTAAATAAAAATAATAGAATTATTATTTAAAATATTGTTAAAAGTAATAAAAAAATCTTATTAAATATGGATTTGAAAATTATAGAAGTAATGTGTGGGTGCTCAAAAATTTTAAAACTAATAATTCTTTTTTATAATTTTTAATTTTCAGAAATTTAATGTGCAATAATACAAATATAAGGTAAGTTATTATGTGATAATCAGATATAACTTGTTAAAGTATTTTTAGATTTTATTTATATTAGTTTTAAAATTAATTCTTGTTTAAATTGTAAAAAAAGAACATATAGCTACACTTTTAATAGTATGTCGGGATATTTTTATATAATTGGACTGCAACCACTTCTTGTAGTCTCCTGTCATGAGAAAATGGCTATTCGAATGAATTATATATTTTGTCAGTTCTTCTTGATTTAGCCCTTGAGTGTACTAAAAAGCTCCTAATCCTGCATTGCCTGAAAATTTAGTTCAATTTGAGTTGAGAATAATTATTATCTTTTATATTTTTCTATGTATAGCTTGAGATGTTAGATACCTTTAAAACTTTAACAAGTTTTTTATTTTTTTAACAAACAACCCGTTCCTGGCCATTAATTAGCCTAATTTCATGAAGTTGCCATACACTACCAAAATATTTTTTAGGGGGTAGCCAGAACTAGTAGTATGTATTTGGTATTTTATTTGGTAGCCAGAACTAGTGTTAGAACCAAAATATTTGGGATATATTGTAATTCTGATATTTTAGAATTATTATCAGTATGTATACGTGGTGTATCAAATATGAGAGTAACAGAATAATTTTTTTATATTCCTTTAATATTAAAATTACAAAAATTATGTGTCATAATTAACAATTAAGTTATAAAATAATAATAATATATAAATTATAAATAAAAATTAATAAAAATATTATAATTATATTAGTAAGTATCACACAATCACTTGTTATATACGAATGAACAAGTGAAGTAGAGATTAGAGATGAGATATCTAGAAGAAGAGGGAGGAGGATGGGGGTATAATTTTTTTATTTAATTAATTTTTTAAAATACAGAGGGCTAATCGTTAGACCATTGCTCCCCACTCGATACATCGTTGCAATGGTCAGATGATTATCGGGTTAAAAAAGGGTCGTGCTATGCTGTGGGCTGGTTATCCTACGGCCTGACACGAACTGGAGTGTTGGGCCATGCAATACATAGCCCAACATTGTTCATTACGAGTCGTGTTGGGCATGACCCATGAAGGGGTGGGCTGTGATGTGTGACGGACAATACAATCTTGTTAGCATCTTTCTTGAAAGGCTAAAGCTGTTCCTACAACAACGTTTCAAATAAAAGATTTAGAAAAGTTTCGTTTCTTCCTATGGATAGAATTTTTCCTTTGGTAAGTTTTTTTTTTTTTTGGTAAGTTTTGATAGAATTTGCTGGATCTTGAAAAAGTGTAAATCTATCTCAACTAAAGTATGTACTTAATCTATTACATGAGACTAGCCTTCTTGGTATTAGTCTAGTAGATCCTTCCCTGGACCCTAATATCAAGCTTCTAAAGGATGAAGGACAATAGTTGGAGGATCTTGGTTGATATCACCAACAGGTTGAATAACTGAATTATTTTATGATTACAAAACTTGATATTTTATATTCAATCAGTGTAGTAAGTTTTTGGAAGCTCCCAACTGGGAAGTTGTTATGCTACTTAGTAAATATCTAAAGAATGCTTTGGGGCTTGGAATTTTACACAAATGAAATGGACATCCTCGAGTAGAAAGATTCACAGATGCAGATACAGTAATATTTCCTTCCAATAGGTGATCTACTATGGGATATTGTACCTTCCTCAGTGGTAACATTTTTTTATGGAAAAGTAGAAAAGCAAATTATGGTAGCAAGATTAAGTGGGGAAGCCAAATATACCATTGTTTTGTGAAAATCAAGTTGTAATACGTATCACATCAAATTAGGTATTTCATGAGAGAACCAAACACATTGAAGTTAATTATCATTTTGTTCGAGACAAGATTGTAAATGGTGCTATATGCACGTCATTTTCAAATTCATAGTCCTGTGGTTGTGTAAGTCATAGTTTGAGACAAGATTTGTTAATGATGTTGATTTATTCCCTTTCTAGCTTGTGTCTCTTAGCCTTGGTGCAACACTTACCTATACTGAGGATTTTGGCTGAGGACGAATTATGGTATTTGAGTGTTTTGTGGGTTTTGATAAGTGAAAAAGGAAGGGTTAGTTGGTAGGATGTGAACCCTTGTTATTGGATTGGGCAAGGATGGATAAACACTACGTTTCTTGATTTGAACAATATTCTTTGGAAGTCAAAGGGCTATCATGGTTGGGGCCATAGTTTCTTGATTCCTCAAAACTCCATCTTGCATATTGAATGTGATTTTTAATAATAATGTAAGAAATGACACTCCTTTACATATTGGGTGCCTAGGCCTGTTGGATAGCGAATATGGTAACTATTATTGGAGTTGTGACCTCCATTCCCAAAGTCCACTGTGCCTAATTTTTTATTCTTTTCTCAGCTTTTTTTGTTCTTATTTTTTCTTCTTTATCTGCATGTTTATTCTTTTCTTGTGCAGCTTTCTTCCAAGTCATGGTTTGTTATCTGCTTCTATTGATTTCCCAGTGACATTTTCTAATCAAGGCTAACCCTGGACTTCTCAGTTTAATTATTTTATTATTGTGTAATTTTATACTTGACCCTTGTACTTGCTCTTAATCAATATTGTGGCTAGTATATATACAATTATATGACTATGGCTTTAACTTTATATATCATGCTCCCTTGCCTCTCTCCTTGCCCTTTTCACTTTCTCAATTCTTGTTTTATGCCCAAAAGAGAGTATGGGGGGAAAACTATTCCCGAGACCTTTTTATTCCAGGGCCTCAAACTTAACCAAATTAGGCTTTATTTTTTTTGAAGTACAAAAAACTTCATTTGTGCTAGATAATGCAAGGTTATTTCCATGTACTAATTGCTTTCTTTTTGTGAATTTGTTTATTTATTTATTTTTGTGTTTCTCTCTTACTTTATGACATCTTTTACCTTGATTTATGAGAATCTTGTATTTGTTTACAATCCTGTGGCACATCAAGGTAGATGATTGATTTTGGTTTTGTTATCCATTTTTTTCTTGAATTCTATTGGAATAATGCTAACTGGTGCATGGATGCTGGCTGGCAAGCCAATTATCATTGCATATTTTGATGAAATGTCTGCTATATAGTTGCACACACAGATGTTTTATATTTATGTCAATAAGATGAATGTACTGCTGCTTCTGATAGAAGCTTTGGTATTCTCTTTTTGCCAATTTCAGTGTTACATAATCAAGGTATTGCTAATCCTGTTTTGTCATGCAAGTTAACTTTTAGAATCAGAAATGCCTGGTAAGGGTTATTTGATATAGCTTCTGCCATTGGTGGTGGACTTATGATTATGGTATTAATATCAGTTGCGGCCATATCGGTATCAACATATTGCATTTTTCGGATAATATTTATTAATATCGGATATATTGAAAAGAAAAATTCCTGTAAATTATAAGCTAATAGGAAAATATTTTTAATATTTTAAATATCAGCCCGAGATATATCACAATATATTACATATTTGGTAATATATCATGATATTATCGTGGTATTGAGAAATATTGGTATTGGGGGTCGATATCGATTCAAATTGGCCGGTATTTTCATCTATTCTTACGATGTGTTATCCTGCTAGATCTTTGAGCTCATATATATGTGTGTGTGCGCGTGCGTGTGTGCGTTTGTGTGTGCTCAAATAACCTCCTACTTTGGAATGCATTCTGGGGTGTGCCTTTTTCAGCCACACAGTTTGCCTTTTTATGCTGAAGTATCGTAATAGTGGCTGCAAATGAGATGAATTGCTTGAGTTTGTTGTGTTTAGCATTATCAGGGTTCATTTTCCTGGTATAATGAGCAATGCCTCAAGCAGCTCTGCTCAGCATGATGAGCACACTGCCAGAAATTGCATATCAATTGGCAGGCTTTGGTCTTCCTCATTTCCTGCTTTACTTATTGCAGTTTGTTTCCTTGCAGCAGTGCTTAGTCACAAGAGTAACGCTGGTGAAGATTTTGCAAGTGTTTTGACCTGGCGCTAAGATTTCATGTGCTGTAGGACTTTATTAGTAAGTAGGGCTGATCAATAACAAAATTCCAGTCTTTCATTTTTGGGGATTATGATGAGGTAGATGAGGGAAACTTGCCCACAAAACTCTGAAGTGCCTATTGCAGTATTGCCTCAAGCAGTTAGCACTATGGATGAAAATATCGGTATTGGTTCCGGGGCATATCGGTATCAGCCGTATGGGGTAATACATGTTGGATGCAAAATTTTTTGCGAATCGGAACCTGATAGGCAAATATTGCATGATATATCGGAAAATGTCAGGTTCATTAGCCAATACTTAAATATCAGCCAATATGTCGCCAATACGGCGACTTACCGTGATTTTGTCACGGTATTCAAAAATATCGATAGGTGGGGCCAAATACTGATATATACTGACTTATATTTTGTGTTTCAGTCTATATATCAGTCCATGGTTAGCAGAATTCCTCAAGAACTGAATGTGGCACTTGCTATAGGTGGTCCATTGTTGATGCAGATTAATATATACTGGTCAGCCACTTTAGAGAAGATGGGGGCACTTCAGCATCTTTCCCGATGCAGTTTTCCAAATCAATTCATCATGTCCAACTCCAAAATAAGCAATCTACAGTAATTGTGTGATCTAGATCTTCACACTGGTTCTGCCGCTTGACTGTATGTCCTGAGCAATTGATGGTCTGGGAAGCACCATACAGTTGAGGTTGCAGAGTCTATTCTATCTGTAATTGTGTGATCTAGATCTTCACGGAAGTTCTGCTTCTTGACTGTATGGCCTGAGCAAATAATGGTCTGAGAAGCGCCTTACAGTTGAGGATGCATAAATCTGTTACATCCTCCATCCTTTATTTGGTCGTCTTAGTTGTAGATGGCATGAACTCTTAGTAAAGCTGTATAATGTTAAGATCGCATTTATGCTTATAGAAAATTGCCTTGAATCTTCTTTTATAAAGTTAAAGAGGTCCAGTACTACCCTTTTTATTTTAATACGTAAAATGAATGACTATGCAAAAGGGGAAATATGTGTTATTTAGAGTTTGGATGGAAGACAACCAAATGAGGAGAGACATTCAATATGGGATGGATGGAGTTATAATGTGGGGTTTGTTTTTCCAGTATAATTTGGTTTGAGGAAGATGTTTTTGCTTTGACTCTCTATTGAACCTAGGTGTGCATGAGCATATACTGAGGTTTTTTGATTGACATATCTGCCTTGGAGTATCTACTCTACTGGTTTTGAAGCTGTCCAATTTTTATCGATGGAGATGGATGCATTGCAAATGTTTTTCGAAGAGCCGCTGCTGGGTCTTTTTATTCTTCAAACAGCTATGATCTACGGAGGGATAGTCGAAAACTTTGATAAGCTTTGGTGGCAGTTTTTGACATTACCGTGAGTTTGATGCCTAACACTTCTCTTTCATAATATTCTGATAGTTTGAGGACCAACATAGTGCCTTGTTTCAATGGAAGGAAGATGCTATGCAAATAGCATCAAATTGGTGAAAGGATGGTTGTGATCAGGAATTGAGGGAGATTTGCTGTTTGGAAACACATCTGTTAGGGCTTCTCAATTCATTATTTTTTCCGTGAAAAAATGAACAGCTCCATGTTGTTTCCAAACAGCTGGTGATTGAAGTCCTGAGCTAATTGATGTTTTAGAAAACATTTCTCCAGTTGTAAACTTGCATTTCCATACGTGCATCTCTGCCTAGAATTATCATTAGGACCAGAACTGAACTCTGACAAGAGTTTTCTGAGATCCTCTTTCAGGAAAATTGTTCAGCCTAATGTTTGATTTGAAGTTTGTGGACTCTCTGCATCATAAAAGCTTTTCTTCATGTCTTACTTCAATAGATGATAATAGAATGTCTAACTGCTGGCATCTGTTATCTTGCCATCTCAATGATGTGCATCAAAACTGGAATTTCTATTGCAGTAACAGTTTTTTGTTTTTTTAGTATAATTGTCTCTAATGTGTAAATTTGCAAGACTTCAATCAAAAAGCCACAATGTTCTATCGATTCAACTTTGATGATTTTTTGAAAATTTAATGTTCTTTACACTGACTTCCAATTTGCAATTTGTATTGTTAACTTTTTATGTTCATGATTTTGCCAATCTCACTTGTAAAAATGCAATGCTCATCGGGAATTAGAAACTGAAATCTCCACATCTTTGTTAATATAGATCTGTAGAAAAATAATAAAAGAATGTTAAGCCCTTACAAACTGAATAAGATTATGTTTAACATAAATGCAATCTAAAGGCATACATTTCAGTAAATAGTTACAAAAAAAAGATATTTTTTTTTTTTAAAAAGCTTTTTTGCCTTTGATTTTAGAAGGCATTTGTTGATACTAGAGAGATAATTGCAACTTAATTCCAATCGATAGAGGCAAAAAAAGTTTTTGTGGCTTTAGCTTGTGTTGGCTAAGTATTTTTTTTCCCTTTCATTTGTGGTTAAAATGAGATAAAACAATAAAAGAAAAAAACTTGATTGTATCTAATGTCTAACTGCCATAACGGGCTGGACCAATACCTAATGGTATACATGTTTTTCTAGTGACCTGGGAACTTCATTAGTTATTGTCATATATTGTTTAATTCCATTTTCAAAACAATAGTAAATTTGACATGCATTGATGGACATTGAAAATGCCTTTGATTGATACATGAATTTTTGTCATTGTAGATGCTATTTACATGAATAAATTTGCTTCCTTCTTTTTCTGCTGTTGATGATGAGAATTTGAAAGTTGATTTGCTTCCCCTATATAGTTTCTCTAGATTAGATTGTCTCTATGTAGTTTTTGGCTGTTGGTGATTCTTGTTGAAACAGCCATATATTTGTCATAGTGCTCAGAAGATCATGGGCTGATATCATGGAAACAACTTCTTTTACAATGCATACTTCGTTGTACATGTTACCATTCCCAAACCGTAGAATACCAGAGCCTCGTGCAAGGAGTTATGTAGGAATTAGTATTGCTTTTTCTGTATTAGAATTCATGCTTCTATCTATCCTTGCATCCCTGAATCAGGACTTGCAGTGAGAAAAGTTGTTTGTATGATGAAATAGATTTTCTATTTCCTCCACAAGATGCCTTGTCAACAGTAAATTTGCAAGGCTTCATTAATATACGGTCTGTCCATGTGATCCCTAATTCTCTTCCATCACATCTCATTTATCTGGTTTATTTTTTGACCTTCTGACAATGCAGAGGCTGAAGAGGCCGTTTACTTACGTTTTGATCAATTTAAAATATACTTATTTTTGAGATGCAGGAGACTACTTTCTGTTTCTTAGATTTGAGAGTCAGGTTTATTTTTGGTAACTTAATTAGTTTTGGGTCAGTCTGTGTCATCTTTTTTCATCCTCGGAGTCTAGTTTTGAGAAATTGAAATTTGTTTCCAAGACTTAGCATGGATTGAAATATTAATATTGATATCAACCGCCGCTATACTTGTATTGGACAATATATATCAATATTGCATACATCTGTAGCAAAAAAATTTCTTCAAGTCATAAGTTGATTGGCAAACATTGACCGATATAATGGCTAAATATTAGGTATATTGGCCGATATATCGGCGATTTGCTAACATATTGTGATTAGGACACTGTATCCGCAAATATTGGTATTGGGAGAGCCTGCAGTGATATTTATTCGCCAGTATATCATGTATCTGCCGATATTTTATTCTATGCCTGACAACCCTGGTTAGATTCATTGTTTAAACGTAACAATTTCTTGGAAAATGTTGTAACAGTATCTCCTAAAAAGACTTGTGTGATGCAATTCTACGGAGGTATATCAACCCAATGGAAAGTGTGAAATAAAGGACTACAATTCCGTTTTGTTAAATTGCAGCCCACATACCCCAAAAATTTCATACTTATCTCACCTATAAATCTAAATAATGACCTTATAAATCTGATTTCCCCTTTTATCTGCAAGCTGTTTGTCATCATCGATCTTGGTTGTTCTATATTCTTATAGTCACTTTTTATGGATATTTGCTGTGTTTTTTGTTCTTCTTTGCTATGCATATTTGCTGACCATTGTGCCTACTGGATTTCATGTTGTTGCATTCATCACTTTCAATGATCTCTCTTATGTTCATTTATGTCCTTGTTATGCCTTGCCATTTTATGATCATCAGTCTGGCCAGCCCACATTCAGTGGTGGAGGCAGTCGAGGTGGCAGGTCTTTAAGAGGCACTGGACGAGGCCGTGGTTCTTTTCGTGGAAGAGGGCGAGGTGGGGACCGTGGTAGGCCTGGCCCACCTCGTGGTGCTTCATCTTTGGCACCAACTCAGCCAGCAGGACCACCTTCAGTGCAAGGGCATGCTGCCCCAGTCGTGCCACCGCCTCGTATGGCATGGTGTGAATTATGCAGGGTCGAATGCACAACTCCTGAAATCCTTGAGCAACACAAGAACGGAAAAAAGCATAAAAAGAACATGAAAGTACATGAAGAGTTACAGAATCTCAACAAAGTCCTTGTCTCTATGCAGAATCCACAGATTCTAGTCTCGGGGTCCAATCCTGAGGTCAGTCAGCCTGAAAATTTGGTGGGCCCAGAAAATACCGCCACCGCCACCCCTTCTGCAGCCACTGTGGAAAATAATCCCGAAACTATTCCCGGAAAAGATACTGTAGATAAGCCAGAAAACAATAGGGGCAGTTTTATGTGGGGTCGGATGAGAGGGGGGCGCGGCGGAAAGTGGATGAGAACCCATGATGGGGCAAGACGGCCCGTTCGGCTTCCCAAGCCAAGGGTGGTCCCATTAGTATGCGAGCTGTGCAACGTCAAATGTGACACTCAGGCGGTTTTTGATAGTCATGTGGCCGGTAAAAAGCACCTTTCAAAAGCAAAGCGTTTCGAAGGCCATAGAGCTGTATTTGGAGGCGGTGTTCAGGCTCTATACCCTCCTATCCCAAACTCGGAATCAACGTTTCCGGTCCCCCAAGTCGATCAAGGTCTTCAAGACCCAAAGGCTTGTCGTGATGCTCTGTCTCAGCTGCTCAATCAACATGGTATCCAAGATCCTCAGACCCTCGTGGCTCAGCTGATTCCTGTCTTGCTCGCTCAAGCCCAAGGAACTGGTACTGTCTGCGGACCTTCTGGAGAACCTCTATGGACACTTTCAGGGGTGTCAGCACCTGGGCCTGTGGCAGAGCCTGTGATGGGTGCTCAAGATCAGCAGAATGCTCACGGTGAAGGGACGGAATCTGCAACTGGGGCTGAAATCTTGAATGATGCTGCAGCTACAGTGGACAATAAAAACGATCAGCAAGCTGTAACGGGTAACCCAGTAACCCAAATTAGTGGAGGATTTAACGAAACAACCGGAGATGAAACCTTGGATTCGGCTGATGGACTGCCAGAAATTGAGCATGCCAGACCTGTGAACGTTCTTCTGGTGACTGCGACCGGGAAGCTATCGGATGCGGAACACAACGATGATGCCAAGAAACAAGAGGGCATTGCAGAGGATGCCGAAGCAGAAAATACAGCACCCACAGAGTAGGAGATAGACTTGCTGAATCGTTGGCTATTAACTGCATCCTATGCTGGATGGCTTTTGCCTTGCAGATGTTGTATTAGAGATTAAATGGCTATTGTCCATTCCATTTTGACCTTTGGGAGATGAAAGAGACCCCTAAATTGTTACCTATGGAGTCATTATCTATGAAATCTCCATGGTTTGGTAGTATTTTTCTACAGGTATGGCTTTGCAAAATTCTTGCTAGTGTAAATACGGGGCTTTTGATTGTATATTTGTTGTCGGATTAGGTATTCCATGTGTTTTTCTTTGCTGGTTTTCTATCATAAAAAAATTATTATTTTATTATGAGTTTGTTAAATTTTTATCAAAAATATGATAGGACACTTTTATAAAGCAAGTATTACATTGTTATTTTTGATATAATTATAATAAATATATAATATGGTTCCTTGTCTTCATGGCAGCTCTGTTTTTTGGTTTTTTTTTTCTTTAAAAAAAAGAGAAATGAAAATTTCCCATTTTGATTTCGTGGGTTGGACCGACTTTAAGTTTATGATAATTGCCAACAAAATTTATGATATAGCTTATAAGGATAATGCACTGAAAATTTTAAGTAAATAACAGTAAAAATTAAATTTATTTACTGTGAAACAAATTAAAACTTATGATTACAGACTTAATATCGTTACCTCAGATAAAATCAATTAACAATGGCAATCTGTGTGGGTTGCGATAGCTCATCATGTGGGAATTAATATCATGAATGGTGATGTAAATCTTAATGAAATGATTTTGGCTTCAAAGTAGACATGATTAAAACTAAAATGTCCAAATCGTTTAAAATTTTATAGGGTATGATTAAGATATATAAATATTATTATATGGGGGTGAGTAGCGGAAGAATCGATAGCAAAATTTTGAATTTTGATTCCAATTTTTAGCAAAGTTTTAAAATTGATTTTGGTTTTATTTTTATAAATAGACGAATTTTACTAAAATTAGTCAAAGCTGGCGATAAAATTCTAATTTTAATCAATAAAAATTAACACATTTAAATATTATCAATAATTAAGTTATGAAGTTTAAATTATATCGACCAATATTTGTTAATAAAATGACAAATTTAGCAATTTCAGCATACCCACGTGATCAAATTTGCCTAATTTGTCAACTTATTAACTCGAATATTTTTTATTCAATTTACAATACCATATTTAAATATTAGACCAATTAAATAATAGTAAATAATAACAATAACCACTATAATACTAACAAATTTTTATTTTAAAAAGTATATAACAAGTATAAAATTTGTAATAAAAATTTCAAAATCTATCAAAGCAATATTATAAAGTATTGAAATTTAATGAATTTAAAATAATATTATAAAGTACAAAATATATATTTTTTGGCCTTAATTTTTTAAAAAATTATATTTATTATAAAATTTATACTTTATATAATTAAGTTAAATATATATGTTTATATTTTTTCCTTTACAAATATCATTTTATATTATACTATAAATTTGAAACCATTGACTTACATGAATATGCATTCAATTTAGAAAACAAATTAACTAGATAAAAAGTAGTTACTTTTATTGGGGAAAAAACCATTATTCAAATTTTATTATTTCTGTTCATAATAGACCGAAAATAAAAGCAATAAATAATAATAATAATAATAATAATAATAATAATAATAATAATAATAATAATAATAATAATAATAATAATAATAATAATAATAATAATAATAAATTGAGAGCGAGAGAGAAAGCGTGTCGTTCTGGTACTTGTTTTTAATATGACATTGCAGTGTGTTGAACTTGTTTCCATCAACAATCAAATCTGGCCCAGAGTACCAATTGAAGGTAAATCCTTTTCGCTCCATCTTTCAACTTTCCGTTTGATTTTGTTGTCGCAGGTACCAATTGAAACGTTCAATGGTTTTCAACTTCCGGGTCATATTTCGTTCTGTTCTTACTGTTCTAACAAGTGAAATGGCATGCCATCAACATATAATATATATTTTTTTCTTGGCCATGCTGAGTATTTTTCTGGCGCTGACTCTTTATAAACAGATATGAACTCTACTTAAAGATAATCAGAGCTGTTTGCACTGCAAACTGGGGAGTAATTGGTTTGCGCTAGAATTTCTTCTTTCTATTGTGTATTACCGGGTGGATATTTTCTTGATTAACTGTGATGGAGTCTTGTTATACCAATCCAAATACTCGAATGTGAGGAAATTGATGTCAATTACTGCTTTACATGTAATCGGTCTCATAATCAAGGATCAAAAGTATAGAGTTGGCTAAATTTTGATGCCTTCGGGGTCTCCTTTGTCCAGTTAGTTTTGTGGTTGTATTTGAAAGATAGCAGCTGAATTTCTTTCTTTTTTATTGGGTTAGTTATGTGATTGACACCCCATGACTTGTTATGCCAATCCAAACACTTGATTGTGAGGAAATTGATGTCAATTACAGCTTTACATGTAATCAGTCTGATAATCAAGATTCGTAAGTATAGAGTCGGAATAAATTTTGATGCCTTGGAGGTCTCCTTTGCCCCGTTGGTTTTATAGTTGTGTTTTTAATATAGCAGCTGAATTTCTTTCTTTTTTATTGCGTTAGTCATGTGATTGGCACCCCATGTTGAAGGGCAGACAAACTTATCTGGGAAATAAGAAAATTGTTAAGGGTATGTAGTTATATTTTATGCAGGATAAGTAACAATCTATGTACGATAATATGCAACAGGAATAGAGAAAAAAACTTGTGATTAGTGTGGGGAAATATTTAATCATCTTCCTCCATCTGTCACACTCTCTTTCTATCCTCATCTTTCCTCGCTGCATCAAATTGACAAAATCGGATTTGAATCTGAATGTGGTATCAGCACATATGTGATCTTTAGTCTTTCAATTACAGCAAGATTAACAAACAAGAAAACAAGACAAAGCCTTTATAGAGAAAAAAACTCTATGGTGATGTGATTAAGCTATCACATTACTGGTGAACACTTTTCTATAATGATAAAGCTACTCTATTGTAACCT
The DNA here is from genome assembly GCA_033239525.1 of Nepenthes gracilis. Classification (NCBI taxonomy): domain Eukaryota; kingdom Viridiplantae; phylum Streptophyta; class Magnoliopsida; order Caryophyllales; family Nepenthaceae; genus Nepenthes; species Nepenthes gracilis. The sequence goes on from BSYO01000024.1 coordinate 11,665,453, forward strand.
AGTAAGTAGAAGCTCAAATCATAAAATGACCCGCTAATAGTAAGGGGCAAGACTACACCGAATTATACCCTGACCCCACTATGCGGAAGCCTCGTGCAATCCATGCCTGGCAAGCATGTTCATAGGATAGTGAAAGTCTGAAATCAATTAATGGATCTGAAGCCATTTGGATTTTAAATGGTAAAAAGTCCTCATTCAATCTAACCCTGCCCAACTGATTTACTCAGTTGGGATCCTATCCTTGATCCTGGCATGTTCAAAAGGTTCTCTCAGGTTCAATTTGGTGATCTAAAGGTCCAACCTGAGGAGAATATAGGCCTGTTTGGTTAATCAAATGATGTAGCATTCAGCTTGCCCGAATGAGTGTACAGAGGTGGAGAAAGGGTTTCCCCAGGATGGAGGATGTTAGGTGTGATTGGCTCATTTAAAGACCTAACCTGAAAAGTTTGTGGTGTCGCTTGATGTAAATTTTGAATGGACATTAGTGGCGGTAGTAGAGGCATCGAGCCGTCTGAATTTGCTATTTTTAGACCCATCACTTTTCTCTATATATGTCTTCTTTTTCTAAAAGATTTTGAGTAAGATTTCAAAAAACAAAGTTGTAGTTGCTTCTTGTAAAAATAGTGAAATATCTTTTCCTTTGTCTATGATTTTTTTTCATTCAGGTTTTTCCAATGTAAATCTGATATTTTATTATACAGTTGTTTATTATTTTATTGTTATTAATTGCACAAATCCTAATGGAGGATTTAATTGTACCATGAAAGTATAAATTTTTCCCTTTCCTAGTTTAGAGTCCATTTAGCCATATTGTATGATGGGTTATCGGGTTCCAGTTTGTGTTCAGGGAAATTACAAGAGAAGATGTACGTAGCCAATTATCGAGGGTAAACTTGGATCATTGCCTAATACTAATTGACATAAATGGATCTTGACCTCCCTCTTTTGCTTCTTGGCTGTTCTTAATCCTGCCCATAAGCATATAATATTAGTAATGAGCCTGCTATTCAAATCAGTCCAATGAATTTGCACAGTAGCAACTATCTTTGTTGGTCTTGCTTGCTATCCATCGTAGTTCTTAGGTTGGACTATTCTTTTGTGAGAGAGGAAAATACCAGCTAGTGGTGATGCCGTGCTTGACCAATGGGAATTCAAAATTTTCTTTGTCATGTCATGGCCATCAAATCCCTGCAACATTCTACCAAAAAAAAAATTCATGTGAAATTCTATTGCTCGGGGATTTTTCTACTGGACTCAGCTTTGGAAATTTGGATCACTGCTGTCCAAACTTATTGTTTGAATGAATTTGATCGACTATGTGAACTGAGAGAGATTTCGTGAGATGAAGCTAGGAGATGTGACAGTGGCCCATTATTTTGCCAAACTCAATGATCTGTGTCATGAATTATACTTCAACTGGTTCTTTCAAGCACATTGCCCCATTGATTCAGCAAAGTTTCAAAAGTTAGTTGATAAGGAACGGATGAGTCTTTCACTTGTTAGCCGGCCTTATTCCAGAGAATGATCATCTTACTGTTTATGTTCTGAAAGAAGAAGCCTATCCTTGTTTGAGACAGGCATATGCCTTTGATGCAGCTGGAAGAAACAAAAGGAATGCTATGTTGCATTTCCGGGTTCAGTCCAAGTCAAACTTTACTAGTTGTCATTGATCCATATATTGGCCAATATTTACAGATATGTATTGGTATTGTGCCCCTAATACCGCGACAATATCATGATAAGTTTTTGTATCGACAATATATCATGATATATCAGCCGAAATTCAAAATGTTGGCCAATATGACTAATATTTGGCCGACATATTGACTAAAATGACTTTGCTAGCTAATCATTTCAAAAATACTTTCTTCTGGTGTGTTCAATATCGATACAGATTATTTGACATTCAATACCGATATGGCATTGGTTGATATCGATATAATATTTTTATCTATGCTAGTAATACTTTAAGAAAATGGATATTAAAGGAGGAGGTTCTCATTCTTGTGACTGAGGGGATGAGTGTGATAATTGTGGCGAACCTAGATACACCTTTGACATGTTGAAAGCATCATGGCCATCGTACTATAATTAGAGCAGGAAAACTTAGGTGTCCTGCTCTCATGCTCATTTGATAAGGGTTACAAAAGTTCCTTCTCAGGTGGAAGATCATATACTACGGGGAGATAAAAGTTTTGAGATGCTTAATGGGCATGCTTGTTATCTTTTCTGCCACAGCATCGTCATCATCCTTCACATTAGGGTCTTAATCAGGCATATCTTCATTGCTTCTTGTAAGAAATATTCAATTCCTTGGTCTATAGAATCAGGTGCCTTTGATCATATGATAGGTTATTAATACTGGCTGATATTTTTTTCCATCAAGCTTATTAATAGAATATGATTCTTAGTAGAATCAGGCATATTTTTTGCATCATGCCAATATTAAAAATACCGGCCAATATATCTGACATTTTTTGATATATTGTACCTCATGTTATGATCCATATATATATATATTTTGGGTCCAATGTTGATACATATGGATATGGCTGACAAACGATATAATCATGACATATACCGATACTAACATTTTCGTCCGTGATTTCAACAGAATGCCTTGTTGGCTTAGGTTTTGTCTTTCCCAATATGTTAGCAAGAACAGTTGATGAAAGAAGATTAAAGTTGTGATGTAAAAACTTTTAGTACGTGTTGTGTTTGAGTTGCAAAACATACTCATCTGTCCAATTTGTTAGGAAAAGCCAAAGTTCCAAATGTACTCAGGTGGATGCCCAAGTAGGAGTGGTCATTATTTCTTTATAGTTGACTCGTGACCTTCACTGGCTTACACAATTAAACAGCATGGACATATTGATTCGTGACAAAAATTTTAGTTTTCGGCCCCTTCATTTGAAGAGGCTACATAGAAATGGTATGTACTCAGATTGAGACAGTTAAGTTATAAGATCTGACTAAATTATCCACAAAATCATGGCTTTGCACAGAACGGCAACCTTTTAAGCTTTTAAGGATGTATTCATGTTTTGAGCAGGTGGTTTTTTCTCTGTAGCATTCCTTTTAATTGGATGCTATTACAGATAGTTACTATACATGAAGTAATTTCTTGGAGCTGACTGTTACATTGTTTTCCCATTAATACTTGACTTGTGTCTGGTTTGTCATGATCCTATGAGAAATTGTGGCAGTCTTGATCCTTGTGTTCTTGCATTGTTTCTTCAATTGAATATTCTCCTACTGAACAAAATGTTAATAATTTTTTCGGCCAAGAAGGTATTAGCATAGATGTCACGATTTGAGAATTAAAACCTGACTTTTTCCTAGTCAATTTCTTCTGGAGGAGCATATACTACTGGTGTAGTTGCTTAGTGGATTTGTGAAATTCTGACTATTTTTGTTTTCATTCCTTTATATAAATGTAATTTAAGAAATTTGGAATAACATTTATGACAGATGAAATGAAAAAAATTATATTTTTTAATCTTAATCTTACAAAATTAGATTTAGCATAAGATTTACACATTAATATTAAGGTGGAAAAATACATTTTGATACTTCATATTTTATAAAATACTGTTCCAAATTGATTGAATTAGATGAATGTAAGTTCAGTTTTTTTTTTTTTTTAAAGTACAGTGTTGATAATTTGATTGGACAAAATGTACATGATGGCCATGAGGGCTATGCATTCTTTTTCCCTTCACCTTCTGAACTCTCTGTTTCCTGTGGTTTATTCTCATTCAACACCCATGTTTCCTTTCAGTATTTCTTAACGCTAATGCTTTATCATTTTTCTTTTTGGTCTTTAAAACTCTTGGATATGCTGCTGGCTTTCAGAAATGACTTCTCTGGCTAATTTCCTGTATCCGACATTTACTTCGGCTGTCAGCGTTCAAATCAAATCCGGGAGGCTGAAATCGGAGAAATTTAGGAGCCCATGCTTACGACCAAGTGTTTCCCCAATTCACACTCGACATCTTCGTATTTCCTCCACAAAATCAACTCTATGGGAACCGTCACATGTGACATATGCACCCACTGATGAGTCCGACGATCGTGAATTCTTGGAAGCAACTCCGAATATCTTCGAATCTCCGAAATCTGAAAACCTTGTGCCTGCTCCGGTGACTAATACTACTGAAGAGCATCTGGGAGCAAGCAATAAGCCATTGTTGGAGGTTCGCTTTCTAAAATGGCCGATGTGGGTTTTTGGCCCGTCTCTTCTCTTGACGACAGGAATGGTTCCGACTCTCTGGTTGCCACTATCTTCCATATATCTCGGGCCCAACGTTGCCAGCCTGCTTTCCTTAATCGGGCTCGACTGCATTTTTAACCTTGGTGCAACCCTCTTCCTCCTCATGGCAGATTTTTGTGCTCGATCAGGAGACTCAATAAAGGCTCATAAAAGCGAGGCTCCTTTCAGCTACCGGTTCTGGAACACACTGGCATCCGTGGCAGGGTTTATTATCCCCTTGGCACTGTTTGTCTTCTCACAAAATGGTCTTCCACATCCTGAGCCGTCATTCATTTCAATGCTGCTGCTGCTGGGCCCCTACTTCATGCTACTGTCTGTACAGATGCTGACGGAGTTGCTGACATGGCATTGGCAGTCACCCGTTTGGCTTGTGGTCCCCATTGTTTATGGGGTGTACCGCGTGTTGCAGCTGATGAGGGGCTTGAAGCTGAGCCTGGAACTGAGCTCACCAGCGTGGCTGGTGCACACAGTTAGAGGGCTCGCGTGTTGGTGGGTGCTGATCCTCGGTTTGCAGCTGATGAGGGTGGCTTGGTTTGCTGGGTTTGCTGCTGAGGTTAACCAGAGGCAGGAATCCGCCGACGCTCAAGGTGGTTGAAGGACAAATGCGAGATACACAGATAAGGGCGCTCGAGTTTTTCCACAATGCAATTGCTGTCAAAGTGAGTCTTTACGTACAAAAGTTCCATATATATGATGTCGATATCCCTTGAAGGGGATGAGATCTTCAGTTGTACTTGTACAGGAGATTATAGGAGCTGACTTGCCTGCTACATGGAGCAGTGCATGCCCCTCGGTTTCGTGTTTTATAGATGCATTTGCAGATGCCTGTGAAAATTCTGTGCTTCTTGTGGGTTAGTTTAGAGCTGTAATACTAAAATAAAGAATGACTTTTCTACCAAGTTAATTTGTCCAGGATGATTCCTTGCCTAGCAAGCTATCCAACTGTTTAAACAGTGCTTGATTCTTCGTTTTTTTTTTTTTTTTTTTTTTGCTTCCTGGAAAATGTACTGGATTATGATAGATTGACGATAGCTGCTAACCAAGTATACGAGGAGAAGATGGGATATTTTGGGTCATCTCTAGTATATTCAAATTGCCATTATTATTATCATATATCTTTAAGGATCTATCTGATTTTAGAAAAATTTTTTAAAAATAAAAAAATTTAAAAAAATTATATATATAAATTACATAAAAAAAGATAGGTCTTTTACATTAAAAAAGATAGGTGTTTTACATTAAAATTGGTCGTTATGTCTTTAAATTATTATTGTAACTCTTAAAGATTTCATAGCATGTACATGTTAAGAGTTTGAATTGTCAATTCAAACTAAAAATCTAATTGGACAAATCTACTAATTAGAGTCAGAAAAATCAATTTACCAAAATTAAAAATACCCACCCAAAAGACTAATTCAATTCAAAATGATATATCAAAAAGTATAATATTTTTTACCTAACCAACCATTCATCAATCTTTCCACTTTAGTAGAGTGATCTTTCATAAAAATTCTTCCTTAAGGAGCTGAAAATGTCACGATTCAAGAATACATATGCAGGTTAATAATAATAATTCATAAAAGATGAAATCCAGTAAAAGTAGAAAATGACAATGAAATTCAACTCGTGTGTGACAATTCATACATAAATAAGACCCAATGTATTAAAAACCATACAGGATTTCATCAAATATAAATCTAGATATCATAACATGAGACATATTATCTATTATCTATACATTGTAAGAGAAGTATCCAATACAATAACAATTGATCAATATAATATAACAACTCCAGGATGGTTCATACATGGATTAGGGCCCTTAGTTGGTAATAAACAACAACCATAATACACCCGCGAGATTTAAAATATAATCAACATAAATATTCATACTCACCAGATAGATAGTGCCGTAAAAGATCTTAATCGAACTCTTACAGGTATATCCATACCATTAATCTGAATGAAAAAAATATGAAAATGTAAGCCGAAAGCTCAATAAGTATCATTATATAGAATAATACATATAAATCAGACGGAATAAGATGTCACATATAAACTTATAAAACAAACCACAAGATCTGTCAAATTCATTGAAAATCGAGATGTCTTGTACAAAATCGTTGTCTGTATCAAACAGTTCATTTGGGATATAATCATAATAAATAACGATCAAATCAAATCCTATAGACGATATCATATCATATAATTTAATGTTACATCACATAATTACGATTGTCATCACTCCCGCATGGGACACAAACCACAGTTCGGATCTAAATCTTATAATCTCATATGTTAAAATCAAAGGCCAAAATGGAAATATACAAATATAAAAATGCTTTGGGGCTTAATACATATCCATACGTATGAGAGATTCCTATTACTTATCCGTGGGTCAATCTATGCATATGAAATTATAGTCAAAATAAATACACGTAAAAATATAAAGTATATATGAAATCGGAGAACTAAAGATTCACAATACCAACTTGAGGAAGGTTATATCTACTTCCGTTAGCCTTGAGCCATATTAACTACAGTTTAGGCCAGCAGGCTAGGCCACCTATATATTCTGTCTCTCATAGATCGAAAACTTACTCACTATATTTTGCTACCCGTAATTTTGGGTGTAATATTAAATTTATTTTATATATTAGGACGTCTACATATATTAATTTTCATTAATTCCTTACGACGTTTTTCATTAAAACGTATAGGGTAGGTCCACTATATCATAACTTACATTTCTACTGGCAGAAGTGAGATCATATATCATAAATATATCCCCGTCGGGACCACAGTCTCCCCGTTGGGAGAGATGCCACAAATGCCACATATCAAAAGCTTCGAATCATAGATATTGACCCCTTGGGTCTCGGACCACCTCGGTACCACAAACTAGCAACCTTGCTCCTTGGTAGTATGCATGCTGACTGATGCAATGCTTAATTCATAATTTCATAACATATAGATACACAAAATACATATACATATACCATTTAGGTATCCACAAATAATAAAACCCTCCAAAATTATAAATATCAGTATAAAATCACCGAACGATTGATAAAACATACATGAATATACACAATAAATAGACGGGGTGCATAAAAATAATGTGTGTGTAAAGAAAATTTCTAAAATATACATAAACGTTATCAGACATGAAAACATGCCAAGGGTTTAGCTTGTGTATATTTGTATCAATATTATATCAAGTAGATCGAAAAAAAAGGATGTTATGAGATGTTCGATCGCCACTTTCTCTCTCCTCTTCGCGCGTGCCCTTCCTCCTACGTGCCACCGCCTCCCGCGCGCCACTACCTCCTATGCGTCGCTGTCTCCTTTTCCTCTTTCTCTTCCCTGCGTTCTCTCTCTCTCTCTCTCCCTCCTCTCTACAGCGAACCTCCTCTGCTTCTCCCTCTCTCTCACGGCTGCCTCCCCCTCCTCTTCCCTCCTCTTTCCTGCTTCCTTCTTCAGCCACACTGCCTCTACCTCTTCTCTTTTCTCTATCTCCTTCTTCTCTACTCTGCCTTCACGCGAGCCTCCGAATACCCAATAATTAAATTTTCGCCAATCTGTCTCAAAATCAGTACATGCAAGTAACGAATTGTCATCAACAAAAAAAAGGAATGATTTACTTGCGATGGCAGCGGACATGAAAGTCACTGAATAGTTGTTTACCTCAATTTCATACATTTTTTCCAGCAACAACGGCAGACGATCTATTTAGCTCGCGCGCGCCTCCTTTTCTTTCCAGACCATTGTATTCCTCAAATAATGGAGGAAAATCATAGAAAGGGTTACATGGTTTCCATTTTCGACGTCAAATCTCCGGCTGGTGGTTGGCCGCTGTGCCTCCCCTTCCTTCTTCTCCTTTCCTCTCTTTTTCCTTCTTTCCCTTTTTTTCCTCTTCACATTACGGGCCTAATTTGGATTACCAATCAGCCGATGGAATTGCAAGAAGTTCACGATCCACTTGAGTCTGAGACATTTACGAGGATTTTGTGGTTTAGCTAGAAACACGGAGGGACTATACATTCATACATACACAATCATACACATACATTATACATTATACTCATACGCATATCCATTATACATTATACGTATAAGAGGAATATCTTTGACACGTGCTTGTCCTTACTTAGCTTTGTTATTTTCTCTGTTAGCTAGGCATATAGGGCTGCCACGTTTGGCTGAAGGGAATGATGAAAATTACTCTTTCTCTACTTCTCTGAAGCTTCTCTTCCCTTTCCCCCACTTCTTCTTCCCCTTCGTCCCTCTTTCCCTTTTCCCGAAATCCCTAAATTCTCTCGGCGCCGTAATTTATTGTGCATGTGGTGTTGGTTGTGATATATTAGGATTCAATCGAGAAGAAGGAACGCACATTTTTGCTTTCATTGAGAGCATGGCGGACGGCATGACGACCCGATATCGATTAATTGGAAGCCGGCTCATTAATTCCTTACCCGACGTTTTTTGATTAAAACGTACTCTTGTTCGCAGGGTAACCTCCACTATATCCCATAAACTTCCTCAACATTCGACCACAACCCTACTGGCAGAACAAACACAAATCTCTCGCCCAAATCCGATTACCCAAGAGATTCCATTTTTATATCATAAACTCACGATATCCCCTTGTCGGGATGCACATGACACACCGGTTGTTTCTTGGGAGATTTTGCCCTCGAACTCCGTTTGACCTCCGTTTGGTTGTACTTACATGAATCACGAGGCTAGAGATGCCACAAAATGCCACATATGATATCAAAAGCTTCGAATCATAGATAAAAACTCCATGACCCCCCTCCTACTCGGTCTTGGGAAATCCACCTCGGTACCACAAACTAGCAACCTTGCTCCTTGGCAGTATGAGAAATTTACATTTTATGTTTGGTGACTGATGCAATTCAAATGGGAAGTGGGCCGGACGCGCAAACGAGACTTGGGCTTAATTTTTCATAATTTCATAACATCTTTGCTGCGACTTTACGCCTGCAAGGATGCATAGATATTCACAAAATACAGTGGCGATATCCGGGATTGCCCATTGAACCATCTCCTCATCTCAATACCATGGGGAATTAGTGAGGGACTCATATCCCAATTGTTGCATCTCGCATCTACTACCTAATAAAAATGGTTGGCTTCACTTGGACTTGTCCTCTTTGACAAAATTGATTTGAAATATCGTATGGCATGCCCGGCCTCACTTACCACCATCAAAAGGGACAATCTCACTCAACGACCTACTTCCAACTTTCTATCCTACGAGTACCATAAAAACACTATACGGTTCACGTGTCCTTCAAATTCCCCCAAGCAACCACCGGTTGCAAAACTCCAAACTCTTAACAGAATATTCTAATGTCTTCACCGTTCCGAGGGCCTCGCCACCCAACCGCTCCACTGACCATCACATTCCCTTAAAAACCCATTCCTCGCCCCGTGAATGTTCGCCACAAAAATTTCCAATGCCATGCTGACGAGGGCCTCATTCGACCTAGCACCAGACCCCTTTTCTTCCCAGTTTCTTTAAAAAAAAAAAGATGGCAGTTTTTGTGTTGACTACCGGGCTAAAATATACATAAACGGTTATCAGAGGAACTATTTGATGAGTTATACGGGCGCAAGTCTTTTCTAAATGCCAAGGGTTTAGCACATGAAGGTCACTACGAGTTTCTAGTGATATTTGTGAACTGTCAATATGTCCCGGTTTTCTTTTGACGATATCAAGTAGATCGAAAAAAGGACCACCGGTGTTCTCCAAATGAGATGTATCTCGATCGCCACTTTCTCTCCCTTAAAACAATTCGCGCGTGCCTTCCTCCTTGTTGACGGGCTTTCATATGGAACCACCTGCCATTCTTGCCACCTTCCGCCTTGAAGGCCCCCTCACCTCCTCTAGCTCTTGGCCTTACTTTACTCAACCATTCCTGATGCTTGTGAAGGTATCGGTGCGCTGTCTCCTTTTCCCCGTCTTTCTCTCCATGCCTGCGTTCTCTTAGGCTCCAAATTCACCATCGTTCTCTCCCACTCCCCCGCTCTATCCACACACCCGAACAACAAAAGTGGCTAACTAGTTATTAGGCGATTTTGAGATCCTCCTGGCTGCTTCTCCCTCTCCATGCCATGACAGGAGTATCCAAACTGTCACGGCAATCCTAGCTCTCCCTACCTGGGCCCTCCTCCGACCTTATAGCTTCCATCCAACAGCAATAGGGAGAATTTACCAACCATTACTTTCATTTTCTCATGGTACTTCCTTTAATCTACCATGATTCCCCATTGCCACACTCTCGGCCATATCAACCAACTATTGGCCTTGCTGTCCGAGATCATGTGCTACGCTGCATGGTGTGTCTGAAACCCCTTCATGGGGCTCCTTTCCCATTCTACCATCTGCCTTCAAAACGCTTCGAGCCTCCAAATATGCCCATTTTTAATTAAGATTTTCGCCAATTTCTGTCTCAAAATTTATGAGCACCTAGGCACTCATTTGTCCCAAGTATCACCCACAATTGTCAGGTAGTCAACAAAAAAGGAAGCTGACTTTAAAATGAGCCCGTTGCGATGGCAGCGGGCGGCCGTGGATGAGCATGAAAGAAGATGCACTGAATAGTTGTTGGAGATTGGGTTTTGTTAAACTCCACCCTAATTCTGTCATACATTTTTTCCAATTGCAACAACGGACAGACGATCGGCCCGAGTTGCCTATCGTCTCCAGGTTGCGAGAATCCTCCCGCATCCACAATGTTTTCCATGTTTCCCTCTTGAAGAAATGCCATGATCGCCTCCTCTCCTTCGATTCCAGATCTCACCCCTATTTTCTCAAATAATGGAGCTACATGAAAATTCATTTCCTTCTTTCAACCTTGAACAAGGTTGTATTTGATGGGATGGGTTGTTACGGCCATTCAGCCGACGGAATTGCGAAGAAGTTCACGATCCACTCAGTACCGAGACATTTCTGATTTTGTGGTTTAGCTAGAAATACGGAGGGACTATACATTCATACATACACAATCATACACATACATTATACATTATACTGGTTAGAGTATCTTTGCCTGGCTTGTCCTGTGCTTTGTTAGCTTTCTGTTTCTCCGTTAGCTAGGCATATAGGGCTGCCACGTTTGGCTGAAGGGAATGATGAAAATTACTCTTTCTCTACTTCTCTCGAAGCTTCTCTTCCCTTTCCCCTGTCTTCTTCTTCCCCTTCTGTCTCCCTCTTTCCCCTTTTCCCTGAAATCCCTAAATTCTCGGCCGCCAGAACTCCCCCTGTTGTCGTCGATTGTGCATGTGGTGTTGGTTGTGAATTGCTTTCAGCCAGCTTTCCCCCTCATAATATATATATATTTTTTTCCTTCACCCTCATTTTATAATTTAATCTGCCTTCGGATGCTAATTCAATTGATCCAAATAACCTTTAAAATTTTATAATATATATTATTAATCTGACATATTCAATAAATCTCAAAATTAATAAATACATTAAATTAAAATCTGAGTATTACAGAAAAAGTAAGACTTAAATGATGAATAGGCTTAGCTATTTCTTTCTATCAAATTTCATTTTACCCAATTATAGTTGAAAGCCTAAAGTATGAAATTTAAGTTCTCACACTTAAAAATTTCTCCAGTCAAATATCGATTTACGGTATTTATATATGTATGTATGCATGTATAGTATTTGACCTTGTAAAAATTCCACGGGCCTATCTACAGCTTGCGATTTGAGATACAACTAAAATTGATATTATTAAAATAAAAAAAAATCGATATTATTCAACTGAAGATGCTAAATCTAAATCAAAACAGAAAATATTTCATGGAGAAAAATATTTAAACCAATTTAGTGTCTTGAGACACTAAATTTTTTCATAAATTAGATTTTCTGTTTAATTAATAATAAATTAGATATTCCACGGGCATATCTAATTTAGTGTCCGTTTAAACCAAAAATGAGAAATAATAAGTTACATATTTTTTTAACTCGGACAATAAGCCTATTGATGGAAGTATTGATGGAGAGGCTGGTGCATTCGAAGGATCTTACTCAAAAAATAAGAGCTATGGTAAGCTTGGTTTCCCTGAGCCTATTTGACCGTAGTAACTTTGCTATGAAGCGATGGAAGTTCAAAATCTGTCATGTCTTTAGGAGTGGCTTACTGCCACCTAACGTCGATCACAGTGAGCTACTCCTAACAGTGCAATTTACGGAGTACAAGCTTCCTTCAAAGACCACACACACTCCCCTCATCCCAACGTTTACTTCCACTCGTGTATTTTTCCGTTTCCAAGGGAAGATTTTTGACTTAAGCGTCGGAGTATTTACGATGAAATAACCTCCCACCGTTCTTTAACATTTTATTTGTAATTTGTGATGCATAAGGTCCAGGTTGAAAGACGCGAAGATTAGACCCATTCGAGATTCGACCCAAACGAAAAATCTAAAAGCTTCTTAATCTGCACGAGAACCCAAACTCAGGGATACATTAGAAATCAACTTGGGTTAATATCATTAGACGCATAAAAATGAAAAAACTCTCCTAGTAAGGACAAAAAAAAACTTATTTTTAAATACAGACAATAAGCCTATTGATGGAAGTATTAGTGGAGAGACTGAGCTATTCGAAGGATTTTACTCAAAAAATGAGAGCCATGGGAAGCTGGATTTCCTTGAGCCTATTTGATAGTAGTAGCTGTTGGCATGAAGTGATGAAAGTTCGAAATCAACTAAGGTTAATGTCATTGGACGAATAAAAATGAAGAAACTCTTCAAGTAAGGTCATTTGGTTTTTAAAGAGGATCAAGATAGCCTCTAGAAGGCAGGGATGCAAATGTTTTAGTGTTCACCCTTGAATGAGGACGAACAAGGTTGTTTATAGATTAAAAAACTAAGAAAACTATTTAAATTATGTATACTTTAATTAATTGATCTTATTCTTGAATTGCAAGTGATAGGTTTATATGTCTATGGTATTATCTGGGTATCGATAAAGTGGAAAGTTTTTTTTTGAAATTATGTTAATTCTATTTTAACATTATAAATATGTATTATTTATATTTTTTATGGATATCAATAGTTTTATTATATGTCTTTAATTATTAATTTTAAATAAAAAAAGGTATAAATAATGATATAAATAATCTTATAAAATATTCAAAGTGAGAACTCGTCGGGGGGGGGGGAGTGAAGAGAGGACTCGTGAGAGGAATTCCACGGGTCCCTAAAAATAAGAAGACAGAAATCATGATATCCATGTATTCACATTTATATTAGTCCAAATGGCAATAAAAAATATTATTCAATAATTAATAATAATATTTGTTACGTTTTTTAATTTGGATTAAATTTAAACTGAATTGGTTATCGTTCTTCTTAATTTGACCCTACGTAATACAACAGAAAATAAGAGGTAAGAAGATTGATGGGACTCATCCCCAAATCAGTTCTTCGACGCTCAAGTCAATAAATCTTTCTTAAGGAAATTGAAAGATGAAGATGAATAGAAAGTATTGGGTTGAAGGTGTTTAGCATGGGAATTTAATATTGTATTCCATCTTGCCGAGAGATGATTTGAGAATTATGTATATGATAAGAGATGGTTGACTAGTCTTTATATGAGACCGAAACTTTTATGCCAGTGAAATGCTTTTTCTTTCGACTTATTTCCTTCTCCCCCCACTGTGGGGTAATGGTATAGTATTTATAACGCTAATGGACGATTTCAACCTCTTTTACTGGCTGCAAAACCATTTTGGATAAGTGTAACCGATTTGTTTTATTTGCTTCAGCTTATTACAGCTGATTTTTTCAGAGAGAGACATGGGATGTTATTTGAAGGATTCCAACTCGTTCCGGGTCGCCCAATGTAGGCTCTGACGTAGAATAATTTTTATTAGACCTCTACTGCATTTGTGGATTTTGTTATGGATAGGCTCATTAACGACGGTACCATCACAAACCCTCAATGTCAGGAGGTTAAAATTTTAGATCCTGACATGTTCATTATTGGGACATATTTTTCGTTTATTCCACTTGCTCGTTGTCTATCTAGGTTATTGCCGACTTGCTCAGATTACTCTGAAGTAGATCTGGATTAATCAGCCCAGGTTTACACCAGAGTGAAATTATGTCGGATCAAAAATCATGCCAGACTGGATTCCACTCGATATGGATACATACTGGACTAAATCTATGCTGAATTGGACTCACGTCGGACTAGATTGTGCTAAATTGAATTCACACCGCATTGGATTCTCATCGGACTGAATTTATGCCTAACTAGATTCACGTTGGACTGAATCACGCCGGACTGGATTTACACAGGTTTGGATCGTGTTGGATTGGATTCATATCACTTTGGATTCTCACCGGATTGGATTTACACCGAACTGGATTCACGCTGGACTAGATTCACGCCGATCTTGATTGTGCTGGATTGAATTGGCTTTTTTGGGATAGATGCCTTGGAAATCGTGCCATCCTGACCCCAGTTCTATCCAGCTTGCTAGGCATCAATCATTAGGCAATGTCAACCCACTAATTTTGACACAGGCGGTCAGTGTGTCACATCACTTATAAGGAGCTGAGACATGTCCTTCCACGAAACCGTGCAAAATTTTTTGAACTTGAAATTGTTGCTTATTAAGTCTGCCATTATTCCATTATTCTCTTTCTCTTGCACCATTGATATTCTATTTTCTCTCCAACATTTAGCCATCTTCTTCCAAACAAAATCCTCTTTTCTAGTGCTTCAATTGCTCACTTTCATGGCACCCCGCATTGACTCCATTAGGTTGACACTCACGATAGCAGAGGTAGAGAGTCTTTACTCTGAGTATAAGATCCCCAAAGAACTTTCGTTCACGGTTCCAAGTAAGAAAGATAGGACATATTTTCCTCCCAACGGTTTCATCACTATCTACGAAACCCGCTTTAAGAGTGGTTTTCATTCACACCAGAATTGCACAGGATTTTCATGGATCTCTGTGTTCCCATTACGTGATTCCATGCCAATACTATGAGATATTTTTGCAACCTTTATATCTTTTTTTGCCTTCAAGGGATAACGCTAAATATTACAGCCGTTAAGGTACTATTTTAATTTTGTCAAAATGGGGGTTGGATTTTACTTTCCTCTTGCGAATTGAATATAAGTGGCTTAATTTATGAATCTGTAAAAAAATGGAAGGACTACTTTTTCTTTTTTACTACTTTAGAATTAGGCCCCCCTAATGAGTGGGGTAATGTACCGGATTCCTCTATCAGTAAAACTTCTCGTGAGGAGGACTCAATGAAATTATTGATTTAACTTACACGGGCAAACATAGGCTCATTTAGTGATAAGGAACGCCTATTTTCTGTCAAACTTCTTATGCTTACTAAGTGGAAGCCCTAATTGGAGGGGGTGGGAGTAATCGCTTCACCTTCCAAACGACGCAAAAGGAAGGCAAAAAGTGTAATAATAAGAGAACCAAGATGTCGAGCTACATCACCAAGTCTTTCTTATTTTGCTAAGATTGGCCTCCCTATGTCAAAAAGGATGAAGGGAATAGATAGCTCACCTTTTGTTCCTCCCATTCCATCTGGTTAACTTCAAGAGGAGGGCACTGAGTCTGGGCTCTTTGCAAGTGGCGAGCCCCCTACTCCATCTGTTGAATCCCTCAAAGGACCGAAAATCATGGGTGCTAGTAGCGCTATTGAGATTGGCGGGCCGACCAGACTGGTTGGTGAATCAGATCTAGTCCGAGAGGAAGTTCTTACTGCTAAGATCGTCTCAATTGAAGAAAAGGTAGCCGGCGTGTCTACTAAGTTGGTTTGGTTATGAAAGAGCCCCTTGTTTGTTTGACTGATATAGGTGCAGAAGTGACAGGATTGCAAGCATCCGGTCCAGAAGCTCCTGTGCTAGTCCGAGTGGCCTCCTCATTCCCTCCAAGTCTTAGGGGAAATCAGCAGGTCGAGAATCCACTCCGTCACTGGATCCAGTGGCTTCCTCGTCCCATCAGAGTCCAATAAGTGAAAGGCCAGAGCATGCATCCTCTCCTGTCTCTTCACCTCGGTTGTTTACGAGCATTGTAACTCAGCGGACACGCTATATCATGGTGATACTTCAAGGGAACTTTTCACTTTACGAAATAATATGACCTGATTTCCCTCAGCTCTTTTCTTATTAGTAGAACTAAAAAATGTTTGAGATTTGGAAGATTTTTCTACTCCAGCGGGACTTTAGGATTCAACAGGCTGAGGAGAGGTACAACAATTGGAACAAACACGCATCGATCCCAGCATCCTTGAGGACATGCAAAGCATGATGAATGCCGCCAGTGCCCCAGTCCAATCATATTTGGAACGAGTCTCCAACCTTGAGCTAGAGCTGCAAGAGGCCAAAGACGCGCTACAATTAGCTGAACAACATCTCACTGATCTTCAGAGTGATCATGCTCGGTTGGGCTTAGAGTTGATGACTTGATTTAAGCCCAAGGAAGTGGACCCTACTCTAAATGCCAAATTTTTAGATGGTATCCTTCTATATCAGCAGATTGCCTCTCTGTTGGACCCTCAATTTTTAATTGGTTTCTTTGACTAAAGGAATATGAGTGTCCGGTCCGGTCTGGCTTGAAGAATTTTCCTAACACGGGTGAATCTTCGACGCAGCCTCCAAGGAGCCCCTAGCCTTAGCATGATATTCCCTTTACTTGTATTGATATTGCTAATTATTTTAATGAATCGAAAGAATTATCATCTATGTGCCCACTCATTGTTACTTGTTAGCTTAGTAATAATAGCCGATTTTTTACAGTACTTTATTATTAGAAATTTGCTCTATTTGAGAATGTCATAAATCTCCATGCTTCTACTTATGGTTATCAGGCCTTGGTAGATTAAAGGTGCTCATCCTTATATAAAGGAGTTGCTTCACACTTGTTTGAGAACCCCATAAGGTTTAAGTGTTCGGCCACGTAGGGGTCGCTTGAAATAAATCTGAGGTTCAAATTCCACTACGAATGAATCGCTTGGAGCGGGTCCAAGGTCTTAATTTGACTGCGTATGGGTCACATGGAACGGATCCGATGTTATTCAACTGTTTTTAGGCCAAGGAGCAAGTGAGTTGTGATCCACCTGAGTTAGGGGTGTTCTAGGCCATCTCGTTTTTATGCAATGTAATTCCAAACACTCATATAAATAATCAAACAACAGATAAAATGAACGAACAATTTATTTTATTAGTTTAAACATGATACATGCACGCTAAATGATATATATTTTACCTACCTGGACTCATTGATAACATTTTGTCAAGTGACCAACATTCCACGTTCTTCGCACCAGCTTGCCATTTGGGGTATGCAATTTGTACGCACCATTTCGGAGAATGGCTAAGGCGATGAACGGGCCTTCCGAATTAGAAGAGAGCTTATTCCTATTGGTGATTTTACTCGTTACTTCTATATTCCGTAGGATTATATCTCTAACATTAAATTGGTGTGCTTTCACTCTTTATTTATAATATTGAGCAATTCGCTGTTGACAGGCAGTTGTTCGCACTCTTGTTGCTTCCCGAGCCTCTTCTAGTAGGTCAAGATGCTCCCTGAGTCGTTGTGCATTGCTACACAAGTCAAAATTCTCAACTTGGAGGTTGGGTAAACCAAACTCTATCGGGATGACCACTTCGGTACCAAAATATAGACTGAAGGGTATCTCTCGTATTGGTTCATTGTGTGTCATCCGGTAAGACAATAATACTAGGGGTAATTCATCTGCCCATAAGCCCCCAGTATCCACTAATTTGGTCTTTAGCCCATACAATATGTTTCAGTTGGTGGCCTCTACCTATCCGTTTGATTGTGGATAGGCCACAGAGGTGCATGCTAGCCGAATATGCAAGTTTGTGCAATTTTGGTGAAGTATTTGCCAGTGAATTGGATCCATTGTCGGTTACTATTGCCTTAGGGAACCCAAATATACAGATGATACTTTGCTGGACAAACTCTATCGCATTATATTCGGTTATTTTCGCCAACAAAGATGCCTCAACCCACTTGGTGAAATAATCAATACTCATAATGACAAACTTTCTTTAACCAGATACTATTGGAAAAGGATTGAGTATGTCTAGTTCCTATTGCGCAAATGGCTATCGAGCCCGCAGAGCTCTTAGTTCGGTCAGTAGTTGATGAGGAATGCAACCATGTAATTGGCAGTTCTCGCATTTCTTGACGAAGTTCACAATGCCTTTCTTCATAGTGGGCCAATAGTAGTTTTGGCGCATAGTTTTGAAAGTAATATTCTTACCTCCGATGTGTGATCCACATTGCCCAATGTGAATTTCTCTTAAGGCATAATTTGCTTTCTCCAGTGTGAGACACATCAAGTAAGGGGGGGATGAAAACCCTTGAAGATACATTCTTCCATGGACAAGTATATACCACCCGGCCATCTTTTTTATGCGTTTAGCGTCTTCCAGGCTTTCTGACAGAATACCGTTGATAATATATCACAGTAAGGGGACATTCAACTTTCGTTATTGGTGACTTGTAAAATTTCTTATTCGGACTCTTCAATACTTTGAGTAGCCAGAATTTCTCGCATGCTTCTAGAATACTGTTCTGGACTTTCCATTGTCGTGACCCTTGCCAATTGATCAGCCTTTCCTTTATCTGCTCTTGGGATGTGTACTATTTCCATTTTATTGAACCTCTGTGTTATGTTCCTTACTTTAATAAGGTAGCTTACAAGCAAATGGTTCGACATTTCAAAGTTTCATTAAATTTGGTTGACGATTAATTCGGAATCACTAGAAACAACCAAATTCCTTATAGCACATTCTTTGACCAATCGCAATTAGGCAATATTGTTAGTTGCTGGGAATGTAAGTTTCAATGAGTAACTTATTTTTATCCCATCCAAAATTCTAAATACCACTCCAACTCCACTGCTGGACTGTGTTGATAACTCATCAACATGCAATGTCCAAACGGTTGGTGGCTCTATTCGACTGGCGTCTTCATTGGCCATTTGGGCGCCTTGAACTGGGGTTATAATTTCAACCACAAAGTCAACCAGAATTTACCCTTTAATAGCCAATCTTGGCCTAAACTCTATGTCGAATTTGTCAAATTTAATAGCCCATTGGATTAATTGCCCAGATATGTCGAGTTTCTTCAATATTTCCTTAAGGGGTTGATCAATCAGAACGATTATTTTGTGAGTTGGGAAGTATGGCCTTAACTTTCTTGTGGAATAGACGAGGGCTAATGCGATCTTTTTCGCATGTGCCTAATGGATTTCTACTTCTGATAAAGTTTTACAGACGTAGTAAATCGGTCATTGTACATTTGATTGTTGCTGAATCAAAACCGAACTTAGCACCATCTCAAAAACTGTTAGATATAAATACACTTTTTCTCCCTCCTCTGGTGATCTAAGAAGGGGAGGATGGACAAAATAATCTTTTAATTCTTGAAAGGCCGCCTGGCAATCATCTGTCCATTGGAAACCATTAGTTTTCGTCCCTCTCAAAGCTTTGAAGAACGGGAGATATTTTTCAACGGATTTCAATAAGAAATGAGAAAGTGCTGTAAACCTCCCGATAAGCCTTTGGACATCCTTCACAATTCTTGGTGGGCTCATATCCATGATTACCTTTATTTTCTCCGAGTTGGCCTCAATCCCTCGTCTTGAGACTATGAATCTCAAAATCTTACCGGAAGATACTCCAAAAATGTATTTGCTTGGATTCAATTTCACTCAATGTGTTTGGAGTACTTTGAATGCTTCACTTAGGTCTCGGATATGATCATCAATGGTTTTACTCTTGACAAGCATATCGTCCACGTAAACCTCTATATTCGGTCGATCTAAGTTTTAAATATTTTATTTACGAGTTATTGGTATGTAACATCCGCATTCTTCGAATTGAAAGGTATAATTTTGTAACAGTACGTCCTCTAATCAGTCATGAAAGAGATGTGCTCATTGTCCTCTAGATTTATTCAAATATAATTGTAACTAGAATATGCATCCATGAAACTAAGCAACTCATACTCAGATGTGGAATCTATTAACAAATTGATTATGGGTAGTGAAGAACTATCCTTTGGGCATACATTGTTATTATTGGTAAAGTTGACATACATTTTTGGTGGTAAAGTTGGCATTTTGATCGCTTCCCACAGACAGTACCAATGTTACATTTTGATCGCTTCCCACAGATAACACCAATGTTATAGTTCCGTATCCGGGTTGAACTTGAACTGAACTGATCACCGTTATTTTTAATTTGAACCCTACACAATACAATAGAAAACAAGAAGTAAGAGAATTGATAAAATTTACTCCCTAATCTGTCCTCTGATACTCAAATCAATAAATCTTTCTTAAAAAAATTAAAAGATAAAGATGAATAGAATGTATTGGGTCGAAGGTGTTTAGCATGAGGATTTAATGTTGTATTTTATCTTACCGAAAATGGCTTGAGAGTTATGTATGTGATAAGGGATGGTTGACTAGTCTTCATGTGAGATTGAAACTTGTATGCCTATGGAATACTTTTCTTTTAGGCTTATTATCTTCTCCCCTAACTGTGGGGTAATGTCATAGTATTTATAATGTTGATGAGCAATTTCAACTTCTTTTATTGGTTATAAAATCGTATTGAATAAGTATAGCCGGTTTGATTTATCTGTTTCAACCAGTTATAGCCGATCTTTTTAGAGCGAGCTAAGGGATGTTATCTGAAAAATTTCAACTCGTTTTGGAGCGACCCAATTTAGGATTTGATGTGGAATGATCTTCATTAGGCATCTATTCTATTCGTGGGCCTTATTATGGATAAGCTCATTGACAGCATTACCATCAACATTAAATAAAGATTTTATTTTTTTAAAAAAGGTTTTAAAGCACTTGTGCCATCTATGGCACAAGCACTTTAATTATTTTTCTTTCTTTTTTATTTT
The DNA here is from genome assembly GCA_033239525.1 of Nepenthes gracilis. Classification (NCBI taxonomy): domain Eukaryota; kingdom Viridiplantae; phylum Streptophyta; class Magnoliopsida; order Caryophyllales; family Nepenthaceae; genus Nepenthes; species Nepenthes gracilis. Next base: position 11,686,700 of record BSYO01000024.1, read on the forward strand.
TTTTTAAATTATTTTGGTGTTATAAATTAGTATTATTTGTATTTTTTATGTATATTTCTAGTTTTTATTATGTCCCAGATTAATAATTTTAAATGATTTTTTTATCAATAATAATAATAGTACTCTTATAAGATATAAAATTAAGAAAAAGTATTTTTATACCATAATTTTATTTTACAAAATTTATTTTGAACTTAATTTTTTTAAAAAAATTAAGGTTAGAATATATTTTTTTAATTTATTTTTTTTAATATAAAATTAAGGTTAGAATATTTAAGTTTTTTTTTTTCCGGGGGAGCAAATAAGTTATAAAATGCTGATATCTAGCTAAACTTGATAAGTACAACAACTAAACTATTTCTTCCTCCAATCATCAACTTCTTTTGACCCTTTCTTCTATCATTGCAGTTGCAGAGGAGATTTCGCTTTCTTCTTTCTTCAAGGCTTGTGCTCTTTCTATCTACCCTGCAAACAATAAACACTCTTTAGATTATTTCTCTTGCTTCATATCCGCAGATCGTTATAATTGAATGCTATATTTTTGCTCTAATTTAATCATTTTACTGACTCACCCTTCTTTCTTTAGTTATTGGTATTTCTGATTTCCATTTTATCATTTTTCTGTTAATAAATTAGCTTTCCGGGGCCCTTTTCCTGTATTTGTAATCTCTTTTTTTCTTTATCTGTTTTTCTTGTACTTCTATTTTTAATTTAACTATGACTTTTCGGTCATTGTTTTTATTCATTTAACTTAGGTTTGAGTTTTAATTCATTTTTACTTGTCTCCTTGCCTGCTATTTGAAGGTTTGAATCTCTTGTTAGAGAAAAGAAAGTATTAGTTATGCCTGATTGCTTTTAAATGTGTCTTTTGTGAAGTGCCGTGTTTGCTGCAACAATGGCCCGAAGCTCTTTCAAGCAAGAGCATGACTTTGGTATGTGTGCGGGGTTCTTTTTTGCGTAGATGTTCCTGCCTTCTTATCTTTCTGCTTGGTGGTGTTGTTACCTTGTACACCTGACTTAAATGTTGTCCTTTATGTTGCAGAGAAGAGGTGTGTGGAATCTGCAAGGATTAGGGAGAAATACCCTGATCGGATTCCGGTGAGTTTCTTTGATTATCTTTAGTTTTGTTCTACCTTTTGGTTTTCATGTTTCTGAAGAGAGGAAGAAAATGGTTACTAAAATGGTTAGAAGATGAGGTTAGGCAACATTCCTTAAAAATATTGCTAGTGAAAGTAAGTAACTAAGGACAAAAGAGTGTTAATAAGTACAGCTATCCAGTCTTGTTGAATGCTCGATGTGTACTCTTCAAAGTACGTTCATTGCAGTTGATTGCTGAGCACTTTCTATGACCAATCTTCTAGGCTACTTATTAAATCAAACTTGTCGAAAATTTATCGTTTGCCCAAATTTTGCTCCAATTTGTCTTCTAAGCTTACAGGTTATAACAATTCTGTAGGAAATTTAATGTACAGCATATTTGTGGCACCAAATCTAGCATTTGAGGTACTATTGTTGTTATTTTATCACATCAATTTGGCTGTTTTAGTTTCATGTGGGAGACCTCAGTAGGGTTTTGTGCAGGGCACCCTACAATTTCTTGACTAATTTGATTAAGTATTAAATCATGAAGTAGTACTTTGTATCACCTTAGGGGAGGGATAGGCATTTGAGATGGCTTGTGCACTTTTATTACATACCAAGTAGGACAGTTTTTCGGATATTCACTTGATTGGAGGAAGGGGGAGAGAATATGATTGTGGAAATAAAGAAGGTTTAGTGAAACACTGAACATCGTGTTGGACATTTTCTGGACTAAGTCCCTGTTCAGTATTGCTGATCTTGGATAAGCTTATGAAGTTAGATAGCTCGTGTTTAGCATTGCGGCCCGTTTCTTGGGTTACTCCTAAAATTAATAGCATTTTATCGGAATACATCCTGTCTTTTCACCTTTGTAGTCATATGTATAGTAATGACTATAACTCCAATTATGGCTATTGATAAAATAAAACTAAAAACTAGACAAAATAGTAAGTATGAAGTAAATTGCCCGATGTTTCCAAATTAGTCCAACTTCATACTTTTACAGCATAAACTATATCTCTCAGGGAGGACATATTACTTTGGGTGGTACTAGTGGAACTTTTTCATTATATAAAATGAAGAACATTGGATAGCTCGTGTTTGGCGTTGTGGCCTTTTCTTGGGTTAGCTTCTTGAAATAGCTGAAATATGTAGTTGCAGAAATCAAATAAATTATCAGACTGAAATAAATCCTGGTTATCATTCCTGCCGTTTTTTTGATATGCATATGAGGTCGGTCTCATGATACTAGAAAATCTTTGGAAGGTCTAACGGCCCCATCAAAATGTCTGTGCCCCAGAATCTAGCTTGTTATTATACAGCTTAACCTCACGGAGAAGTGACAGGATGCTGCTGTTTCTATTCATGGAATGATGAGAAAAAAACTAGGGATGTTTAAAGAAACCGTTGACCCAATTTTCAAACCAAAATTGTTAAAACCAAACTAAAAACTAGGATAACTGAACCGAGCAATTTGGTTTCTAGTTGGAATATAATTATTTCTTCAGGTTCTGATTCGATTTCGTGTTATTAGTTTTCAAATTAACGGTTGCTTGAAACAACTATATTGTAAATTTATCTATAAAGTAAAAAAAAGTAAGAAGTTTTTAATTTAGTATAAATATCTTACTTTGTTATTTGTAGAAATATTTTAGTTGACAAATGACTATGATCTTATTAATATTGATGATTAATTGAGTAGGGGAGATTTTTGAGGCATCGGAAATGAAGACAAGTGATTGTGGTTGTATGAAATTTGTATTGTTAACAGTTGATTGCTAAGTTTTTATTCAAGGTTGTTATTTATACGTCAGTATATTATGTGAGTGTTTCAAAATTATGGTTTCTTTATGTCATATTTCTGTAATTTTAGTGGAAATGTTATTATATTTAAAAACTAGTTAATTGGTGTAACCAAACCGGTTAACTTATCAAATTGGTTCAGTTTTGGTTCTAGTTTTCCGCCAAACTGGTTTGACCGGTACAGGTTAAACAAAAGGGTTCACAGTTCTGTTCCTCAATCCGAATCAAACTCGCGTGGAAAATGCCTTCATGAATCAGACCTGCATCCATTGTCATATGGCTTTACTGATCTGCTTGTTCGTGTATGAAACCTTTGAACTAGTTAATCTGCTTCTTTCTTCTCTGAGACTGTCAATAGTTACCCATGTTAAAACATCCTTCAAAATGGGAAAAAGAAAAAGGAAACAAGGTGATTATATCCATTTAGTGTTGGTTCCTGTTGAATTTGTGGAGCTTGTAGTTGTGCACTGACTTATATTTTCTTCTACGTCAGTGCTGGTTAATCATATGGTGTGAGAACCTTCAATTAAACTTCCCTCCCATTCAAGTAAACCCGAACCCTTTGATTAATTCTTTCCTCTCTATTGACTTTGTTATGTTATTCATAGGTGATTGCAGAGAAGGCTGAAAGAAGTGACATTCCCAATATCGATAAGAAAAAGTAAGCAATGACACAGTGGCATGTTTAGTTACCTGGTTTTGCCTCCTGATTTCACTTGTTTGTACTTATTTTTTGGTGTAAAAATTCTGAGATTAATGTGTGTTTTTAGCCATGGATGTAACTGTTAGAAGAGAAATAGAAAGTTTGAGGAAGAATACATGTAGAAAGAAAGTAGCTTGGCAGAAAACATGCATCCTCCGAGCCGCTGTGGCCAGATGATGTTTTATTATCATAGGCCTAATAGTTTATTGTTCGGGAATTTTGTCGCAGGTACCTAGTTCCGGCCGATTTGACTGTGGGGCAGTTTGTTTATGTCATCCGGAAGCGGATCAAACTCAGTGCAGAGAAGGCGATCTTTATATTTGTTGACAATGTGCTTCCCCCTACAGGTAATTCATCGGGCCTTTCCCATATTTTCTTCCTTGCTTCTCATCTAAGAAGCACAGACGCCAATGATATGACATAACATTGATACTCCAACATATATATTTTTAAAAAAGTCAGTAAGATATAGTTCTATAACTTATCTCACATAATTAAAGGAAGAAGGTAACTATCATTTAGGTTTAAAATAAGAAAAAAGACATACTATCCCGAGAAAAGTATTCGCGCTTCGTAGCCTTCCATTGATGCAATTAACACCATGAAATTACTTCCCTTCGGTTCTTCTGCATCAGAACTCCATTGTAGATGTAATTTTGGAGCTTTGAAAGCTATGGTCCTCCTCATTTTGAAGTGCTGTCATAATGGGATGTTTCAATATCTATCTAACGGGTAAGATTAAAAATTAGGTATATAAATAATGAATATTAAATTAAAAATTTAAATAACTATTTAATCATTACTATTTATCTGCTATACTTTTAATTCAGATCGGTTGGTAGATATGATATATTTTTCACTGAAAGGATCATAACAGTGTTAATTTATGTGTTCTAGAATCTAGGTTTGGTTGGTGCTAGAAATTTTCACTTACTCTTGGATTGATGGTTTTTAGGTGCAATATTGTCAAGCATATATGAAGAGAAGAAAGATGAAGATGGCTTCCTTTATGTAACATACAGCGGGGAGAATACATTTGGGGTCAAGAGATCGCTATAGATCAATATTATTATGGATTTTTAATGGTTTTTATGTTTTTTTATTCTACTACTTGTTGAGATTAAAATTAAATAACACATTATAATATTTATATAATTTACTGTCCATTCTTATTTTAAAAATAATTTTAATTATTAGACAGGTTAGAGAATTTAACATTTAAAATGACTACGATTGATTCACATTGCTTCTTAATCACAGGGGTGCTGCAATGCATATGTGTGTCACAGGCCGTACCACTCTTGTATATCTGTTAAATTGAGATCTAACGGATAAAATTAACATTATAAAAATATAAAAATAATATATTTTTTGATGTTATTTTTTTTCATCATACTAATATTTAAATAATAACAAAATTTTAACATTTTAGTTAAATACAACCTTAAGGATATATATATATATATATATATATATATATATTGGATAATTCTCAATTTTGTATATTTTAACATGTACAAATATTATTACAATAATAATAATAACAAATCTTTATATTCTATTATATAAAATTAATTATATAAAATTATTTTTATCAGCTAACTCAATTTAATACAAAATACAAATAAATATTAATCCTTTTATATTAGTTGCCATAATTGACTCTCGTTCCCGCCAGAACGATCTTGCCTTCATCAATTTCAGATTCGAAATTCTCTGCTGCCACACGGGCAAGAAATCCACACCCAGAGATGGAAGCGAAGGAAGCTGGATCCTCCCTGCATTCCCTCGTGTCTTCCTTTAATACTCGCATTGCTGAGCTTCAGGAACTCGTCATCGCTCGGAACAGTATGCTCACTGATAAAACTCTCGATTATTATTTTTTAATTTCCATTCAGTTCTTGTTGGAAATGGGTATATGTCCTTCTCTTTCTGCTGACTCAACGTCTCCTGGATGATACACAGTGTACCCAGCGAGTAGCGTGGCCGATCTTTCTGCGATTGACGCGGCCGTGAAGGCGATGGAGCTTCAGGTTCAAGCCATCAGAGATCGGTTGCGGGAGGAAGCTCTCGCCATTCCCAAAGCTAAAGTACTTCTTATATCTGATTTTGAGTAATTTGATTTTGGTGGTCGGTTTTATTTTCCGCAAATTTCTGCAGCTGGTCTTAGTTGTCTAGGGTGAGGTTTCTGTGATGTAGGTGCGTAATTAGGGTTCTGAAGACTTAATGATTGGCAAACCCTTGAAGATTTTTAATCTCGAAATTTAGTTGGCGTGGCGGGAAATCAATTTTCAAGCAGTATTTGGATGAAGGATCAATTGAATTATATTACGGAAATTTACCCTTCCAGAAAATAAACGATCATTTTTCGAGATCTGAATAGATTATGGCATCTAATTGAATGCAGAGACTGATAGATGCATCACTACTGCAGCAAAAAAAGTTACAGGATATGGCAGTTCACGTTCCCATGCATTTCCCTGCATCACTGCGTTCTGACACGGCGAATTGGTGAGTCGAGAGTTAGATCTCTTGCCTACATATTGCGTTTTTTTCTGGTGGGCTGGTGGGGGATGAGAGTGGGAGCATACTTATTATCCAAGTTTGGGATTCTTTTTTTCAGTGATGCTTTATCCGGATGTTTTTTTGAATATGATGTTGCTCGTGTATAAGTTTGATGGCAGAAACTTCGAATGAAGACCCTTATTCGGAAACCTTGAAGCCTGAGGACGAGCCTCCAATGACATCCAAGGTAAGCCACTTTTTCTCCCCGGTTCTCTCAAATTGGAGAGTAATAATTTTGAGATCCCTCCTTTATTATTTTTACAGGGGTGCTTTGTTACTATTTTGAGTACTGTTTTGGAAGAAAAAACTGTAATTTATATGTTCTCTCAAAAGTCAATTTGATGTGTGTGTAAAGAATTCTCTATTGAAACTTATAGTAATAGAAAATTATCTATGGAGAACATCAATCAGTTTTCTAGGAGGTTTTTCCGGGAATGTTAAATTCGTGAAATTTTCCAAAAGCCTCTTCAAAAGCTATGTTAAACAGACCAACGACTGATAATCTGTTTTATGTCATCTTTGATCCCGCAAGACGGGTTGGGATGTTAGGACTATACACATTAATGGTCTTGTAGACAAATAATCAGCTTGGTTATTATCACACCTTTTAATATCTAGGTTGGGCAAGTGAAATTCAGTTTTCCTATCATGTTTTTTTTAACTGATTGGGCATTGGAAGTAGGTCCATAGGGTGTTTGGAGGGAACTATAAATTGATTAAAAAAATTAACTTCAGATAGAAACTGTTTTCATAAATGATCTCCCCAGGAATTCAGCTTATCCACCCAATCTGGTTTTAGGAATGGCAAGATTCCTGTTTTGGAAGAACTGTTGTATTGCGGCAGTCATCTAATGTCAGTGCTGATGATTTTCATAAGGAGTTATATTCTGTGCTTCATGAGATGAAAGATTTGAACAAACTGACGGTTCCTTATTTTGTTAATCATGATGACATGGCATTGAAACTGTTTGAGAAACTTCAGAATAGAAGAATAAAGGGTTTTGAGGGTGTAAATTGGAAGAGCAAAGTAATCAAAAGTGGGAAGAAAGAAAGTTAAAAGGCTTGACTGACATTTGTGTTTTTGCCCTTTGGTTCCCTTTTTTGCTATTAATTTTGTTTCATAATCTAGATCTGAAGGATGCATATATCTAACCATATCTAGATTTCATGATATGAAAGTTTCGTAAACTAGGTTGCCCTAGTTACATGGAAATATTCATATTTAGCTTTTTAAGTATTTTTCAAGTTATTAGGATGGTTTTACTTAAGTATCAGTTTTTGTATTAAGTGTATGATATGCAACATACACTAGTCCATTTTTTAGAATTTCTTTTCGTTTTGTTATATTCTTGTTTTAGGCTGGGGGCATTATCTCCCGGGATGGTAAATCTTTTAGGGGGTGGTAATAGCTGTACATGGGTGATGCCCAATCTAGGTTTTCAACCTTGCAGATGCAGTTTTTGAGACCTATTAGGTGATTGAGTTGTTTGCTGAGCAAATGAAGTTTTATAAGTATTTAATTTTGTTTTTTGATTAGTTTCACAGGATTGGGTTTGTATCAAATGATTTTATCCATTGGCCAACGGCAATGAGATATTATAAGGCCTCTTTTTTTCCCAAAAATACTTACTGATGGCATCTTTTTTTCTTTTTTATTTTTATTATTATTTTTTTGTTATTTCATAGTAACACAATTTACTGGAGGCAGGCTTGCTGCTGCCATGATCAAAGATGACTCATTTTGTTGTTATTTGGGATATGAAAAAATATGAACCTTAAAGTTGATTGATCAAATAGTAACACTGTTATTGGTTCATTTATATCATTCTCTGTGTAACTTTTATCTACTTTTCTCCTTGCCATACTGTTCCTTATCTGGATAAGAAATGATGGTGTCCTTTAGCTGACATCATCATCACAGGAAAAAAAAGGTCGTGGGTCTCCACCATTGTGGTACATTTCGGCAAATGAGCTGGAGTCCTTATCATCGTACGTAAGCTGGGCTTCCTACCATACCAAGATAACCTTTCTCATCAAGAGTTGATTTCTTCAATGCAGATATATGATTATTTATTGAGCAGTTCTTAAATCCATCTCATGCTCAATACCAGTTACATGAAAGGAAGGCTGACCTTAGAGAAAGTTAATGCAGCTATTACTGACGCCGCAGCATATGCTGAAGCAACTTCTCAGCTTGTTTCAGCCCCTAAAAAGAAGGTCACTTTTTCATCAAGTTTATATTTTGTGTGCGATGTTTCAGCTATCATGATGTAACTAATCATTCTTTCTGATGATTATGTATGTTCACAAAGTTGCCTGAAAGCATGTGGGAAAGAGCCCTGGTGAGTTGCTTCTAGCCACAACATTTTCGTATTTCATAACTAGTTGTTGTTTCACTTGGAAAAGAATATGCAGTCCAAAATGAGAATATTATCTCAGCTTTTCTACTTTTTCCCACTTCCCCAACTTTTTTACTTTTTTTTATTCAATTATCAACTTTCATTTTAGTACCAATTGTATACTTCGTAGAAAAATTAAATCAAATTGATCAAATTCCGAGTTATTTGGTAATATACATGTGATGCTAAAAAAAATTTGTCTAAACAATTTAAATGACTGTCATTTGGCAAAAGATTTTGCATAATGGAATTGGTACTAAGATGAAAGTTGATATAATATTTGGAAACCATAAAAACAGAGAATAGAATTGAGAAAAAAGGTGAAAAGATGAGAATAATTTCGGTATTTTTCCTAGTCCAACAAAACAAGTGCCTTGTCTTTGAAGCCAACAAGAACTCACAAGGTACATATTCAAGATATTTATCTGATTAAGAATTTATTGATTTAGTTAACTGAACGATTACCACTATTCTAAGCAGGAATTGCGAGATATTGCAATGATAGAAGCAGTTAAAGGCAAGCATTTTTTTCTTGAAAGTGACATAAAGGGGCCAACCTTGAAGCTTGACAACACAGGAAAAGCAATTCTAACTGTAAGTGTTTCCTTATGCTTGGTAGTAAGTGGCAACCCATAGGGGTTGCTTTGAGATTGTGAGCAGCCGTTTCATGTCTGATATCGTTGAAGCAATAAGAATGATACAATGGACTTTGGTTGAATGATCTGCACCATTTTCCTGTATTCTTATATGCGAGTTAGATACGACAAATGAATTCCCACATGTTAAAATTCCAACTGGGTAGTTTATCTCTGTCAAGGTATACATTTGCTTAACTTTGATATTCGGCATTATATCATAAGTGATTTTCGTAGGCTGTCCGGTGGGAGAGAGAATGAGAGATGGGAACAAAGCTATTAGATACATGATCACAAAATTGTGAAAATTCTAGTGTTAATGGCTTTGTGATTAAGATTAGGTTTTTCATTGTGTACTGTGAATTTAGATTCCAATCCGAGAGATTCCGGAGCTTTTGGATATTTTATGTCAGATTTTGTGCACCATAAACCAAAACAACAGCACAAAGGTATGGGTTTGGCTCCTAATTTATTTTCTAATACTCAAGTCTGTTAATTACAAGCCAAACTAGAATGCTTGAAGTAGATAGAGTTGAGGGAAGACTTTTGGAGGGCTGCATTCCTTGTCTTGAGATTTTTTAGGGGAGAATGCTATTTGGAGGATAGGCATCTAACTATTTAGTACAAATTTGAGTGTCGTGGGATTTACATTTGAATAAGTGTTTGGGTTGTCATCTGAGGATTGAGATATTATAGATGCTGCAGAAGACACCTATTGAGTTATAAACTTTACCATGTTAAGATACTTTGTATTTATAGATGCATGGACCCTGTCTTAGCTTGGGATAAGTTACCTCATGAGGTGTAATTGACCGTTTTTCTTCTTAGGAATTATGGACAATGACTCGCTATATTGTTTCCTTTTAAAGAATCAGTGCCCTTTTCATGGAAAAACCATTCCCCTTCTGAAGGATTTATTGTTAATTATTATGTGGGACGGTTATCCTTATAAGGAGTTATTATATGTTCTTTTGAGGAGTTAGAGTGGCCACGTTTATGAATGTAGGCCATAGGAGTTCTTAACAGTTTCCTAGAAAATTATGGTTGACGTGAGCTCTGTCCAGTGAGCACTTTGGAGTCCGTGTGTTGGTTAGGAATAGAAGGCAAATTGTCAGGACTGATAACTTTTCCTCCTATTTGTTACACACAATACGACTATGTTCTAACCCGTCCTGCCTTGCTCTATCTACAAAATCCGCCAATTTTACTGGGACAGTCAGCTGTCTGGCATCTGCCTATCTGGTAGGGTGATATGGGGTACATCTTCATTAAAAAGTGTGCTCTGACGATTCAAATTGTTTTTGGGTCTGGATTTAGGTCTAACCAATTCGATTTTATGTGGGACCAATCAATATACATATTACTCAGAAAAAGACAGCTATGCAATCTGACTAATCTGGAGAACGGAAGCATGTGTTTGTCAGATGGAAACTCTTTAAACAATTCAAAAACACATGGCTGTCTATATAAAATGTTTGTAGATGATTTTGCATGAAGTTTGAAGGTCGGTGCATCGTGGGCAGAATTGCAAATACGGGTAGATCAAATAGTGTTCCCTCTTTTATGGATGATGCTGATCAAAATTGCCACTTCCCCTGTAGGCGTGTCTCATGGCTGAATAGTATGATAGGAGGAAAATCTTTTTTTTTTTAATGAAAAAGAAAGAACATGCTGTTTCTCAATATTGTAAATTGCGTTCGTTTGCAGGTCCTTCGCCACCTTGGTCGCATAAGTGAGACTCGGGTCGGCCATCACCGTGTGATTATCCTCTCAAAGCCACCTCAGCAGCGGTAGCTTCCGGTGTCCAAGAAACAGAGACGAAACCAAGTCTTCGTATCAGATGTTCCCTTGCATAAACCTATATCTATATATGCTGCAGGCAAAAATTCAACGGGCTTTTCAATTTTTCATGTTAAAGAGTTGAAGAGTGGTTTTTCGGTTAGGCAAAGAGTTGAACAATAAAAATCAATGGGAGTGGATGATTGAATTATATCTTGTTTCTAGCTTGCAATTTATATTTTTGTTTTTCCTCTCTCTTCTCTTCTGATCAAAAAATTATTTAATCCATATTTCCAGGTACAGATTGATGGGTTGCTTACTCGCGTAGAACTGTTGGCTTTGTAAGAGATGTCAAAAGAGTTTGCTTGTTTAGAAAGTCAATCCTGATTGGCTTCTTGGACTTAATTTAAAAGGGCTTATGCTTGGAACTGATTGCTTGTAAAGCATTTGTTGGCTTGTTCACTGCTGATTTTCGATCTTGTCTCTTAACGACTAATAGTGGGGTTAAAACTATGTGCCGTGCATGTGGTTAATCTTCTAATTTGGATAGTGATACATGCCTGGATGAAGATTTGACCCGTTTTACTTTTTACCCGTTTAGGTTTGAGATTTGAATCAAAGAATTGTTACCCTGCACACCATAGTGGGCAAAGAGGGTCTCAACGAAGGGCTTATGCTTGGCATAGAAAGAGCGAGAGGTGAGCCGAAGGATGGCTGTATGGACTGAGGTGAGTCATTAGCTGAGATGGTGGACGTGAGAGCTTGGGGTGGGTTCATATTTAGAGTGAAAATAATATTTCTGTCAATAAAGTTTGATAGCCTAAGTCGTAAGTTAAAAGTTAAAGGTTTTTGCTTTGTGGGTGTCTCTCACCTTTTGTAGAGTGATTCTGAGTCTTTTAATAGTGTCAATAAAAAAAATGGAGGCCTTTATCACTACGGTGGTAGCACTAAGGGTTCTGTTGTGATTATTCTAAATGCTAGTCTCTTTTATATTCATATGGTTGATTATTTAAAAAGTGATGAGAAATATGGACTGGGACTGTATTTTAGTTTGTTGTTTTTTCTTGGATTTTTATATTATTAGAAGAGATTTCAGCTATTATGATGATATATGAGTCTAATATTTGAAAAGACTCTAACCAAACCTGAATTGGATAGGCTTACATGTAGGTGGAGCTGATACCCCAATTCGTCAAACACATGCCAAGCGCATGGAGGAAGCCTACCGCAAGAATCAAGGATTTGAGTGGTTTTAGAGGAACATCCTTTATCCATCTTTTAGATAGTTTGAGTGATGTAACATTTTATTAATCATTAATATTTTTGAATTTACATAAAAATGAATAAATGAATGAGTCATATTATTTATAGATATCTCGAGATAACTAAATAGTATTTTTTAATAATTTCTTTTAGAAGTTGAGTGCTTCTACCAACCTTGTCATTCATGTTTCCTTTTCTTCACTCCCTCTTCCTCGCGTCTCCTGCATCATAGTGTTTGACACCTCAGTCGGGTTTAGCATGGGAAGTGAGTAGGATTCACATAAAGTGTATTGTCACACAACATAAACACAAGAATGGGAAGGTATATACCTTATAAATATATTATATAAAATCAAATAACATGGAAAAACAATAAAAATTTACTAACAAAATGAAAAAGAAAAGTAAAAAATGATGCATCAGAACACAATCAACAATTCTAGCAAAGAAATAGAAAATTCATTGAGAAAATAACACAATTAACAATGAGACATCTTATCAATTCTTAATGAAGTCTCTGACTTTGTTAGATGTCAAAATCTTTCTCCTTTGATAAATGAGAGATCATAAACTGCATCTGAAAAATATATTTGTTAAAAGTTTTGAGTAGATAATAGTAGCAGTATCAAAGACAATCAAATAAGAAGTTTCAATAGCATAATCAGAAGATAGATTCTAAAACTCAAGGTATAACATTCAATTCTTCAATAAACCATCTACTATATCTTTTTTTTACCATTGTGAATCAAACTAGATTGACACTTTTTTTATCAAAGTATCAGTCAGTTAGTACCATCATGCAATGCTATATTAAACAGAAATATGTAATTATTTTAAAAGAACCATAAGGATGTCCCGTGTTCTTCCACCAATTGCTTCTTCAATAGCTGTGTTTAGTGTACAGGAGGTTGGTGATCCAATTTTTCAATCATATTGACACTCAAGTCCCAAAGCAAAATGAATCATAAAACTTAAGTTATGTTCTGTATGCATCATCCAGAAATCATGTCTGAGGAAGCATTGAGCAATCGGTCTATTCTTTGACTATTTAAACACTCGTTACCCAATGGTACATGCGACTGTTAGTGAAATGAATTGAAAGACATCAGATATATCCCGTGCACAATGTCCCTAAATCATTCTCGGAGTCGCGCTGAGCAATCGGTCCGTTCTTTGGCCATTTATGTTGGAATATGGTCAATTTCTTGTGGGTGATTTTAACAAACTAGTTTGTCATCGGGGTTGGAAAGCAAAAAACGATCAATAGAGTTTGACCGATTTGACAAGCAAAAAACGGCCAACGAGAGTTTGACCGGATAACGAAAAAGGTCGACCACGGGAGGTTGACCGGATAGCAAGGAGACGGTCAACGGGGATATTGACCGGATGGCTGCGGATCCGGTCAACAGAAGGTTGACTTGCTAGGGTTGGAAAGGAAATCGAGAGAGGATTTCCTGATAGTATTTTCGGAGTAGAAAATACTGGTGCCTTTGGGTTGCCGGTTAATATGTTGACCAGATGGGAATGAAGAATTTACTAGTTGGTATTACGGTATGGAATCAACCAGGAACACCTAAGACTCTTGTGATAGCCAATGGGCACAGATAAACAAGGACTTGATCGCGATAGAACGATCGAGGGCGTCGTGGGCAGGATTGTGACAACAAGTTACCGGACAAGAGAGTAGGTGGCACACTCTGCGCATCGACGCGTCTGTGCGGTGGCATGTTGCGAGTTGGTGGATGAAATTGTTGGCGGGTTGCGAGCGGAGTGGCGAGACATTTGACCACACTCAACCTGCCTATTGGTTGAAGTCTTCCGGGCAGACCACCATATATACACATGCTGGGCATGCAGTGATGGGTGTTAGAGTGAAAGAAAGCATCCGAGCACGGTAAAGTGCAAGGAGGAAAAAATCCAATGGTGAAGGAACAAGAGATGAGTGCACCACCAGTGAGAAGGAGAAGAAAGAAAAACAGAGTAAAGAGTGGAGTGTTTCCCGTTTACTCCGATGAGATTTTTTTCTTTATTATTCTCGGGTGTATAGCGGATACTACATATTGGAGATTTGTAACCAGTTTTTCACATAGTGGATTTGCTGTCGACTCTACTTCCGTGATTTTCCCTTGGTTCATAAGGGTTTCCACGTAAAATGGTGTGTGCTTCTTCTTCCTCTTTCCTTTCTCTATTTATCATTCTGTTCGAACGACCTCCTTCCGGCCAACAATTTAAACACCAGGTCCCAATGGTGTGTGCAACCGAAAATGAAATGTATAGGGGCACATCAGTTACGTCTCGAGGGCATCCTTTCGAACTCATGCCCAGAGTGACGTCGAACAATATGCACGTTCTTTGATCATGCGATGAAAAGGGGTGTGCTGGTAGGTTGACAGGAAGTGTTGTCTGTGGTGGCTCATGTATGCCGGGTTAGTTCAGGTATTGCTTGCAGTCATATTGAAGAGAAAGGGGAAAAACTTTGAAATGCAGCCCATTAGTAATGGTGTCAATGTGAATGAGTTGTTGCATGTGATAAGTGGGATGAATTTGGGAAGATGAAATCTGGAATTAGCAGATTTAGAGGAAAGGAGACAGATTAAGCTGAGAAGGATTCAGATAAATTTGAGTAATCAGAGCACAGAAATCAGAGAAAAGAGAAGAAATCAGGAATTAAATCATGAAGAAGAAGAGGCACAAGAGATGGCAGAACATAGATGAGAAATCAGGCATATTCCCATTTCTATTCTGATTTTAAGGAGCCTTTCAAAAATTACATATACAACCTCTCATAAAACTTAGGTAGTACTAGTTAAGAAGTAGATTTAAGGGTAAATGGAGAGAAATTCACTCCGAGTTTGCATTGTGACTGATAAATTTTTTTTTTTGAGTAAGTAATTAAATTATATTGAAATAAAAAAAAGAATACAAATTCAATATTTTATCTTCAAATGTTTTAATTGTGACTGATAAAGGAAAAATTTAAAAATTAGTAACAATAAAATAATAAATAATTATATAATAAATATTAATTTTACGTGAAAAAATTTTAAAATAAAAAATAATATATTGAAAAGAATCAATTTTACGTTAAAAAATTAGGGATTATTATGGTCAGAATAGTAACAATAAATATACATTCAAAAACTTATATTATGATCTTTTTATAAACTTTGATGTTACCTATTTGGTATTGATGTAGGTATCATTTTTTATATTTATTATTATTTATTAATTTTATTTTAGACCATGGTCTGATATACACTATTTTTTTATAATTTTTTTGAGAGAAAAAATCAAGTGTAATATTCTCTATACTTTTTATAGTTCATATTAGATGTGCCGTTTAGATATATAGCCATCAATGATATTATTTTTTATCTAATGATACTTTTCCTTTAATACATAAAAATATTTTAGCTTATTTATTTGATTTTTTTTTTTTTTTGTTCCATCTTTCTTTTGCCTTTCGACTGGTTGATAAGTTTCCTCCCTCACGGGTTCTAGTTAGGGTTCTGTTGAGATGGGTCGGGTGGCTTTCGATGATGCCAAACCTTTCTAATATCAATGGAGAGTTGTTTTCTGTCGTGATTTACACAAAAAATAATATTTTAAACATATTTATATTTAATATGGAGATTTTTATAATATTTTAAAAATGAATAGTAATTAACATCTAATATTCTTAAATATTGACTAATAATAAAGCTATCATTTGATTGAGTAACACAAATTAGAATTCTATTTTTTTTCACAATCGTGAGATAAATTGTCTCAAATATTAATGGTAAAAGAATTGTCAATCTCAAATAGTGAGGGTTATGGTTTAATGTATGAAACTTTCTGTATTACATATTGTTAAAAGATTTAATATATGAAATCTTATATTAAAATTACAAAGGTTATATTTTATGGTTAAATATTAAAATTTGAGCACAAATAACATTGTATTTAGAGTACTTTCCCTTCTAACAAAATCACCAAAGAAAACTTTGGTCTAGTGGTTTCTAGTTTAGCATTCTTAAAAATGAGTGAGGCAATACCTCATTCATAAGGTGCAATGGCTGGCTGTGGATCATTATATTTAAATATAATAATTTAAATATAATGTTAAAAAAAATAATTTAAAGTAATTTTTTAAAAAAGAAAGAAAATATACAATAATTAAATTCACATCCTACGACCCATAATTTTAAAAGTTGCCATTATACTTTATAATTGAGGTATAGACTCTTTGCTCTCACTTTTTCGAAAGATTCGTGATTTTTTTATCTATATTTCCTTTATAGGTGAGTAGGGACGAAAAAACTCAAATCTAATACAATTCAATATAATCCAACCCGAGTTGATTGGATTTTACTCGTTTTGACTCGATTTGGATTTGGGTTATCTATAATTATAAAATTTCTTTATGGATTAGGGTTAGGTTTGGGTATACTATTTCTCAATCAAAACCTAACTTAAATAATATATACATTATATAAAATACTATATAAATAAACACTTAAATCTAATATAAATCTAATATTTTTATTTTTATTTTGTTTTATTTTAATGTAGTTTTAAGTTTTGAAGTGGTACAAGTTTCATGAGTAAATTCTATTTTTAAATTAAAAGCATATTTTAAAATTAAGTTATGTTTAATAAATTATAAATTTGAATTTTATTAGAAAATTCTATTTGTTTACTTGAATGACTAAATTCACTATACCCCCGTTAATCCCCCTTTTTTTTTATTTTTTATCTTTAGCTATTTGACAAAAAAATATACTTATATTGTATTTTTTATTTTTTTATTAAAAATAGTTTTTTAAAATAATTATTTTAAAAATGGTTGGTATTTTGTTTTTTAAAAATTAAATATAATTATTTTAAAATAATTAAATTATAATTATTTATTTAAAATAAATAGTTAAAATTTAAAAATACTGATATTATATCCCTAATAGAGATAGAATATTTTTATCTTTAAATCATAATTATTAATTTTTAAATAAATAATTATAGTTTAATTATTTTAAAAAACTTTGATTGATTTTAAAATTTTAAAATAATAATAAAATTACAATTGCATATTTTTATATTATTAGAAAATAGCCGAACTCAGTATTCCAAATAAGTGTAGCTTTCCCACTCAAACCTCACTCAACGGGTGGCAGCGGAGGCCCAACGGCCCATCGTTGTGGCCCAGGACTCTTTAAACCACAGAAACCCAACATTTCGGCGAATCGACAAAGCGAATGGAGCAGAGCTGGCGCAGGAATGAAACCAGAGGGAGCAGTTGACCATTGCATGCTTCGTCGGTCCGATTCCGGCAGCAAGAGTTGATATCCGGGAAGCTTTACAACTTATAGCACTGAAAATCGATCACGAAGGTAAGGCGTGGAAAATCTAATCTAGCGATTTTGCGTTTGTCGAAGGAGAGAGTAGGAGGTGAGTGAGTTCCGCTAATTGTTACGGTTTAGCTTGCTATGACTTCGAAATCCGTTCTTTATGTATGGAAATCGATCATTCTGTGTGTACATTGATATTTTCGAGAAGTGAAATATATATTATTCGAGATTTGACCAAAAAAAAAAAAATCGCATGCTTAATGCTTTGATTTGTTGCTAAACTACTTAGCTATTTGGTTTCTGATGATAATTGATTGTTACCGGAAAAATGATACTTGATAGTCAACTGTTAATCTGTAATAGATCATATCCCTACCTAATATCTAATTTAAGTTGAAAATTTCCTAATTTGATTGGAATTGACTGGATTTCTATACAGCGGAGCAAAATATCAAGTAATATTGTTAGTTATTCTATCATTTTTAGCCTAATTTGAAACGACAGAGGGACAGGAGATCTAAGTTCCCGGTCATACAAAGCTTTTAAGAACTGAAGATAAATATCAAATCATTTAAATACAAATATCATTTGAATTTGTTGATTGTATGTAAGTTTAATTTTCAAATTATTTGATCAAAAATTAATCAGATAATTAGATAGCATGCTTCAAGATAGCAGATTAAGGTTAAAAACACACAGGAGTGTTCGGGATTGATACTAACCAGAGCATGATCTAACATGTTCAGTAACAACTTACTAGTTGTTAATTAAGACTTTAATTAATAACACTAATCATAATTAAAGGCTACTCTAATGGCTTACATAAAAACCCTAATAGTACTTCTAAATCGCCATGATTAGTTGCTAGTAGTAGGGAGAGACCTCCACATTCGCCGCTGCAAGAAACCCATCTTTTGTCAGGACATCCTCTCCTTCCTACAACACAAAATTCACATCAAAGCTCAATAGAATTAATTAGACCCGTTAATTCATTAAAATATTTGACAAATGAGAAATATAAATCACGAAAAATATCCCTCTGGAGATTATTTTCAAATTTTTCATGAAAAATATTTTCTAAAAAAATATTTACTGTGACAATATATGTTTTTATTTAAATTCATGATTAATAATTCTGGAAAGATTAGAGCAAGACTGGTACCTGCTGCGGCCGTACGTTAGCCATCTTCACGGGCTGGTCTGGCAGGACCCCGAAATGGACGTGTGGGAAGTGGGCCCACTTGAAACACATAAGCCCACCGTCAAATTGCTTGGTATTAAAATATTTATAAAATTGATTTTTTTAATGATTTTTTTTAAATCAAAATATTAAAATACTTATAATAAACTGAAAATTCACATTATCCTTTTTTTTATTTAAATTTTTTATGAAAAATTTATAATTATGGTTGTAGATGATTATTTTGCACTTGTAATTTTTAAGAAATAAATTAATACTTAAATAAGATTTGATAATAAAAAATTAAAATCAGAAATAATATTAGGAAACAAAATACAAAAATAAGAACATTTTAAGTAGCCAACAAAAGAGAAAAACCCTAGTTGCATACATCCAAAAAAAAAAAAAGAAGAACCCTATTTCATTTTCTCCTTCTTCTTCTTCTTCTTTTTTTTTTTTTTTTTTGTGATTAAAAAAGAGGGTATAAGGCAAAATGGAGAGATCTTACGTTCTTAGCAGCTGCACTGAAGGCCTCCCTGTGACTTATATCTGGATTTCTAGCTTTGATTCGTTGGATCTCGTCCCTGCAGGTTGATTCATTTTTATCAATTCGAATAGTATAATTTAATTGAATTACCAAACGTAGATTTTAATGTCCACTTCTTTATCAAATTATTTAGATGCTATTTTTGTTTTTGTTTTATTTTTGTGGGGTATTTTTTTTATTTTTTGAGTTTATTGGCATCAATTTATATATTGAAAAATATTCTATAAGATGGCGTAACATTTATTTATTTATTTATTTTTATGTGAACGTGTTAGTATTGATAAAATAAATAAGACATTGTATTTTATGAGAGTATTTTAAAAATATTCAAATATTATCTTATAAAGTCTACTATTAAAATAATATTTGATAATGTGATATACATCAATTTCTTTATTATCACGTAAGCCTATTGATATTAATAAATCAGAAATAATATTTATATACTTATTTATATATTTATTTGTGTCAAAATTATTAATAATAAGGGTAGATCTTATATTGTTTTAACTTTTATTATTATTTTTTATCTTTTTTATATTTATTTTAATAATTTTAATATAAATAAGTATATAAATTAATATGTAAATATTATTTTTTAAATAAATAAATAAAATATTATATAATGTATAGTAATACATTTATACTTACTTGATGAAGCGATTGTAGGCCGACGGGACTCTCTGTCTCTTCTCCGGTGCTGGACATGCAAAGACAAACGGACGCATGCATTAAAAAATACGTCTCTGACCCATCTCTGTCAGGTTTCTGATCACGACACTTTCCTCTTCTCTTCCTCCAAATCATGGCCTCATCATCGTCTTCATCATCATCTCCCTCTCTCTCTCTCTCTCATTGCATTCAATGCCATCGATAATTTTGGGGAAGAAATAACAGTTCTCATGGCAGCGAGAAATTATGGGAAAAAAGGCATAGCAAAGAGTAGTAACTATCTAGGAATAATTCTAAATAAATATGTTTCAAATTATATGATATATCGCCATCTTAGAATTTCCTAAATTTCACCGAGCGCCTAGCTATGAGCTATGTAAACTAGCTTTCGAGCAATTAGGGTTGGGTATTTAATATTTAGTTTTCAGTGATTGTTTCTTTTCTTGTACATTAGTTTCCTATTGTATAACGCAACCCTCATACCCTATAAACATTCTCAATTCGATTCAAATCAAGCTGTCATTGTAGTAGTATAAATTACGAAAATGTCAATCAGAGAGGGTGAGTGCAGTGCTGTTAGCATTAAATTCATTCGAATTCATCCTTAAAGTGGTACAAAATTAAAGGTAAGATAGAATTAATAAATAAATAAATTTTGAGAAGAAAATTAAAATAAAAATAGTGTCAGATTTTTTTTCCCCCCATATTTCTCAATGAGCATGCATTTGTATAAGTAAAATAAATTGGATAGTTTAATACATGAGACTTTTACATTATATGGTCTGTGAAAAAAACATAAGAAGCCTATCGATGAAGTCTGAGAAAACGTTAAGTGTTAAAAAATTATCTTTCTAAAATTTCTTGTAACTTTTACCTTTTTAGAAATATTCTAAATTTTACTCTACTATTAATCTCGTTCCATGCAAAAAAATTTACCGCATTCATAATGTTTTAATACCATGTCATACATAAGTCTTGTAAGATCCAAAGGACACCTTTAATTAACTTGTTCAAGAATTTTATATACTTCCAGCATTATATATGCAATAGCATCTGTCTCAAAATGCGATTTGTTGATGCAAAAAAGGAACAGTGATTAGTCGGACAGTAAGACAACACTCATGCTTTCTCTCACACAGGCACTCTGGATAAAGTCAGCAAAAAGAGAGATAAAATAGAAAAGAAGAACATAGTCAAATTTTATATAAAAATCCTTTAAAACAAAGGCAAAAGACCACGGGACTTCAATCCAAAAAAAAAAATCCACTAAGTATGAGAGCTAGTTATAAAAGTTGTTGGCTACACAAACCTTAATAGCAGTAGAAGAGGAAGAAAAAGGAAAAATAGAGCACGATAACACACGGTTTTTTCTTACTGCGCTATACTTCTTCTTTCTCTCTCTTTCTCTAAGACTCTCACACTTCTGAAGACATTATATATATATATATAGAAGTGTATGGAGGCTACCAACGACCCTAAAGCATGATGGTTGGTACATGTCTTCCAAGCCTGCAGCAGCAGGCGCACACCTTATAATGACAGGCGATGCATGCATGCTCCGCAGACTGTCTTGTCAACTGCCTAGGAATGACGTTTTCTTAACTGCCTAATAAGGTAGGTCAATTGCACGCCTGCAATCGCAGGCTGTCATGCAGCATGCCTATTTTCATATAGTTAACATTCGTTGATATCAGCCTCACAAGGTTCTCTTGCATTCTTCAAGTTCTCGTCTCCAGGCATTACCCAAGAGTTTCGAATTTCACAGCAAAGGTTTTCGGATATTTTATAATATTCGAGTACAGAGAAAAAGAGCGCAAAACGTCCGTGGATCATTTTCAAGCATGAGCCCGCGGACACATTCCCACATAGAGGTGACCCCAACACGATTATCTTATAAAGAAATAATATATGATATAAAATTGATACTTTAGTAACATGTGATAAAAAAATCTGAAAATAAGATCTATAAATAACCCAATTCATATCTTTGTTGTATGCTCCTCCTTTCTAGGTATTTCGATGTGATCTACCTGTGCTATAAATAACCCAGTTCATGTCTTATATTTTTGTTATTTCAATGTTCATGTGCAGATGTTCTCTTAAGGAAGAGAACTGATCCTTCAGAGCCTATCGAAAGATTCAGGCCTATCTAAGTATTGTGCCTTCGGACCATAGACAAGACATAGTGCCTGAAAATTTCGAAACAGAGATCGCTCGAAGATTGTCCAAGAATACAATGACTTGCAATTGGATACTCCGATCCTGATCGCAAATTGTATGAACTCATAATGCCAAGTAGGCCACCGCAGGCTGCAACATTGGAAGCCATAGGGATCGTTTAGTATTTCGATACCAAGACCTTGCTATTGGTGTATACCTTTCATCGTAAGTCTAATAGCATGCGATCGATCTCTAAAGCAAAGCAAACCTTTTGCCATTCAAACTGAATACTTACTAGTTGGTGTTTTCATTGAAGAACCACTTAGTGTCAAGAAGTTATCAACTCAAGCTTATGTTCAACACGTTGTGGTCGAACTTTTGGCCGAGAAAATCATAGTGTAAAACTAAAAGAAAAAAATTGATGAGAATATTTTTTTGGTACTTTTTCTATGAAAAACATGGATATAATTATAATATAGTTTTATATTCTATTAATTTTTTCATTGTACTTGACCTAATATTATATTTTTTAAGAATATAAGTAATTTTATAAATTTTTGTCATCTCTCTTTTATATTTTTAGGTTTATCTCTTTATTTTCTATGACAACACCCAACTCATATCTTTTTCAGGTGATTCGTTTGAATAAAAATATCAGTACATAAAAAAAAACTTTGTTACCTAGACCCAAAAACAAAAATGAAAACTTTGCCCCCAAAAGTCACTCTCATGGTAGCTGAAAACTAATGTCTTTGTTAAAAATAAAAAGAGAAAAATAATGACCGAGGAAAGCAAAATAAAATTAAACAAAAATAAAGAAGGAGATGGGCTCAATAATGAGATTCCTATATCTATCTAACGTTGAGCATTAAAAATCGGGTGGCTAAATGATAACGATTGAATAGTTATTAAATCTATTTATTCAAACTTTAATCATTTTAACTATTAATTGGATATGAGAGCCTCTCCAATGAAAAAATTATGAGAATAATAATGAGGAAGGAGAAAAAAGAGGAGGAAGACGTCATGAATTGAGAAGCATCTTACGTTGGTTGACGAGGGGAGGTTTAGGAGTCTCAGCAACTTCTCCATCTGGAAGGGGATTCAATGGCGCATTGGGAATCGGCTGATTGATCAGCAAGTTCGGTGATGAGCTTCGGGCTTCTTCCTGTATATATAAGGATACGCAATTGCAAATAGATTATATTAATCTTAAGTTATTACCCACAAAATTATTAAGCATATACTGTGAAAATACTTCATCCCCATTCAAGTATGTCTTCATCGAACATCAATTCCGGACTTTCTTGCTCACACAACATTTTCGAAGAGATGAATTTTTGTATATTCGACATACTTAAATGAAAAGGAAATGCTTGTTCATATTGATGAGTTTAAAGCTTCAGTGAATGAAAATTGTTAATTTTGCAGTCGAATGTTTGGTGCTAGAGTTTTTTTCGGGGGCGGAGGGATTTAATTATTTGAGTGTAACCGGTTCAGATTATTATAAGGTTTGATTGTTAAAAGAAACTAGAGAAAATCGGGCACAAAATCACCAACATGAGGTGAAACAATGAGACTGATCTTTGGTTCAAGTTATTTAACAAAACAACCAAAAACAAATGCCCTTTTTTAACTACTAGAAATAGTATATCTAACCCTAGAAGTTGCAAACCCTAATAACTCTATTATAGAAGAGAGACAATGAATAGGAGCAGACAAACTTAATCCTATTCATTTGTGGGTAGAGAGAATTAAACACCGATAAATAAATGGTTGGGAAGAGAAATTAACAATAAAGCAACACACACACACACACACACACACAAACACAGAGAGAGAGAGAGAGAGAGAGAGAGAGAGAGAGTACCAGAAGATTTGGAGGATTGAGGAAGGAATGAGAGAGATTGGGCTGATTAAAGGTAGGAAGAAGGGTTAGCATATTGACAGATAAGAGATTGCTGCAGTGGCCGCATCGAACCTTCACGGTCTTGAACAAGATGCTGAAGGGAACACTCACCTACATACACACAAAGTACACGAAAATCCAAATACTTGAATCGATCGATCAATCATCAACATGAACAGGAAGTGAGTTTTAAAATCCTAAAAAAAATGGCGTGGTGGGGCAAGGCATATTGAAAACATAAGAGAGAAAGAGAGAGAGAGAGAGGGAGAGACCGCGAGGACAGTGTCACAAAAGTTGCAATGGACGTAGCAGAGCTGCTCGGTGGAAGAGAATTGGTCCGGTGTCGCAAAGGCAGCAGCAGTAGCTGACGAGGACGACATTTTCTTTCTTTTAAGCAGGCTCTCTCTCTCTATCTCTTTCTGTGGGACGAAGGTGATATGAGTAGATATATGATTGGATTGATTGATAGATTGACTGCTCGATGTATGTAGGCATGGAGTAGACAGATAATCTGCCTCTGGATCTGGCCTTCTTGAATAAGCACAAGATACGGTACACTTAAAAGGATCGTCTTCCTATTGTCGTTTTCATTATTTTCATAATTTAAATTGATTAATAGCAAAAAAAAAGTTATTAAGATTAGAATAAGCATTTCGAGCATAAAATAAATTTAATTTTTTATTTTTTGTTAATCAATCTAGACATTTTAATTACAAGGAAGAATTTCAGTGATAGACTTCAACGAGTCTCCACAGCCAAGAAACCCTTTTAAATTTCATCTTCTGAATACTAACACAGTATTTGTATATTGTACGCTTTTACTACTTGTATGGAGACAGAGAGACAGGGATGGTTGTGACTGTGGAAATAGACGGCTGAGACTGAGGAGAGAGGAGAATCGAATGGTTGGCATTCCCGATGATCGAGGGGGAGAGATATAGAGAGAGAGAGAGGGGGGCTAGAAAAGGACGTGTGCATGTTGCTGAATAACTTTGGCTCATTCATCTGTTGTTTTCATACCTAAATAAAGGCCTGGCATGTCCAATTAACTAGCTTAAAAGCCCAGTAGGACAGACTTATTTTCTAAGCCGAAATTCAATAAAGTAATTATTCTAGTTAGCTTAACTTGTGATAGCTTAATTATCTGAAAACTCAATATCAGTTTTGAATATGGAAACATCTAATTTCACTTGATCCCATTTGACTCATTTGCAGTTCTATGATTTACAAATTGGAGAAACAAAAACTATTGATTCGTGGAGGAACAGATCAGGACTTAATTGTTGATTTACATTTTTAGCTTTTAATTAGTGGGAATAGAGATTGTTTTTAGATTTGGATTTAGCCACTTGTAATCGCATTTTTTATGGATTTAAGAGATAAGATTGAGAATGAGAAGAGCAGAATTGAGATAAAAAGAATTAAGAGAAATTAGATTAAAATCTCAAAGGATAATTAAAAATTACATTTTAAGGCAAATAAATTTGAAGTATATTTCTTTATTTCTTTACTAAAATTTTAGAATATTTTTCTTCATATTATTTTAAAATTTGAGATACATGTCTTTTTACTCCATATATGTGTTTATCCATGTCTCTGGTGAAATTTAGTTTGTGTGTATAGCCTTTGATGCTTAGGTTTGTTAGATTTTAGAGTTCTTTATTATGTTCATGATATTTTTTAAAAAACTTTAAAAGTTTTTCATGAAGTAACCCCTGACATGTCCTTTTTCTTGTAAGATTCAGATGCAATCTCAACAATAAAGTTAAGCTAAATCTTTTGATTTCTAAATTCTGACAAATATTATATGTTTTATAGAAATTTTTATATATTTCTTTCAAATAAACCAGAAAAAAATAAACAAAAAAATATAAATAAATATATATATATTATAACATGTTGTAATACATTAAAATAAAATTATATGAGGTCTATCCATAAGTAACAATAGTGATCAATGCCCCTCTATATGGATAACATGTAAACTCCATTTACATGTTTAAATAGTTCAGTGTGGCTATAGTTTACTAGGCAGAGTGTACGTTGACATTTATATAATTACTTTAGTTGATAAAGTTATCGCCTACTGTTGGTTTAGTTATACCTTTTTATATTTCGATAATCGTATTTATTATTATATCTCATATTTATTTATTAAGTTTTTAACTCACATTACTTTGTTAGTTTTTCAACTTAGCATGCTAGGTCTTCTAAGGAGTTTAGGATCGATAAGTGTTGGCTGTGGAAGATCATGGAGAAATGATAGAAATCTATTGTTGTATTTTGATTATGTATCCTAATGTTGTGGTTGGGAAATATTTTGACATTTGAAAACATTGTGATATACAAATTTGATATAAACGGCCAAGGGCCAACATGTCTCATTAGTCTCGTGTATTGTTAATTGATAGTGGGATGTTTGTGAGGTTGTTCTCATGATATTGTGTTTGAGCAAATTAGACACGTTGATGGTCAAATTTGAGAGAATTTGTTCATACCCTAGGATAAATATCCTCATAGCGTATTGTGGAATTATTAACAAAATTTTGTGCAGTGCAATGGCCTAAACTTTGGGTTAAATTTTATTTTAATTATCAGGGTCATGACAGATGAATTATCTTGATTAATGATTAGCCAAAAAAGGACTTCAGCCCAAATGTAATGACAATGATCCTAGCATTATGAATAATAAAGTTTTGTGACAAATGATCTAGATTTTGGGCTAAACTTTATTTTAATTATCAGGGTTGTGACAAATGTCTAGATTTTGTGATCAACCAAAATAGGATCTAAGACTGAATGTACTAGCTATAATCTTATACACCATAAATAATAAAATTAAGGGGCTTGGGCTTTTTTCTGAATAATCCTTCAAATACTTAAAGCATTATAAGCTTAAAAAAAGTAATGTGGGTAAAAGATTAGCGGATCATTGAATTTTGCCATAAGGCTCCTGTTTTAGGCAGGTGATTGTGAGAGTTCAACATAACATGACCTTGGTTCAAACACCAAAAAACACGATATACAAAATCATAATTAGAATTAAAATGCTGTGCAAAATTATATTAGTAAATGCCTTTTTCACATAAAGATATAATCATCTCACAAAATTGGTTAAATTCGCTCAAATTTGATATCTAAAATAATATCCGCTCAACATATATGTATAACTCATAACATATTATTATCAATTGTCATACAAAATAATAATAATAATAAAATAATGTACTAGCTCTCGATCATGCTATAATAATTATACATGCCAATGATAGTGACCAAAATTTTAAATTATCTTTCTTACATCCATCAAATATAAAAAACATAAATAAATATGAAAATACACAATCCTCCACATAAAAATCTATTTGTCCAAACTTTCATAAAGACTAAATCTATTAATTTGAAAGATGAAATACTATAAAGTGAACCAAATACTCAATAAATAAATAAAGAATGACGTAATAAACATCAACATGATAAAAATGAGATAAATAAGTCGTGAGTAAACAAATGTCAAAAAATAATATAAATGAATTAAAGGTTGAGATACTTTCTTAACAAAGTATGATCCTTTAAGGTTAGTTTATACACTAACGCCATAAACTATGGCTATATTTCATTATTTAGATTCATGGATAGGCTATCTATAAAACATTTAAATTGAGCCATGGTATCATTATTTATTACATATGGTTAGACTCTATATAACATTATTTTAATATATTATGATATATAATAATATATTTATATTCAGTCAATTGCTTTGATAGTTCATTTTAAATAAAACTTAAAAAAAAAAAAATCTCTACAAAACTGTATCTTTTTAAAAAATAAAAGTAAAATAATTTTTTTTATAAATTTGGGTATAAAGATTTAACATAATTCTTTAAGAAGATTAAATATATAAAAACATTCTTTAAAGTCTTTTAAAAAATAATGACATCCAAGTAGACATTTGTAATTAAATTTTAAAAATTTCAAGGCCCATCAACAAATTTTAGCATTTTTCGTATGTATGGGCAATATTCTTTAAAATTTAAGAAAACTTATAAAAAAAGGATATGCATGTAAGCTAAATAACAATATATATATATATATGGATGAGTATTTGCATATAATTGAGAAATATAAAATCTCAAAATTTTGGTAAAATATGATGAACTTCAAAATTTTTTACAAAAAATAAAGAAATATGTTTGACATTTATTTAACTTAATTTAAATCTAAGAAATTCTTGAAGTTTAAACTATAAAATCCCATTCATTTTCTTTTTCTTTCTCTTCCCCTATTCTCCTCTCTTTCTCTATTAAAATTTGGAGAAATAGGTTAAAAAGTGATAAAAATATATTATATAACAAATTGACATACATACATTAGTCATATACATATTGGGCATGAAGGCCAATTTCAACTTGCACATCACGACTGTCTAGGCTTGTATGAGCCGTCGTGATATTGAAAAAAATATACACAAACGCTATCATATACACATCAAATACAATAATTATGTAATTAGTAGTAATAATTCACTTATTTAGTTTAATTCAATGTCATTATATAATTTAGTATTTAGACCTCACACGAGCACTCTAAGTGGGCTCAACGAGAGATGTGTGGTCTTTTAATGATGGTTTCTTTGCACCCTAAATGCTGAGGGATACACGGTCTTTGTCAAAAATGGACTCTAGGGTATATGCTTAGTATGATCTTGGCTTCCAAGATTGTGCTCTACACTTCTCTCTTGGAGCAATATTAAATGATTGAGTAAACCTATATGACTTTTCTAGATGGCAAGAGGACTTTGAGTTGGAAGCAATTGAAGTGCTTTTCCTTTTGGCAAACCTCCCCTATAAATGGGTTTTGGTGAAGTATATATATGTTAGGGGCCAAAAATAGTATTGAGAAGAAATTGATGACTTATCAATTATGTATTTTGAATCAAAAGATAAATTTAGCTTTTTCTGAATTTTCATTGGATGCAATTTCAGCATTCAATTAACACTTGATTTTCAGCTTTTCTTTCAAGTGTATCAGATGTATTTTCAACGTGTCAAATATTATCATGTACATACATTGGCTTGCAAGCGAGACTAATGATTTATACCCGTGGTTAGTTGCTAACATGTCATTTATTCTTTGACTTGGTCTTCACCTTTTCTGCCATGATTGGATTTTTTTTAGAGTCGTAAACGTAAGGTCGATTGAATGCCATTATTATTTTCTAAACATGTCTTTATGAGAGGAACTCTTCAAGTTGGCATTATCTTGCATTTGGATTGAGACGTACACGTATCTAGTAATACCATAAAATTAGTATAAAAATAAAAATTATGATTAGAATTATAAAATAAAAATTTAGAATTCAAATTTAAAGAGAAAAGGGAAACAACTTAATACATGCATGCTTTTGGTGAGTAAATAAGTTTTATTAAAAGGGAAACACAACAAAGGTTAACAAAAAATATTATAGGCAAACCTGTAACATCAACATGCTAAAAGACCACACAAAAATACACCTCCAAAAGCAACAGGAACAAGAGAATTCCAGCAAAGCCATCATAAATAAGAATTAAAAGACAAATAAACTTCAAGCATAAAGCCCCCAACTTCGAGGGCATCAAGATCAGTTTTGCAAACTGAAACACACATTATTGTAGCATCCCAATTATAAAAGTACAAGAAATCAGTGTAGCGCCACACCTGCATGTCCATCAACTCTCATTCTCGTAGCAGCCGGCACTGAAGCCTAAGAAGAAGCACAATCTCAACCGAATGCAAGTAAATTTCAGCCTAATAACCTTTTTTCTAGGTACAACACACAATAATTTGGATTAACAAAGAGACAATGGCAAAAACTGATCAGTAAGCTCAGCCATCATTCCAGGAAAGCCACTTCGTCTATGGGATAGCAATACCCCAGAAATTCCATCTGCAAATCACAAACAACCTTTTCTTGCACAGCCTTTTTTCGTCCAACTTAACATCCATTCTCTCTTTCTCACTTTTTATTTTCTCATCATACTGATAACTCTATGATGTTTTAGGTTACATGTATAACTTGATAAATGAATTCTATATAAAAACACTGAACTATCGATTTATTACATAAGACAAATGATATAGGACAATCTTGATACATTATTGCTATATTTATGGACTATATTTTTTACGGTTATATATCCCATTTTTGAAAATTTGAAAGACAGTAATTTATGTAACATGCAGTGGACTCCGTACCATATCATTCAATTATAAAAATAGAGACAAAGATAATTTATCGTTTTTCTGCACAAATATGATTGTGTGAGTGCATAGTATGACAAATCATCTGCCGTTGCCTAATCTTTCTTGTTGGTTTAATGTTTTGTCTGTTAATTTGTTGAATTTTATAGGAATCTAATGTCACTAGGGATCGTGGTGCTAAAATGAGATGTCCTTCTAGTTGATCTTATGTCCTTCAACTATGATATATTATTACTTAAGATCATGAGAGAGATGTAGCATTAATTCTAATTACTGTGATATGGCCATGAATTCCTTTGGATATAGAAATTTTTAGCAGGTTCCCATCGGATTCAGGAGGTTATATCGCTCTAGCTCTTGATTTTAATTATTTATTTTTAAATAAATAATTTCACGATTTAACTATTTTAAAATCAATAATTTAACTTATTTTTATTATTTTATGAAAAGAATATGTCATCGAATTTTGTATTTGTGCTTTATTCAAGCAAATGAACAATCAAGTTTGGCATATGATAGGCACAAAAATAGGAACGGAAGCTAATACTCATTTGAAGGGTAATAAATATCCATATACGCTACGTAAAATGATAATTTTTTATTTTTATTTTTGAATCTCATTTGAAGTGCCACAAGGAAGAGTGAGAAAGGAGAAAAAAAAAAAGAAGGGGAAGCTTTTATATCTTTTTTGAGATTCATATTCAATTTATACAAATAATTATATATATAACAATAAAGATAAAAGTTACGTGATTTTTACACAATAGAAGTTAAAAAAAAAACAAATTACCCACGAAGAATCAAAAAAACTTAATAAGTGACTGTAGCACGGTCCATATTTTAGTTATAGCATTCACGTCTGAGGTATGAAAATGCATGTATGTGGGTTCGGAAATAAAAATGACACTTGTATGAATCAACGGCTGGCCGGTGGTAACGACGCTAACCTTGACTTACTCGTCATGTGATCCCTACCAAGGAACTCCTTGGATTTGCCCACGGCAACGGGACCGGATACCTTCCGGTCTTCACGTCGGTCTTCCCTCTCGTGCCACTTGAAGTGCCAACCACGATCGGATCTCATTCTTCACAAACCAACGTCTCCCACGAAGGTAGAAGGATGTAAGAGTTTAAATAGAAAAGAGAAACGAAGAGAAAAACCGTTAGAACATGAGGCACAACGTTGTAGAGCGTAGTAGGTTCGGTTTTCTCAAATGGAGCAAGATGAAAAAGAAGAAGAATACTCTTCTCTCAAGTAGAATGGCTCCAATACTTTTAAAAGATACTTTGGCGTGCTTAGAGTTTCAAGAAACATAAGGCATATATTTATAATGGGTGCAAAAAACGCGTTCAAAATTTTTGCCAGTTGCTAGCACACTCGAGCGGCCAGAAGGCGCGCAGCGAGCGGGCACCCTACTGGATTTTTGGCTCGAGCGGATCTCGAGCGCCTGGCGAGCCGGGGACCTTCTAGATTTTAGGCTCGAGCGAGTATCGAGCGAGTGGCGAGCGGGAAGGCTTTGGACCGGCTCGAGCGACTAGAGGGCGGACAGAACGGACTTTAAACGACAACTCACAACCCGACATTGATACAATAATACATATGATCACGTAATATGCCAATTATACAAATGTCTCTAACATTTTAAAATTAGCTAAATCATAAATATCAATTTAAAAGTGGATCACTAAGGTTGAGAGGTGAGTTTTGGGATCATTTTATTGTAAATCCATACCTATTGAACATGTCATCTGATAAATTGTTTAATATTTGTGCAAGAATTTATTCAAGCAAATGATTTTAATAAAGGGAAAGATTAGCATATGATAGGCACATTTTGTTAGATTGGACGGATGGGAATGCCTAATACCCATTTGAAGGGTACACATATATGGAACAATAGTGAATGTATACTTCTTAATGTGCATATGAGCGCTAACACACAAATGCTAATTTTTTTTTATTATTTTTGGGGTTTATCCGAATCATTTGACACCAATGAGTGCCGCAAGGAAGAGTGAGAATGGAGAAAAAAGAAGGGGAAGCTTTTATATCTTGTTGAGGTTTGATTCCTATTCAATTTATAATATCCGATTTTTTAATTTATATATATAACATGATAATTTTTATACATGAGTTAATGTGGGAAATAGTTATACAATAAAAGTTTAAAAAAAAATCAAGTGTTAGAAGAATTAGATTTAATGCTTGATAAGTGATAGTGGCACACTTGTCCATATTTTAGACATAGCATTCACGTCTGAGGTATGTATGATAGATGCACGTATGTGGGTTCAGAAGTAAGAATGACACTTGTACATAATTTTGACAGAATATGTTACATTTGATCTAGCGCTCGTGTGTGCATGTGCTTTGGCATTACGCTTGATACACAGTTGATAAGCAATGGTGCGCCAATCTAGGTAATAAAAGCCTCCTTCACCTAATTTGGTCATTTTTGTGGAAAAAGGGGAGAGAAGAGAGAGAATGAATGAATAAAATGAAGAAGAGAGAAAAGGCAAAGAAAAAAAAGATTTCAAAATTATTTCACGTTAAATCTTATAAATTTTTTATTTAAGACAAGTAATCCAAATCTATGTTTTGATATATTGCTTAAATCTTTTGATTTTTTTGATTCTTATTTAAATATATATATATAAGTCACTCTTTTTACTCCCATTTAAAATATTATTATACGTATATTTATTTTATAGAATATTTAAAAATTTTGTTAGTTTTAATTAAATATTTAAAAAATTTTATTTATTTTTATTAGATATTTTAAAATTTTGCTTATTTTTACCAAATATTTAAAAATTTTCTCTGCTTTCATACAATTAGATATTTTCAAGATTCACATTTAGATTTAAGTTATCACAAAGAAAGTCATGAAATATTTGAATATTCGATATTGTATTTAGTTTATACAAATATTTAGTGAGAATTATATATAATGAAATGGAAATGATGATCTCACTTTTTTCCTAATTTTTAAAAGTTTTAAATATTTAATATATGTTGTAAAGTTTTCAATTTGATAAAATAAGAACCATTGTATTTAGTTTATACAAATATTTAGTAAGAATTGTGCACAATGAAATGGAAATGATTATCTCACTTTTTTCCTAATTTGTAAAAGTTTTAAATATTTAATATGTATTGTAGAATTTCCTATTTAATAAAATAAGAACCATTGAAATATTAATAGATTATATTTAGAATTATTCTAGTATACTATATGTACATATATAGCGCACCTATCATCTACGGGTAGAAAAAAATATATTTTGATCATATATATACGGTATTTTAGATAACTCGCTTACGAGTCTTAAATAAGAATATATGATTTTAATGCTATTGGAAAATATATGTGGCCCATTCTTCAAAATTGTGATTTGATCTGTTAGTGTGTGTGGCACTGATTCTTACTTCTTATGTTTTTATCTATTTTTAACAAAATTATTAAATTTGTACATGTTTTTTATACAAATTTTTGGTTTTCATATTTTTATATACCTATTTACATTATTTGATCTTCATGTATTTTTCATATATTCTGCATATTTTGAATATTTGTAACCGTTCATATGTAATTATGGCTCGGAACATATCTATTGAAAATTAGACATTTAGGCTTTAACGTGCTTTATAACTTTTTTGTATTTTCATCTGTTTTATTTATACATATTTTTTCATCAATATATATATATATATTTTATTGAACGTTATACACATATTTATAAATATTTTTAAAAAAATTTTAAATAAGCAGACAATAAATTCTTATAAAATTTGAGGAAAAAAATATTAAAAGCTTTAGATTAAGTTTATTTATTGTACTATGATATTTTTAGATTTAATGTACTAAACATGGTCTATTTTTAAGTTTCACAGTTTATACTTGGGCCAGTGTTCAATTATGAAATTATACGTAAATTTTCTACTATTTGTATATTAGAATATTTTAGTTAGATATATATATATATTTTATAGTAATTTATGAATTGAATAGGTATGATATAATTTTAAAGCCGAATGAGAATAGTTTGGTTATTTTTATAACTACTTTGTTTACATAAAATTATATTGTTTATGGCAACAGTATGTAATATTCAATTTAATTTTAATTTTTAGATAATAATTATTTATTAATAAGTTTTGTATTTAACGTTATTATTATTACCTATTTGTGTTCAGACGGTGATAGAATTTTTTATCTAGTTAAGGCATGTTATCTAGCTTTAGTTTTAGAACAAATTTGCAATTGGTTACTTATTTTATATTTTATTTGCTCTTATTTAATTGTAAAGGTATTATAATTAGTACTAATTAGCTTTGTAAACATGTTGTGGTTGTCAAGAGCTTTATGAGTATTAGTTATAATCAACTCTCATAGTAGTTAAGATTTCTTGGACATTAGGTCTCTTAAATTTTTCATAGTTGATGAAAATTTTCATATAAAATTAATTATTTAAAATATATATTTAGTTATGTATTTTTGTTTATTATTGATTTTTTTAAAATTTAGTCTAACACACATGGCCGGAGAATCAAGGAAACTCTCAATGGGGATTGAAGAAGTAAACTCTCGCCCTATTCCACCACATGTAATAAGCCAAATATGCTTTAACCTTGAAAGAATTTTATATCTACCATTTAGAATTAGAATGAATCAATATTTGAACTTAGAACTTCCCAAATAGTAGACTAAAATCTCTATCTTGTATCTCTATACTCTCTAATTCATTAAAGAAATTGTCAATTTCTTAATTAATGAAAGACAAAAAAACTAACAGATGTAATTGAGTAAGAATATTGATTGACAGTATAAAAAAATTCAAATTCTATTGGGTAGTGTGAATCCCAACAAGATATTGATGCCCTCAATCTTGATCTTCTCTCCCCACTTTGGTTGATTTAAAAGAAAATATACTTCATTTCTAATGTGATCAAAATCATAAAAATATGGTTCCTAAATAATAAAAATTTTAAGTATTTTAATATGGTTCCTAATTAATTAAGCCGACACTATAATCTGCTAATAAAATAATCAAAATCGAATTGATTTAGATTTGTTTATAGATATTTTTTTATTTTTAAGTATTATAATTTAAAATTCATATTTATATAAAAATACCAAAATTTTATTTAAAATTATGATATTTAGATTAAAAAATTACCTAAGCATATATTTATATAAAGAATTTTTACAAGAAAATTATTATTTATAAAATAATATTTTATTAAAATGATTTTAAACTTAGGCCTTACATGAATCAGAAATACATTTATTAAAAAATTTATAGTTTAAAAAATGTCAAACTGCTCACTTTTATCCTTGACATTGTTTAACCTAAAAATTACTCACCCATAAAGTGAAATTTGTGGCGCCACTAATATTTATATTGCGTTAATTTAAACAATAATTGTATAATAAAAAACTTAAGAAAAATCAAAATTTTAAAGAATCAGACATGCGCCTAACTAGCTCCTATATTCACGGTCGTGCATGTTTGAGATAATAAAAGTATACTTGATGAGTGCTTATGGGCACTCATATGTATTTGTGATAGAATGGATGATGACTGACATGCACCTATTGCAGCATTGACGTATAGATTGAGTAGTATAGTAGTACTTGAAATATGCCTATGTTAGCATTCATGTGTGGATGATGTAGAATACTGGAGCCTAAGTTGTCATTGAAGTGACACTTATGGATGTATGTGTGTGATTGTGGCTCCTGACAAGCGTCTGTCAAGTACTCATACACCGATTAGATATATAAGGTTACTTGTGCCATTTTATCAGTCACGTTTATGTAAAAAAGAGAAAAAATAGAAAAAAAAAGAGATGAATAGGGAATAAGAAAGAGTAGGAAAATAATAAAAATTTTAGAACTTTTTGAGTTAAATTTGTTAGATCAAAAGTTTATGATAAATATTTTTGAAATTGTTCTTTGATATACTTTTAGACTGCTTTGATTTTTTTATAATTCTTATTTTACTGTGTGTATGGATTTAATCTTTTTTTTCTATTTTAAATATTATTATATATATTTAATTTCACTAAATATTTTAAACTTTTGCTGAAGTTTACCAAGGATTTTAGGATTTGATTTATTTTTTAATGATTAAGTAAATATTTTAAAATATTATATTAGTATATTGAAATATTTGAGAAAAATAGCCATGAAATATTGTACACTTGGTCTTATATGCTGATATTTAATGAAAGTATTCAGCAAGGATTTTATTTTGATATTTAGTGCACCCTTAAATTTGAATTATTATACGGATTATTGAGCCTCCTAATCTTTCACGGTGGGTCGAATTCAGTCGGATCCGATCTCTATCTCTATTAATTTAGATTTTACATAACACAATGAACAAATAAGAGGTCAGAGAATTGACGAAACTCTCTCTCTGATTTATCCTCCGGTTTATCCTCTGACATTCAAATTAGAAATCTTTTTACAAGAAAAAAAAAAAGATAGAAAATATAAGGTGCAAGATGCAAAGGTGAAGGGAACGAGAGTGATGGTAGAAGTCTTGACTCCGGCGATTACATTCGATAGGGAGCAGCTTCTAAGTGCACTTGTTTGGGAGCGGTTGTGAGAGAGAAATAGGAAGAGAGAGAGTTCCCTCTAAGAATTGATAGCCTCGAGAGCGGGAGAAAACACTTTGATCTTTCTGGGAAATCGAGGGAAAAGATAGTTCTTCTCTTTCACTAGTAGGGATGAAGGGATATTTGTAAGGTTGGTGTTGATTCTGCGTGTCTTGGACATCAGGGCTGGTAACAACTATCCTGCAAGGATTCGCTGAATCGTCTGTGCGATAATGGAAGCCGTCAATGGTAGTTGTCATTTAAGAGCGATCATGCAACCGTGTGTAGTCTTTCCAGTACGTTCATTAGACTATCCCAACAGTAGTGGTAGTCGGCAATAATAGTTATCCTTTTGGGGGCACTCAAGTGATCGTAGGCCACTTTCCTAGCACATTTGCAAGACTGCCTCACCTGCCACGGTAGGTATCTCCTTCATGCGGGCTCCACTCTAATCGGGCTACCGACTGTTAAGTTGGAAGGCTTCCTATACTGTAATTGGTTGGTTCATAGGGGTAGTCTATTAGGCCTACTTGTTGCCTTTTTTACTTGCCCGTTACGAGTTGGGCTGTGTAGTGACATCTCTGAGTTTTGCGCCGCACGAGACCCCTCTGGGTTTCAACCCCTTGGGCATGCCGACAAATGGGCTCTTCTCTGAGTCGGCCCATAAGATCACATTTTAAAATACTTTGATTTTTCTTATGATTCTTATTTTACTGTGTATACATGTAACATTTTATTTTTTTATTTTAAATATTATTATATGTACAAATTTTATTGAATATTTTAAATATTTGTTGAGTTATATCAAAGATTTCAGAATTCAATTTA
This sequence comes from Nepenthes gracilis, assembly GCA_033239525.1. NCBI lineage: Eukaryota > Viridiplantae > Streptophyta > Magnoliopsida > Caryophyllales > Nepenthaceae > Nepenthes > Nepenthes gracilis. The sequence goes on from BSYO01000024.1 coordinate 11,724,400, forward strand.
TTTTTTAATGATTAAGAAAATATCTGAAAATATTACATTAGTATATAGTAATATTTTAGAAAAATAGTCATGAAATGTTATACATTTAGCCTTATATGTTGATATTTCATGGAAGTACTATGCAATGACTTTATTTTAATATTTGATATAAGTTTATATTTTTTCACATGGTAAAAAATTTTATATTTGTATTTTTTCTAGAGTAAAAAAGTTTTGATATTTTTTCTTTTTCTTCGGGAGCGGAAAAGCTTGGTATTTGTTATAGAGTTTCATATTTGTTATTTTTGTTAAAAATCATTGTAAAAAAATTAATAAAAATATATCTTTAAATATTTTAGTATATCAGGCACACTTGACAATTTTACCTATCATTTACGAGCTAAGAAAGAAAGTAACATTTTACCCGATTTATATGGAGTAATTTATAAGTAACTTATCTACAAGTCTAAATTGTAGTATTTTAATTTAAGGTTATCAAGAGTATGTATGGCACTTGTTCAAAGTTGGCCTTTTGACCATTGATTTTTAGATTTTAGTAAGATTTTGATTTTTAAAATTTGACTTACATCGTAATTTATGTTTAGAATAATTATATCTTGTGAGATTTATAAGTTTTGACCAAATATTTGAATTTACTTAAGTTTGAATATTTGAAACCTTTAAAATCATATGATTTGGGTTTTGGACAATTTCATACAATTTGCCTGATTTAATATTCATATAAATGTTTCCTACTTTAAGTGTGAAATCTTAATTTTGACTACAAATTTTAAATATTTGATATATTAAATTTTACATGTGTTTATGATTTTTACCCTTCATTCTATTTTGTGGTCTTTAAATATTTGTATATTGTACGTACATATTTACTGAATTTTAGATTCATAATTTGTAATATGTTATAACCAATTTAGGCTTGAGGGCTATGGATCACAAGTAGAATTCGGATGAAAGATATAAAATTTTTTATTAATATTTGTATTTGTACTTTTATTTGGGATTTTGATTGAGATTTATTATATATTTTGATTCTCATGGCTTGTCCAATTTGAAATAATGTATTAGATTGATTTTAGTATAAATTTTATGTTATAATAGTTTAGATATCTTTTGGATATTTTTTCTTATAGATAAATTTAGATTTAGTAGGTTATATTTTTACTTGAAGGTCAAAAAAGGTTTAATTCGATCAAATTTGGTATCTACTATCGGTTATGAATGTTAATGCCGTTTTGCTTTTGGGTGTGATAAGTTTAATTCGGTCTTAGATTATTTGGGTTTTGATTATTATAAATTATTATTATTATTGATGTAATTATTTTTACCTGCATATACAAAGATTGTGACAATTATAATATATTATTTATAAATTAAATATCAAATATAATATTTATAAATTAGAAAAATTGTATTTTACATTAACTATAGAGAATAATATATTGTCGGCTCTTTCACAAGTTTTAAATAGTAAAATATAATATTTGGCTATGTGGAGACAATCATAATGTGAACTTTGATATTTGCACATTATTTGTGAAGTTATTACTAATTATTAGTTCTTATATATTAATATGATTTTTGTATATTTTATATTTTTATACATATCGATTGATTTTTGCATATCCGACAATTTGAAGCATTTATATGATTTTAACATGATCTACACTTGTATAATTTTTTGGTATAATTGATTATTAGTATATGGTTTCTAACAGGTTTTTTGCTTTTTGCAAATTTTGGCATATTTGGTTATGGTATGCAATTTTACATGCTTCATTAAGATTTCAATAGCATCAACATTTAGATTTTGATTATGATATTATTCTTAGTATGTTTTTTCAATATACATCGACATATAAAATTATATATATTTTATTGAGTGTCAAACTCACTATTATTATTATTTCTACTTCTTTCATATTAGTGGTATAGGATTAACTTGTAAAAAAATTTAGATCTAGAAAAGGCTTCATGAAAAGTAACCTTTAGAATGTTTACATTATTTTAATTGTAATTGAAATGATTTAGAAACAGTATTGTTAGGATTTTGGTTAATGGTGTATATGTTCACTGGCTAATGATAATGTTTGATTTCAATATTTTAATTCAGTACCATGTTAAAATTTATAATTAGATACTCTAATTTTTGTTAAAATATTTTTTCTTTACTTATAGTTTAAATTTAAATAGTTGTGAAATTTTTTAGGTACTTTTAGGTGTGATATTTTGATCTAATATGTGATTATTATATTATTATTTAGATTATTTAACAGTATTTGATATAAATTTTTATTTTAACATTTAATTTTGAATTTATATCGATTAATAAAATTAATTGAGATTTTGGGTATTAAATTTAGAGTCTAATTTTAATGTTAATTACAAGTTATAGTATAAAGTAAGTTCAAGTAAATTTCGAATATAGAATAAATTAAATTTAAATTTTGAGATTAGATATATGATATTTTTTATTCTACGCGATCAAATGTGACCTTAGATTATATAATAAATAAACCATTGTTATCCCTTCTAAGCTTTCCAATGACACATATGATGAATAAAATTAGTAACATTATTAATTTTTAAATGATATTAGAAAGATATCTTTTAATTTTTTTGGGATATATTTAATTATATGTCTCTAAATCTGAATTATTAAATGAATTATGGAACCACTTGATATCACCTAGTGGGTTAAATCGAAGCGGGTTCGATTTTAGTTATTTTGAATTTGAATCCTATATACTATAGCTAACAAATTAGATGTCAGAGGATGATGAGATTCGTTCTCCAATATGTCATTTAATATTTAACTAAAAATTTTTTTCTTAATTGAATAGAAAGACGAGAAGATAACAAGATAATGCGTAAATGCATGTAAAAGAATATTGAGTGTTTGTTGGAGGATAATACTCCGATGATGTGCTTAGTGAGTGAATGGCTTAGAAAGAGAAATGCATTTGACAGGAAGTGGTTTAAAAAGATAGGTACGTTTGACGAAAAGCGGTGTAGAGGGAGAAGTGCGCCGACTGAAGAATAGCTTAGTAAGTAGTGTGCCCGATTTATGAACTGCTTAGAGAGAGTGGTGCGCTCAATGAGGACAAGGGTGTACTCGCGGAAATGGCTTTGGAGATAGAGGTCGGTGCTCTGTTGGGATGCTCGATGGAAAGCGACATAACAAGAGAGGTTGGTACTCCATTGGGGCACTCACCGGGAGCAGCTTTAGAGATGGAGGTTTGCCACTTAGATATTTGGTTCTCTAGAGTTGTGATCGGGGATTTGATCTGAGGTTGGATCACCGGTTGCTCCAAAGGGGTTCCAGAGGAAGTGTTAAAAAATATATCGAAAAAGAGAGAGCAGATCCTTCATTTCTGTGGAGGAATGGATGCATACATAGAGTAAGGGCGCGAATCTGTGAGCTTTAGGCTCCACGGTTCTGCAATTGTGAATGGCTAACATCATGCACCTGCCATTGGTGCTCTAAACCGTTGAGATTCTCACGGTGATAGGCTAGCCATTGTTGCTCACAAATCATACTCCTCCAGGCATGAGAGACCACCTGATGATAATGGTCATTGGAATTTGTCTATTGAGTTTTAGCTAACTGCGCTACATCTGTGGTCCTATCCTATGATAATCTTTAGCAATCGATATACAGTTGTACTGTTGTAAGCCGTGCCAGTTTAGGCGTATTATTGTGGATTCAAGGCCTTAGGCTTCAATGAATTTGTTGGGCAACTGCATCTCAGGCATTTCTTCTAATAGATCAGATTTTAGGTCGGCCCATAAGCTATTGGAACCATTATTTAATAATATTATATATATAAGTAAAAAAATATTTAAGAGATGACTAAAATATTTATTTTTGAATTTTTTTTCTTCCTTTTGTTTGGGGTCTGTTTAATAGAACCGGGTCCTCCAGTGTACTAGTACATTGAATCTTTTCCAACTCAGTCAGATCATTATTCAACATGATTTAATGCTCCACATTTAATATTTAAAATTTAAATTTAATTTTTTATTTCGTAAATATAATAAGTTACTCAAAAAACTTGATGAAGAGCTTCCCAATATTTATAATCAACCTATAATCTATTTTTTTTAAAAAAATTAATTTATTACAGACATACAATTTGGGAAACTATTTTTTTTTTTAAAAAAGTAAAACTATATCTCTTTACCTTAAAAATAATAAACCAGACATAAATATAAAATCAACTATTTTTCTTTATCTTTTATGTTTGTAAAAAAAAAAACATAAAAATTTTGTTTCTTAAAAAAAAAAAAAAAACACAACTGGTTTATAAATTGATTTTAGAAATGTGTTTACCTTTAATTAGTATCTTTGATAAATAATAAAAGAATATAAGCCTTTGTACAACGATAATGCTATATTATTATTATTATTATTCAAAAATTATATATTTAAATTATAAAAATAATATTTTGATAACATATAATTAAACTACATATACATGATCTGACCTAATATTTGCGTATTTTAATTAGTGGGCCATCTTTTATAATTAATACGTTAGCAGGTGGTACATTTTTCATTGATAGGGTTTAAATACTTTATGTACTAACAGTGATGTTCATGACCAAAACGTGCCTTAGAAATTTGTTACGTGGACGGCAATAAATAATTTCTGCTTACAACGTTTCTTTTTCCCCATTTTCTCTACATTTAGATTTTGGAGTAATTATGTTTTTTTATTAATCTCCCATAATTTGAATTTATAATAAGGCAAATCAAAATATACAATAATGAAAAAGAAATTTATTAGGTCAAGTAATTAAAATTTTAAAAGATAAATTATTAAATAGAAAATTCTTCAAAATTAAAAAAATTATTTTAAGGCTTCATAGTCTAAAAGGGTGTTCCCTTCATATAACTTGACAAACCAAAAACCCTAGGTAGTGTCACAAATTTGGATAACAACACTCACAATAATAGAGGAAGTGCTTAGTGTTTCTTTTATATTAAACCATGAGATCATGCTCCTTTGAAAATATATGTCAATTCAGAAACTCAAATGCCGTTACACTAATTTTAGCCAATCTTATAAGAACGTTTTGATTTAGAGGTAATAGTGCTTGATACTACCCTATTCATTATAAAAATTTTGATTTATGGTTAGAAATGAGTGGTAAGTCGAATATCTGATCAGCCTAAACATATAAAAAAATGTTCAACAATGGGAGAGGGATGACATGGGTATTTGGCTAATCAGTGAAAGAAACTTAGTAGAATGACCCCTTATATGAATGAATTAATTCATCCAAAAAAAAAAAGTGTCAAGATAGAAGAAATTATACTCTCAGTCTGATCTTATCCAGAGAAAATAAAGTGTCATTCCTTTGTTTGATAGTATTTTGAATAAGGATAGATTTACTTCTTAATAATTTTAATTATCAAAAACTAAGAATTTCATGATATTTATTTGTTTATATACTTGGGAAAGTGTAATTCCCATTCTCAATGGTTGTCCAAGCCCGGTGCCGCACCCTCACCAGCCACCAGCCCACCACTGCAATGTCATGCAAGCGCCCCCTGCAGGTGGCGCCCACCCAGTTAGCGCTAGTCACCCACCGCCTCTTGCACCGGTCACCTTTTGTCGTGGATCATTCCTATGATCACTTTATAAAGTATGTAGAATTGTTATTTTTATATTATTAAAAATTTATCTCTATATTCGATAGTTATTTTCCAAACAAACTGATTAACATAATGTTTATTTTTATTTTTTTAGTAATCATTTTAATTTACATGCACTATTTATTTTATTTTCACATAATTTAGTAACTAAATATGTCATTAATTATAGGCAAATAACCGAAAATAGATTTACACTACAATATCCCTTACTTGAAAACCCTTTATACTTGAAGCGTGTAAGCAGAAGTGTTGGAGCTTGGTAATTTTCACATTGTGTATTTATCTAAATAGGGGTTTCTAAATATTGAATTTGTGAGTTTTCAAAATTATTATAAGGTATTATGTTGATAAACCAACTCCTAGTAAATTACAAGATGAAGGATCATCATTGACTAATAATAATATCCTCAAAGTGTCAAAACCTAATAATTAACCCCTCAAATAATATATATATATATATATATATATTTTCCTTTAATAATCTCTTTTATAATGTATTGAGAAAATTACTGATTTAATTATTCATTGATCCCACAATTTAGATTGCATCATGTGTCATGCCAACTTGTAATCTATTTATGTACATACACGTTCCTTCCTTTAGTCTTTTGTATATAAAAATCTAGTTTCTCTTTCACTAATATGCATATAAACTTGGTATGGTTCATAGTCCAATGAAAATATCTTGTTGGATTTAAGACAATAACTTATTGAAATTTGGCCAAAATATCTACAGTCAATGCAACGGAACAAATTCAAACTCCATCAAATATCAATCACCAAACTTATCAATGTAAAAAAATTAATAATATATAAATAATTTTTAATATAATTTTTTTTTTTACTAAAAAAATTTTTTAGACAAATTTTGAGCAAATCTACTATAAAATATGGTAATTATAAAATAATTTCTTTTAAAATTTTTAGATTACAATTTGAGTGAATAATGATTAAATTCCAATTCTCTCAACATGCCTAACAATTCACCAAAAAATATATTAAAAATAAAAATAATCAAATAATAATACATTATAAATAATAATACTAAAATAACATACTCGGTTTTAATAAAGAATAAAATTTAAATTAAATTTCAACCGGATGTCAAATTATTTCCTCTTATCTTTCTCTATATAGCAATACTTGTATGAAAAAATAATTTTAAATGTACTAAAATCGAGTCATGTATGACTTTATATTATTATCGACTCACGAGCATGCATCAGACACAACTTTCTTGAACAAACAGTATAAGGGTCTTCTACATGAATCATGTACGCCTCCTCTCATACTCTCACTATGTGTCACTCGGCTAACCTTCAATCAATCACTGGATGATTTTTGTAAAAATATTATGTGATTTTTCAATGTCTTTTGTCATTTAAATAACCCTCAATTGACTTTCAGTTGATTATTGTACGAGCATTGTACAGCCTTCACTTAATGTATTCACTTGAGTATTTTGCATGCAAATGTCACGCATGCAACATATCAAAACCCAATATAATTCATCGGCTCACTACGGTGCTCATGAGAAAATAGTTCAAAATTCAATATAATTAACTTGGATCGAGTTGTGTTTTTGACAAGATGGCTTGAAGCAAGCAAAAAATCCTGTCAAGCAAGCCCGACGACATACTCATTTGCTTCTAATGAAAAAGATGTTAAAATTCTCATGATCAATATGTGATCTTTTATATTTTTAAAAATTAAGAAAGATTAAATCTTATAAAATTAATCATTAATCTTATTATGACATTTCATTTCTAACATTATGGATGAACGTTATAACTCATATCCTGTGATGAAAAGCATATAAAAGGTTTGAAGAGGAAAAATAAATGAGTCTATAGTCTAGTCTAGTCTATAACTCACAAAATAAAGAGTTTGTGCTTGAATATCTTTGTCTATTATTTATATATTTTCAGTTCAGCCACAAGTAGTATTTGAACAAATATGATTGGAGTTATATTTGGTCCATTTTTTCGATACATATAACATATATATATTTGTTTATATGTATAATATATTTTTAACATAAGATTTATAAGAAGACTTTAAAAAGAGTTCATTTTATATGTTCTTATCGCTAATTTAAAATTATATTATTTATTTTTCTCAATGGATTATTATTATTTTTTTTTATAGATTTAAGCCAATCCCATCTGAATATAAAATTATCTCTATTAAAATTAAGAATAACAGGATTAGAAATTTTAGATAAAAATAAAAAAATATATTATTCATGGACCAACGTTGCCCTCATCAATTGCTGGTTGAGTCTTGACTTTCTTCAAACAAGTATCGACCCTCTACGCACCTAAAAAAAAATCATTTTTTTTGGTAAATTAAAAAAAACAAATTATTATTATTTTTTTGGTAAAATACTGAGAGATTTGAGAGGGAGAGAGACAGATTGGCAAATTAAATATTTTTAATAATATAATATTTTATTTATTCATATATATTATAAGATATACATAAAAATTATCAGATAGATAAATATTATATCACCCTAAATTGACCGCATGAGATAAGCGAGTATCATAGAGAATTCACAAGCAACCTGTGAGAGAGACATAAGCCAAAAAAGGGTTTGTCTAGTAGACAGTGAGATATACACGAGGCATAAATTATACTGTATAAAACTTTTGCCAATAAATCACAAAATATATATATATATATTAACAAACAATTACCCATATGCACTATATAAATGACCATTAATTTTGGTGGTCGTATGATTTTATTGAATAATTTCAGATAGATACATGGGTCAATTTTATTAAATTTTTATTATTTTAGTTATATTATTTTTTTTTAGTGTCCATACTTATATGGTATATAAAATATGGTTATGTACATAGTACTTTTAATTAATTTATATAAATGTACTTTCTTAGTAACTAAAAAGTCTTTGTTTAAAGTAGTTTTAAAATGATAAAATTATGCATTTAAAAATTTTATAATTTTGGTTATTACGTTGAGAAAATTACAATTTTGCCCACAAGAATCAAAGGGCAAATAATGCTTTTAAACATGTTAAGCAAATTGACCACTCATTCTCCCTTTCCCTCTCCCCTTGAGATGCATAGTTGTCAGCGACGCCAGATGGACAGGGATCCTCTTCTATCTCATTTAATTTCGTTTTTGGCTTTGGTCCTCACCCCACACCCCACTTAAGTAATGATTTTATTTTTCTTTTCTTTAAAAAATTATGAAAGTATTTAATAAATACCCTTTTAAAAAATTAACATATTAATCTATGATAAAATAGTATTCATTTATTTGTTTATATATAAATTAGTTGATTTAAATAAATAAGTAAAATATCACATAATTTAAAATTATGCTTTTAATGTCACTCTAGATTTGCATCAACCATTAAATTATCATATTACTATTTAAATTTATAAGTTTAAATTATAAAATTTTATCCAAAAATAAAAAAAGGAGTAATTTTACAATGTAAATAAATAAATAAATAAATAAATAATCCTCTCTCTCTTGTCATTGTCATCTATCATGTACGAAAGTTAAATGGTTGGCCTTTTCACTTTCATAAGACTTACCCACTTCAAGGGGTAAGTTGTTCATTCACTCGGCTAATTACTACTTACCAAAGGTGTCACATTTATCCTAATACTACTCTCATTAATTTGAAATTTATAGTATGAATAAGTAAATAAAATATTATATTATTTATCGATATATATAGATAATATTTTTAAATTTTTACTTAAATTTATTATTTTATTTATAATGGTATTATTTATCTTAAACAAATCTATGTGAAGGACATTCAACTAGCTGGATGTGAAAATTTTTTTCATTATAATTTTGAATTTTTTAAAATTGGGTCAAATTCTACCCTTTTTATTGTATCACTCTTTATTATCAATACTTTAATTTTTTAATTAAAATAATATAAGAATAAAATATATATTACAAAGAATTAGATAAAAATATAATAATATAGTTTGATTAGTATAATATAGATAATATATAATATAAAATAATATTTAAATTTCTGTTTACTTGTTGAAGCTTCGACCGCTGCGTGTCCATGAAAAAGGCTACGTACGGAATTCAAATTGGCAGGGTACCCTAATCGAAAAAGGTCCAGCATGGGTATTTTTTTACAGGGTACGAACCCTTCATCTAAATGAGATGTACGGTCAATCGGACGTAGAGCACCCTCTTGTCACTAACATTGAGATTCCAAAATCAATGAGCTTTCTTTTATGCTCGGCATCCTCCTCTTATTTATTTATTTATTTATTTATTAAACAAAAATATTTTTCATTTTAACTTAAATTTTTTACTTTTATAGTCTTATAATTTGGTTAATTATAAAAAAATTAATTATGAATCAGTAAAAACTGATATATAAAATTTTTATATCATCAAATAAATAAGAGCTAATCTACATAATTATAATAAGATTTAGATATTGCCATAATAAAAAAATTTTCTTAGATAAGCTTAAGGAGAACGAAATCGTACACACATGAATTCACATATATGACTTAAAAGCGAATAATGCGAGTTCTTATATGTTGTATTAAAGCCAATATTGGACAGAAGCGTATAGACGTGACCCGAGCCCATCTTGTCTTATGCCTTCCAAGTTAAAAACTTCGTTTCTCAAGCAAAGTAGAGTGGGGGAGTCTGTATTTGAAATCTCACATTGAATGATAAAAGAGAGGGGATGTGTTTTATTATAAACTTTAACATATTTATCATAAAATGTCCTTTTTCTAATAAAGGTGTAGAGCAACAAAGCCCATAGGGCGTGAGTCCATACCTACAATTTAAAGTGAACAATATATTATTATATTTAATCGGATCACTACATTATCAGTGCTAACTTATTGTGCTTGTGTTATCTTGGGATATGAATATATTCGCTAATGAGTCAATACGAACACAACATGGTTAATATTCTTATCAATAAATAAAACAGGAACATATCCTACTAAAATAAAAATTAGCATAAAATGACACATATTAACTTGTTTAATAACCAAATTATATTTGTGTCACACAAGAAGACATATCTAACATGTTAATTTGCTTAAAACATTTGTGAAATCTCAAAAGTTCTGGGATACATATGTTTAAACATATTAGTCTACAATAGTATTCATCCACTGTATTTTTTAATCATATTATATGTATTATTTTTGAATTAATAGATCATCACACGATTATTTGGTATTATAAATATGTCAACTCAATAACAACGTTGACTTATTTGATATAAAGCTAAGTCTGGCATCCTATTTTGTATCGTCGTATCATGTTTGATGCTATCTTATGAAATTTGTTTATAACAAAATCAATGATGGGAGGTCATCAGTAGCAAATATTAAAAAGAAACTGCAAATATATAATAAAAATAAATGTCTTCTGGCTATATAAACTTGCGAGTTTGACACCGATAATCGGTACTTTTTCTACCATATTCATTAGATTGAGATTTAATGGATGAAATTTAATCTTAGTAAAATTTAAAAAAAATATATATATATATATATAAATAGTATTTTTATTTTTTTAATAGATTGAATATTTTAATATTAAAATATTTTTTTTAAAAAAATAATTACCAATCATATTATCTCCATCTTATTTGACAAACAATTGATTAAAAAATGGTTTAAATGGGTTTGAAAAAATAAAATTGGACCAATTGGGCCATGGATTCTGTGGGCCGCAGGCTGTGGCAGGCTTGAGTCCCACTCAGGTGCTCGTACCTCCACTCTCCTGCTCGTTTGCTCCATTTACTGTGTCCATTGGACACCTCCGTACCATCATCAGATAGCACGACACTTATCTATCAATCTATACGATCAAATTCTTACAAAAATGTCTAAAAAGTCCCTAAAATATTTCACTTTTCCACAAAGTGTTGAGAAAAGATAGCAGAAGAAAATTTAATTTTTAACTTAGAAAACAATTCAAGACTTAGACCTAATTAAAATCAAATCATTCAATAAAATCAAATCATTCAATTGACAGATCCAAAATTTTATTAGGTTTGATCTAAATATATAAATATTATAGACAAATACAGTCAAAAGTAATCGATTTGGATGGGATCAATAAAGTGACCGACCACAAGCCCGACAAAATCTCACTTAAAAGTGACTGATTTGGGTAGGATTATATTTTTTATATATAAATATATTTTTTCTATTTTAAATAAATACCAAGTTATTAAAAATATTTTAATAAAAATTTTAATAAAATATTATTTATTGGAATATATACATAGGTAATTTTAATCTAAATTATCATATTTTTAAAAATATTTCATATTTTAAGATATTTTTATTTAAATATTCATTTAAAAAAAAATTCATAAACCCACCTCGGATTTGAATTATAGATGGATATGATTACGATTTTTTCTTGGGTCATTGGACCGTGTTAAGCCCAATCAAACTTAACGGTTATATATTTTTGTTTAAATTTAATCTATATATTCAACTAAGTTTAATTTTAACCAGGTCTCTTAAAGCTGTATTCAACAATTCCCACACACAGCCTCGCGTAAGCCAGAGTATATACCACCCAGGAGGCCAGCCCATCATTATGGGCTAAAACGGCCCTTTAATTACTTGAATTCGGCCCATTTATGAGTTTGGCTTAGTTCAGCTTGACTTGACTCGCTTATACTTAACTGAACTTGAATTCAAGCTCCACTCATCAATGCATAAATAAACCAAGCTCTGAGTGAAGATAGAAGATATCAATTTTTTTTTCTCCCCTAAGTCGGGCTAGAGCTAAAAAAATCAGGCTCAACTTCAACTCTCATATAAAATAAAAAGTGCCGAGTCAAGCATTAACTTATCCAAATATGGCTCTGTTGGCTCCTTTAAAACCCTTGTCGGGGCACCGGACTAAACATTTGTTACAAAAGGTGATATATTTTTGAATCCGGAGTGACACGGGCACTGCAGATCAATGGACAAGTACTAAACTGAGGAGTATTAATCAGGCATGACAGTCACCTTCTGTTGAGCAAACGGATATTCCATATCAGTTTGGCCGCAAGGTCGCCTCAGTTGCCCAGTCTTTCAACAAGATTTCAAATATTAAGCTTGGCATGCTATAGAAAATTAACTGAGGCAAAAAATTTCTCAAAGTTTCCAAATTTAAGTTCCAGTAGGTCAGTTTCTTATTTTGAAAGCCAGTAGATAATAAGGAACAACGTACATGCCGCAATGACTGCGGAGAGGATGAGCGTGTCTCTTGACCGTTTCCTCCTGATTGACCCTGTAAAACCGGGCAAGGGTTATTTTCAATGAGAAACTCATGCTGTTAAATAGATAGGGGATTCGTACCGAGTAGGCCACGGATAATAGGGAATTTTTCACTTAATAACTTCACTTTTCCACCAATATCTCCAAAAAATGCCCTCTGTGAGCCCAAGACTGCCCTGGTTGTTTGAGCTTGATTTATCACATCATCTATCTGCAGAAGAGGGGAGATGACAGTAATATGTGGGTAAAGAATGAAAGCTCTTTTGAGCATAGTTGAAGAATTCTCATACAACAATGGCTTTCAAAGCAATGGAGCTATGGAGATTTGCTAATTTCTTTGTCAATCAATACAGCTTCACCCTCCACATAACTCCATGATCCTGACGTTCTTTTCACAAGCAACTTCAAGGAGAAATAATTATAGGCATAACCCTAGTAAAAATCGAGCAATTTTGCAACAGAATTTTACAAATTTAGCCAGCCACAACTAATCATGTTCACAGCTTTTTGGGGTGGGGTGGTTTGAAACCTCAGGTAAGAACTTTTGATATCTATTGTCCTAAAGAAAAGTGTTGCAAGTCAGTAAGGACACAAAGGTGGGATTTTGCTTTAGAAAATATTAATCCAACTAAAAGCTTGTAGAAATTCTACGAAAAATGATGATGTGTGGCACAGTCCTGTGGGCCCACTCAACATAGCAAAAATCAAGCAATTATGCAACACAAATTTACAAATCTGTCTGCCCAGAACGAATCGGTTACACCTCAATGCATTTCAAGGAGAACCAGCTAGCTCTGGTTTTGAGTAGCATTTCACCCCTAACCACGACTCATCCACTGATTCTTCAACATCAGTCGGTTCGAACCTCCACTTAGTTTTACCTCAGGCAAGAACTTTCAATATCTAATGTCCTTTAGAGAAAAGTATTGCAGGTCAAAAGGTGGCAAAGGTGGGATTTCCTTTAGAAAATACTAGTCTTGCTACAAGCCCATTGAAATTCTATTGAAGATGATGATGTGGCACAGTTTTGTCGGCCTACTTAACACAAATAAAATAAAGAAAAAGTGGCAAAGAATAAATAAAACCTCACCACATCATTCTTTTTAAGAGAAATTCTATAGGTATGTCGTAGGAGTGGTGTTTCTCTTTGTTTTATTGGTCCACATAAATGCTCAAGTAAAGACTACAAGCCAAATGATACAGAGAACTACAATCAAGCTTACTCGTGTCCTTCCTACTTTGCACTAGTCGGGCTCTCCCTTTTTTTGTTGTTTTCTGATATCGAATTATCTGCTTTTTTTGCCTCCAAAGTGAAACAGTTTACCGATTTAGATCCTTAACTATAGCAGCAGCAACAGTGACAGACTTGTCAAGTATATGGGATAGGCTACATGAATTCCCCACAACCATTTCACTTAATTTAGTACAATATCCTTTGTAAATAAAATTGTCTTTAAATTATTCTTTGTCATCTCATTCCAAATTCCTTCAAAGCCTATTTCTTGAAATATATAAATAATATGCCCTGAAAGTCTATTAATGGAGGTCTACATGGATGAAAGTATTTGATAAATGGGCTTGCATTCCAAATTGGAAATTCATTACGTCACACTTTATCAAGTTTCTCATATTGATGAACGAGATTATCCAAAATCAACAAGGCTCCAAATTTCAATCAGAACTCCTAGCCATAAGTTCAGTAATATGAGATCTGAAGCATTCACTTTTATCCACCAAAATTAGCATTCTCTGATCCGTTTTATCAAAACTAAAGTTAATCCTTGTTAGAATAGTGGATTAACTTTCATACAGTGACACAGATCTATGCAACATAATAAGTTGGAAGAGTACAATCACATAAATCAATGAAACTATCAAGTTTAAATACCGATCAAGTTAATCTTGATGCATTTATTCCAATATTTAATGACAAGTAGCTGTGTCTTTCAAGTACACAGCAAAGATGGTGGTATCAAAAAGAAGCCAAGGCTTACATGGGCTATGCTTCCATGTATGGCTGCCCTTTCTCGTAGCAGCTGCTTTTTCGGTGACATACTCCCTGATGCCTGCATGGAGGCATAGACGAGTTTCAATTCCAAGAAAAAAAATTTACTTGGGAAATAATAGTACATATTTAAATGTTGCTTACCTTGTATTCACTGATATCATCCCGCACTGAACTAAGGAGCTCTGCATGTTCCCTCATTGAATTTATGTTACCTTTGATCCGTCTGAATTCCTGAAGAATACTAAACAAGATTTTTAACAGAATCTATCAATGAAATGCAATTTTTTACAAAAAAAGGAAAAAGAAAAGGATCTGGCGCAAACTTTGGCAACAACCAACAAACATGAGGAAGCTGTCATTGTAATTCTCTATTATTCAAATCACTTTCCAGTTGATAAATAAACAAAGCACCAAGAAAAAAAATGTGGAAATGAAGATATTTCTTAAAACTGACATCATAATAGCAGACATAATCTACCAACTAGGCACAGTCCATTGCTTACAATTATACACACTTGTTTGAATGTTCTCAACTAAATATGCTGGGAAAGCACCAAGCAGTCCTCAATTCCATTCAGCTCAAGTTATCCACTAAAAGTGCAGAAAATAAGATTCAGAAATGCAGAAGATGAGCTTTCAAGGCTATGTTGAATGTGACAACTAAAAGCAATGTCAAGTGAAAAATTAATGGACTTCTTTGCTATAAGAGTCAATCCAAGTTTTAACCATTAGAAATATTATCATGAGCAATAAATTCCCTCTCATTACAAGGCCCTTAAGAAAAATGTTGAGGTATTACACACTTCGTACATGGACATGTAATTGAGGTGGCAGTGATAGTACAGGCTTATATTTACAACATTCTAGATTGTGACACGTGAAGATTATTGCTAAACTGCATGTTGCATATCAACAACCCAACACAAGTTGTCAAAATGAAGCAATGCCTTTACATCAACAGCTGATATCCCCTTCAAACTAGAGCACATTCTTCGAGGGCATTGGACTAGTGATGCAAATATGCCTGCAGCACAAACATTGTTCTTCCTCAATCAATAAGATGCAAAGGAAGCTAAGTATCTTTCAAAGCCTTCAACATAGGGAGGCAAAGAAATCTCACAAATGGAAAATTTGGATGTGGCAGGACCACGGATAAAAATATCAGTATAAGGCATTGGTATCGGTCACTGTTATATTGGTATCTAATATTAGACAATTTTACCAAGCAAATGACTGCACGATAAAACATATATCAATATATTTATAATTTGATGTTCATGGGCTCTTCTATTTTGAAGTAGAGCTGAGGCCAAGCCTCAATGCCAGCTGAGGCCATAAGTTCACTTTTGGTAGCACTAATTCTTCATGAAGTGAAATTCAGCAAATTGACATTCTTCATTAAAAAGTGGGTGTCAGCGCTAGACCACTGAATTCAATAATCACTCAGCTTATCGGGCTCAAGAAGCATGGGTCAAACTAAGATGGCCCATATGAACCATAAACTTAACTAATTGCTTCCATGGATGACAGCCTAGAGTTCAACCTTGAGATAACCCCATTAACAATGAAACTGCCAAGGGATTTACGTCTGACAGAAGACCCAGAATTTCAGATTTCCCAGAATCCAGTTGCCTTCCTCCCCTGCTCCTCTCCCCCTTTACAAGCAGCTAATATCAGAAAATTGTTTTGGAGCATCAGCCTGCACAGAGAAGGCACCACACAGATATGCAGAACATGGCAGTGGTCCCTGTTACCTTTCACAGTTCAACAGGGCTTTTTGAAGTTATTTTAGATATAACAAAAGCTTTTAATCTTCAAATCTAGACATTACACACAATGAAAACATAAACATAAAACATGATAATTATATATGAACAGACTCAAACACGATTTCATATGCTTTCTGGGAGTATTTTCTGAGTCATTAATAATTTCCAATAAGTGTGCAAGGTTATACTATGCGTTCAAATGTAAAAGTTGGCTTGCTCGGTCAGGGATCCAAGTTACAGCATGTAATATAAGTATGGCACTTGGAATATTAATTCCAAGTCAACGAACTTGTGTCATGGAAAGAAAATTGAGATCTCAGTAGATACCAGGGACATAAAGGTTACTCACAAATCAAATAATGGCCAAGAATACCTGGGTAAACTCATGGAGTATGTCTCTATGTCTAGCCAGTTTCTGAGTCACTGATGTAGTTGGTGAAGCAGATGCTGCACATCTGCTCATTGCATCATTAATATCTAGTAGCTTCTCAAGCAGAGACTGAATCTCCATTTCCATAGACTTCCATGACCGACTAGAGCCAAGAGTTGGTGATCCATTATCCCCATAACCTAATTTTTGTGGCACCATAGTTAGAGAAACAGACAACACAGCAAATGATATAAATTAACAATCATTAGTAGTTACAAATTTTAACATTCTGTAACAACTTTATTACTCCATCAGGGGAATGGAGAATCAGAGACATCTGAAATTCTAGGTTGGCCCAAATGACCTCAGAAGGGGGTATTATAAATGCTAACAATGTGAAGCAAAATTGATGTTATTTCTGCATGTCTATGTAAGAAAGTGTTAAGGCATTGAGGAAGCATTCATGAAAGACTTAGGAAAAAGAACATTTATCAAGCGACAAATATTATCTGGAAATTGTACATATGTGACATGGAGAACTACATTGTAGCAAAGAGAAGATGACGTCTAGTCAACTTTGTTGCTTCACTAAAGCAGTAGCATAACACAGACAATAAGATAAAGTGAAAAGTGTAACCCAAGTGGTGGTTTTGTATGTGCTGCTCAATGGAAAACGGACCACTCATATCAAGAGGACTGAAACCTACCATCTAGTGCTTTGTCTAGGAATCTTTTCCTTACTCCAGTGTGTTCTGAGTATCCAACTGCAATGTTTAACCATGGGGGGTTGACATCAAGTTCTTCATCAATATTAAATATTGAAGGGTCCACCAACAGTGTTTCTACGTGAAACAGATTTGACTTTATCAAGAACTTAGATTTCTCTAAATCTGAAGCTCATCTAAAGAGTTCACTAAAGAACCTGAAATCAGTGATAATAAGGAAAGAGATTCCCTATAGAGCTGAGAATTTGGAAAAGATCTACAGTATGATGACTCTGGTTTGTGGCCTTATTCCCTGATTAAATGGTTTTGCAAAGAACAAGATATTGTAGTGCTGAGGATGCTGAAATCAGTGGATTTGCTTTCCACATTCAGTTCAAATTTAACATTCAACAATGGCTTTCAGAAGTTGCAGAAATTCTTTCAGTTTGTAAACCACATGCTAACAAACACCCACATTACCCCTTTCACCAGACTCCCCGATATTACAACTTCTTACGCTCATATACATTACCCTAAACTATTGACTATGCAATCAAAACTCAGACTGCCCATCAAGCTGGCCCCCAATCAAGCAGAAACGTGAAGATAGCATTGAACACTAACAAGCCATGTGATGGACTAGGATAGACCAGAGCAATGTTTGTTATTAAAATTTAAGTTCACATCACACGTAAGCCAACCATGTTAACCCCCCTTGACTCCCGCAGTAACTGAATGTCATTGACCAAAGTTGAAGCAACAACATGTGAAAATTCACACTACAGAGGCCAGCTGTATAAATTAAGGTCCAGCATTCTGCTCAGATTTTGCAAATCCTCCAAAAGTATCGGCATTTGTAATTTTTTAAATCCAAAAGCTGAAACAATTCGGAGAAAAACAAATCAATGACGAAGTAAGTAAATCGAACATCGAAACAGCTGACCGCTATCAATTTAAGTGGTCTCAATCTCATGCTTAAGGTCAAAATTTTGACTAATCAATTTAGGAGGACACAAAGAAGATCCGATTCTTCGGACCATAGTCAAAACGCAAAGAACAAATTAACCATCAAATAGTAATACAAAATGATAAAACAAAAAGGCGGAAGAGAAGAGGACACCTCCTTGGGTGAACCTAGCACCAAGCTTAGCATATGAAGACAGCTTGACATCAAGATCACCTTCAATCTTTCGAGCCTCCTTCCTCAATTCTTCCCAACCCGATTCTTGTAAATCCATGTTTGGATCAACCATCCCCCGCAACCGCTCACAGATCGAATTCAATCCCCTACCTCTTAGCTTTCTTCTCTGCTGCTACAGCGATTGAACGGTTATTGTTTTACCAAATTTGTCCAGTTTCAGAATTTTGAGAGAGAACAGACACTCGGAGCTTTGTCTTTAATCGACTTTCGCGAATTTTGATTAACTGAGCAACGCACAGTAAAAGAAGACTGGGGGAGGAGGAGGAGGAGGAGGACGAAGAAAATGGGCCAGTCAACCTTGTTCCATTGCCTAAATGGGCCTATTTAATTGGGCCCTTAACCTCTATGATAAACTGGCTAACATAATACAAGGAAGATGGCCTAGTCTGCTGGCCCTCAGTAAGAGAAATGAAAAAAAATATTAAAAAATAAAAAATAAATGAATAAAAACAGAAAAAAAAAAAAAACACAGAAATAATAGGTATTGGTGCATTATAGGAGTCTTTTTAATGAAATGGACTAGAGTTAGAAACCGTCTATTTGTCAAATTTATATTTTATCTCATATTAGGAATTAACTTGAATCAAAATCGGTCTCTTTGATTAATTTAATTTAAATTTTATAGGATTTAATCAATATATATAAATATTATACATAAGTATAATCAAAAAAATTATGTTTGATTAATTTTTTGAGAACTATCCCAAATAAAAGTCACTAGTTTGAACAACCCGTATTATGATTTTTTATAATATTTTTTTTATATCAATTAAGTACAATTATGGAAAATATTATATCTAAAGGTTATATTTTGTGTAATTAATAATTTTTAATTTAAATATGTAATTAGACAATATTTTTAATTTAAATATTATAATTTTTTATTTTTTATATTGTAGGTAATTTTTATGTGAATATAAATTTTAAAATAAAAATACTTAAAATAAAAAATATCTACAAACCAACTTGAATTAGCCCTACTCAAAATATCAAAATATCTACAAGCATAATCTCATTGCTTTGTTGTTGGGTATTGGTCTTGGTTTCGTCACGTAAAGGATCTCTTTTTAAAAAATCTTAATGCCTGAATTTTCTATAGACTCATTTCATTTATATAATTTAGTTACTTACCCAAAGGAAAAAAAAATCACCTTTTGCCTCACTTATCGTCATTTTCTAACCCTAATCCCCTACTTTCGTGATGGTGACGACGGCCACTGCCACTGTAATGGCTCCTCCTTTGCCCTACAATGAAATTCTTCTGGCTTCTTCCCAAACAATGGAGTTGCTTCATTTGCTTTGGAAAGACTCAAAGAAGAATTTCTCTCACGTTCAAGGTAAACCCACAAACAATTAGGGTTTATTTGGATCTAAAAAAATTTAGAGAAGGAAAAAAATTAGAAGGAAACTACTTTTCAATATTTAAATTGTACAAAAAATTATAAAAAATATTATTAAAATATTCACATTTAAAGAAAAAAAATATATATTATATTTTATTTTCTCTCATTTTAATTTTTTTATTCTTTAAACTTCCTTAAATTCAAGCAATCACTTAATAAACATAACACCGTAGAGGCTACAAATTCTAAGCCTCGAACTACTAAGGCTGTAGAGTTCCATTACACTCCTTTGTTCTTTCTTTACGCCTACTATCAAACCATGGTGACAAAGTTGCAATTCATCTGCTACCAGGTGTGGCTCAAAAAGGGGCTACGTTGTGAGAAAACACCCTTACTGAGAAAAAAGTTGGTTTTTCCCTTGGTCGAGGCTACTCTTCTTAGTGCCATGATTTAGGCCGATCGGCCTGCAGATGGCCACCCGAATCATGAGCACTCAACCGCCAACTGAGTCATCCATTGAGCTCTCGGATGCACATATCAAATATATAGATGGCTAGTACATGATAAGAGAATAAAAATATCAAAATCTGACTCATAGCCAAGCACAAGAAGTTAATGGAAATTTTATTGGCTGATATCTATAAACAAAGAATAACCTCAAAAGATAGAGAAATCTGTCTCTAAGAGATTATCTCATTTGAATTATGAGTCGGCCATTGTGCTCCAATAATAGATCTTTGAGATAACCTATGAACTAATCTAAAGGGATGAAAACAAATACAATGAGTGAACCGAATGCTTGACAAACAATTATAGAAGATTGAAGTTTTTTAGGTCTAGCTGGGTAAAATCAATACTTTGTTGAGAATTTTTCAAAAATTGTAGTACCTTTGATTATTTTTGGGATAAAGGTTGTGAAAAGAGTTTCCAAGAATTGAATGATGAATTAACATTTGCATCGATATTGTTAATTTCAAATGGATTGGGATATTTTGAAATATATTGTGATACTTCAAAGAATGCTTTGGATCGTATTTTGATGCAACATGGATGAGTTTTTGCCTACAAATCAAAGCAGGTCAAGACTTATGACAAGACTCATGAATAGAATTATCCGACTCACGATTTAGAATTGACAACGGTGATATTTACCTTAAAAATTTGGTGATACTATTTATATGGCAAGAAGTTTGTTTTATATTCCAATCATATGAGTGAAATATTTATTCTTTTAGAAAGAGTTGAATATGAGACAATGTCAATGGACGATTTTACTCAAAAATTATAATTATGAAATCTAACATCAGCTGAAAAAATATATATAGTTGCTGACACTTTGAACCAAAAATATCAAGTATAATGGCTCATTTAATAATCAAAGAATGTGATATGTTAGATGGGATGAAAGTTGTAATATTCAGTTGTACTATCACAGTTTTAGAATGATTTTATCATGTTTTCTAACTCAATTTGTGATTGTGAAAAAAGAGCTGGGAGTTCCAAATGAATTATTCGTATTTGATAGAGAATGTTTGGGATTTGAATAATGAGTTTCAGGTGAATTTTAATATTTGGGCGAAGAGAGTTCTTCGATTTTAAGATAAAATCTGTGTGCCCAATATTGAGAACTTAAAGTAAAAAATCTTGAATGATACTTATAAAACAAAGTATATTATTTATTCAATAGTAAATAAAATGTATTAAGATATGAAAAAACTTTTCTAATTGAGAAATACGAGATGATGGATTGTAATATATGTAATAAGATACATAGTGTGTCAACAAGTTAAGGTAAAGTGTTAAAAACTTCTAAGAATTTTTGTACCGTTTGACTGTTTTAACTAAAATTGGAAGTACATCACAATATATTTTATTTCAGACCTATCTTGGATGATGAAGAGTTTTGATATTATTTGGGTGGTTATGGATATATTAAGTAAATCTATTCACTTCTTGCCTATGAAGATGACATTTTTTAAGAATCAATTGACACAATTGTACAAAAATTATGTGGCTCTATTGTATTTTAACTTTGATATTTTCTAATCATGACATGAGATTTGCATCAAAATTTTTAAAAAAGGTTACATAAAAATTGGGAAGTAATTTAAAATTTAATACATCATTTTACTCCGAAATAAATGGTCAATCAGAAAGGACCACCAAATTTTAAAGGATATATTGAGGCATTTGTTTTAGAGATAAAAAAAAAATTGGGATACAATTTACTATCAGCTAAAGTTGTTTATAATTAATTGAGGATTGAGTTAACCCATCTCGAGGCATTATATGGATGGAGTGTAAGTTTCCTATTAGTTGGAAATAAATCGCTGATCATAAGTTTTTAGGCTTCGATATCATTTAGGATACGTCTAACAAGATAATTATTTGGGATTGTCTGATAATTGTTCATAATCGTCAGAATAGTTATGCCAATTTTTAAAAATTTGATTTGAGTTTTAATATAAGAGATCATATATTTCTAAAAGTATCTCTTAAAAAAGAAATGCAAAGATTCAAGGTGAAAGAAAAATTAAAGTCGGGATTCATTAGGTTATTCAAAATTTTGTAACGAATAAAGATATGACATACAGATTAGCCTTACCTCCTAATTTGGTATATTGCCACTATGTCTTTCATATTTTGATATTGAAGAAGCATATATTTGATCATTCATACATTATTGAATATAAATTATTATATATTGATGAAAATATGACACATATTGATGTTCCAATTTAAATATTAGAAAGAAGAAATTAAGTGTTGTATATCAAAATGATTCCACTAGTTAGATTGTATCGAAGAAATGATTCATTAAAAGAAACACTTGTGAGCATAAAGAAGATGTTCTAAAGAAATACCTGTACATGTTTGGTGTTTAAGGTATATAAATTTCGAGGTTATAATTTTATAAAAATGGTAGACTATAACGTCTAATTTTTAATTATTAATTTTGATATTATCAATTTATATTAGAATGATTTAAAAATAATTATATAATAAAAATTAAAAAAAATTCACCAATGGAAGTATATTTGATGCTTGATAGGTGCCTAATGAGCGCTTATATGTATTTTAGACATAATATGTATACCTGATAAACACCCCTATAACACTCATGCGTGTTTCGGGTAAGATACTCATACCGGAGTCATGCCTAAAGCAGCACTCATGTACACTTGAGAGTTCGATTAGTACTTGATACATGCTTAATCAGTACTCATACGTCAATTCATTTATAAAAGTTACATTGTTATTTTTTTTGGCCTGATCTTACAGGATGAAGAGAAGATGAGAGAGAGAAGAAAAAAAGAGATAGGAAGAGAAGGAAGATAATTTTATAGTATCAAATCAGATTGACAAAATGATAAATAGGTATTTTTAAATTTGATATTTGATCTATTTTAAATTTATCCTAATTTTATTTATGTTTTGTGTTTTGAGATGTATGCATTTAATATTTTACCTCCCTATTTTGAACATTGTTGCATGCTTGTAGATTTTATCAAAAGTTTTAAGATTTTTCTTTAGTTTTATCAAATGTTTGAGATTTTTATCTATTTTATATAAAATAAGTAAATATTTGACATATTATATCTATATACTTTTTTTTGGTAAGTGTATCATATCTATATACATAAATATTCGTGAAATAAAAGCCATAAAATGTTTTAAGGTCAATCTCTATTTCATTATTTATTTTGATATTTATATTTTTTATAGGGTAAAAAGTTTTCTACTTATATTTTCTCAGAGGTAAAGTTTTGCACTTTTTTGAAATAGAGAAAAAATTTTTGTTATTTGTTATAGATATTTCAATTCGATATTTTTGTCGAGAATTATTATAAAAAATTGAAAGAAACATTATATTCAAATAACCTAATATGTTTAGTCAAACTTGAGAATTATACATATTATCCACGAGTCGTGTAAAAAAGTAATATTTAACTCAATTTATAAAGAGAAATATATAGACATCTACCCTGTTAGTCTAAATAGTAATGATTTGACCTAATGTTCAATGAATATGAGTAATCCATCCTCAAAATTACGAATTTTGCGTACGTAATTATATTCAAATATTGATTAAATAAACATTTGACACATTCAAAATATTGAGATGTTTGGGCATTGAAGTGTGCTAGATTTTTATGCATGTTATTATTTTTCCCTCACATGTTCTGATTTATAGACCTATATTTATTTTATATATATATATATATAAATTTGTTGAGCCTTTAACTTATATTTTGTAAATATTTTTAACTTATTTCAGATTAGAAGGCTTAAAACTTGACAATTTAAAACGAATGGTGACTCAAAGACCTAGATTAATTATATTAGTATTTAGATTTGTGTTAAAATTTGTATTTAATTAGTATCAGGACTTATAAATTGAGATGTCATATTATTTATTTATGTTGGTATTTACTGTTTTGATTTTTTTATATTTTAGATATAACAGGTTTATTATGGTGATTTGAATTTTTATTGGATAAGTTTTCTTGCAAAAATGATTTAAATTTTTATCAGATTTTATTTTGTCAAATAAAAATCAAACAAATAATTCAAATTTGGTCCTGTGCCAATTGTGAGTCAGGTTACTTATTCTATTTGGGTCTAGTTAGTTTAAGTTTGACCTGGTTTAGGGTTAAGTCAAAATTTAAAAAATCTTTGGCATTAAATATATATATATATACATCCAATTAAAATAAAAATTTTTATTTTGAAACGTGATAAAAACAGATTGAAATAATTATTATCAAATTCTTATACCTATTGGCACTGAAATACTAAAATTATAATTTACTATCAATAGTATTATTCCCACTATATTTACGTCCCCCCCAAAAAAACTTTACCAATATTTGGCTATTTTTCAAAAATGTTAAATCGGTTGATGATAAGGAAATAATTTATTTATCAAAAAATATAAAAAAGTATACTTATAAAAATTTTTAAAAAATTAAATATCTAAAATGATACGTGAAAAATATAAAATATAATAATTATTATGATATGTGCTATATGGCCTAATCGTAGTAATCGCCAGTGAGAAGGTGAGGGTGATGAGGAGAGGGGGAGTTCTGGCAGAGGAGGGCAGTAGGGAAAACAAAGAAGAGAAAGAAAGGTAGAGAAAAGTGAAAAGTAGAAAGCAGGAAAATGACAGGGAGAGAGAGAGGGAGAGGGAAAAGCTTAGAAAAGGGGGTAGGGGTGATGGTCAGAGAGAATAAGAGAATAAATGTTTCTTCCTCTCTTTTAATCATGAACAGTGATAGGTAATTATACTTGTGGCCAATCACAACCCCTCACTTCTATGTGCAGCTAATCGTAGAAGAAAATAACAGAAGAATATAGTCAACAACAACCAAGTATATGTACAGAGAAATACATAATAGAATCAACAAAATATAATATCTCATTTTAGGAGATGGTTGGGTAGTCCGAGAGCTTTTGCGTCCGATGGAGGTCGGGAGAAGAGGTACTATAGCTGCCAATGGTGAGTTAATTGGCCTCGTACATCTGGTAAGTGAGTTTCTGAGAATGTGTCGACGGGTTCGTAATATTGCTGTCTCCATTAAAATAACATTGTCTTCAAGGTTAAGCGGCCTCCCATGTAACTTCCATGGCATATCACCCTTTAGATTGGAGGTAATGACGGTTTAAATAAAGTATCCATTCGAGCTAATGTGTTCACCTCCGCACTCGAGCTTATCATGGCTCTCAATTCCTAACCATATGTACCTAAAAATGTTCTCAAATTGCTTTGTGACAATCTGCGGGCCCTGATTAACAATCTTTTTGAAAGGATTGCCAACGGTTCGCCAAATAGCACACGCCTTAGCTTTCTCAACAGTCTTATTGTAGACTTTTTTATGCACGAATGTTCTGGACCCGGTGCAAGAACACTGTCGCTGATTGAAGAATAGAGCAGCGGAAGCAAGCTCGGCTGCTTCATCAACATCCACATCCTCAAACACAACTTTGCCTCCAAGCCTTGAGTACAGTAACTTAAGATTGCTGTTGGCAGCCAACCCAAGCACAACTTTGCCTGTCTCTATCGATTCCCTGAAAGCAACATTATCCACATCCATATGGACCCTTGTAGTTGTTGAATCAGTGCCAGATAGTAGTCTCATTGTTGGAGGGGTTGCCAAGCGACTGCTATGTTGCATTAGAACAGAAGGAGCTTCTTCTGCGGTTGGGAATATTTGTGGTTGTGATGAGGGTACACGGTTATTATTAACTGCTACTACTGATGTTGCTTGGGGTGATCTAGTCTAAGGTAGTATGGCTTGGCAGATAAGGGGAAGTATCAGAGACAATTGCGGCAAGGTATCGTTGGCCTGGTGGACTTGGAATTTACACTTGGAACTGCTATGGATATACTGCTGCTGATCAGAATGCCAAGGCAATGTTAGCATTCTATCACCCAAATTCCTCCACATACAAAGACAACAGAAATATGTTGTCCAATCCATCTAGGTACAAAATTTAGTTTTTAAACTATCAGGAGAAATCATTTGTCACTTGATGCTTCTTCAACAAAAATAATTCCAACCATTTCCATGCCAAGACTTGGTCATTGTAGAACTGAGCAAAAGCTCTAACCCCTGACATACCAGACATCAAGTTTAAAACAACAGCTATTGTGATAGTTATATCATCAAGACTAACGGAAGCAATCACAGCCTGCAAATCATACTAATAAGCTCGTACAAAATGTATTGTGTCCCATGAAGGTTTTCGAGGGTTACTCCAGGGACACCAAAAAACATGAAAATCGATAACCAAATTCTCATTTTCAAAACCCGCACTATCAAAATTATGAGCATTTAGGATAACAGAGCTTTTAGCATATTCTTCATCACTTTCTTTATCATGCTTGAGGAATAAATCCTCACCGGAACTTCTACCAATAACTAAGGATGTAGTGGTGCTCACAGCCATAAAAATATTCAATTCTGTTCCAAAAAAACACATGGACAACGCAAAAGGGATAGATAGTCTTGCACGTACTTCCATTTCATAACTTGCAGTCGTGCATGGGCAGTGTCGAGTTGATGTTGTCACTTGTTCTTCACCTACCAACTCATCTAGTGATTGTAGGGGGAAGAAATCGGTGCCAGAATTTTGTCCTCAATGGAGGAATTGATAGTTTTTCCAAGAGCCAAATTATGTTGAGGTGCAAAAGTTCAGATGGAACCGTAATAGTGGTAATTGGTGCCATCGTCTGAATAGAACAACCTTCATCGGTTACTGATCATGAGAACGGAGGAGTTAGGCTTTGAGAAGAAGGGGTTTTAGGTAGAGTCGAGAGGGTGTTAGTGAGTGACAGGGTCAGTGGCGGTCGTAGAGAATGGGATCGATTCATATTCAAACTTTCCTTTCCTAATTTTGCCAGGTTGGTGGCATTAGGTAATGATATAGGTGGCAATAATAGGAGTTCACGGTAGATTGCCATTTTAGTAGGATGTTTAAGAGGAAAAATGGAGGAAGCGGAGATTGCAGTGGTACCGTCATGGTGTGTAAAAACTACTTTGAGGGCAGCAGGCAGTGGAAATGCGAGCCTCCAGAATCATTAGTTCGGGAATTCCTAGAAGTTTGGGGTAAAGTTTCGGAAGTGGGAGCCATGAACGATGATGGAGTTGAAGACAAAGAGGAATTTGTAGTTGGCAAGGGTAGTTGGTAGATGCGGTTGGGGCAGGATGGCCGAATTTGTTGTGAGGTGGGAGCATAAATGGTGATTTGAGATATAGGTGGTTGTATGGAACCAGCGATGGAAAGGATTGTAGATTGGGAAAAGTGAAGGTGTGGTGCTATGTGAGTGTCTGGTAGAACTGAAGGAGGAAAAGTAATAGTAGAAAAAGCTACAGAAGGTATAAGGTTTATTGACCAATTAGGGCTTTGCTCGAATTTGTGAAGTGATTGGATGAGCTCCACCACGGATGACTGGATTAGTGTTGTGGTGGAAGCCATGGTGGACAAGTTGGCAACAAGTCTGTTAATATCCTGCCGGAAGTCCTTCATCGCATTGGCAAGCTTGGCCATGGCCTCTTGGAGTGTGTTGAGTGTTCATTCCTCGATCAGCGCCTTCTTCGCTTTTGTCTCAATGAGAGCACAATTTGAAACGTGTTCCATGGCCTAATCATGATAATCGTCGGTGAGAAGGTGAGAGTGATGAGAAGAGGGAGAGTTCTGACAAATGAGAGCAGCATGGGAAATAGAGAAGAGAAGGAAAAACAAAGAAAAGTGAAAAGTAGAAAGCAGGGAAAGGAGAAGAGGATAGAGAGAGAGGAAAAGCAGAGAAAGGGGGCAGGGGTGACGGTGAGAGAGAGAATAAGAGAGTAAATGTTTCTTCCTCTCTTTTAAGCATGAACAGTGATGGGTAAATATACCTGTGGTTAATCACAATCCCTTACTTCCATGTGCAATTAATAACAGAAGGAAAATAATAGAAAAATATAGTCAATAATAACCAAGCATGTGAGCTAAAAAAATTCATAATAGAATTAGCAAAATATAATCTCTAATTTTAGGAGATGGTTGGACAGTTCGAGAGCTTCTGCGTCCGATGGAGGTCGAGAGAGGAGGTGCCAGCTGCCAAGGGTGAGTTAATGGGCCCCGTACATCCGGTAAGTGAGTTTCTGAGGGTGTGCCGATGATGCGTTCATAACATATTATCAACTTAACATGAGCCAACATTTACCCTTTTGTTTGGTTGGATGGAATTAAGGTGTAATGAAATTTTTATTTCCGCGGGAATAAAAATTTTCTTGTTTGGTTAGCTTTTGGATGTGTTATTTTTACAAATGTAGGAATAATAATTTCTACAACTTATATGCGAATTGTTATTCCCACACATATGGGAATAACAATTTTCATATATTAATAATAATAATAATAATATTATTATTATTATTAATTATTAGGTGTTATTATTTTATATTATTATTATTGCATACCTTTATTATTATTATTATTAGGTATTATTATTACATATTATTATAGTTATTATTATTATTAGGTATTATTATTATATATTATTATATTTATTAGGTTTATTATTATTTTGTTACATATTATTATTATTATTATGTTTAATTATTATTATTACTATTCTCACATTATTCCTTATACTATTCTCACATTATTCCTTATACTATTCTACAAATTAAATAAATGAATACTAATTTTCACATTATTTTATTTCAACAACGAAATATAAGAATAACAATTTCAACTCTATTCTCATCATTTTCTATTCCCTAGAACAACTATTTTATTTCCATATTATTTTATTCTAACAATCAAACGTACCGTAAGAGAATTTATTTTTCATGCCAAAAAGATTCAAAGTTCTATTATTGAAAATGCTTACAAACCAAGTTTATGAAAAGGTTTCGACATATTCTAAAAGGCAATGAATTAATTTTTCAATTAAGAAAGGTAAATTCAAAAATTTCTTTAATTTGTGATTTTTGGTATCACGTAAAAATCATCAATTCATTTGTATTGCTGCGCATTAGGTTTTTAAAAATAAAAATTATAAAAAAAAATTATTAATTTTGACATTTTAGCATCCATATATACCATCTGCAATCCTTCAAGCAATAAATATGTGGTGTCATATGTGGGTAAAAGCTTCTATCGAAGGTTGTTGGTGGTCAGTGACAAGCATTGGGCACTTGTAGAGTTTACTTAACCTTTTTTTTAATTATAAAATATTTTCTATTTGCTTATTTTTTGGTGATGTTCCAAAAATCAAAAATATATGAAATATATTCAATATTTTTCCAAAAACTAAAATCAATAAAATTTTATAATAATTTACTGTTCTATAAACCAACAGTGCCCATTTTTTTTTTTTAAAAAAGAGGGATTAAATATGTCATATTTAGCAAATATTTCAATGTAGTGCAAGCATATTAAATATCATAATCATAATCTCAAATGCAATTGTAAGAACTGAATAAAATATTTGTTTGCTAAATATTTGTGAGATATTTGAGTAAGATTACAAGAGTCAGATTTTGTTGATTGCAAGAGGAATTGTAGTTAATTTGAGTAGCTTTCTCTAGCAAAATAAACCCCATAAGAAATCATAAAAACAGTATCGAGTGATTTTTCATATAATTTAATAACTCGAACAGTATAATAGATCTGAATAATTCGACACTATTGCCAACCTGTTCACCGTTACAACCACTGACCAAATGCTCAATTTTGACACCGTAAAACTTGTTTTTATACTATTCAATGTAAACATATTAATTTTTCATAACATATTTCCAATATATTATATAACTCAAGATTTATTATAATCAAGGATTTTACAAATAACCTACAAAATGTAATAAAAACAAAACTCATGTAGGAGTTTAACAAGTTTAAATATGATATAAAATCTAAATTATGGAGTGCTCCTCTCTCAAAGCCTTTGGAAGTGATATAATACATGCTATTTTGGAGAAAAGTAAAAAAAAAAAACAAAAAAATGAGCCGATTACTTATTAAGAAAAATCATGATTCGATAAGAAATGTAATAGTAGAATATAAACATATATAGGATCCAAAAATAATATAATGGAGTAAGAATTCTAAGTCATATTCTAACACTATTAGCCATCTTCTCATTGTTGGGGATTAACTAATTTATACTATCCCCGTATAGAATAATAATTGGACATGTATCAATTTAACTTATAAACAATTATCAATTTTATATGATAGTTTGTGCTTGAAATATAAGTAATCAAAATAACATATCATTATGACAATATTATTAATGGAATGAGTTCAACTTCATTTAAGATAATTTACACTATGGATTCCTAAGTTTAAGTTTTTTTTAGAATCTTAATATCCATATATATTGTTCATAGTTAATTCATAAAAGCAACATGATGATGACAAATATTTAAAGAAAATGAGGCTAATAAATGATTTAAAGGCATTAATAATTATGAGAAGAAAACCATAATTTCATAAATTCTTAGTATATTTAAAACTTTCATATGTAATAATTTTAAACTTTATTTTTGGGTTAATATTTTAAATATTAATTTAGACTTAGGTTGATCTCCATACCATGCAACATACTCTAATTTATTTGAATAATTTACCAAAGTGATAAATATTGTTACTTCAATAAAATTAGTGATATTTATTTTAAATTTTTAATACTTAATAACTTTATGGTTTTTAATTTTTTTGTTATTATCTATTAATAAATATGATCAATTTAATTATTATTTTAACTATAGAGAAAGCTTTTCTTGCTATTAGTTATTTCACCATTTTTATAATATTTTAAACATAAAATCTATAGTAATTATTTTGAAATCATTTACGACTAAAAATTAGTATTGTCATAAATTTTGTCACAAGATTTAAGATATCAATTTAATTATTAAAATTGCTTTTGTAACTTAATTTTAATTTAATTAGTACTTAAATTAATAAAATTATCATGATGTGTTAAGTTTGAAATTCTTATATGCAATTGGACACCTTATACCAAATTTTCTAATAACTCTTAAAATTACTTAATTACTTGAAATTATCTTAAATACTTTTTTTTTTAAATCCATCATATAATACTTTATTATAAATATTTCATTAATATTTTCATATTATGTCTTCTTCATCTTGAGAAATCATCTTTCTCCATGACTCCCAAAAAATATTTTTCATAATTTAACATGCAATAATTTTATAAATTACTTAAATTATATTTTAACATCCATTTGGCCACCTAATTATTTCTAACATCAATTGCTTAAGTTAGACAACAATTTTTTCTTGCATTCTTTCTACCCCAAGCGTGGGTTTCCTTACTCCAACATACTATTTCATTTTTAAATTTACCATTGTAACTTCTTTATATTTTTATTGTAAACTTATAAAATAGAAGATAAATAAAAAAAATATTATGAAATACTTAATTTTTTCAAGATAGCTTCTTTTCTCAAAATTTTGTTCAAGTTTTCTCCTTACTCTCGTTCAGTCAATTTGGTTAAAGATAGATTGTGATAAAGAGTTTAAGACTCTAAATAAGGCTTATTGATACTATTCTTTAGAGTTTTCTTTACTTGTCATCTCATAGAACACTTCAAGAATTAGAAACATAAACCAAGAATACCTTGCATGCATGCTTGTTTCATCTCCACTACCACCTCCCCTATCTCTCTCTATGCATGAAAACATCAAGTAATATGAGACTTCTTTGAACTCCGCTAACTCTCTCCATATGATGGCTCGGTACAACAATTTTCACTACTAAGGCATGAAATTTCGTGTAGTTTTTTTTTACTAACTTACAAGTCTTCAATGAGTTTCCAAGATTTCTCCATATTAAAAGTAATTGGGCTAAAATAATGGATCAAAATTTCTAAGGCATTGAAGCAAAATTCAATTGTAGTAATCCATTATGTCTTTTCATAAATCAATCGGCTCATAAATGAGGAAATCTATTATG
The DNA here is from genome assembly GCA_033239525.1 of Nepenthes gracilis. Classification (NCBI taxonomy): domain Eukaryota; kingdom Viridiplantae; phylum Streptophyta; class Magnoliopsida; order Caryophyllales; family Nepenthaceae; genus Nepenthes; species Nepenthes gracilis. The sequence goes on from BSYO01000024.1 coordinate 11,757,209, forward strand.
TTATACAAATTAAGTCCACACATGTTAATTATATATAATTTTAAGTAATAATATGATTTATGTTAAGAATAAAAACCCTCTAGACATGTTTAACAAAACATTGCAATTGAAGTTTAACTTCAACTGAAAAACAGAATATCACATCCACCAATTTAATGTTATTCAATGGAGCAATTATTTTCATTTCCCACCACATACACTATGGCTAGTTCTAATCCAAACCGGTGATAACGTCATGAAATTACTTAAATAATATTTTTGGAAATATAACATCACGTAATCATCTACCATTGAATCATCGTACTACGTATTTCACAAGACCTGGAAAGTGAGTGTTCGTAATGTATTCTTCCCAGTCAATTATCTCAGGATCAAAATAGAAGACATCCGTTTCAACGCCAATTTCTTTGAATGCCACCCATAATTTCTTTGTGTTCGTATCATCAAAACTGCATTCAGAGTTCAAAACCATTACATGTCTTGGTCGATATGTTGCAAGAAAGTGATGGTATAGAAAACTTACATGCTCTTAAAGAATAAGTATGGTATGTAAAGCTCTGTAAGTTGCAATAAAGAATTGATCTTCTTGCTTTTTTCTTCGCATGTTCTTTGAAAGTACTGGCAAGATGCTATATTTGCTAGCTTCAATATCTTCAGACATAAACAAAAAGAGTTAAAAGTATTAAAATATTTCAATCTTGACCTAAAAAGGTCAGCTTTACATGTAAGAAGGCAAATAGAAGCCTTACATGGGATGTAAATTGACCTAGGAATATATAAATTATTAAAATAGTTTTTTTTTATACTGAAAAAGGAAAGGCGGGCCATGGATTGCATGAAAGGCACAAGTCAAGAGTGCTTTTACAAGTGCATGAGAGTCTCAAGTTACAAGGTGATTCAATAACTACACTTTTAAGAGATGTGTAAGCCATGAATATTATAGTACAAATTTTTTTCAAGTGGATTGTAAGAGAGACGCGAGCCATAAAAAAATTCAGCAACTAAACTGTGGGCTAATTGTCAATTTGTTGTTTGGGAGATTTGTTTGATTGCTTCCATGGAGACTTTTCAGTTGGTTTTTTGTTGGGTTAAATTATTTCATTTTTTTAGGATTCCTTTTACTTGTATGACACAAGAAATAATCGGATACATAATTATTTTATTAATTTATACAAGTTTGATTAATTATTAAAAAAATAAAAAAAGAAAGTTCTCTAAAAAATTTGAGGACAAGGCATATGTCTAGGAATATGTATTGGAAGCTAGCATACCTTCAAAGGTAGAAGATAATGCATGGTGAGGTATCGACGGAAGCTAGCCTTGGAAAGGAGCTTAATCTTATCAATGATGATAGCCTTTCCTTTCTTATCGATCAGTGGATTCTTTGTGAAGTACAGATGAGCAATATCAGCAATGTGAGTATATGTCACGGGATTTCTTGCTGATGATCCCATGTGATATATTGTTGTCTTTTCTAATTCATGATTTGTATGAGCTACCATTGCTACTATGATTGCATTTATCACCATATCTGCTGGAATCTGTATAAATATTTTAACAAAAAAATTATGATGGTTCGTGATATTATCTGAAAATTTACTCAATTCATTCTATAATAGATATTTCAAGCCATATAAATTCAACTATAAATTACTCTTATAAAACCCAATTTTGCAAAAAAAAAAAAATATCATAAGAAAATGGCAGAATACTGATTTAAACCGAATGATTTCCAATGGGATTAATTAAACTCACCAAATCAATTATGGTTTCAGGATAACATGGGATGCATTTCAATTTTCTCTTGCCATAACCAACGAGTAGACTATCCATCGTCCTGCAATTTTAAAATGCATTTACAAGTACTTAGTAGAGAACTAGTATACTTAATTAATTTAACTGATTTGATATTATTTGAAAATTTTAATCCTATGTTTAGTTGGAGAGAATAGAAATTCTATTCTCTCTATATTTTTTGAGAATAAAAATTTCTTTATTTGATTACAATTTAATTGAAAATACATATTTTTATGAAAATATGTATTTCTATATATGTGGAAATAAAAATTAACATCTCTTATTAAGTAATTTTTATATCCACATATGTGAAAATAACTATTCATATATTATTATTATTATTATTTCTACCTTATTCTTTATACCATTCTACAAATCAAATAATGGAATATTAATTCTCACATTATTCTATTCCAACAACCAAATGTGAAAATAATAATTTCTACTCCATTCTCATCCCATTCTATTCCCTGGGGATAATTATTTTATTCTCACATTATTCCATTCTAATAACTAAACGTGTAATAAGTATTTATTAAAATGTCAAAATAGCTACCCTAAAGGGATGGATAGCACAATCATTCAAAGTATAAAAAAATATTTCAAATTAAATTCAATTAAAGGCTAACTTATTAGGCGCATGTTAAACAAATTGATCTCTCAATTCAGTGGCCACATGTAGATTTACTTCAGTAAGAACATTGCAATGTAATTACCTAAAGCCTTCAATCCAGCCAGGAAAAGGTTCTTTGTATGTGCTAAGAATGCTGGTAGGACGAATTATTATGAGAGGAATGTCATTTTTGATATCCAATAAAATCATCTCCCCCAGCGCCTTTGTAAACACATAAACATTTGGCCACCCGTATTCACTTGCTCTGAATTAAGACCAGAATATGCTAATCACTTGTTTATATATATATATATATATACACACACACACACGTTTATAATGAATGGGGGTACACGAGTCTTTTGGGTTCTTTATTTACCTTTGCAAGCCGAGTTCCTTCATAGCCAATTTAATGGAGTCATCCGTAGCTCTCTCGACACGGAGTTGGTGTAATTTCTGGTGCACAAGTCTCTTCTCGTACTCGACATCTAGATTATGTGTGTCACCTGAGAGGTAGACGGGCGGTTCCTCTTGGATGAGCCCCACCCTTGCTCCGGATACATACGCTTAAGACATATCAACATTTATTAATTAAAATGGTGTAAAGCAAATAAAAATTTGCTCCAAATGAAATCACATTGAAAAAAAGGATTTGCACCAACCAGTTGATACATGGACAAGGATCTTAATGTGGCTGCATTTTCTGGCAAAGTCTAGAACATACTTGGCTCCAAATGCATTAATATTTAATGATATGTCGTACCTATAACTCATATATTTCAGTTACAAAGGAGAACAATACAATCCTAGTGTATGTTCAAACTAATATATATAAAAATACAAATATCTAATTAAGCAAAAAAATTAGTCGGCTATCCCCCTTTTGTTTCACAATAAATGGCCCATTTGAAAATTTTCAAACATATATTTTATATTTTATAAAAATTTAAAAATAAACGATTAAAATTTAGCGACCTTTATGCCAAAATATCAAGGGTGGCACTTATAAAATAAAAAGTACAGGTAGCTAAATATTATTAATAATTTGAATTACCTCTCATCAAAGCGGGTGGTGGCAGCTAAATTAACTATAACTTCAATATTTCTCCACATTTCTTCCTTGAGATTAGCATCTTTTATAGCCAAATCTTCAAAAGAAATATCACCTGGTACCACTGTCACCTTATCGGATATAAAAGAGTTGAAGTTTGTTCCCATTTTTTCCTTTAAAACTCGAAACAAATCCTTTCCTATGACCTACATAAAAAAGAGAAATAAATTATCACAAAAATAAATACCAATTTTCATCTAAGTTAATGTTAAAATCAATCACTCAATATAATTTAAACATGGCATGATTTATAAAATGGACCATAGATGAGGCTGACATGACCATAAGAATATAATTTTCACATAACGTAGCACATATTAATATATTTAGTAAGGTCAAATGTTATATTATTATATAATTAATTACGATAACTATTATACTAATTATTATCTAAGAATTTGGTTAGTTAATAAGTCGTCTCTTCCATGGAATGGACAATTTTATGTAATTGAGAACCTAACCATCTTATTTGCAAAAGGCAGAAATCAGATTATTTTTGATCCAATGATGAATATTTAAAATATTAAATAAAAATATATAAATATAAATTTTTATTAATTTTTTTAATATTTAACTTAATATTTACTAAATATTAATATTATAATAAAAAATTATAAAAATTAATTATATATAATATTTTTAATATGTTAAAATTTTAACTATTAAATTTTAATCCAATGGTTAAGAAGGGAGAAGCAAAGAGAAGCAGGGAATGGGGAGAAGCAGGATCCCCCGTTCCCCAGTTGGGGAACTGTTATTTTTTTTTTCCTTAGCACATATTAAATAAAATCACATATGATCATTTATTATATAAAATTTGTATGCATTGAATATTTTTAGGTGAATCTAACTATTGTGAAAACTTCATTTTTCATAAATTATCTGGATCTGAAATTTTAAAAATCATATTGAATATTTTTTAACTATAATTTCAAAAACCTATATTTTCGTTTTAAATTTTAAAATTTCAAAAAAAATTGAAATAAATAATTAAAATTAACTTATTTATCAGCAAAAAGCATCCCTTATGCAATGAGAAAGTATGATTTGACGCAACAAATTAAAATGCCAACGCATTATTTATTTGCGAAAAATATTTACCAACACTTTAAAAAATATAATTTTCAATAAAAAAAATGGAGAGGTCAGAAATTTTCTTTGGTAATAACAGTATCTATAAATTTTTAAAGATAAAAATTTAAATACTTTCGTTATTATGAAAAGTTTAACAACACTACAAATTTACCATTATTGTTGATATTATTCAAATACATATAACCACATAATTTGATATATCATTATCGATTTAATACTGATATGTCCTTGAATCTGAATTATTAAACAAGTTAGGAAACTACCCGATCTATCCTGGTAGGTCAAATTGGAGCCTATTTAGTCCCAATTACTTCGAATTTGGATCGAGTGCAACACAACTAATAAATATAATGTTAAAAAATGGTGAAAATTTGCTTATCGCTATATCCTTTAGAGCTTAAGTCAAAAATCTTTCTACGATGAGAGAAAAATGAAGGGATATAAGATGTGTATGTATTGATGCATGCAAAATGGGAATTGAGCTATTAGTAGAATGTTAGGCTCTAGTAAATGTGCCTGGCCAGGGGAAAACTCCGAGTGATAGAGGATTGGACTTCAAATGTGAGCCTAACCATAGGATGGCTTTGAGAGATGGAGGACTAGGCTCCTGTGGATACACCCGGCCAAGGGATGACTTTGAGAAATGGATGACTTGGTTCTAAAAGGTACACCCGGCCAGAGGTGGTTCTGAGAGATGGAAGATTGAGCTCCTGCGAGTGCGCTTAACCAGAGGACGACTTATAGAGATGGAGGACTTGGTTTCGAAGGATGTGCCCGATCAATGGGCGACTTATAAAGTCACAAGATGAGGCTTCGAAGGGTGCGCCTGGGCATCGGGTGGCTTTGAGATAGAGGACAAGAATCTTGCTTGCGGGGCCCGATTTGCATCACATTTCCCAAAAACTCTTTTGGATAAAGGGAGCGTTGGCAAGCTTGTCTTGTAGGAGTGAATGCCTCGCCGAAATCCTCTCCTACCTACGTACGAAGGGAGTCTTCTTGCACCCAACTACAAGAGTCAACCTTGCCGCTCTAGAGGTGAAGAATTCGAAGGGTGCACAGCACGTCCACATTCATGAGCCTAAATCAAATTGATTGTTCCGACAGTTGGAAGCGATACTTTGAACTTGACAAGAGAATGAAAATCGTGAAGATTAACGTGCTCACCTTTGCCCAGGGTCTGGCTAGAGTAGCTGAGCTCCATCCTTTCTTCTTTTTCACTCTTCTCACCATTTTTTCGTTTGTTGTTGGAAGCTTATTTCTTTAGTTGTCGAGTGCCCTAAGCCCCTCGAGCCCCCTTCTTACCTTTTTCTCTCTTTTCATCGTTTGGATCTCCTCTTTTTATCGAAAAGGATGATGGTCACTTGCCTCATAGGTTGCAAAAAGGGGCCATTACCCTACCTTCTGTGTGCACCATTCCGTATGATTACTACGCTGAGGGTGTTGGACAGGCAAACCTTTCGGAGGCCGTACGCGAACTCTAATTGTCTAAATCGAAAAAATGATACACTGATAGCAGCCACGCCCATTGGTCAGCTATGCGGTGTCTTCTGATTTGGGAAAGTTATTGGATTGTGTTTGCAGGCCCATGCAAGAGTTATTTTTGCTGGGTTAACTTAGGATGAGCTGTCTGGATTTTGGGTTGCACGGAATGCCTCATGGGCCGAGCGATTCTACCTCTAGACTCAAAATTAGGCCACCTACGTATCTCAAGACCCATCACTAACCCTCAATGTTGGGAGGTTTAAAAATTTAACTCCCAACATGTCATGATAGGATGTTGTTGCATACCTTCACGTGCTATTTCCTTCCCGAGGTGCTCTGCAGGCATGCCACACAGTTTGGCAGGATTCTATTCATCATCGCTAGCAGTGCTCTGTAGAGGGCGTTTTGCTAGAGCTAGTTGGATATGCCTAGTTTAATGAATGGTGGCCTCCTCCGTTGACTATAAATGGAGAGGCTTACCAAAGTCCACTGCACAATTCACCCTCCATTTGGCCAAGAGATGTGAGGGTTCGGAGTGAACATGGCTCCTACACCACCGTCGCCTGAAATCATAAGTGGTTCTCGAAGGCTTGAAAATGCGTTTGGAAGATGCCTTTGGCATCCTTGTTTTGACTACTCTTATGTTGTAATATAGGCGGTTTAAGCATAGGATTGTTGTTACCTTCCTCCCCTGCTGGCGTTCAATTGTCCCCTCTAGAGGAATTTCGAAAGGTAGGTGCTACAACCCGTCTGATGTGCTCTCTGGTTCGGGTGAGCACCACCGCTTTCGGTCTTCTCTAGCGTAGTTGCTTTTGGAGGCCACTAGAGGTGGAGTGTAATACCCAAATCTTCATTTGATATATTTTGGATATATTTATTAATTTGGGGTTTTCTCTGATGTATTGGATTAAGGATATTTTTGTAAAAATTTGATAAAGTTTGAATTTGAGAATCTGTGCCCGAGGCACGCTTGAGTAGAGCTGAAATCATGCTTTTATAAATTGCAATTTTCATTGCTGAAATTAGTTTTTGTTGTAGTGCAATTGAAGTATATTCTATGCATAATATGCTCATAAGTAATCGTTTTTTTTTTAAAAAGTAACATATTCAAATAAAATAGCATCTTATTATATTTTTTTAATGTCTCTTATATAAGAATTTTAAATTATCAAATAAAATAATCAATAATAATAAATATTTTCAGTTTATCTATATAGGTGATATTTCAAATTGATAATAAGAATTTTTTCAATCAAGAAGCAAAGTGGAGTCATCATCAAATAATTATTGCGGTAATAATATTTCCATTAAACCATCAACTAGTGACCAAAAGGAGTTATAGTGTTTAGTGGCAGCATTATGAAGACTATAGGACTCTATATCTGAACGACCATGACTGGCTGAAGTAAGGGCCCAACCCCGTGGGGTTAGAACCCCTCCATTTTCAACTATTCAATCCTTGAAGATCAGTTGAATTTTCTTTTTTATAATTAAAAAATTATAAAATAAGTTATTTTTTAAATTTTTTGTAAAATATTAAAATATTTATATTGTAAAAAAAATAGTCCAAAAGTATAACTAATAACATACTTTCTAAATTTTTTAAAAAATATAAAATATAGGCAGTTAAATTTTTATTCAACGATTTAAAAGTAAGGAGCTCCAACCCCATAAGGTTAAGTGCGTAGATCCATGATCAGGACATGATCAGCCAATGACAAGTAATTTTGACATCTTTAATAAATAACTGACCTAATAATTAATAGTATTGGTGGTACTAATGCACTCAATCGTTGATCTATGACAATAGTTGGAGAAATCTTTGGCAATGTTTGTTGGCGGTGGTTGCTTTTGGGCTATGGTATACTGTCAATCAATAAAACCTTCTATCAAAGAGTATTTGTCATTAATGGTGAGTATTGTGCTTAAAATTTACCTAAGTTTGTTGCTAAATATAGAAATATTATTGGGTTATTTATTTTCATGCCTCAAACACCACTAAGCACATAAAATATTTCTCTATAGAGCGCTAAATACTAAAAATAAAAAAAAAATTTAACAAGTTAATATATTAGCATGCAAATGTACATACCTCATTTTGAAAACGTTGCGTGGCTTTCTTGTTATCATCTGCCCTTAATAGAAGATAGAGTTTCTCCACATTTGGTTGGCTTCTCAAAACCTTTTCTACAAAAACTATACACCCACAAAAATTAAGATAAAACATTATAAGTACATCTTACATACATTTAGTTATATTGGTGAAAAATATGTTAGAGTTGGGAAAGGGAGGTAGGGCAGGGAAAACCTATTAGAAACCTCAATTTTAGTGCCTTTTCTTTTTAATGGATCAGATTTCTTCTTTAAAATAACTTAGAAAATTTGATTATAAAATAAATTAAATATAGTTTAGTATATCATGGTTCTATTTATTAAAATTATCACCGTAAAATTATTATCGTTTGAACGTATGGGGAGGAATAAATTTGGAGGACCATAACATGACCAAAGATGAGAGAGACAGAGAGAGCCCTTTGCTAAAAACCCAGCTCCACCAGTAACTAAAATAGTCTTTTTCTTGAGGAACTGTAAAATGCTTCCAAACTCCATAGCTGATACAATGAAAATAAGATGGAAGATGGAAAAGAGGAGGGAGGGAGATGATCAAGAGGGGTGATGAGGAGAAGCACATGTGACATGCAACTATATATAGAGCTCGGCTTTACCTAATTGTATATATATTTGAGATGACGCTGGTCTAATGAAATGCTATGATGCCTGATGTGTGAACGATGGGGGAATTGCAATATTTAATTTCTTATAGGACGGTGTAATGTCAGCTCAATTATTAAATAGGTACTAATTTAACGATTAATATTTAATATTTTAAAACAAATATAGTATATAAATATTTTTATTTAATTTTTTAAAAACATTGTCACCAGAAATATTTATATTATTAAAAAATAACAATCAAAATATACTATTTTTATATAATTATAAATATTTTTTTAAATTAATTTTTTTTTATTAAATCTCAATTTAATGGATGAGAAGAAAAAAACCCCTTAATAGTCTGATGTGACCTCCTCATGTCCACTAGGGCTGGGGGCTTCCACTATTTTTTTTTCTTTTTAATTTTATGTTTTTAATTTGTATATTTTTAATTTCTTATAAGACACTAACTCATAAAAAATAAAAAATAAAAAATATAAATAAATTTATTTATAAATTAAATTAAAATTTTATTATTATTAAATATACATATTTATATTTATATTTTATAAACCTATTTATGTGTTTCAAGAATCCGAATTGTCGTATGAATTAGATAGTTAATAGTTTTGCTTATATGTCTGAATATAAATAGGTCTAGTTTTTATAATTATAAATATAAATCTTACGTATTATAACAAAATAAATTAGAGGTAAGATATATACAAAATATACTTCCCGATATATCTTTCAACGCTCAAATCAGTAATCTTTCTAATAGATTTGAAAAGATAATGGAAAAAAATGCTAAAAATGAAAGAAGATAGGAATAAGTATATATTTGTAGGGTTATACTCCTCTTGTGTATTCAACTAATTAATGATAAGTATATATTTGGAGATGAGTGTAAAACTACAAAGTTAGATATTACTTTGTAACAGTATATCTCATGATCAATCATAAAGGAGGTGAGCTCTTCATCCTTATGACACATTTGGATTTAATTGTACACTAAATAGACGTCCATAAAGTTTAATAGCTCATACTTAGATGTTAAGTTTGTCCGCAATTCAATTCTTTGTGGCGAAAAGTTATCTTTTGCATATACTTTATACTTTATTCATATCAATAAAATCGACACATACTCACTATTTTTTATTATTTTTCTTGATGAACACTATATTCGGCAACCAATTTGGGTATTAGATTTCCCTTATAAAGCCTGCGTCGAAAACCTTTTTGACTTTTTCTCTTATAATAATGAGTTTCTCTATAGAGTGGTTCATCCATTTTTGTCTAACTAATTTGTGTCTAAGATTAAGGCTTAACCTGTGAACCATCATCTCAATCAGAATCCCTGACATGTTCATTGGTATCAATGCAAACGAGTTTGAGTATTGCTAAAAAAAGTCAATAGTTATCCATATAGTTGATTTGGGAGAGAACCTTTGATCTACATGTATTTCTCTGGCTTGTTCGAATCCAATGGAATTTGCTCAATGGGATTTTCTCCCAAGTTTTAAAATTTAATCAGCATTTTAACCAAGTCTACATCTTGTCACTTGAGGCTTCTTGAGTTTTGAGGTCTTTAGGCTATGGAATTATCTCTTTGGGAGGTTGCCTTTTCCTTTGATTGTTCTTTTTGGATTCAAAAGTTTGAGAATTAAAGGATGAACCCTTTAATGAATGTCCTTCTAATCTGTTCCAAAGAAACTTGAGAACTTGGTTATGGAGTCGACATAGGCTTCTAGTTTCTCAACCTTTACATTCGTATTCAGACAAGTATTTCCGATGCTACTTTCTATTAGGTCGTCATCATGAGAAAGGATATCCTTAGGGTGACATGCTTGACTAAGCCATAATATTGATCATGTTTTTTATTCGATTGAGTAGCTTGATTATCCAATTTTTCATAGGTGATGCCAATTATGTGTCTTGATAATCTCGATTCTCAAGATGCATCATGAATAAAATAATAATTTTATAATTACACAATTTAAAATATTTATTGAGTATGATTATATTTTATAAACTTATAAAATATTAATTTTATAATTATACATTATTAGAATTGTTGCATCCTCAAATTTCGGCCACATATGGGTGAAGGTCCAAACGATTGCTCGGAGCCTCTGGATGCTTTCAGACAGAATCCGAGCAATACACAAATAATCTAGTTGTCCTTTTGGTCTAGTGGGTGTAATTTGGGAGGTAGGGCAAAGGAGGGGAGGTCGATGATGTACGAGATTTGACATGAAAAACCTTCCCGTAAATGAGAAGAAAAAAATTACGATACTTTAATCCGAAAATTAATTTCACTATGCCGTTAGAGATTACAACGGGTCTTTCCCGTAATTTCTTTTCTTTCTTAATAGTAGTTAAGATAGAGTGAATGTTGAGATGTATCTGGAGACCTGAGTTCTATGGGTGCGCTCGGTAGAGGAGCGGCTTAGAGGTATACCCGACGGAGGGGTAGCTTAGAGGTGGGCTAGTAGAGGGCGGCTTAGTGGTGAGCCCGGTAGAGGGGCAGCTTATAATGTGGAAGACTGAGTTCCGTGGAGGAAGAGGGCGGAGCACCTCTTCATCGGATGGAGGGCTGTGGGTCCCTCGTGTTGAAGGAGGAGACTGAAGACCTCTTGATTAAGGACATCTATGTTGGAAGGAGGAGGCTGAGGACCTCTTGGCTATAGACCTTTATGCTGGAAGGAAGATTGATGGCCTCCTGGAAGGAGGGCTAGCAGAGGGCCTCTTGGCTAAGGATATCCATGTTGGGAGGAGGAGGCCGAGGACCTCCACACTGGAAGGTGGAGGCTGAGGACCTCCTGACTAGGGACCTCCATACTGGAAGGTTGAGGGCCTTCTGGATGGAGGGCTGGCTGACGACCTCTTGGTTGGGGACCTCCATGCTGAAAAGAAGAGGTTGAGGACTTCCTGGTTGGGGATCTTCATGCTGGAAGGAGGAGGTTGAAGACTTCCTAGATGGAGGGCAGGTTAAGGACCTCCTGACTGGGAACATCTATGCTAGAAGGAGGAGGCTGAGGACCTCTTGGCTGGGGACTCCATGCTGGAAGGAGGACTTAGAGCCTCCTGGATAGAGGGCTGGCTAAGGACCTCCTGGTTGAGGACCTTCATGCTGAAAGGAGGTTGACAACCTCTTGGCTGGAGACCTCTATGTTGGAAGGAGATTGAGGATCTCCTGGTTGGGGACCTCCATGCTAGAAGGAGGAGGCCGAGGACCTTTTGACTAGGGACCTCCATGCTAGAAGTAGGCCGAGGACTTTTTGGTTGGGGACCTCCATGCTGGAAGAAGGAGGTTGAGGACCTCCTGATTGGGGGCCTCTATGCTGGAAGGAGGCTGAGGACCTCCTGCCTGGGAACCTCCATGATGGAAGAAGGAGATTGAGATCCTTTTGATTAGAGACCTCTATGCTAGAAGGAGGAGGCTGAGGACCTCCTGGCTGGGTCCTCCATGGTGGAAGGAGGTTGAGGACCTCTTGGCTAGGGACTTCCATATAGGAAGGAGGAGGCTGAGGACCTCCTGGATGGAGGGTTGGCTGAGGACCTCCTAGTTCCGGGATGGAGTGCTTCTGTCTCCCAGCGGAGGTCAACCCCTTAAAGGAGGGTAGGCATCCTAGAAGGAGGGCAAATCCTCAACGGAGGATAGGCCCCCTTCTTGGAAATACCCAGCCTTTTGGAGCTTTGTGGAACCCCTTAAAACTTATTAAGCTTCTTGAGCTTGTCATTCTAACCTTGAGGGAGCCTGACTTTATAGTGTGTTCATTGTATGCACTTTTCTTGTAAATAAAATGTGGGACTCTTCACTTTCAAAAATGATGTTGGATTGTGGGCCTGATCTCATTGGGCACATTGTAGCTGGATCCATCACTAGTGCCCCATGTCAGTAGTATGAATTTTTGGCTTCTAACATGGTCATGATGGGATAAGACTGGTCGTGTTGTCCCCTTGGGTCTGACTTGGATTCATTGACCGAATGCTTGACTTTGGAGAGAGAGGATGGAATCGGATTGATGGTTGACCAGCTTGGTTAACCACGTCACTTAATCCAAAGAGCGGAATGGAGAGATAAATATGGTTGACCCGTTTTGCTGACCAATGTGCTCGAATTCAGAAGAGCAGATGGAGACGAAAATGTTGGTTGACCAAATCTGTTGGTCATCCGAGTCTCAGGCAAGGTCCATGACCGCATAGAGGGAAGATCTCAGGCTCGAGATCAGATCTCCTCGCTGTAAGGATGCACTTTGAGAGGTCCGAGGCGACTTGTCTTAAGGTAGATGATCGTTTGGGCTGTGGCAATAGGATGTACCTTACATTCTCTAAAAGGGTTCTTCTCATCGTGTATTGTTGTTGGCAAGTTAGCCAATGAGATTGGGAGTGAGGAGCCCCAAGAAAGCTCAGTTGCTAGAGTTGGGGGAACCCTTGGCTCTTGGGTCGAGTGAATGGGTCAACACCACGACCACGACCAAGGCTGGGATCTCGATTTCATTGACTCCTTATTTGGGGATGCTTCTTTGCTTCTTAGTGGAGTGCTAGGACTGCTGAGCATGGCTTGCATCAGAATCTGATCATTCTCGTAAAGGCAAGTCGTAGCCCTGAGAAGACGCGGTAGTCATCTGAGCCTTCTGGCCTTGACGAACGCGTCTAGTTGGTCACGCTCACTCCTGCCAAGAGGAGGTCGTGGCGTTGAGAAGATGTGATTGCCGACTAAAATTTGAGGCTATCGTTACCGGACCTTTGCTAGCCTAGGCCGTCGCCCGCATGTACCATCAATGCTCGATCCTTTTTTAGGACATTGTAACTTTCATGCGTTTGGTTCTAGTCCACCGACCGTCGTTGATTGATGGTGCTCTCTCCTTCGGGAGGAGATCGCCGCACATATGCTAAAAAGTCCCCTAAGTTTTAAATCCAACCTCCAGGGTTGCTTGGCATTGTGGCCAAGTTTTAAGTTCAGCCTCTTAGGCCTCTCAGATATATCCGAGTTTTAAGTTCGACCTCTAGGGCCGCTCAGATATTGTCGAGTTTTAGGTTCAACCTCCTGAACCACTCGTACATAGTTGAGTTTTAAGTTTGACCTCTTGGGCCGCTCGGACACGGCTGAGTTTTAGAGCAAATAAAAGGGTTACTTTCACTCGACTTAGGGGCAGCCTAGGTAGCATGATTTATATGTAGTATTATGTAATTATATGCATGAACAAATAATAATAATATTCTATTAACGGAAACGTGACTCAAGCAAGCAGTATGATGCATGTAAGACTTACCTGGATTCGGCGTAGAATCGTTATAGGTGTTTGGTGATAGACGATATGCTATGGCATCGGGTCCTTCCCGTTGCTTGGGGTGCATGGTCTGCATGTACCGCCTCGGAGGGTCACGGGGGCACTCTGGCAGGCACCTTCGGCCTGTGGCCCCTATGCTCCATGGAATGTGGTCTCTTGCCTTAGATTGGCTGGGCAGCATACTGCTGTCGTGCTGGATGGCCTATTGACCAGCGGCTTGAGTCTCGTCATCGACTGATACTACCTTTGACGACCCAGACCGGTATAGCGCTTGGCTGGATAGTGAGTATCTGACACTTGGGGCCGATTGTCTGTCCGCATGGCTACCAATAGGGGGGTCGTCGCCACGGGCGACATCACCTCTGGCTGATGTAACAAATCACACATGGGATATTGATCTACTTCGACCCTCTTGGAGTTAGAGGATGGAGCCCCAAGTTTTGAGTCCTTTTCCTTTCAAAAGGTCTCCCAGGCAATGGTCGTCGCCATGGGAGGTGATGTTCTTGGCCGATGTTGGCCGGAATACGGATATAGACCATGTTTATTTCGTTTTCGGGAGGTGGAAAGACTTTTTTTGTCATTTCCACAGACGGCGCCAATATTGCGTCCTCGAATTCCGGCCACGTATTGGTGAAGATTAAAACAATCGCTCGAAACCTCTGAATGCCTTTAGATAGAATCCGTGCAACACAGATAATCTAATTGTCCTTTTGGACTAGTGGGTGTAATCTAGGAGGTACGAGAGAGGAGGGGAGGGCGATGATACCCGAGATTTTACATGAAAAATCTCCCCATAAATGAGAAGAAAAAATTACGGGACTTTAGCCCAAAAATTAACTTCACTATGCCATTAGAGATTACAAGGAGATTACAACGGGTCTTTCCCTTTCTTTCTTTTTCTTTCTCTATAGTAGTTAGGGCAAAGTGAATGTTGGGATGTATCTGGAGGCCTGAGTTCCATGGGTGTGCCCGACAGAGGGGCGGCTTAGAGGTGTGCCCGCAGAGGGCTGTCTAAAAGTGCCCCCGGAGGGCGGTCTAAAAGTGCCCCCGGTGGAGGAGTGGTTTAGAAGTGCGCCCATGGAGGGCGGCTTAGAGGTATGCCAGGAGGAGGGGCAGCTCACCACCCGGAAGATTGAGCTTCGTAAAGGAAGAGGGTGGAGCGCCACTTCACCGGATGGAGGGCTATAGGTCCCTTGTGCTGAAGGAGGAGACTGAGGATCTCCTGACTGAAGACCTCCATGCTAGAAGGAGGAGGTTGAGGACCTTCTAGTTGGGGACCTCCATACTGGAAGGAAGGCAGAGGGCCTCCAGGATGGAGGGCTGGTTGAAGGCCTCTTGGTTGGGGACATCCATATTGGAAGGAGGAGGTTGAGGACCTCCATGCTAGAAGGAGGATGTTGAAGATCTCCTGGTTGGGGATCTCCATACTAGAAGGAAAGTTGAGGGCCTTCTAGATAGAGGGCTGCTAAGAACCTCCCGGGTTGGGGACCTCCATGCTAGAAGGAGGAGGCTAAGGACCTCCTGGTTGGATACCTCCATACTAAAAGGAAGGTTGAGGGCCTCTTTGATGGAGGGCTGGCTGATGACCTCTTGGCTGTGAACCTCTATGCTGGGAGTAGGTTGAGGACCTCTTGGCTTGGGACCTCCATGCCGAAAGGAGGCTGAGGACCTCATGGTTGGGAACCTCCATACTGGAAGGAGCAGGCTGAGGACCTCCTGGATGGAGAGTTGGCTGAGGACCTTTTGGCTCTGGGACGGATTGCTTCTTTCTCTCTGCGGAAGCCTCTCAAAGAAGGGTAGGCTTTTTGGAAGGAGGGCAACTCCTCAACGGAGGATAGACCCCCTTATTGGAAATGTCCAACCTTTTGAGGTTTTGTGGAACCCTTTAAAATTTTTTGAGCTTGTTATTCCAAGTTTAAAAGAGCCTGACTTTATAGTGTATTCCTCATATACACTCTTTTTGTAAAAGTAATGTGGGACTCTTTACTTTTAAAAAATGATATTGGATTGTGAGCCTGATCTAATTGGGCCCATTGTAGCTAGACCCATCAAAAATATTATTGTATTTTATATATTTATTTTATAAAAAATTTAAAACAAAAAATATAATTAAAAGAAAATTTTTAAAAAGGAAAATAATATAAAAATAAAAATTTCAAAAAAAGGGTGGAGGTGGGGCCGCGACACTGCCCCCCCTCGTCCCTCTCCACGACAATAATACCAGTAACATTTTTTTTTTTTTGGTTTCATCCAACGGGCAGGGGGTTGTGCCACAGCCCTACACCTCCCTGTCCACCACAATAGTACCATTTGTATTTTTTTTTATTATTTAGATAATGAAAAAAATCAATTAAATAATATTTTTTTCTACTTATTTGAAACTATTGTCGAAAGAAACTAAATAGATTGTCCTAATTTATACACCCAAAATGGGAGTCAATGACATCTATTTAATTTAAATATATAAAAATTTAATTTTTTATAACTTTAAAAATATATTATTTTTAGGTTATGATCGTGATATGTACCAAAAAAATAAAATAGCCGACAACATTAATTATCGGGATTAATTTTTATATCTTAAATTTTATTTTAATATTAATTTCATCCCTTACATAACGAACGACTTTAATTATAGGGATTACTTATTATATTTTAATATTTTACTTTTATCTTAAATTTTATTTTAATATTAATTATATATATATATATTTATAATTATAAAAAGTATCATTTTTTAGGCTATGATCATGATATGTTAAAAGAAAAAAAACTTAGCCGATGATATTAATTATCAGATTACATTTTGTATCTCAAATTTTATTTTAATATTAATTCCACAACTTTAATTATCATGATTACTTTTTATATTTTAATATCATTTTTAAGATTGGCCCCGAAAGTATAGTAGTCAATTAAACATACCGAAAAAAAACCCAAAGGACGGCAGCCCATCACGCAAACTGTCTAGCCAAAGGCCCTATAAGCAGTGCGGTTAATGGAAGTGGGTTGACCCAAAATTGTTTAATAAGGAGTTTACCATTGTATATAGAGTCGAAAAATGGAGAGAGAAATGGCAGAAAAAATCTACTAAAACCTTAAATTTAATGCATTTTCTTTTTAATTGATCGGATTTCTTCTTTAAAATAACTTAGACAATTTGATTATAAAATAAATTAAATATATTTTAATATATCATGATTCTATTTACAAAAATTATCCTAATGAAATTATCATCTTTTGAACATATGGGAGGATTAAAGTTGGAGGACAATAACATGACCAAAGATGAAAGAGAGAGAGAGAGAGAACCCTTTGCTAAAAACCCAGCTCCACCAGTAATTAAAATAGTCTTTTTCTCGAGGAACTGTAAAATGCTTCCAAACTCCATAGCTGATATAGTGAAAAGATGGAAAAGAGGAGAGAGGGAGATAATCAAGAGGGGTGTTGAGGAGAAGCATGTATGACATGCAATTATATATAGAGCCAAGCTCTACCTAATTAGGCAAGCTCGTATACATATTTAAGATGATGATGGTCTAATGAATGCTATGATGCCTGATGTGCGAACGATGGGAGAGTTGTAATATATAATTCATTATAATACGGTATAATATCTACTCAATTATTAAATATGTACTTATCTAACGGTTGATATTTAATATTTTAAAACAATATAGTATATCAATATTTTTATTTAATTTTTTAAAAATATTGTAACATGAAAATTTTATATTATTAAAAATAACAATCAAAATATACTATTTTTATATAATTTTTAATATTTTTTTAAATTAATGTTTTTTTATTAAATCTCAATTTAATGGATGAGAAGAAAAAAAACCCCTTAATAGACTAACGTGACCTCCTCATGTCCACTAGGGCTGGGGGGCTTTCACTATATATATATATAATTTTATATTTTAAATTTATATATTTTTAATTTCTTATAAGATACTAACTCAGAAAAAATAAAAATATAAATAAATTTATTTATAAATTAGATTAAATTTTTATTATTATTAAATATACATATTTATATTTATATTTTATAAACCTATTAATGCGTTTCGAGAATCTGAATTGTCATACGAATTAGATAGTTAATAGCTTCGTTTAGATGTTTGAATATAAATGGGTCTAATTTTGATAATTATAAATCTAAATCTTATCTACCACAATAAAATAAATTGGATGTAAGAGGTATGTGAGATTTATTCCCCAATATATCTTTCAATACTCAAATTAATTATCTTTCTAATAGATTTGAAAAGATAATGGGAAAAAAATGCTAAAAATAAAAGAAGATGAAAATGAGAATATATTTTTGGGGTTATATTCCTCTTGTGTACTCGACTAATTGAGATTGAGTATATATTTGGAGATGAGTGTAAAACTACGAAGTTAGACATTACTTTGTAACAATATATCTCATGATCAGTCATAAAGGAGGTGAACTCTTCATCCTTACAACACATTTGAATTTGATTGTATACTAAATAGACGTCCATAAAATTTAATAGCTCATACTTAAATGTTAAGTTTATCGGCAATTTAATTTTCTGTGGTGAAAAGTTATCTTTCGGATATACTTTATTCATGTTAGTAAAATCGACATATACTCACTATTTTTCATTACTTTTCTTGATGAACACTATATTTGACAATTAAATCCGGTATTAGATTTCCCTTATGAAGCTTGCGTGGAAAACTTTTTTGACTTCTTCTCTCATAATAATGAGTTTCTCCTTTGAGTTGGTTCATCCGTTTTGCCTAACTAGTTTGTGTTTAAGATTAGGGCCTAACCTATGGACTATCATCTCAGTTGGAATCCTTAAGACATCTATTGGTATCAGTGCAAACACATCTGAGTATTGCTAAAAAAGTCAATAGTTATCCATATAGTTGAATCGGGAGAGAACCTTTGATCTACACGTATTTCTCTGGCTCGTTCGAATCCAATGGAATTTGCCCAATGGGCTTTTCTCCCAAGTTCTAAAATTTAATCAACATTTTAACCAAGTCTATATCCTGTCACTTGAGGCTTTTCGAGTTTTGAGGTCTTTAGATTGCGGAATTATCTCATTAGGAGGTTGCCTCTTCCTCCGATTATTCTTTTTTGATGCAAAAGTTTGAAAATTGGAGGATGAAGCCTTCAATGAATGTCCCTCTAATCTGTTCCAGAGGAACTTGAAAACTTAGTTATGGAGTCGACACAAGCTGCCAGTATCTCAACGTTTACATTTGCATTTAGACAAGTATTTCTGATACTACTTTCTATTAGGTCGTCATCATGAAAAAGGACATCCATAGGGTGACATACTTGACTAAGCCATAATATTGATTATATTTTTCCTTTGAATGAGCAGCTTGATTATCGCATTTTTCACAGGTGATGCCACTTATGTGTCTTGATAATCTAGATTTTTGAGATGCATCACATATAAAATAATAATTTTATAATTACATATTTTAAAATTTTATTAAGTATGATTATATTTTATAAATTTACAAAATATTATTTTTATAATTATACATCATTAGAATATTATTGTGTTTTGTATATTTATTTTATAAAAAATTTAAAACCAAAAATATAATTAAAATAAAATTTTTAAAAAGGAAAATAATATAAAAATAAAAATTCTTAAAAATGGTGGGGAGGGGCTGCCACACAGCCCCGTCGTCCCTCTCCACGACAATAATACCAATAACATTTTTATTTTCGTTTCATCCAACGGGCAGGGGGTTGTGCCACAGCCCTTCACGTCCCTGCCCCCACAATAATGCCATTAGTATTTTTTTTTGTTATTATTTGGATAATGAAAAAAATAAATTAAATAATATTTTTTTCCACTTATTTGAAATTATTGTTGAAAGAAACTAAATAGATGGTCCTAATTTATACACCCAAAATGGGAGTCAATGACATCTATTTAATTTAAAAATATAAAAATTTAATTTTTTATAACTCTAAAAAAAATATTATTTTTTAGGTTATGGTTGTGATACGTAAAAAAAAAAAAAAATAAAAATCATAGCCGACGACATTAATTATGAGGATTAATTTTTATATCTTAAATTTTATTTTATTATTAATTACATCCCTCACATAGTCGTCAACTTTAATTATTGAGATTATTTATTATTTTTTAATATTTTATTTTTATTCTAAATTTTATTTTAATATTAATTAATTACATATATTATAATTATAAAAAAAATATCATTTTTAGGCTATGATCATGATATGTAAAAAAAAAAAAAGCCATAGCCGACAACATTAATTATCAGGATTACTTTTTATATCTAAAATTTTATTTTCATATTAACTCAATCCCTCACAAAGTTGACAACTTTAATTATCGGGATTACTTTTTAATATTTTATTATTATTCTCAAGGCTGGGGCTTAGGAAGCGCAGCAGTAACCAGCTTAGCACACCGGAAAGAGAGAAGCCCAAAGGATGACGGCCCATCATGCAAACTGTTGAGCCAAAGGCCCAATAAGAGATACGATTAGCTCAAGCGGGTTTACCAGTAACTGTTTAATAAAGAGTAGGCAATTAGGGCTGCGCACAATGCTGTGCCCATGGTCACCCTTCCTGCATGGTTGCTGATAGTCCCGACAGCACAGCGCAGGAAAGTATATTGAACTTACAATAATACGGTTACGACAACTGTCCTGATAGGTCAACAAATATTCATAATATATTGTCCAAAATTACGCATCGTCTCAGGATGACAATCGTGGCTTAGCAAATCTTCCTGGAAAGCAATTGCCATGCAACGACCTCCAAGATCGTCCTCACAAAGGAAAGAATTTTCCTAGATACCCACGTTACCATATAAGCCTCATGTACAATCGTTGAGATAACTCAATAGATCCGCCAGGGCAACCGTTATTAGCCGGGAGGCCTAAGAAAGCCACACCAACTCCAATTTTATAAATACCTTTTCACCATTGTGGAAAAGGGGACAGAAAAATTCTATCCTTAGAGCATCCCGAAAGGATTGAATGGCTTTCCCTTGAGCCACTGTGCATAAAAGTGCATCATCTCTCAAATCACATAACCCAAGAGTGCTAACTCTCTCAAAAGCGGCTCCTCAACAAGCGCATCAATCAAAGCCTAGTCCTCCACTCCACATTCATCCCCCTCCTACGTGCATCCACGTACCTTATATCTTTCATCTTTTTCTCCCTCACAAAAAGATTTCTAATTTGAGTGCTGGAGGATATATCGGGATACAAGTCCTGCAACCCTCTAACCTTTCGTTTATTTATTGTGGTGTGTAAGATTCAGATTATTAGGAATGGAGCCCGAAACTACTTTTGTTTGACAAATTAGGAAAGGTCAAATAGCTCCCTAATTTGCATGGCAATCTAGATCAGGGACATATTATTAGTGCCATCTGTGAAAAACGATTGAAAAGTCTAACCACCACCTGTACAGAAGAAAACATGGTCTATACCAAGGTACAAGCTAGTACACCGGCTAGAGACGTAGTCTCCCATGGAGATGACCCCTCCGTGGGTAGCCATACAAAGAACAATAGGCCCCAAATGTGTGAACGCTCGCTGCCCAGATAGAGGAGCCTCTAATTCCCAACTACTAACAATGTCACCGAGTATGAAACTTTACTTGCTAGGCTTCAGCTGGTATGTGAATGCTCAGCGAAGCACCTAATCTTCTACAACAACTCGGAAATGGTCGTCAGTCAAGTCCTTAGGAATTTTGAGGTGTCTGGCCCCTTGCACGCGAGATACCCTGTTAGAGCGAAAAGAATAACCTAGATATTAGACCAAGTCGAGGTAATACACTTCCCAAGGGAGGGTAACTGGAAGGCAAACCAACTGGCCAAGGCAGCGACGATCGAAAGTTCAGAGCAGTACTCTCGGGACATACGAGAAGTTCTGAACTCTCCAAGTATAGAGGAGCCCGAGCAAGAAGTGCTACAGAAATCAAACAAAGAAAACTAGATGGCCCTATACCGAATGTACATCACCGATGACACTCTGTCAGACACCCCAGAAGATGTCAACCGCATGAAAAAGATGACTGGCTGGTACACCATCGTGGATGAAAAACTATACTGTCGTGGGTACAGCCCGTACATGTGATGTCTCACGCCGTAAGAAACTGATTACTTGCTAGCGAGATACACCTTGTCATTTGTGGGTCACACATTGGAAGTAAGAACCTCGCCTTTAAAGTAATGCGATAGGGCTTCTATTGGCCTACGATTAAGCAGAACACTATGAAATTTGTGAAGAAATACGAGAATTGCCAAATCTACAGCTCCATTCCTCATCAACCACGCACAGAACTGTAGGTCCTACAGTCTCTGTGGCCATTCATGTAATAGGGGGTCGACATACTTGATCCTCTACCCATTGCATCTGGGTAAAAGAAATTTGTCATGATCAATATCGACTATCTCACGAAATGGGTTGAAACCTCCCCATTGACTTAGATAATCGAATAAAATGCAACAGAGTTTGTTTGGTAAAGTATCATATGCAGATTTGGAATTTTTGAGGACATAGCGACCGGTAATGGAACCAAATTCATCGATAAATGCTTCACCAAGTACTGTTTGAGTTTGAAAATCAAGCCGGTTCACACAATTGTTACCTATCCACACGTGAACGGGTAATGGAGGTGACGAATCAAATCCTATTACACGGATTGAAGACAAAACTAGAAGACACAGGGAGCTCTTGGGTGGACGAACTACCCTCTATACTGTGGTCATACTAGACGACGCTAAGGGAACTTACCCACGAGACTCCCTTTAGCCTATGCTATGGGATTGAGGTGGTTATCCTAATAGAAATAGGACTACCCAACCTTAGTGTCGAGAGTCTCAACCTACTCAACAACTTGGAACAACTCAGAGAGTATCTTGACATACTTGAAGAAGCTAGAGATGCAACCAAGCTACGCATGGCATCCTATCAATAGCAGATTGCTCGGTATTACTATAAGAGGGTAAAAACATGCCAATTTAAGGTAGGAGACTTAGTTTTATGGAGTGTAGAGGCTACTAGAAAAAATGCTAATAGAAACAAACTCTCCCGGAAATAGGAGGGGTTGTTTCTCGTCGAAACAATTCTCTAAAGTGCTGCGTACAAGTTACCCACCTAGAATGACAAACTGATCTCAAGGACATGGAATGCTGTCCACTTTAAAAAAATATTACTAATAATCCATCGATGAATCCAAGTAAGTCAAGCATGCACCATTAGGAATGCTTGTAAAATGTACCATGTTTAAATCAATAAACTAATTATTTATTTGATTTTTGATTGTCCATATGAATACTTGCATGTTTCCGCATAAAATCCAATGACCTAAACTACCCCTATGTTGGGTCAAAGTGCTTCACCTGTGAACCACCTTGCTAAAGCAGGACTAAAATCCAATTTTGGCAATCGAGTGGCCCAAGTGTAGTCGAATGCTACTGTTTGGGGGGCCTTTTGGACTAAAGCAAGACTTCCCCAACTAGGCGGCCATAACAAACCCTGAGGGGCTTTCTTAGCATGCATGTGACAACTCTTCCCGATAGGGACGAGCATTATCAATCAATAATGGTCAGCGGACTTGGATTAGATGTGCGAAGGCAACTACATCCCCCTAATGAGATTGAGCACCAAAGTTTTTGCACGAATGATGACCTTGACTTTGCCAGAGCTCGGTGACTGCAGCAATTATACCCAGTCGACCCCAGTGGGGCTCACGAATAGACATGCGATGACATCCTCTCATAGGAAAGAGTACCGCCCAATAAAACTAAAGTGTTCTGACTTCCTCCTACAGGAACGAACACAATCGGACCCTAGTGTCCACATCAAGCCCGACTACAATAGCAGTAATGCTTAGCTAGTAAGAAGCAAAATATTAAAAACAAGTTCAACATAAACGCAAAAACGTTGACGACATGATCTAGCCATTTTATTAAAGAGTTAAATATTCACAAGGAGCTCCATCCATCTTAAAGGTATAAAACACTGTCGCTACCAATGCCTCAAACGCATGACCATCCTAGGGCTGGGAAGCCGCCACTCCTCTCTCCGAGAAATCCAACAAGTTGGATCAACGTCAGGCACCGCTGTTTTTCCGATTGAAAAAACCAATGGGAAAGTTTAGAGCCTCCAAGGATGCAATCTGTCGACAAAGGAAAATGCCATCCCAGAATCTGAAATTCAGTGCCTAACCAACTTTCTCCTGCCTGAGTCACGTCCTCAACTCCTCCTAAAGACGAGCGTTCTCGCTCCAAATATCGGCGAGGCATTGCTCAGTCTCTTGGAGTGCATCCCTGAGTAAGGCAATCTGATCCAAAGCCTGAGATTTCTTAGGATTTCACCCGGGACTCAGACAGCTTTAGGCTGAGGCTAGTTTCCCAATCTCATCTCTGTAGGGCCTCGACAGCGTCAGCATTCACCCAGCCTTTCATATCTTCAAGCACACTGAGATCGATGCTTGTTTGGGTCAGGCGGGAGATCTTAGCGTGCCACTGGCATTCCATGGCCACCTGTTGGTGCAAACAAGTCTCCATTAGATGTAGCACAACTTGTGGCTGCCAAAAAAGGGGGTCAATCAAGTGGTCCAGCAAGGATGACAATAGATACGAAGCAAGAAGCTGTGAGGCTGGTGCCTCTATGAAAAGCTACTCCTCCACGGGAGATCAGACCGACAAAGCCTCAGGTCAAGGGGTTGGTGAGGACCTCTAGCACAACAACGACACATTGCTAGAACTTGGAGCCAAAGGTGAGGCATCCATGTTCTCCGGGACCGTAGACATTGCCACCCTCAAGCGGAGAACCTCTTGAGCCACATCGGGCATAGGATCGCTCTCCACATGCACCTCAACAACTAGGTTAGCTCTTGGCTCCTCGTCAGCAAAAAGAAGTTGTACTCAGCTAGGGTCGAGGCCCCAATAGGCTCGTCTATGTCACTATCCATGGAGTCATTCACCCCTGCAGGAGAAACAATAGGTAGCTCCCCCAGATCCGTGCAGCCTAGCGGCGAAGGGATGGCTTTTGGCCTCCAAGATGACTCGCTGACCCCCCCACTTGGTGTACCTGACATATTCTGCTTCCGGATCATTCGCAGTCATCTCCTCCATGGCTTGGCAATCTTGCGCCGCCTCCTCAACAAAAATGATGGGAAGTGTCGTGATGCATTCCTCAGTTAACCAGGGAATAGAGATTGTGATGCCCTGCTTAGCCACAGCCAGGGCATCGATCAGTTTGATCGATCCACCGTCCATGGGGGCAGTGGTTTCCACGAGGGAAACTAATGGGTGCTCACTGTCCACAATAGGTGAGTCCAGCTCATCGGCAACTACCGGGCATGAAGATTCTCCAACCGGCAGGTGAGATGCCTTTGCATAGACCTCCTCAATTTTCCTAACCTCCTTAGAGATAGATAGAGGAAAAGAGGACAGCTCAGCACCACTAGTTGACCCTTCAAGACAGTTATAGATGACTGGCTCATTCTGCCTTCTTTTGTTATGGTAAAGAGGCATTTCCAAGGCCTTTTCATCATCTCCCTTCGTCCTAGCCTCCCACTCAGATATCGCAAATGCCTCTCTGGTGAGCTAGCAGCCAGTGTGGCACAAGTTGGTGATGTTGTCCATGATGAGTTTTGCTAGAACGTCACCAGTGTAGGTGCTGTTAGCTTTGCCCCACTTGTTCAGTATGCATCACTTGAAGTCAGAATGTCATCTGAAGCGGTCCTCCTAATTTTTCACCGAGTCAAGGTTTTTTCTACTTATCTTGAATTTGGGATGAGGGGTGAAGGAGATTCAGTCCTACTCCTAATTGAGGCAAATAATCGCTTTTATCCCCCAAGTGTCCAAAGAAAGTCCCTGGATGCGATAGAAGATGCATAGAGAAACAAGGTATCGAAGGGCGTTAGGGTGGAAGTGAGCCTTAGGAATCTCCAGAGCCCTTAGGATTTGGCCTGACTCCTTCACAAACGGAATGCGAAAACTAGCTTTTAAGTGCTCCTCATAAATGGTGATGAATCTCAAGGGAGGATCGCAAGTCGTATCATCAACCTCGGGAACAACATCCGGAATGTTGTAAGGGATGTTATAGTTCTTGTACATAGACCCCACATCCCTACTAGTGAGCACAGACGAGATCATAGTGATGCCCCGAGAAGCCATGAAATCAAGGGATAAAAAGAAGGCAAACAGGGGTAGAGTGATTTGAAGAATAAAGAGATGCAGAAAGGGCTGGGGACTAGTATTTAAATAGTCGAAACCCCATCCCTAAAACAGTGTTGAATGGGAACCAAAGAGATGCATCCCCATAATTCCATGGTGCACTAGTCTACCAGGTCAATTACGATGATTAACGCAATGCCTCCCTGTGTAGCCTGCGGGCAGCTACCAAGCGAAGTGCCTATGTTAGCGAGTTGATAGAGCTACACAAGTAATGATGCCCTAGCACACTATTTTTTGAGAAATGGCAGACTGACAACCTAGGCAGTCCCATGACCGATTCGGTTAATACACGTCCTGGCCAAATGCTTGGATAGACCAATACAAGTTGCTTCATCAGTGTTTTAGATGGTTGGGTTGTCAGAAATTTCATAATAAGAAATAACATTCAAGCACTTCAACTATTCGTATCAAGTAAAAATATTGGGGCCATGTAACATGTAAATAAATAATGTTAAAAAAGTTTCATTCATTAATTCATTTTATAATGTACAATAAGCTTACAATAATGGATGTACAATTCAAAAGGAATAAAAAATACATGGAGCAGTGACCTGACGTTAGCCATCCAACCAATCTTTAGGATGGGCAATTGCGAAAGGCAAGCATCCTTACTTACTGCTCCATCGAGAGGTTGAACAAATAGGTGGAGCATACAAGAAGCCCCTATTATCCTTGCAAGAAAGAGCAGGCCCGTGACACCCCTCCTTCAGATCAATACCAGAAAGGACTACCCGACATCGACAAAAAGAGAATGGATAGTCGCTTGAACTCAAGCCTTTACCTGGTCAAACGTAAGTTTAGGCCTAGGCCGAGCGCAAAAGAGGAAAATCAAGGTGGCTTTCCTCGCAAAAGAGGGTCAGCAAGGTAAACTTCACGTACATCCTCAGGAATCAGTTTCAAATATTAGAGAAAAACTCCCACCAATTTTGGCCAGTGGCGATATAGGCTTCATGACAGCTCCAAACTCTTACACCGCGTAACTGGTGAACATATTTGCGGCGCAAGGCATAGAGAGCCCCTCCATTTATAGCTGGAAAGAAAATTGGTCAACATTAAATTGAGAGGACAGCGCTGATAATAGAGAATACCCGATTCAAAGAATTCCCCCAAATCTCGCCAGATACAATAAATCAAATCCTGCCTCATTGAGCGACGGATTAGCAGAGTGCTTGGGAAAGGAGCACACATGTAGGCCTGTAGCTAGCATCCAATCAATGACTATACCGAGAGTTAATAAGTCAAGCCTCTCAGTATAGGGGCTAGCGATGAGTATGATTGAGTGCGGGCCAACCCAAAATCCAACCCGTAGGAGTGGTTGTGACCTAGTGGATATTTTCTCAATGCCTAAGCCCAGGAAGTGCAACAGTAGCTAGTTTAGGTCGTGGAAAGGAGAGAAACCCAAAGGACGATAGCCATCATGTAGAGTGTTGAGTCAAAAGCCCTATCAGCAGTGCGGTTAATCTAGGCAGGTCGACCGAAATAGTTCGGTAGGGAGCGGGTGATTAAGGTTGTATACAATGTCGTGCCCATAGTAGCCCCTCCTACATGGCCACCGATAGTCTCGATTGCACAACGCAGGCAAGCTTGTAGAACTTGTAATAATGCGGTAGCAATAACTATCCAGACAACACAACAAATGTTTCCAAGCTATTGCCTGAGATTGCACATCACCTAAGGATGGTAATCGTGACTCAGAAAATCTCCATGGAAAGTAATTACCATGCAGTGACCTCCAGGATCATTCTGGTAAAGGAAATAATGTTCCTAGACAACTATGGTTACTCTATGAATCTTGCGTACAATCATTGAGACAGCTCAACAAATTTGCCAGGGCAACTGTCGTTAGCCGTGAGGCCCAAGGAAGGCCACACCAATTCCAATTCTAAAAATGTCTCTCCATCCTTGCGGGAAAGGGGATTGAGAAATTCTAACCTTAGAGCATCCCAAAAGGATCGAAGGGCTTTCCTCCAAACTACTCTGCTTATGAGTGCATTATCTCTCAAGTTATTCAACTCACGAGTGCCAACTCTCACAAAAATTGCTACCCGCTGAGCACATCTATCAAAACCTAATCCTTCAGTCCATACTCATCCCCCCTACGTGTATCCACACACCTTACATCTTCCGTCTTTCTAGTTTCAATTCGACCCACTAAGAGAGATCAAGCGGCTCCCTGATCTATATAGCAAGGTATTATATATATATATATATGTATGTATATGTATATGTATATGTATGTGAATGTATATATATGTATGTATATATATATGTATGTATGAAACTTATGACTTCATACCTGAGTGATTATGTAACTTATGTAACAATGATGCAAAAGAACCAAATAGGGGCATGTATGAAACTTATGAAAAAAGCAATGGAGCTACATCATTACATATTGATAAAATATTATAATAGGAAAATTCCATAACAAAGTTGGCAGCATGTTGGATCTTGTGTTCTCACAAGGTAAAACAAGTCTACTAGTAGGAAGATCATCAAAATATAAGTGCCTAACAGTACCTCCCATGTTTGATGCATACCTGAGCAATGCTTGTGTATGTTTGATAGTATGTGCAGTGCCTAAAGTTCTCCCGTTTAAATGCTTATATGTAACTAACATGTCTTGTGCCTAATATACACCCGAAATGCGCTTATGCATGAATAGTAGAATAACTCATGTTTATTGTGCTCTCATGTGCCTATCAGGACAGGAGATGGCACTTAATATGCACTTGACTAGCGCTTGAGTGCCGTTCATTTTGGTCATTTTTTGGCTCATAGGGGACGTTATTTTATTATACCCGAATTTGATTGTACATAAAATTGATGTTCATAAAACTTAATAGCTCATGCCAAAATATTAAGTCTACTAGCAAATCAATTCTTGATAGTAGAAAGTTGTCTCCTGAATATGCTTTATTTACGTCAGTGAAATTGACATACATTAACGATTTTTTTATTGCTTTGCTTGACGGGCACTATATTCAACAGCCAATCTAGATGTTGAACTTTTCTTATGAAACCTGCGTCGAGAAACTTTTTGACTACCTCTCTCATGGTAATAAGTTTTTTTATGGAGTAGTTCCTCTGTATTTGCTTGACCAGTTTACATCCAATATTAAGGCCCAACCCATGGACCATCATCTCAGTTAGAATCCCCAATATATCTGCTGTGTCCGTGAAAACACGTTTGAGTTTTATCGAAGAAAAGTCATCAGTTGTCCACGCAGCTGATCCGAGAGAGGATCTCTGATCTACACGTATTTTTTGGGCTTGCTCTGATCCAATGGGATTCACACAGTTGACCTACCCGATTGATCCTGCTGTAGGATTGATTTGTCTTGGAGGTCGTACTCCTCAATTAGTTGATTTAGACTGATTGAATTGTAGACCGAAGGTAAGGCCACTACTAGAAAAGTTAGCATTCAAGAGGCTGTCTTTGGGTGTATTCTTAATATGACTTCCGATTGAATGGTTCCTTGGATTGGTACAAGTTCATTGTCCAACCTATATAGGGGACACTCGGCTGACCTCCTTTATCCCTTTTTTAATCCGATATTAAAATAGGTATCAAGGTAAAGTAAATTATCAAAACTTTTATTATTAATGAAGACTCATTTTAGTTGGTAATAAAAGGTATTGTCCAAAATAAGTATAGATACAATAAAATGGTTAGAATTAGGGGTTACTACATGAGTCACATCATTATTACTAAAATTAATGATATCATTCCTTATTCTTAATATCTATTTCTTACTGTTTGAAGTTTTCTCATGGTGATCTGGAGCATTACTTTTGGGTGGCATTGTTGATATCATATTTAGTACTCCGACTGTTACTCGGTTGCACCATTATTATAATATCGAATTTTTATTTGATTTAATTAGGTAATATATATTATTTTGGATAGATTAGATGTATGAAAAATAAAAATACATTGTGAAAATTTGAAGAAATTCGGAGTGGCCAAGCTGGCACCTAAAATGTGCCCACCGTACGCTTGAGCGTAGAAAGCTGTGGGGCTTGGCGCTCGAGGGATACCTACGGCAGTGCTCGAGTGCCAATTGCCATAAGATAGGCACTTGAGGTGTGTCTATGTGGTGCTTGAGCACCATTGGTCCATTTAAGTAGCAGTAGCACCACTGTTTAGCATTTCTCACTGATGAAGATAGTGGAGGAGAGAGAGGGAGAAAGAGAAAGAAGAGAGAGGAAGAAAAACAGTGGTGGTTCAGAATATCCTTTTATCAGACTTGTTTAGTAAAAGATTGAGATAAGTATCCTTAGATTCTATTCTTGGTTTGTTTTTGTATCTAATAAATTTTACTCATATTTGAAAGTTTATTGTATATATGTTATTTTTATTTACTCTATTTATTTCTATTTGTATTTGCATGTCATATTTACCGGTTGTTTTGAAATTTTATTCGGGATTTATAAATATTTACAAGTTTTATTTATTTTATAAAAAAATTGGTGAATATTTAAAATAGTATATTTATATATTAGTACTATTAAAAAGTCATTAAAACTTGCATGAACCATGCATTGGTATATATGTATTGCTATCTAGGGTTAAGGATCTCTACCTTTATGATTTAATTAGATATGTGACTCTTTCCTAATGGGGAAAGCTTTGTCACCCTTTCCCGACAGGAAAAGTTTTTGACTCCCTTTTTCTTTGACATATAAGGTTTTGTGATATAGATTACCCTCCCTATTTGTATTTTAATGAGAATAATCGTAAGTTGATTAGATAGAGTTAATATATTCGAACATTCTAATATATCAAATAGACCTGAGGATTGCACCAAACTCTACGAGTAGCAAGACATAGTGGCTTATACCTTATCTATAGAAAAGTATATATAGATGGTCATACCCGTGGGTCTAAATACTGGTTGTTATGACTCAAGTTAGTCTTTTGATCTTTACTTCTCCAATTTGTATATATTTTAGATTTTGAGATGTTTTCTGCATTGATTTGTATTAAATTTCGTCTAAGATTTGCAGGTTTGCCCTCAAATGGGAATTGGTCAATCTTATATATTGATTATGTGATTTCGTTATAGAACATATTTTATTCAGAATATGTCCTGTTAGACTATATTTTAATTTAAATTATATTTTGAGTACAAGGCCACCTTCGGACTTTCAGTATTGGTATTTCAAATTTGTAACTTCTACGCATTTTGAATGTATTTATGAAACATCCTTTTGATTTTAGATATTATTATTTATTATATTATATAGATACTTGTTGAACTCTCAACTTACAATTTTACTTCTTATCCCTTTAAATTAATGGGTTTAGATACATTGTAGGAGCTTGGTCATAATTTGCCTACAGTTCGTCTATTTTGAAAAGTTTTAGTATTTTATTCTGATCGCGACAGTGTTAGTTGTAATATTTTTGATATTGGTTAATGGATGGATGTTGACCAATGGTGATATGTATAGTTGGGATGTTATTTATGTTTTGGGCATATTTATGGTTGGTTTGTCCCTCTTTTACTGCACATGTAGTAGGTCATTTATTTTATTATTCAGATGATTTATCTGATAAGATCCTATATTTAGTAAAATTTTATTGTTGTCATATTGGGTTATATGGTTCGTCTGTTAAGCCACGCTTAAAATTTAAATTTGATTATTGTTTTAATTTAACTGGATTTTAATTTTGTGGGTTATTATTATTTGAAAAATATTATTAAGGCTTACCTTAGTCTGCGTTCATAACAGTTGTTCTTATAGTTTTATCTCGTCATTATTAACACTTTTGAGGGCTTGTCCCAAATCTCTCAAGAACTTATTGATATACCTTCTTCGAATGAAGGTTTCAATCTCCTTCTATAAAGTCCAAAAGTCCTCAGTACGATGACTTGGAGATCAATGGTAGATGCGGTATTTTGACTGGTCTCCTCCTTTTGGGTTCTTGATCGGTTTGGACCACTTCAAAAATTTTTTATTTTAAAATTGTATCAAAATATTTGTTTGAGTGTTGTTCAAAAGAATTATGTTCAAAGGTCTGTATTTCCTTCTAATGCTTGATTCCTTCCTTAGTTGCTTTTTAGGATCTCGAGTGGAGGACTTGTCACCATTCCACTTTTTATTACCAGTTGGATCTGGGTGGTGGTCTATATACTCCAACCTCTTTGTTTCGTTTGCTTTTTCAGTGGTAATATATGTTCAGGTGATGGTCTTTACCTCAATGAAGGTCATAGGCTATAATTAAACCAAATATTTAAAAAATCTACCCGACTACACAGTTACCATGATGGAGTTCAACTTTACATCGTTGGTTAGTCACAATATTCATTGGGTCTTTTTAAACTGGGCCAAGAAGTATTTCAAACTTTCATTTCGTCCTTACTGGATATGGATAAGGTGCTATGGTTATTTTTCTTCCCTCCTGTTAGAAGAAAACTGTGGGAGGAATCTATCAACTAATTCTTTGAAAGATCAGATCAATTCTAGTGCTTATCGATAGAACCAAATTTGTGCATTCCCTTTTAAGGTCAAAGGTAAGTAGAGATATAGGGCAGAATCATCTAGGCCCTGGAATCCCAATAAGGTACGAACATGATTCAAATAGTCCATGGGATTAGAATTACCATTGTAGGATTCTAAAGTTGACATTTTGAACTTGACAGGAAGTCGATGTATCTCAATTTTCCTTACAAATGATGACCTACCTAAGCTGGTCAAATATTTAGCCTTGTTTTTTCGGAACAGTTGTTACTTGATCTTTCTAATTCTCTCCTCTACTTGGGATGTGACGCAACTCTCTTTACGTTGAGGAATATGATCGACTCCGAATGGTTTAACAAAACATGGGAGACTAGTTGACTATGGATTTTTCTCAGAAGACTTCTGCTTGAAGCTTTGTCACAACCCGAAGGTTTCTCCATATCTCGGGAACAATGTAGGTTTCTCCATTTAGGCATTTCCTCTCGGGTTCCAGAATATAATCGGCCTTTCAGCAGAGTTTGGATTTTGTCACTCGAGGTTTCTCGAGTTTCAAAGTTTTTAGGTTACGGAATTACTTCCTTGGGAGGTTGCATTTTCCTCAGATTCTTCTTTCTAGATGCGGAAATTTGAGAATTAGATAATGTAGCCCTCTCGTCCATGTCCACCACAATAATACCATTAGTGTTTTTTTTTGTTATTATTTGGACAATGAAAAAACCAATTAAATAATATTTTTGCCACTTATATGAAATTATTGTAGAAAGAAACTAAATAAATGGTCCTGATTTATATACCCCAAATGGGAGACAATGACATCTATTTAATTTAAAAATATAAAAATTTAATTTTTTATAATTCTAAAAAAAATTCTCTTTTTAGGTTGTGATCGTGATATGTTTAAAAAAATTCATAGCCGACGACATTAATTATCGAGATTACTTTTTATATCTTAAATTTTATTTTGACATTAATTCCATCCCTCACATAGCCGACAACTTTAATTATCGGGACTACTTATTATTTTTTTAATATTTTATTTTTATATTAAATTTTATTTTAATATATATTCAAATCATCATATTTAACACTGTTTTAGTTCTTAGGGTTTCTTCCTATGACATGTGTAGTGACATATGCCTCATAATCAATTAATTAAAAAAAAATTGGAATATTATTAGAAACGTAAAATACTAAAAAGAAATTAAATAATAAAAATTATATATATATATATTTTAAAATATTACTACTAATAATAACTTGTTTGTCTTCCTGAATTTTTTAAACGTCAAATCTAAGTCGATGTCTTAGAGGATGGGCACTCTAACCCTGGCCTATTCGGGCCGGAGGTGCGGTGCCGCATGGCTACAACACAACGATAGTGTCACATTTTTTATATAATAATATTTTAATAATATGTGATTATAAAATTATAATTTTATAAATTTATAATACAATCCTACTTATACAATAATATTTTAAAATGTGTCATTATAATATTTTTTTCATAAGTTTTTATAATATAAATATAAACATGTATATTTAATAGATAATTTAATTTAATTTATAATCAAATTTATTTATACTTTTAATTTTTTATGTGTTAGAATTTCATAAGAATAATTAAAATTTTAAAATATAGAAAAAATTGAAGTACCCCTACTTATTGAATTTGATCTAACAGGCAGGGGGTGCGGCACAGCCCTCAGGCCCAGCATACTGATACTGGATGACAAATAATGAAAATGACATAAGAAATAAATGATATGGCCCATAAAATATGCACTTATATAAAATTTGTGACCCATCATTATCCAACTTGGTAGCAGTAGGAGTGTCTCCATGGGGTGTGACTTTGCGAGCCGAGCATTTAGAGTGCATATCCATGATAGGCGGCTACCTTATAGTTTTAGATACAACCATGATCTTTCAGATTTGTTAGGTATATTTTGTATCACTATATTCTATAACCGTATATGGTCGTTCATTGGCGATACTTTTATTGTCATGAAGATCTATATTAGTTTTATATGCAATATTTGTCGATATACAACTCCGAGTATCGACACCTGCCAAACGCATGAACCACACCAAAATACTATTTGCATGTGTCTGTGATATACCGGTTTTCGAATATCGTAATTGCGGATAATTAAACTAATATGATCAAAATTGGGCTTAATTTATGTGAAAAAATTAAATTTCGGGACTGTAGGTCCAATCGGCAGAAGAATGCCCGTTGGGTGCCAGAGGTGGGGTTGCAGTGCCGGGTCCAGTGGACCTGCACCTGCTGGGCGCTTGAGCACCCGTGGCAAGCGCAGGACCCAACAGGTCCGTGCCTGTTGGGCGTCGGAGCGCCGGCCCGAAATATAAAAAACTGTGAGGGTTTTTTGCTTCTTTATTTTCGGCCTCTACACTAGAAGAAGAGTGAAGGGGAGAGGGAGTAGAGAAAGAATGAAGGAACCGAGGTCCCGATGTTCGAATTAATCATAATTTATTCATGATTTAGTTTTGAAAATTATGTTGCATACTTTTGGGAAGGTATTTGATATCTGGACACTCTAAAGTTACATTTTGCTTATGGTGGTAAGAATCTTTTATATGTTCTAAGCTTTATAATGATTTATGTATATATATTATGAATATGTTAATTTAATATGCTCCGAAAATCATTTCATAAATCGGCTGTAAAAGAATTATTGATTGAAAAACTTATAATTCTATCTGGTATAAAATAAAAAGGAATTCTTAATCCTCTCAAGCTCTAAAGAAAGTTACGTATAAATTAAGAACACGTGAGGATTTAAGATCATGAGGAAGATAAAAATATAAATCTGAATTAACTTTATGAAAAAACAAACCAAGAAGGGATATTCTGCGATTAACCGATGAACTGACGAACCACTCTCCTAAATAAAGAATCATGTGCTTGAAAGCAGGATTCTCTAAAGGAATAAGAAACTAAGAACTTAGACCAAAGATTGTTGAACAGATAGTATATTTTAATATGTCATTAATATTACGGTGAAAACTCAAAGATTATTCTGACCGTATATTGTAGTAGGTGATATTTCTTAACAAATTTTAATATATTATAGTGGAAGGCCGTTGTCTGTTTAGGTGCCACTTACAACTGCTTAGCCCTGTTTATAGAGTGAATATGTAGATAGCTCGCATATGAGTTTTGAATAGAAGAAGATGGCTTTTGATTGTGTAGGAGTATACACAATCCATACGACGACTAATCGCTCATTTAGACAATAAGGCCTACTAGTCACTGGTCCCTCAATGAAATAATTTCTCAGTATGAGTTGATAATTAAGAAAATAATAAAGGAAATGAACAAAAAAATATATAACAAATTATGAAATTATTCTTTTTGAACCATGATTTATAATCTCATATGCATCTCTGTTTCCTCCTATATGAATTATTATATATTTGAATATGAAATTTTATATGTCCTTTGATATATATATACCTTACTGAGTTTTTGGCTCACCCTTACTATTTTTTCTCCATCAAGATGAGTACGAGTTGTACCCGATATGATAGAATAGATAATTTAAGTCGGCTAAGCTCGAAGGCGTTGAAGATGACCTCATGGACTTAGTTATGTAATTTTATATCATCTAATGGAATATTTTATATTTCTGATAGATTTGTTCACAGAGATATATATATATGTGTGTGTGTGTGTGTGTGTGTGTGTGTGTGATGTTATATATATAGTCTAACTTCTACTATATTTAATGGATATAGATACTTTCATAGGTTTTTATGGTTTATTTAGGTATTTAGTGGGATCTTATTTGAGCCTACGTTATAATTTAAATTATGATATCAGTGCCACGTATTTTGTTGTGGCTTGTGGATCCTGCGTTGTGATGAATGTGAGTTGTGCGTGTTGTACAAGATAATTTACAGGTTTTATATTTGATTAACGTTCGTATTACAATCAAAATTTTACCGAATTTTCAGTTGAAAATATGATATCTCACAGTGTCCATACTCGAGGAGCGCCTGAACCATACACGAGTGCCATTTCTCAAGGCATCAATTACCGAGAGCAAGTGCTTGAGGCATGCCCGATGTGCTCCTGATGCACCATTTGTTGAGTGCCAGCATTCGAGCACTAGAGCGTAGACCTTGTGCTAGACTAGCATCTGAGCCTTTTTTATAAATAGCCACATTCTTCTCATTATTCAAGGCTTTTGGAGAAATATTTTGACAAGGATTTATCAAAAAAGTTCTCACTTTTGTGCTTATTAGTTGTTCCATTTGAGAAAACTTATCATTGACTATTATGCTTCTAGTATAAAGTTTTCTCACCTCATTTTACTTTATCATACACATCGTTTTTTTGCTTGTTAAACTTCGTAATCGACGTAGATGATGTGAAAATTGGGATCCAGTGGTGTGTGGAGTTTTGCTGGCTCGTGAAGGAAGATTGACAAGAAGATCGAAAGGTATCTAATTTTATTGCCGTGAAAAAATTTAGGAAGTTCATTGGTAGGGGTCACAAGATGGGAGTAAATTAACTAAATTAGTATATTTATACCACCCAATTATAAGTTGATTTTTTTAGTATACTTCTTCCTTGGCCATAGAAACTCAAAGGGTTTTACTCAATGGCCATAAAAATTGTGCTTATATATTATATGTCATTTATCATTTGATTCATCCAAATCTGAATATACTTTACGTATATTATATATTTTTATTTTTATTTATTTCATAATTTAAAAAATGGGTCAAAACAAATTATATTTTTAGACTCGATAGTCCATTTCAGGGTTAATATTTATCATAAAAAAGCTTCTAAATGAGATAATAATTTTTGTTGACCCAATTCTATTTAACTAAAAAAAATTGGTTTAATAAAATTTAATAACAAGCTATCATGTTGTATTTAATAAATTCCAATAACAATTATTAGTTGCAAAGTTAGTGAAATGTACTTACTCTAATAAGAGGAGTTTTATTTCTGATAAATATATATATATTAGTTTATAATTTTAATAATTGCTAGAAATAATCAAAAAACTCATGTCCCAAAGAATATTTTAAATGCAATGTTCAATTAGTTGTAATTTTTTTATTAAAAGTTGATGGGTACTGATATTTAAAACTCATTTAGAAGATCCATTTCCTTAAGGTTGGTCCTCAGAGTCACAGAGACCTAGTAGGCCCAAGAGACCCAAGAGATCCAGAGAATTGGGGCAACCCAAGGGGCATAATGGACCCCGAGTCCATTACGGCCCGAGAACGCTCTAACGGACCGCAGACTTCCTACGCTTGCAAAATTGGCGTGCCATGGTTTGGTGACTGAACCTGTCAGATTACAGAAAGAATGATGGTCTGCATGGCGCGGCCGATCACTGCAGAAGTGACGTCACGCAAATCAACCTGCATACACGCTACCTCCTTGACGCAGTAAGCTAGATTGGTTGACTTGGTGGTAGGTATCTCTGCACACGCCAACTCCACGTGGGTACTCCATGTAGAAAGATTTATCCACTATAAATACATTTACTATGTACATATCAAAGGATCGATCTCTGAGCATTCTTAACTTGCATTTACCCTGTTAACAAAAGAGATAAAGAAGAGAGAAAAATTGTATCACTCTTCACTTCACTGCAACCTCCTTGTAATCAACAAACAATAGTGAAGTAAGTTCTCGAATGCAGGGTCCCATGGTTTGTCCTTATTTTTAAGAGGAGGTTTTCCACATAAAAGGTTGGATTGTCTTTATCCTTGTATTTCCTCTCTTTCTCTACTCCTTATACCTGCTTTTGATTTTTTGTATTGTATGGGTTTTATCCGAGTACACATAAAAGATCCGCGGACTCATCTAGATCCTCACCCATGCAACTACGTAAGATCTAAGGACGCAACAGAAACAAAATTAAAATATATAATGTTTAATTTAACTTAATTTTATTTAATTTTATTATCAGCTTTAATTTTGTAATAAATTAACTCACACTTTTTTTTTAATTTTAAGAAATTAAAACATAAAATTAGAATTCTAATTTTGACTAACACCAAATAACATAATTAAAATTAGATCTAAAATTTTAATTTTAATTACACTTTTTAGGTTACAATTATGTAGCAATAATGTAAAGGACCCAAACAAAGTTGGCAGCATGTTGGATTTTGTGTTCTCACAAGGTAACACAAATCTGCTATTGTGAAGATCATCAAAATACATGTGCTTAATAGTATGTCCTGTGTTTGATGTGTAACTGAGCCACGCTTGTGCATTTGACAGTATATGCAGCGCCTAAAATTCTCCCATTGAAACTATCATATATCACTAACATGTCTTGTGCCTGATATATATCTAAAATGCGCTTATGCAAGAATAATAAAATAACTCACATTTATTTTCCTCTCATGCACCCATTAGATCTTACTTTTCTAGTTCACCTATGAAGTATGTACTTCTCAGGTATAGGTATCACTCATGAATGCTAAAAACCTTAAACATATGTATACAAATAATTTTGTTAGTTTCCATAAGCCGCCATTGACATTCAATAACGTCAGCCTCATACTCAAAAATAACCTTTACTATATGCCTCGGATCAGCATGAGATGCAAGTACATATTTAGGGTCTTGTTGTGATACAAGACGCCAGACTGATGCCTCTACCATCTCACTCTGTATTATTTTGAAGATAGTTGACGTATAAATCTGTGCCAATTGGATCATCTATGAAGAATTATTCATGATAAAATTTGAAAAATTTTGCCTTAATTGATAATCTGAAAATAATTCTCTTTCACACATTTCCTCAAAACTCGTTTAAAATGATAAAAAAAATCTCTCAAATTAATATTAAATTTTAAATGTATTTTCAGATTACTATTGAGACTTTCTGACAGTTGTGTACTTCTAATACTCAATGAAAAAAATTTTCTCATATAATAACAAACCCATTTATGGTGAAGCCCGTATATTCCATCTAACAACATTCGGGTATGTGACTCTCCTGCATTGGCCACCGTACTATTCCATACGTTCTCAAAATTGGACTCATTAAATATAAAAAACATACACGATTCAAATATAGCCAATAAGTCCGAACGAGCAGCAAGATGCTTCGTAGCATTTTATAAGATATGCCAAGTACATAAACTATGATAAGTATTACTCATCACCAACTTCAAAGCTTTCGCCATAGCAGTATTTTGATCAGTAAAAATAGTAATGGGAGCCTTGCCACCACGACATTGTAGAAAAGTCTCAAATAGCCATGCAAATGAATTAGTTGTTCCATCATACAATAAAACAGTACCAAATATGACCATTTGCCTATGGTGATTAAACCCACTAAAGATACCAAAGGGCCTCAAACATTTATTAGTCCCATACATAGTATAAAATGTGACTACATCTCTAAAATATTGATAATCTAATATCATTTTTATATCTGCCTAAAAGATATTAGTGACACAGTTATCAGAATCTAATTGCAACTCTTAAAAAATTCAGAGTTTTTTATTTTTTATTTTTGAAAATACATTAAAATAGCCCCTACCTCACTATGTTGCATATGTCGCTGCCGTTTGGCACAAAGGTATGATTTCTGATCTTTTATTGTATAGCCAACTAACCCACTACCACATGCCTCTATCGCTGTAAGCTCAAATGTCTCGCTTGTCCTCAATCTAGGATCATGAGCCATCTCAATAAGTTGGCCCTGTGCGACTGACTTCCCTTTATGATCTTAAAAAATGTCTTGCTTTAGACAGTTCAAATTCGTGATTGTGTTTTGACACGAACGTTTTCACGATAACTTTTATTGTTTCTCTAATAAGTACCACTTCAAATATCGCCTGACATTCATGTTAGAGACATTTGTCTTATTGGCATATTCCGTGACCATATGTATTATTTTATTGATGTCGGGTTGTGGGTTGTCGGTTTAAAATTCATTAAAATTCATTCGGTCCGCCCTCCACGCGCTCGGGCCCGTCCAAGGACCGCCTGCTCGCTTCATGCTCGATGTCCGCTCGAGCATGTAATCGAATGGGGGCCGCTCGATGCTCGCTCACTAGCCGCCGAGCCGGTAAACTGCAACATAGGCCGCTCGCTCGCCCTCCACCCGCTCGGCGCCCGGCCGGGTTTCTGCCGAAACCCTACGGCCGCTCGCCGCGCGCTCGAGCCCCGCTCGAGCGGCGCCAACGGCGGAACTTTCAAACGCGATTTTTGGCTCCTCTATAAATATTGGCTTATATTTTTGAAACCCTAAGGACGCCATATGCTCTCTGTCAGATTATTTTGAGCCTCCATTTGAGAAGAAAGCCTTCATGCTTCAAGATCCTTGTTTCTTCTCTTGAGAAAACTAACTACTACAAGAGTTTCTACATGTTCATAGAAGTTTTCTCACCCACCTTCTTTAGTCATTGAAAGTTTGCCTTCTACCATTGTTGAAGACTTTGGTTCGTGAAGAAGGAGATCCGTTCGTGATTGGCAATTCAAGTGGCACGAGAGGGAAGAGTGGCTTGAAGACCGGAAGGTGTCGGTTCGGTGCTTGTGGGCAAATCCAAGGAGTTCCTTGGTAGGGATCACGTGTCGGGAGTAAGTCGGCTAGGTTAGCGCCGTCGTTACCACCCGGGCTGTAAGTTGATTTTCATAGTGCATTGCTTCCACTGCCGTTGAAGCCGGGAGTGTTTTTCTCGATACCGTGGGTATCGAGTTTCACTCGTCACCAAAACCGGATCTTTATTATTATTGCTTATTGTTGTTTATGTTGTGCATGCTTATTAATTCCGTTTACATCTAGAGTTAAATATCCCTTACGTGTATCGGATATTTAATTTAATTAATTTATTTTATTGCTTCCGCTATACTTGTAGCAGGGGTTGAAAACACGGTAGCACCGAAGCGTGCTTTTTCATTGGTATCGTGAGACTCACCCCGATCCGCGACCCCGATCTAGATGTATACTAGTGGATCGCTCTCCGTTCCTCCCTTCTTTGATGGGAGTAACTATGCTTATTGGAAGGTCCGGATGAGAGCCTTCCTTAAATCAATGGATGAGCGTGTATGGGCGAGTACCCAAATTGGGTGGACTCCACCTAAAAGTGGTGATGAGCTAAAAGCTCTCTCTTTGTGGTCAAAAGAAGAACTTGATGCTTGCAACTGGAATAGTAAGGGGTTACATGCTATTTTCATGGCAGTATCTCCCGATGAGTTTAAACGAATCTCAATGTGTGAGATTTCTAAAGATGCGTGGGATATTTTAGAAACCACTAATGAAGGAACGAAACTAGTGAAAAATTCAAAACTGCAAATGCTCACCACTAGGTTCGAAGAACTAAAAATGCAAGATGATGAAACCTTTGATGAGTTCTATGCAAAATTGAATGATATTGTCAATTCCACGTTTAATTTAGGAGAACGAATCCCTGAGAACAAAATTGTCAGAAAAGTTCTTAGATCACTTCCTGAACGCTTTAGACCTAAGGTCACTGCTATTGAAGAAAGTAAAGACCTTGATAAAATGAAGATCGAAGAACTTGTAGGATCCCTACAAACGTATGAGCACACCTTGCCACAGTCAAGGAAAAACAAATCTCTTGCTCTAAAATCAAGTAGGGACGAGCGAAATCGGGATTCCGATGAAGAATCATGTAGCGATGATGATTTTGCATTATTTGTTAAGAATTTTAAAAAATTCTTAAAGAAAAAGAACTCTTAAATCGAGAAAAACTTGATGTGGACTTAAAACGATCACATAAATTTGAGAAGAAAGACCGTCGTGAACTTAAGGATTCCAAATCAAAAACGACCCAGGACGTTCAATGTCATGA
This sequence comes from Nepenthes gracilis, assembly GCA_033239525.1. Classification (NCBI taxonomy): domain Eukaryota; kingdom Viridiplantae; phylum Streptophyta; class Magnoliopsida; order Caryophyllales; family Nepenthaceae; genus Nepenthes; species Nepenthes gracilis. The sequence continues at coordinate 11,799,851 of BSYO01000024.1, forward strand.
ATGTAAAGGCTTTGGCCACTATCGGGCTGAATGTCCAAACTTTAAACGCCAACAAGGCCAATCCTTCAAAGCTAATGTGACCCTTAGCGATGACGAAGAAGAACAGGGTGAAAATTGTTCTGCTAATGGCCCTGTCAAGTACATGGCTTTTATGACCTCAATGTGTGGAAATTCAGTAGACAATATTGATCAATCGGATGACTCTGAGGCCGAGTCAAAGCTGAATTTGATGGCCTTCAAGAAGCTTATGATAAATTATTTAGGGAATGTTTGAAAGTTAAGAAATTAAATAGAACCCTAAATAATAAGATCATTGATTTGGAACAAGAAAAAATATCTCTTCAATCCAAGGTTGATTCTAAAAGCCAAGAAATTGAGAATCTGAAAATCTCATTCTCTAAACAAATCTCGACCTTGGAATCTGAATTGGAGGCCTCGAGAAAAGATTTGAAACAATTCATAAATGGGTCAACTAAACTTGATCATATGCTCGGATTGGGAAAAAGTGGTGGAAATAAACAAGGTTTGGGGTATGCTGCAAATATTGTTCGTAAAGACCTAAAACCCAAAACTGTTTTTGTTCCCGCCAAGAAAATTTCACATAATCATGCTCACACACCCAAAGTCATCAAGGTCGTGCCTCAACGTGTGAATAACAGATTCGGGTCATCTAATCTAGGTAATCACAAGGCTATGAATATTTTTTCCACCCCTAAATTTGTGCCTACCTGTCATGCTTGTGGAAAAGTTGGCCACATTCGTCCTCAATGCTACACTATAAATCATTGGTACAACCAATAAAAAGGGCTAAACATGAATCAACTTGTTGGTCACATTTCTGATTAAATAAACAAGTTAAAATGTTAAATCAAAAAGTAGCATCGGGAGACAAGTTTGGGTTAAGAAGAGTGAGCTACATGAACCCTTGGCCATTCGTGACAAAAAGGGGAGACTTGATTCTCTTTGATAGGGGAGCTTAGGGGAGACGGAGCGGAGCCTACTTATTTTGGGGGTATTCTTGTTATTTCGGTTTATTATTCTTTGTTAGGGGAGTATTGATTATTTTTGTTAGGGGAGTATTGATTATTTTCGTTAGGGGGAGAATTGGTGTATGTTCTATTGTTGTAGTTGCTTCTCATGCTTATATACCACGCACGCTGTTTTGTGTTTATTATGTATTTTTTGCCTTGCTGGTACTAACCTTACCTGATCAGGAAACTAGAGTGTCACAGGCAGTCAAGCAAGTTTTCAACACTTCGCCTCAGCAGCTCGTGTTTTTAGCTATTTATATTCTTTTATGTTTTTTCTTTGTATCACTAGGCGTAGGTTTTCATGTACACGGGTTTTATCTCGGTGGTGTCTGAACCCGTGATTCTCTTGTATTTCTTTATTTTATGAGTTTTGTCACGGAATTGCCAAAGGGGGAGATTGTTAGAGACTTTTGTCTAATTGGCTTATTCCGTGACCGTATGTATTATTTTATTGATGTCGGGTTGTGGGTTGTCGGTTTAAAATTCATTAAAATTCATTCTCACGGTCCGCCTGCTCCACGCGATGTCCGCTCGGCCTGTAATCGAGACCGCCGATGCTCGCTCACTCATGCTCGATGTCCCACCGCTCGAGCATGTAATCCAAAATACGGGGGCGCCGCTCGATGCTCGCTCACTAGCCGCTCGAGCCGATTTTTGTCCCTCTAAAATATTGGCTTATATTTTGAAACATAGGCCGCTCTCTGCCTCGCCATGCTCCTTGTTTTACCCGCTAGAGCTACCAAGAGTTTACATGTTCATGATTTTCTCACCCACCTTCTTTAGATTGAACCTTCTACCATTGTTGAAGACTTTGGTTCTGAAGAGGAGATCCGTTAGCCAATTCAAGCTCGAGAGGGAAGAGTGGCTTGAAGACCCGGAAGGTGTTCAATTTCAAACGCGATTTTTGGCTCCTCTATAAATATTGGCTTATATTTTTTCAAACCCTAAGGACGCCATATGCTCTCATCAAAAATCGGATTATTTTGAGCCTCCATTTGAGAAGAAATATCTTCATGCTTCAAGATCCTTGTTTCTTCTCTTGAGAAAACTAACTACTACAAGAGTTTCTACATGTTCATTTTAGTTTTCTCACCCACCTTCTTTTCCAGTCATTGAAAGTTTGCCTTCTACCATTGTTGAAGACTTTGGTTCGTGAAGAAGGAGATCCGTTTTTAATCATTCCACAATTGGCAATTCAAGTGGCAATATATAGGAACGAGAGGGAAGAAAGGCTGGAACCTTGAAGATTTTGTACAATAAAGCGAATTTTATCTAAGGTGTCAAATAATTTTGAAGGTTAGGGTTAGTTTTGTGCATGCTGGGCAAATCCAAGGGCCTTCCTTGGTAGGGATCAAAATCGTCTCTAACAATATTGCTCTCTCTCTCGGGATGTATTAGTCGGCTTTTAGGTTAAATATCGCTAAACAACGATATTTAATCGAATTAATTTATTTTATAAAATATGAAAATAGCTTTGTAACGTTACCAGAATGAAAATGAAGCTGTAAGTTGATTTTCATAGTGCATTGCTCTCTACAAGTAAACAAACAAAAAAATTAACGCCGTGAAAAAAGACGGAGTGTTTTTCTCGATCATCCATAAGTGTCAAACTCTATGCCAATGAATGGTGAAATCATCCATAGTTTAATATTTATAATTTTGAGCAAAAATACATCAAAATATCGGATCTTTATTATTATTGCTTATTGTTGTTTATGTTGTGCATGCTTTTATTAATTCAAATTAGATTTGGAAAAACAACGTTTATATAATATCAACAATAGAAAATAAATATCCCTTAAATCGTGTATCATAAACATGGATATTTAATTTAATTAATTTATTTTATTGCTTCCGAATATATACTTTGTACAGTTAAATGCGCATATGAGGTCCGTCCGAAAAGCACCCTCACATGATTTAATATTATCCGAAACGTCACTTTTTCAATTCATATCAGGTTTTTCACCTTTCTAATGTATTTTTTCTACTTTTATTTATTCTCCTCTTACCTTCTTTTCCACAAGTAAACATCCTATAAATTTTAACATTATTAATTTTTGACTTTCTTATAAAAATTTTTTGTACACCAAAACTGATTCTTTTACCATTGTTCTTCCATAAATCCTAAGCATCATCCATAGTGTCAAACTCTATGCCAATGAATGGTGTGTAATCATCCATAGTCTATAATATTCTATTTTTAATCATTCTACATAAAATTAGCACCATGTTACAACACCACTTTGGAATACCATATACATTAATAATGATAATAGTATATTTCAATTTCATTTGTGTTTTTTATTACAAAAAATATCATCTAAAATTTATCAAAAATTTTCTTTATAGAATAATAACCATCAAAATCCCTTTAATTAAATCTAAATAAGTTTTTATTTTTCAGCTTATAATTATGAAACATCACAAAAATTAGAGAGACAACAAAGAACAGACAAGTTTGATACCAGCACTACAACAATATTAATCTTTAGTGACAAAATAATTTGTCACTAAAGATTATAAATTTGTCACTAAAATTTTTAGTAACAAAATATTAATTTGTCACTAAACATTTGTCACAAAATCTTTAGTGACAAATTTTTATTTTGTCACTAAAGAAATTTCTTAGTGACAAAATTTTTGTACAAATAAATTTGTTAGTGACAAAAAATTTTATCACTAAAATGTACAAATAATATTTAAAGGAAATAATTACTATAGTTTAATTTTATATTTAAATTATATACTTCAATGAATAAAGATTTAACACAAATATCAAAAACACAAATAAATTTCATATAAAAAGATAAATTGTCTTACAATAATTAAAAAAACAAGAGCTCTTTTGGCTGCTGTTGTTTAGTACAAAATGACCAAACAAGAGCTTTTTTGGCCTTAGCTTAGTTAGATGTGCTAATGCCATATCAAGCTTACTGTAGATTAGTTAGGATTGGTTGCTTTCAGGAAGAAGGCTGCCTCTTCTAACAGTCCGATGCTGCTTCTGATAATAAGCTGAGGATGAGAATTTGTCATCTCTCTAGAAGTAAAGCATGTAGATTATGCTGTTGAGTAGTGCTCATTTTTAGGAGACAAATGATATTCAAAATCTCCTCGTGGGGCGGTTTCTTCTGAAGTTGTCAAGTTTTCATCTGCACTGGGGGCTTGCCGCCAATATTCCGAGTTTTGTAAAATATGAAAATAGCAGATTTTGATGGGCCCTGCTGAAATCGAGAATGAAAATGAAGCCTTGGCTGAGGTTCCTTGTTTCTTCTTCTGATGCTTTTCTTCCCTTTGCTAAAGGGATGTGCAAACAAAAATATTTCATTAGACGTTAGGTAAACTTTCTAAGTAAGAAGAGGCAGAACAAATATATACCACAAAAAGATATCATATCGGATTAGACCACAGATGTTCCAACTTAGAAGCATTACAACATGAGAAAGCCTTTGAAGAGAAATAAAAACTGGTCTTCTCATCCCACTGAAAAAGACACAACCCAAAAAGAAGATCAACTACATGTCTCAATAAGTATATCTATGCATATGAAGAATCGTTATGATCAATTATACATGCTAGAAGTTTTGAGCAAATTTAGAGAAAACAAAGATGAAGCTTCTGCTGAAGATGATATGCAAGCAGTTCGAAAATGGTGCAAAAGGAAGTTTCGAGGCTCCATCTCGAATATTCTCAATTACATCTAGAGGAAAACGAGGTGGAGTGGAAGAAGAGGGATTCTTTAGATAAATGGCAAAGCAAGATATGTTTCTATGTTCAAATTGGATAGGGTCATTAAAAAGTATGCTCTCAAATTTTTCAATCCTTTAGACTTTGGAAAATCAACAAGCAAAACTAATTTCCTTATAGGGTGTCAACTACTAAATGCGACCCAGGTCATTTTTAGATATAATATCAAGACAATCCGATTGCTAAAGCTGCTTCAGGGAATATTCAATCTTACGGTAGACCAAAGTATGAAATGAATATTAAATAATTGAACTGATCATAAAAATGCATGTCTTCCATGACTTCTGGCCATGGTCATTCAGTCATAACAGTATAAAGGTAAATACAACCACAAATCCCAAAAGCAATTTGGGAAGCTTGCAGGAGATCTAAAAGTTGCGTCTTCCACTCAGAAAACGATTTAAAATGTCAGTTATCTAAAATCATTTGACAAGATTCTGATTAAATCAAATGAAAATCTAATGTTATTCCTCTAATTTTATAACGAGAAATGTTTGTCAAATGCTTCACCATCAGGCTTTGTCCGAAATTTTTCGAAGAATCACCAGCAGTCAACTGTACATCGCAACTAAATCACATAACATTGTAGCTCAATCTTGCACTCTTTTGCAACATTGATTTATTTCTAGTTGGCTATTATCAAGGAAAACAACAAACCCAAGTTTCCAGTTTGTCAAATTTAAATTATTTTCGAAGATTATGGACAGATTGTGCATTCATTGATCTCTAGGATGGTGGTTTCAAAGCTTAAATCATATCCTATTACACATCATTGCCTATCCCTCAATTCTATTCTAGGCCCTAAACCTAATTTTTTGTTAATTGATTTTTGTTACTTATTTTATCATTTATTTCAACTTAGGGAGTTGGGAACAAAATAGTTGCATTATTTCAAAATGGAATTGAATTATTTGTGCGATCATCTCTTGCAGTGTTTTCCTACATTACTTAATAGTCTCAACAACAAGAAATAGCAGGATGTGGCTTGGCAATGGTAGGCGATCAACGACGATCACGCACCGTGCAGGCCGAAGCCCCAACATGCCCTCTGAGCTTCAGAAACAATGACAAATACATCACTTTGTGTCTCATTAAAGTCCTCTTAAAAATTATAATTTTTTAATCAAATATGACGTAAACCGACGGCAAAGGCATTTAACGACGACGGCGGCGGCTCCGATGGCAGCAATCGGCTAACAATGATAATTTCTTAATCAAATATAACTACATAAAATTAGCACCATGTTACAACACCACTTTGGAAACGGTGTCCCTACATGCTAATTTGTATAGCTTATCACTCAATTGAATGTTAGAAAGAGAAAAATTTTAATAGTTTTATATTTTTAATATTAATTATTTACCTTTTATTTGTTATTATTATTATTATTTTTTATTTTTTTACATTATTACATTTATTTAGGCAACATAATTCATCATCTAATTACTCCATAATTATCTGTATCAAATTTATTTTCTTTATACGAATAATAACCATCAAAAAATTTAATTATTATCTTGATAATTAAATCTAAATTATTATTATTAGTTTTTATTTTATTAGCTTATTAATTATTAATAATGAAACATCATCAAAAATTAGAAATACAACAAAAAATAATATTTTTGTCACAAATTTGAATATTAATTACTAATAGTGACAAAAATTATTTGTCCTAATGTTCTATCTTTAAAAATTTTTTTGTATTAAATTCAACTTTCCCATATATATTTTCCAAATGATAATATACCCAGTTAAGTAAAATCCTCAAACTCCCGAATCGAAAGGCACATTGGTGGCCGGCAACCACGAACCACCGGCAATGAGGTTCTCCACCGTGAACTTGGAGGCATCCGCCGCGCTCTTGATCACGTGATACCCTTTCCACTTCACTCTATTTGCCGTCGACGATCCGGGGCCCGTATTCATGTACTCGCCGTAATACAACGTATCCAACGCAAAGTCCCCGTCCCACGGCAGCCATCCTGCCGGCATAATCAAACTGTCCAAAAAAGTAGTCAGAAATACCGTCCTCGAATACTCTTTCCATGGCCGGCCAAGGTAGGTTTTCACGCCGCTTTTACCGACAAGATCTGAGGCGGCCGTTACGTTGCAGTTCTGGATCGAGATCCCGGTGTTCTGATTTGGATCCGCGCGGCCTTGGGCGGTTATGGTGTTGGCACCGGCTGGAGGGTAGCGAGGGTAGATGTTGCAGTTCTGGAAGACGACGGCGGCGTCGCCGAAGATGAAATCGACTGTGCCGTAGATGTCGCATTCCCGGTAGAATTGGCGGTTTGAGTAGACATAGAGAGTATCCTGGTAGCCTTCGAAGCTGCACTGGTAGAACAGAGAGAGGTCGGAGCCTGACCGGAGCGCCACCGCCTGGTAGTTCCCCGGTCCGGCGGTGTTTCGGAATGTTATGCCACGGGCCATGAAGCTGTCTCCAACGGCGGCTGTGACAATAAATCCGTTACTTTTTCATAGAAATTTGCCAAAACAATGATAAATGTCCTAATATTTACTACTCTCCTACAATTAATTTTTTTATATATTTAGAATAATATATTTTTAAGATATAAATTTATTTAAAATTTATATTATAATAATATAATATCTAATTTATCCATTTTTATTAATAAACTTATACATTATAAAATGGATACATAAGAGATATATTATGGAGCCTATACCCTTTTCCCGAAAGCATAGGTGTGTTTATTTATTCATTTAAAAATTATAATTTTTTTGTAATTCATATTTTTTATTTGAACTTTTTAAAACTGAAAAATTTTTTAAGGTGGATTAATTTACTTTAAAAACAATTATTTTCAGCTATCAACTTAAGTACTAAAATTCATACTTTATAATTAATTACAGCTCTCGTAATATATATATATATTTTAAATTTTATGTTCTGCCCAACTGTTATTTATTTTGAAAATATTTGTAAATATAATAAGATGCTATTTCAGTATAATTTTAAGAAAGGTTTTTTTTTTATGCTATGAAATTTAAAAATCAATAAATGGTACCATATTTCAAATGTACTAACTAATGATATTTCCTATATTTAGTTTTTTCTAATAAGTGTCACGGGGACGTTTATTATGTCCACTTTTGATTTTTGGAAAAAAATAATCTTAGTAAGGTTTTAGTTAATTTTAGCAAAAGAAGAAAAAAAAAAAGAAAGAAATTAGCATGGCAGACAAACAGCAAATGGGGTGGTGTCATTAGGGTTGCATTGATTAGAGCTGTTTATAGATACGATGTGCTTGGGCAATGCATTCCCTGTAATTTTTTTATTCATTAAATTGAACTCTGATGAGTAATATTTATTATTCAAAAATATTTAAAATATCAGAAATGTATATTTTTTATTGTTATTTTTTATCATAATATTATTTACATATTTTAATATTTTATTTAAAATATATTATTTAACAACTAAGACTACATCGTAAGTACTGTACATCAGAATTCAGGAGGGCTAAAACGCGGGAGGTGTTGCAGCCTCTTCGGTGCCTCTGCAGCCGTTGGATGAGAAAATCCAACGACTGCATATATATATATTAAAAAAAAAGTTTAATATTATTTTTTTATGTTTTGATAATTTTTTTTGTATTTGATTTTTTAAAAAATAATAATTATTATTTTTTTAATTTTTTTTAATTTTTTTTTTTAAAATATCGGCCGTTGGATTTTGAATTCGACAGCCAAAATGGCGTCAAAAGGGATCAATTCAAGTCGAACTTTAGCTGAGAAATGTGGCTCAATTCAAACTCATTTACAATAGAAAAAGAATTTACTCAAATTTTGAATATAGTCAAGCTAATTTTGCATATATTGTGATATAGCTGCTTTAGTGTGAATTTCGATAGATTTCATAAGTCATTTTCAGTGTATATTTTTACGGTTAGAATTATTAGAGCACCCTATTTTTTTCCCTTTTCTGGTGTAGGTAATGGCTAAACCCTAAATACTTAGACACCAACTAATTAAAAGACAAAGCGTGGCTCATGCAGGGGCTTTATTAGGTTATTGATATACGTACTATAAAAATTTTGTATAGAATAAAACGACGTCGGCGAAAGTAACTCACCGACGGTAGCTGACTGAAAGGTGGTGGTACCTCCTCTGACGCTTTTTCTGCCGGAGATTATAGTCTTTCCCATCCCATCCCCTAACAGCATTATATTCATCATTTTACTTCCTATCTGCACATTCTCCTTATACGTCCCCGCCTTAACATGTATCACAAACCTCTCACTCCCCGACCTGTTCGCCGCCGATTGCACCGCCGCTGACACAGTGGTATAGTCCCCCGACCCGTCCTTGGCCACCACGAGATCCGCCTTCATTGATGACTGCAGTAGCTTGCGGTCACCAGGCCTTAACCAGCTCGGAAACCAGTCCCGATACGTCCGCTTCTGATCACCAGAGCTGCCAATCTTATTAATAGCCAGCGCGTTGCTGATTAGGCACGACAAATCAGCGTTGTCGATCATGGCCAAGATGTGGCTGGCGGTGACACTTAGATCGGCGAAGCCATCCTTGCATGTTTGGAAATAGGTGAGAGCGGCGCTTAGCCACGTTTGAACGTCCTCCTCGGTGCTCCGAGTGACTCGATCAATGGCTTTTTTCAAGTGCTCCATCGCCAGGTCGAAAACCTCGAGGCAGTCAGCCAATGCGGCCTTCTCCCTCGGTCCCTGGCATTCATGGCCAAGCGATAAGGCTGTCTTGCTCACTTCTTCGGCGGTGGTCAGGGCGGTCTGCACGGAGAATGTGAAAAAATCTGGTAAACTATTAATGGGAGGGAGGAGAGAACGGCTACGGCTGAGATAGGCGTGGCACTGCTGAGGATATGGTGTCAGCTTACACCACGATGTTAAGTCTCCGGCCACCGCGGGGGAGACGGAGTGATGCAATTCAAATGAGATTATCATGAATGAAAATAATAGTAAACGTGGTGTCATCTTTCTGGAGAGAGGATAGGAATCAATGGATGGATGAAAGGGCAGGTTACGGTCGGATAACTTAATTTTTAGGGTTCTGCATGCGATACTGCCTTATATAGAAGTTTAGGGTTGCTTTCATATTCAATTATTATTATTATTATTATTATTATTATTATTATTATTATTATTATTATTATTATTAAAAACTATTATCACTATTTTGCTAAATATTCTTTTTATTATTGCTATTAGATTCGTAAATGTCTAACCGTAATAGTTTAATTTTTGATACTGAGAAATGTATTAATACTAAATTGTGATAAATTGGTTATAGCAAATTGGGGTAGCCACAAAATTAATTACAACTTAAAAATGTTAGTTTTTGAGTGGCTACTATATAAAATGCTTTGCAGATAAAATTTTTATCAATGAATGAGTTCAGAAGTGAAATTAATACAGAAATCTTTTAACACTGCAATATTTTGATAGCTTTTTAAAGGTTTGCTACTTCTCATATCATTATTAGCACTTTAATAATTTTCTACATTTTTTATATTCCTGGTTTCATCTTGATTCTTCATGGTTAAAATTCAAACTACAAGATAAGAATATAAATATTTTAAATCTAAATTAAATGAATATAAAACTCCTCAACTATTGTATTTCTTAAGTAAATCGTCAACTAGTTATCGATCTAGAACAAGAATTGGAGGAGATAAGGCCAGGTGTGTCTCGGGGTGGGTCCAAGATTTCCTTACGGTAAGTCATTTTATAAAAGTTATTATGATAACTCAATAGTCCCACAATTTACTATTTTTAGTAGCGTAAAAGACAAAAATAATTATGGCATTTTTTGGATTAGCAGATAATTAAAAAACAACTATCTCATAAAGGTAAATGAGATTTAAGTTATTAAATCAAGTTAGTGGGATCAATAAAACAAATTCAATAAAGACATTAAGCTCAATTGTTATTGTACTTTATTATAATTCATGTTCATTAATAAATTATTTAAACTGACCCTACACAATATTATGTACATCTGCCCCTTAATGTGTCTACCATATGATGAAAGAGCAGAACCATAGGAAGTGAAGGAGACAAGGGGAATGAAGATACAATAAGGGAGCCTAGAAAATTAGGGTTATGTTTATATCTATATTAATATTAGTATATAGGTCAAATTAAGTAGAAATCTTATAAGTAATAGCATGAAAATTTTCTGGACTTAAAAAAGTCTGTCAACCTTTTTTTTTTTTTTTTTTTTACGTTAAAGCTTTAATATTCGAATGTAAAAGTCTAAAAAATAGCTGCCTTTATTATCGATTAACTACTTCATTTGAACCTTTAATAAACCCCTACATCTTATCTTCCAAAGCCTATGATAAAGAACTCTTACCCATGAATCATTCCTTTAATCAAGATTGCTTAATTAGGTAGTGTTAAAGGGCAGATCATCTTTCATATTTATGAGCTTGTCAAGATATATATATATAAAATTATTTAAAATGTTTTATTTTTTATAATATTATGATTTAAATTCTTATCTTATTACCATTTTGATCATATTCGAAAATTAAACGAGATTTATCATGTTTTAAAGTCATATAATAATCAAGCACTTGAGACAAAAAATATATATATATACAAAACTATATTGATGTTGCAAAAGTAATATGGTAATTAAATAAAATTATAAATTAATTTCAGAATTTGGGTTAACTTTAATATATTTATCATCGTAAATAATTGGCATATGAAGAGGTTACCTTTATCAATGATTCGAGCTCGAGCGTTGTGATGTTATTGGTAACCCCTAAGTCGGCTTCGAGTTAATTAACAGAGGGTACGTGACACCATAGTCTTGAAATTAGCTAGTTCACCAACCATGGCTATTTTTTCCAAAATAATAGAGGTCTATAAATGATTGTTTTATAATAAATAAAAATAATTATATATGAATACTTTAAAATATTCTTTAATGAGATTTAGAATTCAATTTTTAGTTATTTTTATTATCATATTTTCACTAAAATAATGTATAGAAACATAAATTGGCATTTATGAATCTATAAATATTAAATATTTAATTTACAAAAATAATTTACAGAATTTATCCATTAATTTGTTCTTATCTAAAAAATTAGAAAATAAATTTTCCCCTTTTCTCTATTTGTTTTCAAAATACATTTTGATAACATTCCATATTTTTAATAATAGGAATACATTACCTTTTAGTAAAGAGAGATGATTATTTTTAGATTATTATAATACTCATAATTTTTATTAAATAGTGTGTTTTAAGTGAGTTTATTCTTTGGATTCCATATTATTAAAAATATTTAATATGTCCAAATTATTAATATAAAATTAAAACTTTTATCAGTTTAATAAATAAATATGTCATGTAAAATATTTCTATTATGTATATGCATGTCACAATTATATATATTTTTCTAAATGGGATTATAGTTCGACTGTTAATTCTAAAATAAAGGATAAATAATAGATAATTTATCCAATTGTCTGATAATTATGAAGCCGTCCCAAAATCTAATAATATTTTGTCTAAGTAATTTTATTTTTCCTATGTCCTGTGATACAATATTTTATAATACTATAGTACATTTTGAGTATCTGATTTTATTATGTCATATATGTCACACATATTAGCAATTAAGTTGTTTCATTCAAGCGAAATATTATTGCTCAGTTGTTTTTGTGTCAACGCATGATGCCTGTATAAAAGGAACTCATATTGTTGGTATTTAGGGTTAAACTGAAAGGTAGCCATTAGATAGAATCTCAAACTATAAAGATCTGAAATTATATCATCAATGACTAGTTATATACTGTATGTTATCAATGGTTTCTACAGAATGTGGTGATATGATATACAAGACTAACAAAACCTTTTTAATAGATGTTCATGCACTTTTTCATTGGAACTTAAATATAGTATTGGTCCGGTTTGTACTACATTAAGTTATTTATATTTGAATATTTTACAGACTCTCAGATCTCATTATTCTTTTTCTTAATTTTAGAGGAATTTTTTATATAAAAATTGTTGTATACAATTCGCTTGAATTGTGTTATTTAATTTTACCTTATCATAAATTCAAGCAAAAGGATATCAAAAAATATATAGTGTATATTAGGTAATTTTTCATTATATTAATATTGTATTTTAGGTGGTGTTTTTTATTTTGACTATATTAGATTGTTGTATTTTAGAATTGTGTATTTTTTATTTTTAGGTATATTATACCGTTGTATACATTATATATATATTTCCCCTCTTCCTCCCTCGATGAATGAAAAGCGAGTAAAAGGCTGCTGAGCCACATTAATTCAAGCTAAATTTTTTCCATTTTCTAACAACAGCACTTGAGTTTCTTTTGTCCTTCGTCGTCTTCTTCCTTCGTGTTCGTCTTCGTCTTCTTTCCTTGGCCATTGCTTTTCTTACATGGTATCAGAGCGGTTATGGTACACCACAACGCTTCCGAAAATACATCCAGCACCGACCTCCCAGATCTCGCATCCACACAAAACCAAAATCTCACATCCACACAAACCTTCGATCTTCTTCTTGATCCATGCAACCTTTGATTGGAAGTACATAAACCCTTCATCCGGCTTCGGCAATCCTATGATAAGTCATGCACGACCGACCAATTTGCTACCATGACAATTATTCGACTTGGTCGAGAACCATGCGTCGAGCCTTGAGGGCGAAGAACAAACTTCCATTTATTAAAGGTATTATTCCTAAACCCTACGATTCCACCGATCCCTTTTTTGAAGCATGGGGACAATGCAATGACATGGTGGTGTCTTGGATTCAAAACTCTATCAGTCCATCTATTAAATCCAGTGTTGTCTTTGTGGATGATGTTTCCGAAATTTGGAAGGAGTTGCGTAACCGATTCACCCAATAAAACGGGCCACGCATTGTTCAACTCAAGAAATCCTTGGCAAATCTCGTACAAGAGCAAGATTCGGTAAGTTTGTATTATGGTAATCTGAAAACAATCTGGGATGAGCTCCTTGTGAACGACCCTCTCCCAGATTGTGACTGTAGTAAAATCAAAGTGCTCATCGAGCGACATTAGAGGGATTGTATTATACAATTCTTAATGTGTCTTAATGATTTGTACACTAATGTGAGAGACCAGATTATATTAATGGATCCTCTTTCCTTTGTAAACAAAGTCTTCTCTATTATCCAACGGTAAGAACGACAACTGTCACGAACCCGAACCCCATTCCCCATCCAATCAACACCAAATGTTGTCTATTGTTCATCCTTCAGAAACAATAGCTTTGCATACAAAAAGGGTTTTTAATCACTCTAAAAGCACTGTGAAAAATAATCCAGTGTCTAATAAAGATAGGCCTTTTTGCGTTCACTGCCGTGTCTCAGGACACACTCTTCAGCAATGCTTTAAGGCTGGGAACGCTGAAATGCCTGTTTGCACTCACTGTAATAAATCGGGTCGCATTGCTGATAAGTGTTATCAACTTCATGATTTTCCTTCAAATTACAAATTACATGGTAAGTCTAGTACAACAGCTTTTTTGGCCAAGTTTTACTAACTTCGATCACGATTTTGCTTTAACTGTAAGTTCAAATTAACAAATTACATGGTGAATCATAAATTTATCAACATGATTTTCCTTCAAGTCCAAGTTTTTTGAAATTTTACTACCGTTTCTCGATCACGAACAATGAGGATGACAAAGTTGTTTCAACTAAAATTCAAGCAACCGATGAACTATCAACCGGGTATTGAATTCTAGAATTCAATTGAACAATAATTGACCCCATTGTAAAGAATCTAAAATAGCATGACCGGTCTTTAAATAATACATAATCTAAATCTTTACATTCTTTTAATAACAATTCCTATTCTATTTGTCATATGGCTAAACAACGTCGCCTTCCCTTCACTCCCAGCATCCATAAGTCACACACATTGTTTGCCATGGTACATTATGACTTATGGGGACCCTTCTCAGAAGTATCCTATGATGAGTATAAGTATTTCTTGACTATCATGGATGATCTTTCAAGAAGTATGTGGATCTATTTTCTGAGATAAAAATCTGATACAAAATTGTGCTTAGAAGTTTTTTACAATCTTGTTGCAACACAATTCAATATCCACATTAAAATTATTCGTTCTGATAATGGGTCCGAATTCAGTTTGGAAGATTTCTACAGTAAAATTGGTGTTATCCACCAACGCAATAGTATTGTTGAACGCAAACACCAACACTTATTAAATGTGGCTAGAGCAATTAGTTTCAAGCAGGACTTCCCTTAAAATTCTGAAATAATTGCATTCTGATTGTTGCCTATATTATTAATAGAGCCCCCACTCCTGTGCTGAACAATAAAACACCATATGAAATTCTTTTTGGAGTCAAACCAAATTATGATCATCTTCGTGTATTTGGTTGTTTATATTTTGCTTCCACACTTTCTCACGGACGAAAGAAATTTGATTCTAAAAGTAAAATCTGTATATTTTTAGGCTATCCCTTTGGTGTTAAAGGTTATAAGCTCCTTGATTTAGACAGCCACACTACCTTTAATTCTAGGGATGTCATTTTTCATAAAACTAATTTTTCTTTCCAACAAAATAACACTGAAACCATCCCTAATGTGCAATCTGATAAATTATCCCCTGAAATCGCACAATATGACTGCATGAATCCAACAACCATGTCTACCATAGATATAGATCAACCAATCGTCGAACCCTATATAATGAAGAGTGACCTAACTTAACTCCCTTCTAGGGATCATCAGAAACTGAACAGGAAACTCTTAATAATCGTCCACAATCCAGTGTTCCCCCTGATTCAATCACAAACTCATAATCCCCTGTCAAAGACAAAACTCCTATTCACCGAACCACTAGAATCAGGAAAGCCCCTCAATATCTAAAAGATTTTCATTGTCATCACGTATCGCACACTGCGACCACCCAATAACAGTGCCACGTACCTCTGGACAGCCCTATCCCCTTGAACATTACATATCATATCAAAAATTATCTCCAGTCTACAATTATTTTTCATCATCCATCTCCTCACAAACTGAACCACAAACTTATGCTCAAGCGTTTTCTGATCCTATTGGCGCAAAGCTATAAATGATGAGTTACGTGCCTTAGAATCAAATAAGACTTGTATTGTTACTGACCTACCTCGAGACAAGAAAGCTATCGGATATCGCTATATTTTTAAATTAAAACTCAAAAGTGATGGGAGTATTGAAAGATACAAATACCGATTAGTGGCAAAAGGATATACGCAACAGGAAGGGGTGGATTACCACGAAACTTTTTCTCCAGTTGCTAAACTTACCACTGTGTGATACCTTTTAACTGTAGCTGCCATAAAATGATGGCATTTATACCACTTTGATGTCAAAAATGCTTTTCTAAATGGAACCTTAAATGAAGAAATCTATATGAAACCACATCCCGGTTATACCACAACAAAATCAAACCAGGTATGCAAACTGTCAAAAAGTATATACGGTCTTAAACAAGCTTCTAGACAATGGTATTTAAAACTATCCAACTTCTTGATCCTTTTTGGCTTTACTCAATCAAAGGCCGATTACAGCTTATTCACTAAACAAGACAATCAATCCTTTACAACCCTCCTTGTGTAAGTTGATGACATCATTGGTGCCAGTAATTGTTTAGATACAATAGCTTCTATCAAATCTTTTCTAAACCGCATCTTCAAAATCAAAGACTTAGGTATTCTTCGATATTTCCTCGGCATAGAAGTTGCTCGATCACAACAGAGCATCCACATCTATCAAAAAAAGTACACACTCGATATTTTGGCTGACTCTGCCACCATCGGTTGTAAACCTCAGAAACTACCCATGGACCAAAACTTGAAATTAAGTAAGCAAATCGGAGTTGCTCTAACAGATCCAAGTGTGTATCGATGACTCGTTGGTTGCCTCCTTTACCTCACCGTTACTCGACCTGACATCGCTTATGCGGTACAAATTTTAAGCCAGTTTATAAATTAACCTACCTCGAATCATTTGAATGCTGCACACCAAGTTTTGCGATATTTAAAACTCAACCCTGGATAAGGCATATTACTTTCTTCAACATCTACCATTCAACTACGAGCTTTTTGTGATGCAGATTGAGCTTCATGTCCAGACACACGTAGATTCATTACCGGTTATTGTGTCTTTCTTGGAAACTCCCTTATTTCTTGAAAATACAAGAAACAATCCGTAGTTTTTCGCTCTTCTGCTGAAGCAGAATATCGATCCATGGCTGCGACTTGTTGTAAATTATCTTAGTTTCGTTATATTTTAACTGATTTACAGGTTTCACATCCTCATGCAGCATTTTTATATTGTGTTAATCAAGCCGCTCTCCACATTGCCGCGAATCCAGTCTTTCATGAACGCACCAAACATGTTGAGCTGAGCTGTCATCTCATTCGTGACAAAATACAAGGACGCATTCGCCCCCATCATGTCACCACCCACAATCTGCTAGCGGACATATTCACCAAGCCACTGCCCTCACATCGTTTGAATTTTCATTTGTCCAAGATGGACATTATAAATATAT
Organism: Nepenthes gracilis; assembly: GCA_033239525.1. Taxonomy (NCBI): domain Eukaryota; kingdom Viridiplantae; phylum Streptophyta; class Magnoliopsida; order Caryophyllales; family Nepenthaceae; genus Nepenthes; species Nepenthes gracilis. The sequence continues at coordinate 11,817,213 of BSYO01000024.1, forward strand.
ATGCTCCATTTTGCGGGGAACTATTAGAAAATATATAGTGTATATTAGGTAATTTTTCATTATGTTAATATTGTATTTTAGATAGTATTTTTTATCTTGGCTATATTAGATTGTTATATTTTAGGATAGTGTATTTTTTATTTTTGGGTATATTATACTGTTGTATATGTTGTATATATATTTCCCCTCTTCCTCCCTCGATGAATGAAAAGCAAGTAAAAGGCTGCTGAGCCACATTAATTCGGTTGCCAGAATTTTCTCCATTTTCCAACGATAGCACTTGAGTTTCTTTTGTCATTCGTCGTCTTCTTCCTTCGTCTTCTCTTCTTCCCTTGGCCATCGCTTTTCTTACAAAGGAAGCAGTTTCAACAACAGTGCGTGTTCGAGTTCCTCCCAATACAGATAGTGTGAATTTGGGAACAAAATATTTCTAAATATCATACCACTTCCTAGTAGTATATTGGGTTGGTACGAGTTGAATTGGATTAGCTATTGAGATGTTTAATGGCTACTTATATTTAGTTGTTGATAGATAATTGCTATGAATAGATATCAAAGTTGATATATACAAATCAATGCATCACGTAGTTGCCCCCATCTCATCTACGATTGCAGATCCTGCAGAAGATCAGCAAATGCATACAACTCAAGGGGAAACCCAGACACTATGAAAAGCATGAGGGTGAAGAACAATGGCAACCATCGTCCAAAAGCCAAAGATACCGTCGTGGAGAATCAAAAGCGGGCCATCAAGTTAAGGCCCTAGCGACCGAATATGGTCGGGAGTCTCGCCGGCCCTCTCCGATTGAAACATAGAAAACCTCTCAATAACGTCGTATATTATTATTATTATTATTATTATTATTATTATTATGTTTATTATTATTACTATTATCATTATTATTATTATTATTGTTCCCACCTTATTCTTCATATTATTTACAAACCAAATAATAGAATATTAATTTTCACATTATTCTATTCTAACAACCAAATATAAGAATAACAATTTTAACTCTATTTCTATCTTTTTCTATTCTTTATAATAACTATTATATTCCTACTTTTTTCTATTTCAACAACCAAATATTTTGTAAGAGTATTTCTGATGGATTCACTGGTACCCTTTCGGCTACATGAGATATTGCTGTAAAAATGTTCATGTTCATGCTTTTAGTACCAAAGGATAATCATATATAGTTTTTTAATCTGTGATTTTTACCTCTCCACTTCATTGAGTCCCGCTTAATACTGTGTTTTCGTTTCATATATGGTCATCGTCATTCAATTCCCCAACAAATATTTATAGAAGTATAAAAAGGGAGAAAATAAATAATTTCTATATATATATATATTATTTTCTATTCTTTTAAATGTTAAAATATTAAAATATTTATTGTAAAAATTAAATATGAATCGTTGGATTAAAGATCTAAAAAACTCTAATAATTTTATTGTGTTGGAGGAACTTCCAATTGATTTTAGGAGCTACCCTGATCCCACAACTCACCCTCCACGATGGTTTGAGCCCATAACAAGTAAACTAATTATTAGTATATAACATATGATGCGATTAAGTAATATATAAGTAAGCTAAGCTAAGTATCATAAATTAATTGAGTCACTTTTTTAGTAATCAAATGGCTCTATTTTAAGTACCCTCATTTAATTGGGATCACGTTGGCTAAAATTCCTCGTTGTGTAAACGTGAAGATTACAATGCCTCTTTGGCATGCAATCATCATCCTGCCACTAGAAAGCTAACAATCCGACGGCTAATCTGAGATCAAATTTAAGCTTGCTTTATGATGCACTGATCCGACTCCGACAAACAAATTCGATTTTGGCGACCCGATCCGCCCGCTTCACGAAAGTCACAAGTCGCACACCACTAAAACAAAACAGAGGTCACAGAACGCGGCGGAGGAAATCCCACCGATAACTCTCCGACGCTCAAGTCACCAAACAGTTTTAAAGAAAGAACTCAAAGAAGAATAAGTTGGCGGGAGAGCGATTTGACCCAGATGTAAGAGAGAAAACGCAAGGTCCTTCTTGTATCTCGAGTTTGGAAAGGTAGTAAGCAATCGGGAGGATTCGCTTTTTGCCTTGAAGTTTATTGTGCGGTCTCCGAATCGGGAAGCAGAGAGCTTGTATTTAGAAGACTTGGAGTTTTCTCTCCGAGTTTCCGCCTCAAGCCAAGCGTTTTAGTGTTAGTGGAAAGCCCGGAAACGAAGGTTCCGGGCCGATTTATGGAAGAGGTGGATGATCTTCCTTCTTTGGAAGGCGAGATCCTTTCCTCCTCCTCCCTGGCCGCCTGCCTTCTCCATCTCGATCTCGCTGCCATGGTGGAGGTGATAGTTTCTTGCTTTCTGCCAATAAACCTTCCCCTGCATTATCTCTTTCCTCTTTGGATTATTACCGTTGGGTTGTTTGGTGGGCAAGAATACGGGAAGATCTTGCCTTCCTTATTCAAGGGCGCAATCTTGTCGATCCATTTAGGATCAAAGAGGACGCGTGGAAGGTCAGTGTTGGTTAGGCCTGGAGGAGTTATGGACCCAATAGTACGGCCCATTACTTGTAGAAAGGCGTTATTTGGGCCCAACGCGTAAGGAGAGGACGGCCAACGCTCGAAAGTTCGAGTTGGCCAGATTTGAGAGTCGTCCGCCTTCGTGGAGAGCGGAGCAAGCTCCTCTAACGCTCCGCCAAGGGCTTGGGCCACAAGCAGATCATTGAAAGCTTCGAGGCCCAAGTAGACAATTAAGACACATAACATTTTCGTTGACTCTTTGAGCATGCGCCCATCCTGGTCAACTCAAACGCTGGGACAATCGGGGGCTCCAGCTTTTGGATCCGTTTTCTCTGTTGGGCCGGCCCATTTTGAGGCGTACCCATCACTTTAAACTCAAATTTAGATCTTTAAGTTTATCTAATCACTCCCAAATCGTATAATTATAATTGAATAATTTGGTCAAACAATTGAACCATGATTCCATTTTTTTTCAATTAATAAATTCCTAATTTCGAATTAGGGTTTCTATTGTTCCAAAACAATTCCTAGTTGGATATGGCAATGACCCTACATTTAACATATACACATTTTTTTTAAAGAAATTTATAAGGCTAATAATTAGTATTAAGCACAAATTTATTAAAATCAAATGCCAATTATACTACTTTTATAAAATTAAGTAAATCAATAATTTATAGTAGTAGACCTCCATTTGATTCCATCGCGCTAGATTTTTATTTTTTCTCACTTATCACTTAGGTCTACTCCATGGCATACAATTTTGTCTAATTTGAGACCGTCCTTAATATTAAAATCTGAATTGTATTTCATGTTACATAAACAAAATGTATGGCTTGCTACTTTAATAAAATTGCTATATTATAATATAAATTATATGAGTTCAAATCAGTTAAATATGTCTTCTGGGTGACATAAATTTTATCACAAGTATAAGATTTCTCTATACTATTATTTACATTTCTTTACTAAAATCAATGCCAAGCCATGTGCATTTCTAGATGCAACATCCTAATTAAAAAATAATAAATTTTGAAAATTATCCTCGCTTGAGGGTTTGACTTCAATTATGCATTTGCACTTGTTATTACATCTTGCCTGTATGTAAATGCTTGCCTCCCCTCTCATATCTTTCTCACATCAAAACTTAAGAGGAAATCATCACCCTTCTTCCGCATGCACAGATTAACTATGGCGGGATTCATCACGCCCACGCTAGCACTCTCTCTCGCCGTCGCTCTCATGGCCAGCAATGCCGAGAGCTGCCGCAGGTGCTCCAAGGCTCGAGCATTCGTAGAGGCCTCGTGCGAGGCCACCCGCTATCCCCGGCTGTGTCGAGAATCCCTTTCGCGCTACATTTACTCCAGCAACCAGAGCCGGCAGCAGCTAGCTCAGATTGCCCTGACGGTGAGCTTGGCTCGGGCTCGATACGCGAGAGCGTACGTGACGAACTTAGCCTCCGAACTCAAGGCAGCCAAAGGCATGGAGTACGAAGCAGTCAGGGACTGTATAGACCAAATAAGTGATTCTGTAGGCCAACTTAGCCAGTCGCTGCGTGAGCTTTGTTGGATAACGGGAGCCGGCGGAGAGGACAAGTTCACGTGGCGCCGTGCTAACGTCGAGACTTGGATCAGCGCCGCCCTCACTGACCAAACCACCTGTCTTGATGGGCTTCGTGGAGCGGCTCGAACCGTCGGCGTAAGGGCGGACGTGAAGGGGGTGGTGGTCAATTTGGTGGAAGCCTCTAGCAATGCGCTTGCTTAGATAAATATCAAGTTTAAAAAAACCTCACGGAAATAATATTTTTCAGTATAACAAATAAATTTATTACACAAAAATCATTCATCTAAAATATTTTGTGATGATTTTTTTTATAAAAAAATTATATACAAGATAAATTTTTAAGTAACAACGCTTAACACAAGTCGGCGAGATTTTGACCGATAGATGAGTCCTATTATGGTTTCTTAGCATAGACAACCAAACCGAACCGAACCTAATCTGACCTAGCGGTCCTAAATTTCCATCAAAACTTAACCCAAGTCTATAATTTCTAAAATTTTCCATTATGTGGCCAAAAAAAATAACCAAGAACTTTACTCAAAAGCATTATTATTCTACCAAATTACAGCTTGTATTCACAGAACTAAGCAGCATTAAGAAATATACAATCTAACCGGCAAGGTTAAGTTAGCACTCACCTCTGAACATTAGGCAAATGATCTGCATCGAATGAAATCATCGCCTATGGCTCTTCTCCTTGCCTGCGGAAGAAATTCTCCATGCATTAGAAGTTACCCCACCCACTTGATTAGTATTATTGAGTTAGGACAACACATTCGTTCTCATTCGAAGTATTATCCGATTTAAGGTAAGGCATGCACGCATTCGTCTCGCACTCTGTCCCTATGGTTTTGTCTTTGAAAGACTTAAAAAAAAAAAAAGAGGTCACATCTTCATTCAACTAACGTGGGACAACTTACCCTCACAACATAGCCCTATGCGGCTATAGTGGGGACACCGGTATGGATTCTCATATATGACATCATTGTTAAGTTCTAAGGTCAATTTTGTTCCCATTCGAGATATTGTCCACTCTGGGAAAAATGTGGGATGTATTGATCTTTGACTTGATCACGCATGATTTTATTCTTAACAAAGTGCCTCGAAAGAAACAAAAAACCTTCCAACTTATAAGCAAGATATGTCTAATTACTCAGCTAATATGAAATAATCTACCCTGACAACAAGCATGATCGATTAAGGAATAGAAGCATGGCTTACCAAATATTTTCGATTTCAGTGGGAAGTGAACAGATGATCCCTTTCCTTTTGCCTTACCGACTTGCTTGCCTTGGCTTGCCATTTCAGCAGCGGACGGACTACGGCTGCTTTCTCCCACCGACAGGTAGGCGCCTTTGCTTACTTTCTCATGATATATGGCCGGTGGCGCAAGTCTCAGCGGAGGCATGCTTTCGATCTGGATAATCCCCTGATTCTTCTGAAGATTAGACAGGATTTCAAACTGCAGCATCCGAATTCCGGATTGGACCGGTTAATATTATGAGCAATGAACATGCGGACAGCAATAGAAGAAAAAGAAAAAGAAAAAGATTTATAAAGCACTTCCCATATTTAAAAACAGATAAATATAGATAAAAATATCAGTATTAGTCACAGTCATATCGAGTAATATGTATTGGACAGAATTTTTTTTCATGTCGGAACCTGAGAGGCAAATATTGACTGACATATTGAAAAAAATATTAAGTGAATCAACTGATGTGTTGCTGATATGCTCACGTATCACCCACACACAAAATTTCTAGACTCTAAACAAGTCATCAAGGAAAGAGGAGAAATAGCAATTCGTACTCGCGAAATTTGATGAAGACCACAAGAGTTCTCAAATGCATCACTTTCATGTGTGTGTTGAACGGTGGATCCGTGTGATTGCTGGCGTCTTGACGGAGATCTGTTAATCAATCCCTGCTCTACCATTTTATTTCTCGAGTTCTGAATCTTCTTCTTAGGCACACATATGGGACACCCGGTAGAAGAGATTTGGCTCGAGGCATCATTCTCCTGAAGTTCACAGTGTAAATGGGCAGCGTGGCCACAACTGAAAACTCGAATCCCAGAGGGGGAGGAAATCTTGTTGAAAGGGCAGTTACATATACAACAAAGTAAACTTCTAAGGGCATAACCGTGTGATGCCCCCTTCTTGAGTATGCTCATGGTATAGAATGTGTCATCCTCTATTAAGGACTTGGCAGTGTCCTAACAGAACAAAATGATCCACAAATAATCCATTAGTTGTCAAACATTAAAAAGAAGAAGAAGAACTAGAAAAATAAGTTGATTCCCTTTCTAGGGTGAAGGGCCACATCAAAACAGTAATAAAATCTTTAGTCTCAATAAGTGAGGTATGCTACAAAAATCAGTTCCCATCATTATACTCGATTTGGTGCAAGGTCCTTCAAGAATGGAAGCAATTTAAAATTTTTTTATTATAACACTTCAAGTTTTTTATATCTATCTATTTCTTTCTTTCTTTCTTTCAACAACAGTTAACTCACATGTTTTCACAGATTTTCATTTCAGCTAAATTTTAAATTTTTCCAACCACCTTAAGCGTCATTTATTAACCTTGATATAATTTTTGTTACCCCATGTTTTAGTATAATTCTACTTATCCATATTAAAATTCTCATATTTACGACACTTATTTTTTGTACATATTATTATTTACTCAATCTTATAAAATGTTTATTTCAATAGAGACATATTTCAATCACAAATCACACTCGACGCAATTCCAAACTCAGTCACCATCGATTGATGTGTAATTTTCCAGAGATAAAAGCCATAACCTAAAGTGTTTTATCAATCCCATTGTAGAAGGATCACCAGAACCCATAAGGTGTGAGCAATAAAAGGAGCCAAAGAGTCTAAAAGTCCATGATGACCGGACTGCACACTCAAGGATCACAAAAGTGTCCTTCGAGTTACTTTCCTCATTTTCAATTATGCCATTTGATCCTAAACCATGCAGTTTACAGGCAAAGTGCACTATGAATATAGAGCATATATATGTAACATAGCTCAAAAATTATGGAAGATACATACCAGAATCCTTCTTTCAAAACCATATGTTCCCAGCATTCCCAATATTGTAAGTTTAAAATCACCAAACTCCTGGCTACTATTATCAGAGAGAAGTTTTGACATAATAGATGGAAGGCGAATGTATCCAATCATCCCCTCAACAATCTCTTTGATGAATTGTGCAAACAATCTCTTTAAAATAGGAGCACTTTTATGGGCTTTAGAGATCCTCCAAGAAACAACGGTCTCTTTGCCATCCTTTGAACTCAATGCTTCACTAAACTTTTTATCTTCACATTGTCCATCATAAAGCATCAAAGGTTTACAAAACCTGTATTAAAATTGGGAAAAGTGCCACTCATTTTTGAGAAACAGTTCAACCGTCAATCATTATATTCCACAAAAAAATTGGCATGATATATCAAACAGAAAAATAAATCAGACATTAAATTACACATTAGTATGCACTAATATTTGAAATCATATTTCCAAGTTGAACACTGTTGATCGTTATTGTTAAGTGTGATCCTGAATTTGTTTTGCTAGACCTGAAAAGTTAGCAATGTAAAGTTTCATTGTTTTTTAGCTACAAGGGAGTTTTGTCTGACGCTTTGCTTGAGCAAAACGCTTCGGATGAAATTCCGCAAGATATCTCGCTTATGCCTTTTATCAAGTGGCAAACTGCAAGTGGGCCACGAGATTGCCAATCAAGCCATTTTATGGTTTGCATACATTTTTCAAAAACTTTGAGGGCACTTTCAGCTTCTCCTTGCATTCCTTTCCAAATTAATGAAATTTCTCCACCTTTGCCTGTGCATTTTTCTATTCAGAATTTTTCCACATAAAGCTAAAATTCTGTTGTGGGTTTGTTTGCCATTTTATTGTAGCTCATCTCCCCAAATCCTCACAGTTATATTAGCCCATTTGTTATCAATTAATACTAGAGAAATGTTTGGGAGGACACCCTCTAGATATCCACGATGATGTAGTATTTCATTCATCCATCCACACAAGCAAGACATCACGTCAAATTGATGTCTAAAAGATGACCCTATAGCATACTATTAACGCCATAGACCACATAAGTGGTAGCGCTAAAAGAGAGGTTCTTCAGATGATGGGTGTCAAAACTTACGAGTCAAGCAGCAGAAACCACAGTGATTCTGACTCCACTGGATCCAAACGAGAGGTGTTGCGCTGGCAAAGTCCAACACACACATGCAATATTTTGTTTATCTCCTTCACCTGTGAGTAAAAAAGAAAAAGATAGGCACCACAAAATTATGGATTGCAAGGAGAACCTGAATCACAATAATAGAACACAATTTCATCCACCTCTTTCAATTCCACAGCAGCATCAAAACATTCTATATTAGCATCCCTTGCAGCAAAATCTGAGGCTATGTCTCCCACAGCAGCATCAAGCATGGTGAACTTATTATCAAGGGCAGATAAAGTAAGAAGAATTGCACTTCCAACATCGCCAACCCTTTCCAATAAGAATGCCGCTGCATCAACAATACCGTATTCTTGGCATAGGCGTAAACAATGTTCCACTCTATAACTTTCAAAAGTCTCTAAAAATTTAAGAACTGAATCGGGTTCAAACTGGCATAACAGCTGTAAAAGCAAATTGCAAATTATGGTTAGAACTTCAGTAAATGTTGCGTTGTTAGAAGTTACATATAAGAACACAAGGCTTTGAGAGGAAGCTTGTTTAAAACTCACCTTACTTCATTGTTACGAGAGACAGGTCTCACAGTTAACCAATGCAATGGGAGAAAATGTTTGTTTCTTTGCGAATGGAAGTTGCAACAAATAGTTATATTATTCAGTACATTATAATCATAAGAAGTATGACTTTTTTTTAACAAATTTCATCGTAGAAAAGTCAATCTTGCAGAAGTCGGCAAGCAAATGACATAAACATTTGAATGTTTTATTTTTTAATAGAGTTTGATCAAATGGTGATAACAGGAAAATAGCTAACGCTTGATGCTGAACAAAATACCAAGGGGGTCATTTGACAAGGGAAACAGCACTAGAAATTCTAAAATTTAAATGTGCAATAATGTTATTGACCTGTCTTAACGAAGTGTGTTTTTGCTTCTTATGACCAGATCATAAACACTTTCAGAAAAATGTAAAGCATTGAAGCAAAAGGAAGCATCACTCTGCCTTGAGAAGCTTAATTTAGATTATTCAATAAAAAGTTAATGAACTCAGCATTGGATGATAGCAAAAATGACTCTAGTTCAGGAGTTCCGGAAACAGTCACAAAATAGATGTCCCAAAACATTAAGTGCAAAAATAAGCCAATTGCGAAGAAATTTTAAGTCATAGTTTTGGTAATATCACCTCAAGATAAAGTTCAATCATTTCATCGGTTACTTCAACTTCATTACTACGAATAAGCTTAGGGAAATCAGAAATCCTGTCAAAGTAAGCCTCCAGTCCATTTCGCTGATCCTTCAGTCTTCTTTGGCTAGGATCATTGACAAGGTCATCCTTCCGTAAACAGGAGAAGTCAAGGGTGCCAGACAAATGAACCTCAATGATTGTCTTCAGATAAAGGAAGAGGCTTTTAGGATGAGAGCGGAGCTCAAACAGAATGTGTCCGCTTTCTTTATTGAAGTGGTCAATCACCATAAAAAATGTGCAGACTCTGAAAGTACAAAAAGGAACTGAACAAGGTAAAGAAACATCTAAAGAAACGATTCATCACACCAACTCCCCTGCACATTCTATCAAGTGAAATAGAAGACACGAATTTTCTGGGCATCACCTGCTCAATTCAGTGAGCTCTGGAATCCGAGATATTACTGCTGATCGAAAAGTAGCAGATTCAGTTTCACTCAGCCGCAGTAATTCACTGTTGATGAAGGAGAATGCATGAACAGGTTCATTTACATCTTTCATATAGCTATCCAGAGCAGCAATGTACTCGTGTCTAATGGTATGGATTAGGCCACAAACCTTACAGGGAAGAAGAGGCAAAAGGGAAAAGTCATATAATGAAACAAAGGATCTTGGTATATTCCAATGATGTAGCTTCTATCCCCAGTGAGCAAGAGCAACAAAATAATTATACCTGGTAAAACTGTGCTTTCTCACATAAATGCAGAACATAAGAAGCATTCCAATGAGTCTCAGGAACAACATCCAACAAAGCAAGCACCTGTTTTTGCCTTTTTTTTGTGGATTCATTCTTCTCGTTTGAACCACTTGGTAAGATACTGTTCTCTGATGTCAAGTACTCCAGTATCTGGCTCAATACACTCTTTGATACAGTAGCTCTTTCAGATGCGACATAGCATGCAATAAATTCAATCAGAAAACCTATATCTTTCTTTGAAGGCCATCCTACTGATACAGATTCATCACTACCAGCAGATCTTACTGTGTGGGATATATCAATATCAAGAATAAGAACAAGAGCATCAATGGTTTTCTGAAGCAACAAGTTCTGGCTTTCTTTTATTGGCCCATTCTCTTTTGCAGTCCTAACAATTGACTCTGAAGAGTCATCCAAAGACTCTTCTATCTTCAAAGTTTCATGCTCTACAAAAGCAAATCTCAAAACATCTAAGGTAGCCTCCACATCCAACTCCAACAAATAATACAGGTTAAGAAATGCTCCGGTAGAAATTGAACTTGTAACTGTCCGTGACTTTGAGACACCAGAATCCTCCAACAGAAATTGCAGAAGTTCCATTATTAAAGAAGGCAAGCGTTCAGGAGGAAGAGTATCATGTCCTGCATATGATGTTTTACTTCTTAACATCTTTAAAACTTGAAAACATAAGAGAAGCCATAAATGTGGATGGACTTAATGCACATGACTACATCGTCAAAGATCTTCATAAATCCTCTGAAGATCATGAAATTTGAAACAAAAGTTATTATCCTACTCGGTTCCAAATTGACCCGTAATGCCTAATGCACCTTTGGGAAATGCAAGAGCTTAGAAGAGGCTCATTAGATCCCCGATAGAAGTTGGTTTATTGAACTCCCAAGTCAAGTCATTTTCCGGAGAGAAGAGAAAGAAAGGCCAAAGAAGAGTTACAAGGAAACTGTCAGGCGTGAGCTTATGCACTGGGACTTAATAAAGGTATATCCTACAAAATGCTGAGTGAAGGCAAAGAATCCATATAGTTAAAGTCCACTTAGTGGGAAATAGCTTTGTTTGGTTTTAAGTGTAAAGAATTTCATTGAGCTTTATAACCCATTCTGGGAATGTCCAGTAACAAAGTCAGCGTACATATAGAAAAAACGAATCTACTAGGAGAAAGTTCAGTTTTATTAACAATGTCACAATGAGGTGTTTAGAAATTGGTAAGCGTGGAGAGCGCATGAAAACAGAAAACACAGAATATCTCCACAAAGGTAGTGGGCTTTACAGCCCCCAATGCCCCTAGCAGCTGTTGCTTCAGAACAAAAAGGGAAATATAGTAAAACATTGAGTAAATAAACAAAAAAGCATATTACCAATGACTTTCATAAACTCATTTTTTATAAGTCCATTGAATCTCATGTAGGATTTATAACCAGAGGACCAGAAATAAATATTGCAACTTCCAAGTAATTAATGCTAGACATAACTACTAATAATTGAAAAGGCAAAGGCTTTTGGTGCTCAGTGCAGTTCCAATAAAACAACAAAGAATCGCACGGATAGATAGCCCAAAATTCCAAATGTCTTCCAACCATCATAGGTCAATTACTGTTGAAAAAAAAATTGAATACCATGTTGCTCTTTCTGTCAAAAAATCAGCACTAGCCATCTGCAGTATGGCCCCTAGAAAGGACACAGATTTATACCTGGAGGAAAGGCAAGACCCAAGAAGCAATACTTCAGATATATAAGCATCCGATACCTGCCTCAAAGTTTATCAGTCAGGGACAACTTCAGTAAGTCCTAAAAAAATTTAATGCAAGTCCAGGTGACATACCCAAGGGCAGTGGCAGCATCTCTTTCACTGCTTTGCAGAACAGCCAAGAGTTCCTCTAATGGTGTCCTGAAATCATCTAATCCTTTGTTGAAGAGATATATTAAGGCACCATATAACCCATGCTCCCGGCATAACCTAACAACCTACAAAAGCTTATTATTGAGTCACCCATTAATACCACAGAGAAATAGGACGTATAGCACATCCACATACCTTACAACAGTGCAACTGTGATTAACGGTCAGTCTTAATTATTAATACAGTATAGACATTTGCAAAATCGCAAACAGTAAGTGTAATGTAACCTGATTGAAGTCCAAGGAAGAGATATCCATGTGAAGGACACATTGCTCCACTCGATGTAACCATCCTTTGCTGTTATAATGCTCTACCAGTGCTTGCATAATCTTCACAGAAGCAATAAGATGAATCAATATACGTAACTTGCCTTTAGCAAGCCAGATACTTTGGATTACACCATACCTCAGGAGGTAACGACCCAAGCATGTCTTTCAATATGTATGGCTCCAAAAGCTCCAAAAATGTATCTTTCAAGGAAAAGAAGAAAGAAGAAATGGAATCATAAATATTAATATGTCATCCAGTAGACAACCAGAAATATAACATCAACCATGTCATAGCCTTTAATATCCTTATAGAGACCAGTGACATCAATCCACTTTTGCTGTTCTTTTATATCCATTTAATTCAGGGAATATAGACTCAAAGTTGAAGGGCCATCAAATCCTTTTTATTTATCACTCCATGTCTACCGAGGTCTACGCCCTTCCCTCATTGCCTATGAACTCAACCAACTTTCTCAATACTGCATATACTATTTGGCATAGGTTGCAAGAAGCCCAAACCATTTCAGATGTTCTTCCCTAATAATATCATCTATATGAGCTACTTCTAGCTTGTTATGAATTTGATTCATTTCTTATTTTAAGGAAAAGAGTTCAGTCACTTACCATCGACAAAATGAAAGGGACATATAACTACAACGATAACATAGAAGTTTCTTGATCATCTATATGATCTCCTTTAACTGAAGGGATACATTAGTAGTCACCAAAGGCTTATAAAAAGCAGTACGTTAAAATCTTTCAAATCTCTCCACTCAGAGAGATCTAAACAGGGGAATTAAAGAAGGATCAATGACCCTTCAACTCCTTCCGAATCTCTGCTTAATTATGCAAAACAAAGGAAGTGGTACCTCATCCTGTCTCTTATATTCTCTTCAATCACTCCATCCAAGCACCTCATTAGACTTGCACAACTCATTCAACGCAATCCTCAACTCTCTCCTTCCAAATCTCTAATGTTTTATAGATGTTTTAAAATCATCACCAAAACTCTGCCACAATTGTTTAAAATTTAACTACATACCGTTTTGTCGAACTGCCACAAATTTTGAGAAAATTTCGTCAAAAAGGATATCAGTCCTTTTGATGTGCACACAAAATTCAACTGCAACACCACCAACACGGATAAACTGCTCTTTTATTTCATAGTGAGTGGAGCTTCCTGTAGTCCTTGAAACATCCACCTGTTCCACCTTTTCAATCTGGTTGAAACATGCCACTGAAATATAGGAAAATACTTCATCCACGTATGATATAAGCAATTCCACCAGATAGGGCATTACTGCATCCTGAATGGCATCCAAGGTTTTGGGAAGGTCAATCACACCATGGGCCTGGCCATCATAGAGCGTTATTGCCATATTCAATGCGCCCATCCAATCACCTGCTTTTCGCAACACCTGAATCCGTTCCTTCCATGGAAGGAGACGAGAGACAACAAGATGAATAGGTCCAAGTATGTAAACCGAAGCCCCTCTGACAGCTAAACAATTGTGATAAGCTTTCTCAGGATTTCCAAAGATATTGGTAAAATGTGTATGATAAGCCATCAGATCATCTCTTCCAGATCCGCCAACATCATAACTGGTTTGGTGAATCAGGGTCCCATCCCTTGCAAACAAGCAAAGATGCCCAGTCAAAGTCAGTACCACCAACATCTGCACAGGAGAAGAGCCCCTATTAACCCTTCTACTTTCACGAGACTTCATACAACCAACTCATAAGTACAGTACTTCAAAATCTAATACAATGAAAGAAACAGTCACCAAGAGTCAATCTATGACAATATAATTGTATATGTATCTAATTTGAATAGGAGTAACCAAAACAGAGAGTAAAAAACCTGATCATTTAACCATGTCAAGCCTACTGCTGCACTATCGAGAGTCCACTTGCAATAGACTTTCAGCTCTGGCTTTAATAACTTTGCAACCTGAACCTTCCGATCCCATGCTATAGCAAGCAGTGAAATCTTTTCAGACACTTCCGCGTGCATATTTTCTGTGATCAAAAAACAATTTAGACACCAGAATCAACAAATATATAGAATTCCACTGTTACAAACCTGTGGAGGAACTACGTGAATGTGTCGTGCATTTCCAGGCAATATAAGGCATAGAGCCTTCCCTCACACCATCTGGCTTAGGAAATCGAGCATAGAAGTCCATGGTGGGAGTCAGTCGCACCTACAAAAATAATTTGTGACTTCAGCACGAGATGAACGAGGAATCTAAGGAAAAAACTAGCATAAAAATATAGATAAATAGTACTTGGAATTTGTGCAGTTATCTATGGACTTCATACCACCACTGCAGTTTGATGGCCGACAAAGATGGCCACACCTTCTTCAGACAATGAGGAACCTTCATTGAACAGTTTCCAAGCTGCATATCCCCCAACTACACCACCCACCTTGCCACCAGTAGCACCGCCATGGGAAGTTACTGAAGCATTTTCGATAAATTCATCGGGAAGAAGTGGTGAAGCACATAGCACTGTGCCTGTATTTTGTCCATCGAAAATACACTGTTTCAACCAAGGATAAACACATTACTCTATGAATGATGACTCTATAGTATATGATAAGACTACAAAGTATACGTTCAAAGTAAGATATTCTTCAGAGGGACATTCTTTCAAAGACAATTCAAATTTATGGTACAGCAATTTAAGAATAAACATATTTGCATAAAAAAAGAGCTTACCCGTGTTTCAATTGTATACCTTCCAATCAACGGCATCACTGAGATTGCATGCAATCGAACAAGGCCCTTACTGTCACCTGTAATTGCCCTAAATTGACGGGTAGCTTGAGAATCCTGCCCAAGGAAAAATACATGAACCACAGGCGCTGTATGCTCTCCAGTAATTACTTTCACTGTTGATGCCCTAGGCACATCCCAGAGAGCAACATGACCATCACCATATCCTGCTAAAAGCAAGTCACCTTGCTGATTAAAGCGTATAGAAGTTACCGGCACTTGAGATCGATCTCCGTGCAGACCAAGCATAGACATCTGAAAAAACATCAAGCATAGTCAGACACTAGACTACAACCATTCCATCTTACTAGGTGGTCAATCAAGCGCGGGTGTTGTTTCAGAAATACCCCAGTTGAAGACAAACAAACCTCATGAAATGACTAACTCACACTAGCAAGCAGATAAATCAAGTAACCCAGCTTCACATATGCCAAAGAAGACTTCTCATGAAACACATCCTTTTAGACACAGACAATTGAATGCAATGCAAAATAAAGAACAAACAACCTTGGCATCCATGTTGTCTGGATGATATACAGAGTATTTGCTGGGCACAACAATCACAACGCCTTTTGACATTCCAAGAGCAATGTAGTTCTGATGCACCGCGAGGGCCTGAGCGGAGCCATGATCACGCCTAAATGCCTGAGACGAGATAATTCGTGTGACTGTGTTGTCAGCATCAATGTCAAAGTACCCCAAGGCAGTTGAACCCCTCCGAACACCTTCAAGCCTCATTGGTTGAGCAGCAGCACCTTCCTCCCAGTGCAAACCTGTAGAAGCTTGTTTCTTCTCCAGTTCTTCTGCTAATTCTAGTGGCTTCTTTGAAGGAAGCAATTTTTTATCCGTCCTTTTAGCAGCCCTCTCACTCTCTAACTGTGCAAGCCTATCCTCAACTAGCTCAGTCACATCATCACTAATGGAAATTGAATTATATCTATCAGGACCTAATTCTTCAGCTTCGGAGTCAGTCCCAATCTTTTGTACATCCTGTGACTCAAATGCCCAAGACTTTGAATCCTCATCTACTCGTTGGTCCATTTCAGATTCAAATTCCTTTTCAGCAGAATCATCAGCATTCGAAACTTTAGAATCCAGAAAGTCCACTATATCCCAATCCACAAACCTCGTGGAAGTAGCATGCTCACTCATCACAATATCAGAACCTGATCTTGCACTCGGGTCATCCAAATTCAAATCACCATCATGGCCACCAGCGGTCGTTTCTGTCTCAGCATTCGAGTTCCACGTTGCAACAATTTTATTTGACTTTACATTTTCAAATTCACCAATTGCTGATCCATCTGCTTCCTTCTCATCACAAGTCTCCTTAGACGACTCAACACAATCATTTTCACTCTTTTCGCTTCTATCTCCCCCTGGCAATTCAGCACTAACACTAGAAACCGCCTTCCCGACAACAAAAGCAGAATGAAATTCACCAATTGGATCATTGCCATTTTCCGACTTCGCATTAGCCTGAGCACTATTCTCACTGATTGCATTAGAAACATCATAGGAGGTGCCCAATCCGAACAATTCATCGCCATCCGACACCTTACTGTCCAAATTCACACTGATCGCCCTTCTTGACTTAATGGCAGCAGCATAAGGCGTCGGAATTGACCTTGACGCGGCCGCAGCCGCAGCAAGTGCGGCTCCAGGCTTCGTGCTGGACCTAGCTCCGCCAAACAACGATGGCAAGGGCCGCGAAGACTGCCGCCTGTTAGAGAAAGCATAAAACTCATCCGACTTGAACCGTTCAACTAAATTATGCTTCGAGAGAACAGAATTACCATCCAACTGTGCTGTTTTGTCGTTCGAATTTGGGGATTTGGCTGTAGGAACTTGAGTTTTGGGGGTTGGTACCAAAACGACGTTGTCATCACGGGATTTCGGAGAATCTGATTTGCAAGAGTCGGCATTTGGGGCGGAGAGAGAATCAGGATCGGCGAGAGTGCTGTCCGGACGGAGGAAAGAACTGCGAAACGACGATGTTGGAGAAGACGAGGGGGAAGAGGACGAGGAATCGTTGAGGATGTCATCGACTGTACGGTGAGGGACGGGGAGCTCGACGTCGTCGTTATCAGAGTGTGCCGATGAGGAGGTGACGTTGTGCCGCCGGAGGAAGGAATCAAGATCCAGCTCCATTAGCGGTTTCGTCGAAGCGAGGCTTTTGGTCATCTCAAAAACCTTAATTTTAGAAGGCTAAAAAAAAAAAAAAAGGCCGATGTACATTTTCTTGATGCTCTGTAGAGAGAGAGAGAGAGAGAGCGGAGTTTGGCTTGGAGAGAGAAGCAGGTGATGGAACAGAAGATGATAAAAGGATAGACCAAATGGAGATGCGGGGTATCGATCCCCGTACCTCTCGCATGCTAAGCGAGCGCTCTACCATCTGAGCTACATCCCCACCTTGACACGCGATTAATTTTTAATAATATTACATCAACTAATATGTGACTTCCACTCCATCCGCGTTATTAGAGAAAGGTTATATAAAAACTATTAATTTTTAGTAATTAATAAATTATCAAACAAGACAAGACTGTTCACCTTTTTTAATGGATTGAGGAGGCGTCCTTCTTTAATTCTATCATTTGATGTAAAATCCGATTAAGATGTTGCTAATGATTAAATTTAAAATCGAATCTGGCCCACGTTATATTATCCATTCAAAACGCTGTGAAATTATCTCTGATTTTTACATCCGACTTCGCTCGTATTTATGAGAAAGACGATCCTTCTCCAAGGATACCCCCCGGATCCCTTTTTTTAATAGTTGATCGGATTCGGTGCACATTTCAATAGAAAAATATTAAATATAATTTTGATTATCTTATTTTCCTTTTAAATTATTTTTTTTTCAAATTTAGTTATCAATTTTTATTTTATTATTATTCTTGTACTGTACAAGAATAAATTCCAATTTTATTTGCATATTATATGTTTCTTCACGAGAGAAAACAACAGCTATCAATTTAACCATGAATTGGGAGGCTATACCTCACCTCTAAGACACATCCCCTCTGCTTTATTTCAATATTATTGGACACAAATCGAAGAGCCTGGGTAATTTTTTTTTAATTTTTTTCTCTTGTTTTGAAAATTTCATTTGAAATTTTTTTAAAATATATATATAATATATGAATCATTAAATTTACACCCAATAATCTCAATATTAAAATGAAAATGAATTCTCATATTAATTTTAAGATCAAATTTACTTCAATAAAATCCAAGTGAAGTGCCTATTTTGAGATATATATATATATATATATAATGTTCTGTGTGAGCCACTTTTTCCTAAAGAAGAGTGTTACATCACCATTTCTCCTCAAATATACCATAAAACACATTAAATCTTGTCGCTTGATTATCATGTTTTGGGCAATGCTTTTGAGATTCGAAGTGGAGAAAGCTAATAAACAAAGACATGATGTGCATACTTATACTATGGAGGAACACAGGCATATAACAACTCTTGTCAATCGATTTGTATAAGACATCCATTACATTATAATACAAGATTTTTAAATTCTGTCAATCGAATTTTCCCTTCTAATTTGAAGGGACTGAAAATTTCTTTCTCGTCAGTTCCAACAAAAATCAATATCAAAGTTGCAGGTTTCCTCATCGCTCGAAGGTTCATGAAAATAGAGAACTCTGGTAGTAATGATGACTTCAGATAGAGAACTGGAAGGATCTGCAAGGCCTGATCGACTGAAAATAAGGTCAGTCCTAGTTAAAAAGCCAGTGAAGCTTAAGTTCAGAGATGGGACCAGTATGGTAACACATTTCAACAATTTTTCAGGAGCTTGTAAATCAACTTACAAACTCCAAAATGGTGTTAGAATATCAGTTTTGAAACTCATTCTCCTGGGTATGTTGCCACACAGCTAGAAGACCATAGTGGTGGCTCTCAGTAATTCAGTGCCAAAAGAAAAGCTTTTCAGTGTCCTTATTAAGGAAAGGCTGTACAGTGAGAAAATTAGGAGAAGAGAGCATGACAATAGCTCCAAAACGAAGGACCTTGTCTCTAAAAGACATGGGATGACCAATGAGAAGATTCTCAACAATCGAGGCAAGTCCAAGAGACGGCTTAAGTATAATGGTTAGTGCTTTTACAGCGAGAAGTTAAGACATTTGGGATGCGCCGTATGCTGAGAACGTGAAGGGAGTGCGTGAATGCAAAAAAGGGAGATTGGTGAGCGGATGAGGGATGCCTGACTCCCAGAATACACTGTAACAGGTGGCTAATTATCGTGGCCCGTGTTAGGTTGGAGAAAAACGGTGGCTGGCTAAGTTCGTGAGAGCTTGCACATGCAGGGGCGTATGTCTCGGTGCCAGAAATTGCTCGAGTGAGCGTAGGATGCAAGAATCCTCCCTTTGGCCAAGGAGTCTCTCCCCTCCCTGTGAGCGAGGGGGAGATTTATGGCTCCTCCAGTTGGGGCCCTTGGCGGAGAATCCTCCTTGCAGAGCCACCGACTGGGAAATGTCCGTGAGCTTGTCACCTTGTAGTGACAGTGAATCGCGGCGCCGCCCATGTTGCTATACGGGATTGGGGCTGAGAACCGAAAAACGCAAACGCCGACTTTTTCCCATTGCTCACTTTCTCTATTGCCCGTCAGATTGCATTAATGGGCTACAGCTTCCTATTGGCCATTGGCTGGCCGCCACGTAGTTCTTTGGTGAGCTTGGACTCACCGCATGGGCCGTTGTTCCTTGATTGTTTCCTCTTGGGCCATCGACGGACCAACGAGGTTTCAAGATGGACAAAATACCATCGTGAATAATAACACTAGATGCGTTTGGTTGTTGAAAATCCTCCCTTGGCCAAAGAGTCTCTAGAGTTGGAATCATATTCCATGTTTGCAAGGGGGAATTTATTCCATTCTTTGATTTCCTGGAATAAGGTGAATAATAATAATAATAATAATAATAATAAACAAATAAATAATAATACCTAATAATTAATAATAACAATAATAAATATAATAATAATAATAATAATAATAATAATAACAATATGTAATAATATAATAATACCTAATAAATAATAATAATAATAATACAAAACAATAATAATAATAATAATAATAAAACAAAAAATAATAATAATAATAATAACAATATGTAATAATAATAATACCTAATAAATAATAATAATAAATATAATGATAATAATAATAATAATAATAAATTTAATAATATGTAATAATAATAATAATACCTAATAATAATAATAATACCTAATAATAATAATAATATAAAATAATAATAATAATAATAATAATATAATAAAATAATAATAATAATAACAATATGTAATAATAATAATAATACCTAATAAATAATAATAATAATAAATATAATAATAATAATATGTAATAATACCTAATAATAATACAAAATAATAATAATAATAATAATAATACCTAATAAATAATAATAATAATAAATATAATAATAAATATAATAATAATAATAATATGTAATAATAATTAATAATAATAATAATACAAAATAATAATAATAATAATAAAACAAAAAAAAAAATGTGGGAATAACAATTCCCCAGGAATTGCAATTCCCACCTCATTGCTAACAGGTTTCAAGATGGACAAAATTACAATTCTTTTCCCCCACGCAACAACATACCCTAAAAGTTGAGATTATTATTGTTTTCAACGATAAAGATATGATTTAGATAAGTCAAAATCTAACTTGGGTGGAAGATTCGACCGCCTTATTTTATATCACTTTCAAATGTGATATTTTTACTCTCTACCGCAAAGATGACTTTGATTGAGTTAGGACGGATTGATGTTGTTGCCTAAAGTGCTATTGTTGAGCAAGTTTATCCAGAAGCCTATGTCTGATATTGGTTAATCCTAAACAACACGAGGCATGTTCTAAATATGCATCTCAATTTAATTCCTACCTAAGTACTTGATGATAAAGTTACTTGATCACCTTTAAAAATAGAAGGTAGAAACTCTTCAAAGGCAATAAGACGATTGCCAAATGTAGAAAGGACATCTCCTAAAATGCCACAGATACCATAATAAGTCAAGGGATGATAAATATTTTTAAAGAAACTATGGCTGAGTTATGGCATAAGAGGTTTAATAGCATGAGTAAGAAAGGACTTAAAATTCTCACTAAAAATAAGATATTTTTCTCAATAGATACTTCATTAAAAACCTCTACTCATTGTTTAGTGAGAAGGTAACACCGAATGATCGCATTTGAAAGGTACCAAGCAACTAGGAGGTTGAAGGTATTGGATCTAATACATACGGTTAAATGTTTTGTGGGAGTTAAAGTCCCTTGATGGTGCAGAATATTTCCCCAGTTTGATTTATGATTGTTTAAGAAATGTGTGGCCTTTTGCCTTCAAGTCCAAATACAAGGTTTTGGATAATTTATAGAAGATAGACAAAATGGAACTTAGGATAAGCTAGTCGAATAATGGCAGAGTACGAATGCCCTTTTGAATGGTACCGCAAGGAGCACAATACTTGGATGGATAAGACGATTCCAAAAATACCACACAAACAAGATAGTTAAGAGGATAAACCGTACCATTAGTGAGTGAACTGACCCTTACTCATGTAAACCTACTGAAACTCTTCTGAGAAGCCATACCAACAGTCATTGATGCTATCTACTTAAAACCCTCAATCCAACTAAACTTTGATATTCCCAGAAAAGTGTGAACCGAAAGGATGTATCATATAATCATTTGAGGATGTCTGGTTGTAGAACCTTTCCACACATCTTGAAAGATAAAAGGTCAAAGCTCGATAAATCTTCAATTATTACCAATCTCTTGCGCTCTTTGGAAAGTCTGCTACCCTGCAGGCATCCCCACAGCGGCTGTTGCAGAACCCCTACTTCATATCAGATGCAAGCCGCCTGACTCGCCTTCATACTATTTTTTCCCCAGGCTTACATCTTTTAAGGCAATAATACGAGCAAAATCATCAAAATAGAAGAAAATCCATATCAGTTTGTGAAATTTTTGACGTCCTGAAATCTGATGTAGAGTTAAACTAGCCAAAACAGACATCAATCATTGTTAATATTTTAACAAAAACTACAACCAGTTTGTAGAGTTTTGGTAATCCCCACTCATACCAATAATGTAACAAAAATGACTCATTTTCCTTGCTTTACAAATGCAAGATGACTCATTTTAAAACAGTCTTTAGTTATTTATATTACTTAAAAATATTTTGAAAAGATAAAAGCCGTCTGAAAACATTTTTAAAAAGGAAAAATCAACAAAGAGAAAACGGAAAGAGAGAAAAAAGCTGAAGCACCGCAAAGCAGCTTTCATACCAAGACACTTAGAGTTACAAAACCAACCAACTTAAGTTTCACGATTCCCAAATTTCTTTATGCTTTTAGTTCTCCATTTATCTTGCCTCTTTTCCATCTTCCTCTGGCTCTTTTCCATTTTCTCCACCTTCGCGGCTTCAACGCCCACCCACCTTCGTTAATTTCTCCCTTTCCTTGATTTCTCTCTCTTCTTCTCTCATAGTTATTTCATCAAACACCTTATCTGCATGGAAGGAGAACTCCAACCTCAAGAAGAAACCCACTACCAACACCACAAAATGACCGGAGACAGGCATCCTGACCATCATCAAATTCAAAACGGTGCTCGTTATAGATCCCGTAAACACAGAATCTTAGCTTTTCTTACCATTTTCCTTCTCTTAGCAGGCACAGCAGCTCTAATAGCATATCTAATTTACCATCCTGAAAAGCCCAAATTCACCGTCGTCAGCGCCGCTGTCTACACCCTTAACACGACGGCGCGGCCATTCATAGAAACCACCATGCAGTTCACCCTCCTAACGCGGAATCCCAACCGAAGGGTGTCTCTCTCCTACGACCGCCTCTCGGCCACGGTCTACTACCGGAACCAGGCCATAACGCCGCCCATGGAGCTCCCGCCGCTGCACCAGGACAGGAAAAGCACGGTGGCCCTGTCTCCCGTGGTGGGCGGCGAGATGGTGCCAGTGTCGGCAGAGGTGATGGAGGGGGTGGCAGCCGATGAACAACGTGGAGTGATGGGTTTGAGGTTGGTGCTGATGGGGAGGATGAGGTTTAAAGCTGAGGCAATTACAACAGGGCATTTTGGGGTTTTTGTTACGTGCGATATGTCAGTCGGCTTAAAGAAAGGGTATTTTGGTCAAGTTACTTTGTTTGGCAGTCCTCGGTGCAGCGTTGATATTTGAAGTTAGAAATGTTACTTATCCTGATTTATCTTTATTATTTTTTTCCGTTTTTTGGATTATTTTTAATCCTAAAAAAATTAAGTGAATGATTCTGCTTCTCAATGAATTCGTCCCGTAGGCCCCGTTGAATGGGATTCCACCCTCAAAAACAGCTTCATTCATGTGGGCCTGCAATCGTACATCACAATTCAGTAGTAAAGGATTTGGGAAGCCTGCTCCTTAAAATATAAGTTAATTCAATCTTATTTTTATTATAATGGTTTGTTATTAGTCAAATAATTATTTTATTTATTATTTAAAAATATAATTTAATTTTTATTTATTATTAAAAAAATATTAATATTATTCGCTTAATATCAATTAAACGATTATAATTAAAATGGGTTGAATCAGTATTTCTTTTGGTCAGATAGTGATAAGAACGGTAGAAAATAGGCGAGCCAAAAATCTAAGCCCACGAACAAAAACAGAGCCCTGAGGACAGTGGCCCACAACATAACCTTGTAAAGGTTTGGGAATAAGTCGCAAAGCGGTCAACCCGAACGAGTTGACTTGAGACCGACCGGTTGGAAACAGGCGATGAGAGCCGCCCCACAAAATCCCCACATAGGGCAAAAACTTGCCATAATCACCTCGAACAACTAAATAGATATTACCTAGATAGCGCACGAGATCACATATTTCCCTAGGGTTGCAGCTACAACTCAACAGATATTTTCAAGATATCATGCAGGATCATAGCCCTTCCCGACCAGGCAACTGCCATATGGCACGCCTCATGATGGCTCCAACAAAGGAAATAGTATTCCCATACAACTAGGACCATTGCAATCGATTTCCATAATCGCTGGAACGGCTCAGCAAATCCGCATGAAGCAATCGTCACGAACCATGCACAGGCTTCGCAGCCCACAATCTATAAATACCTCCTTTTCCCTACAAGAAAGAAGGACTCGAACAATCGTACAAGTAGAATTCTCTCAAGCTCATAAAAATGGAGAGTAAGGGAGTCGACTAGAAGGGATGCAGCACACAGACTCAACGTTTTGTGGCAAAGGCAACACTTTCTCCAAGCCACCACTGATCTCGACTCATGGTTTTGTAGGCTCCATGCCTGCCATGAGTTCTCTCACCGCTTGACCGGCATTGAGGATTCGTGTTACTAGGCATAGAGCCCTCCATATTTACCGTGGAAAGACCCTTGTGCATGAGGAGGATTCAACTCAACGAATGAGAGCAGTCAGAATCCATCTCTCTCCATTGCTTTCCCTGTTCCAATTTGCTTGATTCCTCAGTGCTTCCACAGCCGAAAAGAACCTACAGTAGAGTCCCGAGCAACTGGACCTCACTGATGAAGTACAATATTAACTGTCAAGCACACTAGCATTACGCACATGTTTCTTTAAGCCACTTCTCAATTGGGCACACATCTAAAACGCCCATCAACTTAGCACACCTCTAAACCGTCCACTGATTGGGTGCACTCATTAGAACCTTGTCCTTCATTTCTAAGTCATCCATTGGTCAAGCGCAATTATCGGAACTTAGTCCTCCACTTCTAAGCCACCCTTCAATCGAGTATACTTGGAGCTTGGTCCTCTATCTCTCAAGCCGCTCCCAAATTAGGCGCATTCAGAGTTTAGCTTCCACCTCTAAGTCGCCCCTCAATTGGGCGATACCTCTTAACCTCCTCTTAGCCAAGTGAACCTCTAAGCCACCTCCTAGTCGGGCGCACCTTTAACTCGCCACTTCAGCTAGGCAAACGCAAATGCTCAATTTTCAATTACATGCATTAATACATTTTTCTCATATCCTTACATCTTTTTATCCGTTAGGAAATATTTCTAACTTGAATATCGGAAGATATACTGAAAAATAAGTCTCACCAATCCTCTAACATCTCATTTATTCGTTGTATTGCACGGGACATAGATTATCAGATACGGAGACTAGATCCGCCTTAATTTAACCCGTTAAAAAAAATTAAGTAACTTTCTAATCCGTATAATAATTCAGATTCAGGGACGTATTAGGTAGAAACCTCAAATCAAGTAGTAAACAGATTGATATCGTTAATTTTTTATAATATAATCAAAGTATATAAATAATTATAGATATATTTAGTTAATAAATTAGGAATTATAAATATTTTTAGACTGTGAATGTTACAAGTAAAAATGATAAGTTTAATTTGTCAATATAATAATTTTTTTTGTAAATATAATTTCTTTTATTTTATAAAATATTAAATTAAAAATTATCTTAATAAATTATAAATTTATATAATTAGTAATTTTATATATAAAAGTGAAAATATAAAATCCATCAATTTGGGTTAACATAGTGCAGAATATATATAATTAGTAACGGTGAGAGTCACTTGAAATGGTAATCCCTAACAAAATATTTAGGCAAGAGCTTAAAATTCAAAAATAAAAAGGAAATCTAAACCTAATGTAACACTCTCTTATTTACTCTAATAAAGTCACAATTTATCCCTATTTATTATGAATTTTAATACAATAATCACATTACTTAAATCTAATTTTGAGCTTACAAATTAGTCATTTGAATATGTTCTAAGAATATCATCCAGACATTAAAGTGATATTTAATGCTATTAAGTAGCACTAATCATTTTATTTATGGTTAAGTTTTTTAGTTATGATAAACTTTTTATTAGAGAATGTTCACAGCTATACAAGTCTATGTCCTTGTAAAATAATGTGGAGGCATTTTCATGTGTCTCTACAATTGAAAATAGTACCCAGAGTAGAATTTGTGATGGGTCTATTTGTTTTTAAAATAATAAATAGTAGAGGTTATAGTGGTAATCCCCACCACCCAAATAGTGGATGGTTATCACCACCATCATTAATTATGTTGATTTGGAATACTATTTGTAAGGTGATATGTATCAGGAATTTAAATAATCATCGGAATAAGTCGGGTCAAATCTTAGAACCTTTTAATTTAGATCCTACATACCATAATAGTTAAAAAGATATTAGATAATTTAGAACTCATTATCGATATATCCTCAATTATTATTGAAAGGTGTAAGTGTATTGAGGTTGGTGCTCAATACTCATGATTTTTCCTTTCGGATTTGGGATAAGGGATCGGCCCCCTATGATTAAGTAAAACCGACATATTTATAATCTTGTCACCAATTAATTAATGCATTACGTTGATTGGAGACCTAATTATTATATAAATCTGTAACCGGTCATAGTTTAATATTTGTTATTTAGTGGTTGTGATTGTATGTTTAATATGGTTGTTCATTCCATGATTTATATAATATTTTATCATAATTTAATATCTGATTTAATTTTCTATCGAACTATTAGATATCTCAATCTTTTATATTTTTACCAATTCGACTATTCAATCATTTGACAGTTTTGGTGTCTGAATAAATTCTTAATTCTCTTCCATTTCATGTCTCACAATTCAATTGTTTCATATTCCTTTATGAGTTTACAATCTATAGACTTCATATTTCACCGAACGGGTCCATTTTATTTTAAATTGTACTTAATGTAAGGCCATCATGTAAGAGTTTGTGGATTTGAGAATGCTACTTTCTAATCTTTGTATCTAAAATGTGAAAGCAGTGTTTTTGATTGACGATCAGAATCTAAAGTAAGAGTTTAACCAACCAAAATCTTAAATATTTTTAAAAATTTAAAAGTATGTTCATGCAATTGTTATTATATAAAGTATAGTCTATTGTTACCACCATTCCAGCCTGATTTTCTCTCCAAATGCAATTGTACTTCTTTTGTTGGTTTCCTTTCATGATCAATTTGTTAAAACTTTACATAGGAGGGCCGTCAATTAATTAAAAGTAATATTAAAAAGATATTTTTTATTAATTTTTTAAGTATTTTTAATAAATAAATATTATATTATCTGAAAATATCTTAAAAATAACTAAAAAGTATTATTGAAATATTTATTATCACTTAGTTGATATCTGGCTATTGGAAGTTCTCAATCAATGAGAACTCGAGTTAGGCACTTTGAATAGCAACTGTATTAAATCTATACGGTATTTTGAGTAAAAATATATACTCTTTTTAAATAGAATCATACTATAGCCTATATTTTATGCTGCATGTACTTATTCAATCAATTTAAAAATGAGAAAATAGATCCCTACTTCTTCATTGTGTGAATCATATCCTTAATTGAATTTATTTAAATCCTCTATTAACTTTTGACTATGTCAAAATTAAGGTATTAATATTTACAACTTTAATCAGTTATCAATGATCATAAGCACTTTGGTCTAAAGGGAAATTACTAGAAAAGTAGTTGAGCCAAAATTGAGTGGCGTCGGGATAAAAAAAATACTATTTATGCACATCTTTAACTAAATTTACTTGTAACACTATATAATGATACAATCATAAATAAGTTAAGATAAGATTGTAGATAATCAAGTAAAGTTTTAAGCTCTATACTACAAAATAATTAATAATTTTTGATCTAATATATTCAAATAAGTTTGGAACATAATGAGAAATTTCAGGGTTGTATGTTAGTCTTTGTGAAAAGCTTTGGCATAGTAATTTTTTTTTTTTCCAGATATATTCAATAATTAGACAACTTATTTATAAATATGAAAAATGTTGAAAACGTAAAGAGATACGCATGTCTTGATCATACCCACTACGTATAAGTGGCTAAATGTTATAAGTTTTAGAGTTAAAATGGTTGCTAAATATTACAAGTTTTAGAGTTAAAATGGTGCCCATAGTGAATCTTTGGAAATAAAACGGAATTATTGTTCTCCTTTATGGCTTGTGATAGTGGAACTCTATTGAGAATCATATATGAAATTCTTTACTATCAGTTACAAATACACATTATATAAATATTCTTTAAGAAAGAATTTATTTCTATCTTATTTCTTATATATTTACCTTGTAAATATTGTCAGTGTCTTTCTCGTAAAACATTCCACTGTAATTATTTTCATTATATATAAATTTATATTTTTAATATTAAATATGTTGAATTTTGACTAATTGAAAGACAAAATAAGTGAGCCCACGTTTGAGTCCACATCCTCACTCCACTATTGATTCTTGCCGCGCTCAAAGGAATTCAAAGTCATCCATATTTGATGACTCCCTCCACTATGATAACCTCCTCAATGTGCCTTAACCCATTTTTTCCGAAAACCCTCTAGAGGTCACTCCCATGTAAAAAAATATCAGCTTCAAATATGTCAAAATGAATAATTTTAGAGTAGAATAATTTTTTTGGAGTGAATTTTTCAGAGAAAAAAATTCAGGATATAAAATTTTTCAGAGTGGATTTCTCCAGAATGGATTTTCCGGAGAGGATTTCTCCGGAGTGGGAAATTCGGAGTGGTTTCTCCGGAGTGGATTCCTCCAGAGAGGAAATCCGGAGTGAAAATTTAGGAGAGGTTTTTCAGAGTGTATTTTTCGGAGTGAAAAATATTAGAGTGTATTTTAGGAGTAAAAATACAGGAGTCCATTTTTGGAGATGCAAATCCTTTTTCTCCCACATCATGTATATTTGTGCATTTCTGACTAGCCAGTGTTAACTGACCGACCGACATTTTTTCCAACAAACCCAACTGCGTGGGTTGTTAATTCCAAGGGCAAATATGGGCAAGATGAGACTGGTCATGGGAGTAGAGTTGGTTGGATGTGTTGAGCTAGGGAGACGAGGGGCATCATGGTAATTGGACGAGGGGTATCATGGTAATTGGATAATTATGGATTGGGTCGATTGGCCTATCATGAGCGGATCCAATCCTTTCAAAAATGTTAACAATAAGTGTAAAGTTACGCATACTTGATCCATCATGTACAAATCTAAAATGTGGGAGTGTCGTGCATTAATTATTTGATAGTGAGAAGATTTGAGTGTGGGTGTGAGATGTGGTACACAAAATTTGAGTCTTTATCAAGGCCACACACAATGGGCAGTATCTCAAAAGGCGATCAAGCTAGTATCGAATGAATTAATTCTACATATTCAAATAAAAAAGAGATCCAAGTCAATTGTATCAAAACCAACAACAAAAAAGACTAAAAATGACGAGGCAAATAGGAATCCAAAAAAAAAAAGACTACATGATAACCATGTGCACAAAAAAAAAAAAAAAATAGACACGTACCTATTACGATAAATCCAATTATTATACAATCGTATGATTGACATCAAATCTATGCATTGCTAAGGTTGCTAATTTTCCGAGGTCAATAGCCAATGTGGTTAAAATTAACTCCTTCCACATTCAAGCACCTTAATTGTAAAAAAATAAGCTTGTTTCTGCATCTCAATATGTAATAGACTATTGCCACAAGGGCCACTGAGTCTTTATCATAACTTATCCTTGTAAGACTATTCCATAATAACTAAAAAGTTATAAACTTAAATCATGAAATAACTATATACATTATGCATCTTGATGATCCAGAGTGTTGTACGAATTAGGAAATTGTTTGATCGCGCCTGATTGCTTGAACTGAAACAAGTCTAATTTTCGCTATCTGGAATCTGAATTCTGTACATTACAACAAAATAAATAAGATGTAAGAGATATACGAAATTTACTTTTTGGTATATTATCTGATATTCAAGTCAAAAATTTTTATATTCAGAAGAGAAAGATATAAGGAAATAAATGTGAGAACATAAAATAGATAGAAATGAGTATTTGTTTAATCCACTCGGTACACTCGACTGGTGGAGTGGTTTTAGTTTATATACTTGACTGTTGGAGTATCTCACTTTGAAAACGGTGCACTCGGTTGGAGTGGCTTACTTCTTTTCTCTTTTCCTTTCAGTCCTTCGTCCCTCTCTTTTTGTAGAGGAAAAGTCGTATTTATAGTAAGAAGTGTTATTTGATTAGCAGACCCATCAATTAATGTATGAGTGTGGTGATTCTTTGGTGGTAATGGCATTATATGTATTTGTAATGGTTGCTTTCATTCAATAATTGAACCACCTGACTTTTAACTATTAGGATCGCCGCAGCCGTCACTTGAAGCAGCTAAGTTAGTGTTTCATTATGATCTTTCAATACTTAGCTATTTGGGTTATATCTCCTAATTTAACTATTGCGTCTGTTGCCTCATTGGCTCATAAGTGTTTTATGTCAGGCCATTATTACTTGGGCCTCTTATACATTTATGGATTGGATATGGGCTGGGTCAATTATTATTGTACCCATCAATATATAATAATGATAAGATATGGATAGATCTAAATAGTCATGATTGCAATTTAATTAACAGCACTAAAAAAATTTTTTATTAATAATAATTAATTGGATGTGCAAAAAAATAATATATAGAAAGAAATTTTTTATTCATCATACTAAAATTTTTTTATTAAACCAACTAAATTATTTATTTTCTACTATGACTCACTTTTTTCTTAAAAATTAGTCAATTGTTTACTATTTATTTTAAAAAATAATTACATAATCACTTAAATTTATTCTATTAAAAATACTAAAATTATAGCAATATTCACTGAACTGAGAAAAAAAAAAAAACCTACATCCACTTCTGAAATAAAAGTTAACTTGTAAAAAATAAATATCGGGTCTTAGTAAATCTATGATATTGATGAAAGTAAAAGTAAGCTCATTGGCAATATATTTTTATTTTTTTAAAATTTGAAGTTTTTTTAATGAAATGAGAAATGCACAATCTTCCCCATTTGTTTTAATTTAAAAAAAAATTAAAAATATAAAAAATATATTTTTATAATTTTTTAAATTTAACTTATAAAATAATATTTTAAAAATATGTAACTATCAAATAATTATTTCATAATTTTTATAAAATATAAATATATGTATTTAATAAATCAAAAAAATTTAATCAAATTTATAATTAAATTTATTTATATTTTAATTTTTTTCATTTGATTTAGTTATAAAAAATACTTATCCAGAAAATATAATTATTATTGTGAAAAAAATAAAAATAGATCTTTTAATCATTTAGGTTATTCAATGTTATCCAACATTTTCTATTGTTTAATAAAATATTATATATTATTAATTTAATAAAAAATTAAATTAGCTATAATACGTTTTGAATCCAAATTTCGAATGGGCTTGGATTAAACTGTTTGTCAGATTTCGATCTCCGTCTGTCGAGCTTAGGATCTTGCACACTACAATTTAAAACAAGAGGTTAGGTGGCGGCGAACTTTTATTATATTGAAAACACTCCAACGCTCAAGTCAATAAAAAATATTTTGGGAATGAAAAAGTAAAATACAATGAATGCAAAGACGGATGCTTAGAATGTGTTTGGAAACGTTGGTGGAAGGTGCATTCGTGGAGAGAGTGGCTCGGGTTAAGGATGCTTGTAGAAAGCACTTTTCTCTTAGTACTTAGTTTGTAAGGAACCAATAGTAGAGAGAAAAGAGATAAAGTGTTAAAAAGGTTAACTGTGTGGAAAGCTTCTGTTAGCTTGAGGACCCTAGAGGGTGTTTAGTAGGCGAGAGACAACATGTCTGTGGAGTGAGTCTTCAAATCTTTTATAGTCATGGACTCCCGTTGCCTTCCTTAGGTGGCAAGGCGAGATGCTTGCCTACTGTGGGGATCGTTACATTTTTCAATATGGGTACGGTTGCTATTCTAGGCTATAACGATCAGCAAGGAGGATTTCTTTCCTTCCGTGGTGATATCGTGTACCGTGACCGTTATGCCACCATTTGTGGATCACACGCTAATTCCTGGGCCTTTCTCTCGAGTTGCATTCTGATTTTGAGAGGTTACCGTTATAGTGGAGATTACTTTTTTTGAGATGCGGAGAATTAGGACTGATGACCGTTGAGGTTTGGGAATGTGCACATGAGCCGGTTTAAATATGGGCCGCGTTCATCTTAGGCCTCGACCAACCTACTTACTACTTCTTTGGTCAATAGCAGCATTTGATTGTCCCAAGACAAATGGGCCGTCGTTTATCTTGGACCACTTATTCCTTTTAGGACGACCCACTACTGGCGTCCTCGTCAAACTATATTATATTT
The DNA here is from genome assembly GCA_033239525.1 of Nepenthes gracilis. NCBI lineage: Eukaryota > Viridiplantae > Streptophyta > Magnoliopsida > Caryophyllales > Nepenthaceae > Nepenthes > Nepenthes gracilis. Next base: position 11,849,718 of record BSYO01000024.1, read on the forward strand.
ATATTTATTATTATTATTATTAAAATATATTTATCATTATCATATTTATTTTTATCATATATATTTACGGTATAATCAACCAATTTCATAAAACAACTATCATGGGTTATGAATTATATTCTCATATTATAAATATTTTATGATAATCTCGTTTATTAGTATTTACTTGGATAATATCTACAATTTTTCAAATAATATAATATCACATACCTAATAAATTTCTAAATCTTTTTCTATTGAGAACATATAACATTCTTATTAATTATAACAAATACTAAATATATAAGCACTTATCAAATTCAGATATTACCTGATCAATTGAATGAATAATGTATAAAGTTTTGGGCAAGGTAGACTCCATTTTTTAATTTTACTATTTAGATTATAAAATTGAAAATAAAAAATATACATGAACAAACAAAATAGAATAGATATTTTTTCATGTCATAAAATTTCTAAGAATATAAAATGATTAAATCATTAAATTTATATGGCAATTTTTATGTATACACATACTAAGTGATTATTTTATTGACTTTGTCTAGATAATTAATATATATTAATAGGCTTTATTTATAATTTTTTAGAAATTTTTTGTTTAAATATTATAAATAATTAATTTTAAGTAAAATTAAAAGAGTTTGATTTAGTTATATCTAAATAATTATTTTAGTTATTTCAATTAGATTAAACATATTTTTCCTATTATAAGTTTGATGGGTATACCATTGCTGGGCTGATCCCAAAAGTCAATAGAGGCCCAAAACGATAGTCAACACTCTAACGGCCCGGCTGAGAAAGCTCGGAAGTCGAAAAGCCAGACGGTCAACGCTAACGCCAACGTTGACTGCTCGGCGACCAACTTCGCTAGCAATGGCCAACTCAAACGCTGACCGTCATAAGCATGCGCTGGGTCCAAAGAGGCTTTCCTACAGTAACAGGTCTGGTCCGTTTAGGCCCACGAATCATCAAAATGCTAGCAACGTCTTTCCAAGGATATTCCACAATCCCAACTGGCATCAAAAAGGATATTGGCAATATTGACGCATCCCATATAAGGAAGGCGCCAGATTTCTCTAAATCTTTGCCAACCCAGGCTCTCCAATGGTAACATTTTCAGAAGGAAAGTGTCCGATTTGAAAAGTCGTCGGTTGCCTCGGAAGGAAACTATCCTTCACAGTTTGGCAACCGACATCAACCCCAAAAGGAAGGTCAGCCGGCAGATCAAAGAGGCAATCCCTCCTTCCAAAGAAGGAGGATCGCCTTCTCCACTATAAAAGAAACCCTGGATTCACCATCCAGGGCACGCTTCCAATTACGCTATCAATCAAGCTTTCCATTACTCTCTCAATTGCATACGCTTTCTGCAAGACTAGGGCTCTCAGTGAACGATTTTCTTGGCCATTGAAGCTCGTAGTATTGCCCAATGCCCAAGCTTGCTACTCCTAACACATTCATCCTGAACCCTAAGGCAAACAAGCGCGCCTTTCACGGCCATTTACTGCCTTTCTACATCCAATATTCAAAAGGACCTTACGTCACTCTTACATCTGGGAAACACTCTTTCTGTCTCTATCTTTCTCACAGTTTTCAGTTTCATCCTTTCGAAATCTGTTTTATTAACTTGAGCGTCGGAATATTTTCGGTGAGACAACTCCCCGCCGACACCTTGACCTCCTGTTCTGTTTAGTGGTGTGCAGGATCGAACTCAAGGAACAAAGCCGGAGTCATGACAAGAGGATCACTCGAATCTGTACGAAATTCGGATCTAGAGACGCATCAAAGTTTAATATCAAATCCAATAAGTCACACGTATATGTATATCACATTTATTATTTTATATATAAATTTATTATTTAAATATTAATAATAATTTTGATACAATAAGAAATTTTTTTAAAATTTATAATCGAAATCAAAATTTATGATCTGGGTAATGATTTTTCTCCGGCCCTTTCTAATTTGGCCAATTTTTTTTTTTTTTTTTCTAATGTCACGATACAGGGAAAAGTGGTAGCCAGTGGGCTGGCCCACAGCTTCTTTTTATAGACCTCACGAGAGGGTTGAAATTTAGGATCCAACAACACTCTCAACTACAACTACTTAATTAATACTAAATATTTAAATTTTAAATAATTTTTAAATTTTAAAAAATAATATAATCATTTAATCAATATTAAATAATAATAATTAAAAAAATTAAATATATATCTTATTTTTTTTTTTATAAAGATAGCCTCCTATAAATAAAGATGCCGAAAGGTAAGTATTGGATCTCATCTCTCTTAAAATAAAATAAAATTTTATTTTTTAAGTGATTTGATTAAAAATTTTAACTATTAAAATTTAAGTATTTTTATTAATTTTAAATACTAAATTTAATATTTAATAAATATTAATATTATAAAAAATAAACATATAACTATCTATAATATTTTTATTTTTAAATATTAAATATTAAATTTTAATTTAAAATTTATTTTTTTTAAAAAAGTAAAATCTTATTTCCCTTTAAAAATAAAAAAGAAAAAAGATCTCCAACTCTGTCAAAAAGCTCACTCATTTTTTAATAACAGGGGGCTTTATTGTCACTAGGTTGGAGGCTCCCTACTCTTTAATTTCCCCATCAATTGTCTCCTATATGTAATAATATGAAAAATATTATGAAAGATACTTTAATTATTTTTGAAATATTTTTATATAACCTGTCACTATTTTAATTACCTTATATGATTTATTATTATAAATAAATAAATAAAACTAAACATCGTTAAAAATATCTTAATATAGCTATATTGTGTTTTCATTTCCTTTATGACTTATAATTTTTTAATTGATAAATATTATTATTTTATATCAAATTTGTAGATTATTGTCTTTATTTATGATAAAAAAGTTAAATTATTATTTTATGAAAGATCAACTGTGTTATTACCTTTATTTGTTTTACTTTTACGTTCATCTCATCTTTCTCAAATTTTGATTTTTTATCTTATAAAAATTTACTGAAAGAAAATTGTTGCCTTTCATGAAAATAGATATCTTCTTTGACTATGAGATATACCTTAACGGTGGGGACTATTTGACAGAAATAAAAGAGTGAGGAACACTTTTAAATTTTTAAAATTATAAAATAGTTAATATATTTTAAAATTTATAAAATAGTCTATAATTTTTTAAAAAATATAAAATTACTTTATATGTCCAAAACGTATCGAGACATGTTTGGAGCATTTACAAAACGTGTCAATATATATTCAAAGTATGTTTGGAACGTGTTGGATAAAAAAACAAATTAATATGTATTTAAGCGTGTCTAATATGTATCCCAACATATTAAAAATGTCAGTGTCTAACATATATTGAATGTTGATATTTTAACTCTGAGAGGATATCCGTGCTTCCTAAAACTTTGGGACATACACTTCATTATTTATGGTGTTTAGAACCCAAGAAGAGGTATTCAAGTTTGAATATTTAATAAAAAATCGATGAATATGTACAGTAAGATTTGTCCTAATCATTGTTATGCTCCCTTTGTCCAGTTTTGTCTAAGTTGTAAATTGAGCTCAAAGTAAATTCTCAATCTAAGAATAAATTAAAATTTTACGAAATTATGGTAGACGATGATTGTTTTTTTATTTCTTAGAATGACAGGTTCTGATAAACCAGGCCAAAAGTGAAGTGTGAAGACTGGAAGGTAGAAAGCCAGAGAGTTCTTTGTTTACCGGGCAATAAGTCAGAAACTTGGGGCAGATAGAGAGTCCCTACCTTATCTATCTTCGGCCCACCCAGTCGAAATCTTCGTCGAGCGAATCAGGAGGAGCCCTTACGAGGATAGCCACGTTCAATTTCCGTCTATATCTTTCTGTCTTCAGGTCCTTTGTCAATCATCTGTAGTTCCTATATCTTCTAGCATTAATTTTTTGTCCTTTTAAATAGGGAATCCTGTTTTCATTTTCCATTTTGGAATGTTAAATGTATAGCAAATAGCTGAAGGTGATGGCCGGTATTGGACTTAACTTACGAGGTCTTCTCGCATCCTCTCTCTTTATGCTGTATTTCCGATGGTTCTAGTATGATTTTCGAAGAAGGAAAAAAGAAAACGATAAAGAAGTATGAGCTTGAATGAATGTTCAATTGCTCCTTGTTAGATGTTGTGCTTTTTCCATGATCAGTGCGGTGTATCCGTTGACGCGGTTTCCAGGGTTCCTCTGTAGAGAGTTTTGCGATGACTGCTTAGTTGACTTGTTTTTTTTTTTAAATAATAATTTTTTTTCTCCCAGAGTTTTGTTTTTCTCTCTTTCTTTCTTTTGGGCTTCTTCCCCCCTTCCACTTCCTCTTTCTTGTTGTTACTATTTTTGGTCCTCCATGATTCAATACAGAGATAAGAATTTCATGCCTTTAGATAATTTATCCGGCTTTAGGTATTTATATGAGAATGTTATAGTGATTGTTTGGTCGCTGATACAACGGATGTGATTTGTTGATGCTGTGTCTTCAAACAAAATGTTTGAAGCCTGTGCAATTCAGTTTAAATCGTGAGAAATATATTTTGCATTGGTGAGAGGCACATCTTTGTGGATGCAGCTTCCATGATAATTTTGTACTCTTCTACTTTCAAAAATGCATTAACCTTGATAATGTTAGTTTTGCACCCTTCCTTCACCCATCTGGTTGATGTTACCTCATCTATCTTTGCTCTGAGATTCCACATGTAGTAAGTTCATTTCCTTTGGTAGGTTTACTACTCATCACTTTGCAAAGGGTGATAGTGTATTTATGCTCCTCTTGCTGCTGTCTTTAACATTGGAAGCTTCACTAAGAAAAAGAGTCTAAGTTGATCGTGTTTATATTGCACTTGGGTAATGTTGGGCCATAAAAAGATCGGACAGATACGAACACTTCAAACTTATTAAGGCAAATGGCCGGTTAGATAGCAAATACTTGGACACACACAGAGTGGGAGACAGAGAGGAAGAACGCACAGTTTTACGTGGAAAATCTTTCACAAATCGAAGGAAAAATTCACGGGACACTTAGTTCTCAACAAATCCACTATGTGAAAAATAGTTACACAAACCACACGGTTATACAAGCCCAAGAGGTGAAAACGAAGAACAAAGCACAAGTATGCAAAGACTCACACTTGATTTTTCACTCACTGCTTTCACTTTCTTCCACTCTTTCTCTCATCTTTCAATACTTAGAATTTTACACACACCTTTTATGCATACACTATAATATATATACATTGACTGTTAAAAGTAACAACCAAGCTAACACGGAGGATACCCGTACAGATAGGTGCCTGACGTACGTGCCCCATGCAACAGTTCTGCACTGGCACTCCCCTGTAAAAGATCATGCCCTGCAAAAAAATGGCTTTGCAGGTGCTCAGTAGAAGCAGCTCTACAAAGATTGCATATGCTCAGACAATCTTCTCAGCTGGCATCCACTTACGCTTTTTTCAAGCAAGTCCTCGAATCTTGGCTACTCACAAAGACCTTGTCCTTATACTGTACAGAGTTCTCGGAGCTTTGTTGCATAAGTCTTCGGACAATGATGACCCTGTCCATTTCTAGAATCTTCGGACGGAAAGCTCATAAGTCCTCGGGCTACATCCGTGCAAAAAAATCCGCAACCTTTTTCCTACAAGGGAGTGACCCCAATAAACTTCCTTTCACGACCGAGTGGGAACAAAATTAGTCAGCCTAGCGATGTCACAGTAAGTTTCAAGCTTTCGCTTAGATAAAATTTTGGTCACCATGTCTGATTCATTTTCATCCGACCGGACCTTCTCTACTGATAGTCTTCCTTCATCAATAACATCTCTCACTCAATGATATCAAACGTCAATGTGCTTCGATCTCGTGGAATTAGGAGTGTCTACACAAGTGCATGATACTTTCGCTATCATAGAGTACCACATACTTTTTCTGCCTTAAGCCAGCTTTTGGAAAAACCTTTTCATCCATAATAACTCTTTGCTGGCCTCAATCATTGCAATGTACTTGGTCTCCGTAGTGGAGAGAGCAACACACTTTTGCAATTTAGATTGCCAGGAGATTGCCCCTCTCGCAAATTTGACCAAGTACCCGGATGTGGATTTACAGGAGTTAATGTCCCCGGCCATATCCACATCTGTGTAGTTGACCTACTGAAACTTCTCTTCTCTAAGCCGCAGACACATTTTTAAAATTCTCCGGAGATATCTCAAGATCCACTTCACAGCAGACTAATACTCCTTTCCTAGATTTGAGAGGAATATGCTAATAGTACTGACCGCATGAGTAATGTCCGACTTTGTACACACAGCCACGTATATCAAGCTGCCAATGGCTGAGGAATAAGGTATACTTCTCATGCGGGCTTTCTCTGTGTTCGAGGATGGACATTGCTTCCTACTTAACCTGAAGTGGTTGGCCAGTGGAGTGCTTATTGGCTTGAATTTTTCCATATCAAACCGTTAGAGTACTCTCTTAATGTAGCTTTCCTGGGATAGTCAGAGTTTTTGTTCTTCTGGTCGCGAAATATTCTGATCCCCAGAATCTGCTTCACTGACCCGAGGTCTTTCATAGCAAATGATTGTCCAAATTGCTTCTTCAACTCTTGAATCCGAGCGCTATTTTGTCCGACAATCAGCATGTCGTCCACATAAAGGAGAAGGACGATAAAATCGTCCTCGGAAAATCTCTGCATAAAAATACAGTGTTCAGAAGTAGTTTTTGGTATCTTTGTCTAACCATGACAGATCCAAACTTGTTATACCACCGTCTTGGTACTTATTTTAGTTCGTACAGGCTCTTTTTTAGACGACAGACCAATCATTCCTTTCCCTTAACCTCGAACCCATTTGATTGCTCTATGTAAATCTCTTCCTCAAGGTCACCGTGAAGGAATACTATCCGGATATCCAACTGTTCTACCTCTAAATCCAGAGCAGCTGCTAAACCAAGCACAATACGAACGGAAGACATTTTCACCACCGGCACAACGATCTCATCAAAATCCACGCCTTTGCACTAATTAAAACCTTTCACCACCAGCCGTGCCTTGTGCCTTAGCTGCATGGTGTCCTCGGATGTCTTCAACTGGAAGACTCACTTGTTCTTCCGGGCTTTCTTTCCCTTAGCAATTCAAAAGTATGATTTTCATATAGTGAAGCCATTTCATCCTTCATTATTTCCAACCATTTTTCTTTGTTCTCGTCTCTCATAGCCTCATCAAAGTCTTCAGGCTCACCTGCGTCAGTGAGCAGAACATACTCGCTGAGTGATTGGTGGACGGACGGTCTTCTAGCTCTCATAGACCCGAGGTCTTTCATAGCAAGTGATTGTCCAAATTGCTTCTTCAACTCCTGAATCCGAGCGCTATTTTGTCCGACAATCAGCATGTCGTCCACATAAAGGAGAAGGACGATAAAATCGTCCTCGGAAAATCTCTGTATAAAAATACAGTGGTCAGAAGTAGTCTTTTGGTATCCTCGTCTAACCATGACAGATTCAAACTTGTTATACCACTGTCTTGGTACTTATTTTAGTTCGTACAGGCTCTTTTTTAGACCACAGACCAATCATTCCTTTCCCTTAACCTCGAACCCCTTTGATTGCTCTATGTAAATCTCTTTCTCAAGGTCGCCGTGAAGGAATACTGTCCGGATATCCAACTGCTCTACCTTTAAATCCAGAGCAGTTGCTAAACCAAGCACAATACGAACGGAAGACATTTTCACCACCGGCACAAAGATCTCATCAAAATCCACGCCTTTCTGCTAATTAAAACCTTTCACCACCAGCCGTGCCTTGTACCTCGGCTGCATCGGCTGCATGGTGTCCTCGGATGTCTTCAACTGGAAGACTCACTTGTTCTTCAGGGCTTTCTTTCCCTTAGCAATTCAAAAGTATGATTTTCATATAGTGAAACCATTTCATCCTTCATTATTTCCAACCATTTTTCTTTGTTCTCGTCCCTCGTAGCCTTATCAAAGTTTTCAGGCTCACCTGCGTCAGTGAGCAGAACATACTCACTGAGTGATTGGCGGACGGACGGTCTTCTAGCTCTCATAGACCGTCGGACAGGTATCTCTTGGGCCTCCTCGATCTGTTGAGGAATGACAACTTCATCATCTTCATCAAACGCCTTGTCAGTTTCATTATTATTCTTGGCCATTCTTGGGCTGTTGACCTCGTCCCGAGGAGGTATTGGACGAACATCATTAGCAATAATCTTGTCTGTCCGTCCAGTTTCAAAGTTGACCATCTCACCAATATCTTTGATGGTTTCAGCTCAACAAAGGCAACATCCATTGACCGAACAAGCTTTCGTTCAACTGGGTCATAAAGTCTGTACCCCAGTTTATCTTCCCCGTAGCCTAAGAAGACACATTGCTTTGTCTTTGGCTCAAGTTTGGTCCTCTCATCCTTTGGGACATGAACAAAGGTTTTGCACCCAAACACTCGCAGATGGTCATAAGATGGCTCATTTCTTGACCAAACCTTCTCTAATACATTACCATTCAGTGGTCTATTGGGTGACCTATTGATAACATAGACCGCAGTCTTCAACACTTCTGCCCAGAAGAAGTTAGACAACTTTGCCTTAGAAAGCATGCACTTGATCTTTTCAATAGTGTGCGATTCATCCGCTCGGCCACTCCATTCAATTGCGACGTTTTTGGTGGCATTCTTTGATGCCGGATACCACGAGACCTACAGTGGATATCAAATGCCCCAATATATTCTCCGCCATTATCACTCCGGACAGCCTTCAGCTTTTTCCCCGTATGTTGTTCCACTAGAGTATAAAAATGTTCAAAAGTACTGAGGACTTGGTCCTTGGTCTTCAGTGGGTAAACCCATAATTTCCTTGAACAGTCGTCGATGAATGACACAAAGTACTAAGCCCTTTTGAATGATTTTTCTTTGAATGATCCACACACATCAGTGTAAACCAGGTCAAGTAGTTCTGTCTTCACAGAGGACGAGTTTCCTTGAAACGAGGCCCTTCTTTGTTTTCCAGCCATGCAGTGGGGACAAGTCCTCGGTCCATCTGCTTTTACTTCTAGAATGAGGCCTTTTTTGGCGAAGTGACATAATCCCTTATTACTCATGTGGCCCAACCTGCGATACCACAGATCCGATAACTCTTCACTGCTCGTGATATTCACGTCCCTGGCCATAGCAGGCGCCGTCATCACATATAGGTCTGCAATTTTCTGTCATCGGGCAACAACCAGATATCCTCTAGTTAGCTTCCATTATCATTCACAAAAGGTATTGCAGTAACCTTCATTGTCCAACTTGCCAGCTGAAATTATGTTCATCCGAATTTCAAGGACATGCAGTACATCTTTCAACAACAATCTTGTCCCATTATTGGTGACCAGCAGCACGTCACCTCCGCCAACAGTTGGGGACGTTCTTTTATTATCCATTCTTATTACTCCAAAGTCTCCTGGAGTATAAGAAATGAACAGGGAGGCACCGGTCTCAACCACCCAGTCGGACTCATGATTCATTAAACTCACAACGTTGTCCACTTCACAAGTTAACAGGAGGTTGTCTCCTGTAACGACTGAGACCGAGTACTTTTCCTCACCTCGCCCCTTTTCTCCTTTGCTCTCCCTTCAGCATTTTCACGCTTTCATTTGTAATAATATTTCTTAATGTGGCCTTTTTTGTCACAATGATGACACTCAATATTTTGGAACCTTGACCTGGACTTACTATGACCCTTCTCACCTTTCTTTGAGCCGCGTCCTTTACTTCTTCCCCGTGACTCAGTCACGAATACCTCAGAATGGGAAGAAGTGAAAGTCCCTTGAGACCGTCTTGTCTCATTCATGAGTAAGGAGACAACGACCTCATCCAACTTAAGTGCGTTCTTTCCAAATAATAAGGTCGTCACAATATGATCATATGATATTGGTAAAGAAGCCAGCAACACTAACGCCTTGTCCTCCTCCTTGATCTCCTCATCAAGAGCCAGCATCTGTGTGACGATCCTGTTGAACTCGTCCAGATGCTTTTCAAAACTACATCCTTCGGCCCGACGCAGCCTATAAAACTGCTTCTTCACATGCAGTCTCCTGGTCAAGAATTTGGACTTATATCTGTTTTCAAGCTTCTTCCAGACCTTAGCCGGGTCTGACAAGCCGAGAACCTCCTGAAGCGTGTTGTCAGCGAGGCATAGTTTAATGGTGCAGTTTGCAAGATCTCTCTTGTCTTGCCATTCCTCATCGGTCAGGTTTTCTGGCTTCTCATCCTTCTTCCTCAACGCTTTCACGGTTCCTTTTCGGGTCAAGATGTTCTTCACCCTTTCTTACTAAAGGATGAAGTGTCCTGCCCAATGAACTGCTCCACGCTAAATGGCAAATTCTTTGAAGACGACGCCATTTAAACAGTGGCTTTGAACCTATCTTTGATACCACTTGTTGTTTTAGAAAAAGATTGGACAGATACGAATGCTTCAAACTTGTTAAGGCAAATGCTCGGTTGGATAGCAAATACTCGGACACACACAGAGTGGGAGATAGAGAGGAAAAACACATAGTTTTACATGGAAAACTCTTCATAAATCGAAGGAAAAAACCACGGGACGCTTAATCCTCAACAAATCCACTATGTGAAAAATGGTTACACAAACCACACGGCTACACAAGCGCAAGAGGCGAAAACAAAGAACAAAGCACAAGTATGCAAAGACTCACACTTGATTTTTCACTCACCGCTCTCACTTTTCTTCCACTCTTTCTCTCCTCTTTCAACACTTAGAATTTTACAAACACCTCACATGCATACACTACAATATATATATTGACTGTTCAACACTTAGAACAAAGCACAAGTATGTAGTCCTTGGACTACATCGTGCAAAAAAATCCGCAATCTTTTCCCACAAGGGAGTGACCCCAACAGGTAACTCTTGTTTTGAGTATGGTCAACTATGGAACAAGAATCTTAAGGCTTCCAAGAGTTTTCTATCGGTGTTTTCCCTCTTATCAAATTGACCGTCATCAAATTATGGCATGTAAAACATTGTGATTTGGTTCTCATTGCATCTAAAATTCTTCAATCATTCGATTCTAGCCTGATCTTCCTTCCAGTGTTGATCTTTAAATTTGTATATGTAGTGTTCCTCTCCAATTTAAGTGTTTGTCGGATCATTCCTGTTACATGTATTTTATTTGCCCATGAATGGTTTTTTGTGCAAGGAAAAATATCAATTGTGTTCTCAACTTTTCTCTTTTCCATGATTGAATTCTCAACTTTTATATTTTCCAATTCTCATCTCCACTTTTGTTATAGTAACAATTTCATACTGTCACATTTCAAGCCAAATTGACCACTTACTGATAATATATTAGTACACACATGAAAAATATATAAAAATTTAAGGTAAAGCTATATTTTGGTTTTTCCAAGTCACATAGTATGCTTCCGAAATACTATAATTTTGGATAATTTTTACCCTCATATGAAATCAGTACAAAAATAAAAGGTGAGAGTGGAATTGGAAGATATAAAAGTTGAGAATAGAATTGAAAAAATTAGGTAAAAAGTGGATAATGTTTTTAGTATTTTCCACTTCTTTATCCAATGGCCACTTTTTAGTTTCAAACTAAGCTCATATGGTTCTCTGTTAAGTTTCTTTGTGATGTTAGATAATATTTCTGGAACTGTAATAGCTATTTGTTGTAAGAAGTAGTGCCTCTTCTTTTTGTTAATATACAGTTATCATTATCTTGTATATGGTTTCTTTTTTTCGACAGTTGTTTTAGTATACATTTCTGGGCTCTGTGATAGTTCCACAACTTAAATTATTGGCCATTTGGACAGTTGACAGTTTCTGCTTATTACTTCCGTTGAGTATGAATGCCTGAGAATAATTATTTGATTTCCTCTAGTTGTCATGGCCTTGCATATAATTTTTTAGGAGTGGGTCAATTATATGTGATCTTAAATTGTACTGTATAAGAGTCCATTTCTACGACTTGAATCTTTGACTATCTTGTTATATGCTGACAACTCTATTGTTGCATCAAGGCTCCTGTTTGAATAATTAGAAATATAATTAGTGTCATGCTTGCTATAAGTGTTTTGGAATCCGATTTCTATATAAACCTTTTTCCCTTGCAGCTTGAAAAGATTGAAAGAATTCTACTTATATCTGTGCATACAAGAAGCGGCTGACTATTTTTATGTGATACTGCAGTAGCTGTGAACATTGTGGGTTCTTCAGGTATCCTTTTTTGTTCACCGGGTACGTACATGTCTTTGAATTAGATTGGTATTCAGCTGAACGGCCAATGACTATTTGAACTCTGCGAGTTCTGCTAGAAGTCTTGAAATGGAAAGTCAAACCTTAGAATGAGTGTTTTTGCAGCCTTAATCATGTATGTATATCACCTACTGAGCTTAGCATGAAATAGACACAAAGTAATGGTACAGTTGTCATGGAATAATGATATAGTTATTGCCATCTAACCTGGGTCACCTTTTTAGTCTTAAAAATAGTCATTTATGTAATATAAGATAAGATTGTACATAATAGACTTAAATGACTGACCCTTGGTTGGACCCTATACTTAATGAGAATATCAAAATTAAATTTATTCCATAATATGTACTTATGTTATCTGATTTTAAACTAATATTCAAAAATATTTGTTTGTTCTAGCAATTTAAACCCAAACCAACACTGAGATGCGAACCTATATCAAATACCATTAAACGACCCAAATAATATATAATAATCAAATCACAAGCATCTCTTAGATGAGCATCAAGTACTAACATTTTGTCCTAAACACGTATGTGCGCTGTTTGAGTGCAATTCAAGTGATGACATTTTGCCTAAAACGTGTTCATATGTAAGTCAGGTGCAAGTCAAGTGTCACTTTTTTAAAATTATTTCGATTTAAAATTTAATTTTTGGCCTATAACCTTAATTAACCTTAAAAATTTATCGTATTAATTAAATTAATCATTATGAAAATATATTTTTTGGAATTCATACCTTATATTTTACATTCTTACCTATCAAAACTTGTAATATGTCCTACATGCATCTGAAAATCTGGTATAACAGATGCCATGTTTGGTATTAGTTAGTTCAGTTCTGCTTTCATTTGCCTATAAAACTAATAAAAGCTTTGTTTATATATGCTCATGATCCTATGGACCCATATATCACTTCTTTAAGATCTTTCTGCCAGTTCTGTTATCTCCATTTGCGAGAATGCAATCCATCCTGATCAGTTAATACATTTATTTGATAATTTATATTAATGCTAGTCTTTGTGTAACTAATAGAGTTACTATTCTATGATGTGGTAATTACGGGTTACAGTCGTAGAAATAGTCTCTTACATAATACAACATAAGATTACGTATAACAAATCCAAAATGGTCCTCGGACCCCACTCATTGTGGGAGCTTTATGCACCGAAATACGCCTCATGAACTGCATATATTTTGGCATTTGTTTTTATGTTTCATTATTTATTGGTTTTTTCTTTTGTTCTAATTTAGTGGTGAGTCAAACATTTAGATGGAAACACACAATGCTCAAGGACACATTGTCGAGATACATAGAGAAGGTCGTGATGGGGGAACCCGTCTCCGAGGAAGCAAGTTCTGTGGGGAAGTGCCTTGTGGATTCTCAGATGCCGGGACAACCTCAGAAGAGGCAGCTGAGCGATCAGCTTCAATGCGCAAGCTTTTTATCGCCGTTGCCCTCTGCGTTGTCTTCATGAGTGTCGAAGTCTTTGGTGGCATCAAAGCTAACAGTCTTGCTATACTAACCGACGCTGCTCATTTGCTCTCGGATGTTGCAGCTTTCGCTATCTCATTATTCTCTTTGTGGGCAGCAGGTTGGGAAGCCACTCCTCGTCAATCTTACGGATTTTTCAGGATCGAGATTCTTGGGGCACTAGTCTCGATCCAGCTCATATGGCTCCTTGCCGGAATTTTAGTTTACGAAGCCATTGTCAGACTTCTAAGTAATTCAGGTGAGGTTAATGGTTTCCTAATGTTCTTAGTCGCTGCTTTTGGTCTGGTGGTCAACATCGTAATGGCTCTGCTGTTGGGCCACAATCACGGGCATGCTCATGGCCACGGACATGGGCATGCTCATGGCCACGGACATGGGCATGATGATCATGATCATTGTCAAATCCATGGGATGATAATCACGAGATGTAATCACCACCATGACCACGGGAATGATCATGAGGAGCCGCTGCTGAAAAATTCTTGTGATGAAAAGCAAGCCACAAAAGATGGACAAAAGAAGAAATGGAGGAGCATAAATGTCCAGGGAGCTTATCTTCACGTGCTGGGGGACTCAGTCCAGAGCATCGGTGTGATGATAGGTGGTGCAATCATATGGATCAAGCCTGAGTGGAAGATAATCGATCTCATCTGCACCCTCATCTTTTCCATGGTCGTCCTTGGCACAACAATCAAATTGCTGAGAGACATACTCGAAGTCCTAATGGAGAGCACACCAAGGGAGATCGATGTAACCAAGCTTGAAACGGGGTTGCTGGAGATGGAAGAGGTGATTGCGGTTCATGAGCTGCACATTTGGGCCATCACGGTGGGAAAGGTCCTGCTGTCATGCCATGTCAGGATCAGTCCTGAGGCTGATGCTGACATGGCACTTGGCAAGGTGATTGACTACATACAGAGGGTGTACAATATCACCCACATTACTATACAAATTGAGCGGTAACTTGACGTTCTAACACGTGCAAAATGTCATTTTAGTTGTTCGGAACACAAACTATCTGATTACCCACTACATACAAATTGGGTTATTGTTTTTGGCTATGGATGCATCTTTCTTATCTTTGTTCCAGGCGTTGACAGAGTTTCTAGCTCATAGGGATTGTTATTATGCAGAGATCTGCTGGTAATAAAATTGGCCATATGTATGAGCTTGCAATTAACATGAAAATAATGCCTCTATTGTTTGTTTCTCTTTTGGATTTCCCATTTGGCAAATTAATATAGTGAGTGAATGAAGTGTCTTTTGATGTTACTGATGCCTCTCATTTACCTTATTTGATCTGAGTTTGAAAAATGCAGTCCCACAGTTGGTGTTACTCTTGTGGGATTTGTGGTCTTTATGTGCAGTGGATGAGGGGACAGTTAAAATGCAGGCACACAGATAGTGTAGTTGGCATTTAATCTTTGCATATCTATATTTGATGCGGGTTTGAATTTTATCCACTTTTCCTTTACTAGTTATTAGCCATATAAATTAATATTATGACAAAATAGCTATATGTTGCTATATTAGAGATATAACTGTCGACATTTATATGCTAGGTTTCGGTTTTCAAAAAAGATTATATTCGATACCAGAATATATTGTCTAATGATGCTGATATTGATACAGCTACTACTATATCCATATTGATATAATATTTTTTATCCATGACAGCGATATAAGACTCATCCTAACAATACCTTTAAGTTATAGCTAGTGCCGTTGCCCTTCTTGATACTTGAGATCTTCCACTGTGATATTATAAATAGATATATCTTCTTAAACCAAGAGGTTTACTCATGGTCACTAACATTACAACCCATATCTAAATAAACTAATGGGGATGGTAGAAATGGGCGACTCTATACTAAGATCTACGGATTTGGCGGCCAACCTACAGGCCCAAAGGTCGGTCAACGGAAATGCTTCTGTTGGCCAAGAGTAACACTTCAGCTAGTCGACTACGGCCCACAACACCGTTCCCACACATTAAAGATCACCTACCTTAAAAGGTTAGGATTTTGAATATTTTGAGAATGACAACTCCAAACTTAGTATATCTCCTATAATGGTAATTCTAATATTTGCTGCATGTAGCATCTCTCCAAAGAAGGAATTCTATTTGACTGATCACAATTACTTAATTGACACCCGCAATCTACATGCCAACCCACCGAGTTTGTGCAAGATAGTTGACAGCTAGTCTTATCGCCCAAGTAAGGCTGAGCTAGCTGAGATATTATAAAAAAGTTCTTATGACAGACTCCAAGGAGAAACACACATCGATGCCTACATTGACGCTAATACCAACCTCCAAATGATGACATTCACACACAAACAGCCATCGAACCCTCAGAGTCTGTGCTCTCTCCTCAAAGCCTCGTGAGAATTCTCTTGTAATTCTTACCTCCGCGACGTCAAAACCGCTCCCCACAAGCACACCTCCACCAAAGCCGCTCCACGTTAAGCATATCCTCCGAGTTAGACTAAAAAAAAACCTTTTTCTTACATCATCACTCATCCACTTTTGTTCCTGCATCTTTTATTTCTTAAGGAAAATTATTGGCTTGAGCGTCGGAGGACATTCCGGGAAACAAATCCTGCTAATCATCTGACATATTATTTTTTTATTATGGTATGCAGGATTTAGGTTCAGAAGTACGGAGACCAGATCCGCTTCAATTCGACTCGAAAACCCAGTAGCACCTTAATCCGTTAGCAACCCGAATCCAAAACTTATCATAAGCCATAAACTGTATTAAGATCAAGATAAGCTTGGAACCCACTATAGCTGGCATGCCTCGTATCTTAACTAATAATATATTATATTGATATAGTCAAAGCTAACATAAATATTGGGAGACTCTACCACCTATTTGGTATATATGTATATACATATAAGTTACAATTCACCCAAAAATAAATAAGTATATATGATAGAATTAACAGTACATATGCATTTAAAATGATTAAAGAAAACATTAAAGTCCTCCCAAAAGGCTTAATCTTGGCACACATAACCACAAAGATGTGTCTATAGCTTTAAAATTTTAATAATCTAAAAAATAAACAAAATATTATTAGACAAACTCAATAAATGGATAATAAACTTGCGAGGTTTTTTTTTTTTACAAGCAATTAGCATGCACCAAAAGATGACGTAATCATAAATTTTAATGAATTTGTCCATATTTTGTATAGCAATTGTCTAAAATATCTTTTAGTATAAATATTAATTCAAGTATGAAAATATCATAACACAGAATATTTATAATAATATAATCATATTATGTCGTATATCATAATCATATACATATGCAGAACTGCTTCCAAAGAGTAAATACAATTAGTATACACTTAAAAAGACTTCATAGCATGAATGTATGAATAATACATGCAAACTCATATCCATAAATATAAACATACTTGTTCAAGATGAAATCATGTTTCAATGTATTAATTATTAGAAATCTCATAGATATTTTCATAAACATAAAATTATATTATTCATTTTTCTAGTTTTAAAATTTATTTATAAATATGATCAATTAAATAAAAAATATTAATATAAATCTTATTATTTATTATCTAAGACTATGCAATATAATGCTTAGCTTATTCCTAAAATTCTCAAGGAGAAATATTGTACCAAATCCTCTCCTATAGCCAAATATATCATGATATACTTTACTAACTAATTTAATTTAGGCAAAAATTTTAAAATATTTAGATACATGATACATAAGTTTTTAAGTTAATGCTTTAATAATCATGTCTATATCATATTATCTCCCTTATCCTATTTAACTTGCCTAACCTTTTAATCGAATTGTCTTTATTTAGCATGCTTAACATACTTTGTTGGTTATCATCTCAAATGAAACTATTTCAACCAATTTATTTATGAGGCTCATACACAAAAAAATTGTAAAAAAATATGGATCAACTGAGTTGTTGGACACGAATCAAAAAAAATTCGACTAAATGACCAAATTATTGAGCAGTCGATGACTAGATTGCTAGAGATACTACAGACTGAAGAACTGAATGATTAGGTAGTTAATTAAGTCATATGATTAATCCAGATAAATGGTTGCATGAATTGAGCGATTTTCGGTCGAATTAGGCAAGTAGTGAATATATTTAACAAATAAGCTTAGCTGAGGAATAGTTATAGGACATACGAAACAATTGGGCTATTCAATTTGTAGTCATTATAATAACTCAAAATAACGAATAATCATTTCTTAATATGAAACGGCCATAAACTGACAATAAAGTTATAAATTAATTCACTTATCTTAAACAGGGGGAGAAGAGAGAACAAGCCGAAAAAAGCAAGTACGGAGCTATTGTTCTCAAAATATGTGCAAATCCTACAAATCTTAGAGCCAAGCCCATTAATTCTCAACTTTTATCCTCAAAATTTTGCTATTATCTTTCCATTTAAAAAAAAAAAGATTTCTGATTTGAATATTGAGAGATATATTAAAAAATGAGTCACGTATTCTTTAATATCTTGTTATACATTGTGGTGTGTAAGATTTAAATATTGAAATAAAAAGACCAACCTGACTATATTCGAACAACTATCCATGTTATGAAGCCAGAACTTAGCAGGTTTAATTTATTATTATTCTTAAAATTTAAATTTTTAAATAATTTTAATAAATAATATTAAATCCCAAAATTTGGGTGTGACAAATCAAATATACAGGACTTGATAAATTAAAACCCGCACAGGATCTCATCAGATAATCGTTTGAATAATATAAATATGACATATTCTACAATCATCGTAAAAGAGTATCCAAACAGGACAACAACTCATCTATAGAACATATTAATTCCAATGGTACTCAATACACAGTTCAAATGTCTACTCTCAATCAATTTCAAATATCTAAAGTAAAGCTCACAAGAGACCCAATCTAAATAACAGAGAAATACAACCGGCATGATCAAACACATAACATATATCGTGTGACACCTCGTTGGATTTCATCTAACTCTTACATAGTATTTCAATACTCTACAAATCTGAAGGGATAAAATACGAAAACCTAAGCTAAAGGTTCAACAAGTATCGTCATATACATATTTAAAACAACATATATAAACTCAAAGAGAGAGTTCATAATAAAAAAGCAGACAACAAATGCTAATTCGAATTACCAATATCAAAAGCAAATCATCAAATTCAAAACAGCATCTCATATTAGAAAATTCAGTTCCCACCATAAACAAATGATCCAAAGTCTGTATCTCATATGCATAATTTTCGACTACATTTTAGGTCTGGAATTACTTAACTATCTTTTATTAACATATCTGTTACATTTTAAGTTTGCAACTACTCGACTGCTTTTTATTATCCTATCGATTACATTTTAGATTTACAACTATTTGTCCATCTTTTATTATCATATCCTATTCAACCGTCTTTTATTATCCTATCGGCTATATTTTAGGTTTGTAGTTACTCGACAATCTTTTATTATCATATCGACTATATTTTAGGTCTGCAATAACTCAACTATTTTTTATTATTATATCGGCTATATTTTGTGCTTGCAACTATTCAACCATATTTTATTATCATTACATATCGACCTCAATAGCCTCGAACTACCACCATCCCACCCACCAAGTCTCAGACCATCACGGTCCCACACAAATCAACCCATTGGGCCTTAGACCATCACGATTCCACATAGATCGACCCACCAGGCCTCGAACTATCACGATCCCACACAGATCGACCCACCGGGCCTTTGACTATCACTATCTCACACAGATCGACTCTCATTCTCGCTCTTCATCACCTCTACTCCACCATCTACCTCTCTGTCGGTCAAAACCTCCTTTTACCCCATAAGATTTCAGACCGGCACAACCTAGAACCACTACTCCTCGGCCAAGCTCCGGTACAACAACTTTCAGACGTCAGAAAAATCATCTAAATCATAAAACCCAACAAAACCTTTAAATTGGCTGGTAAATCATACATGCTTGTGTAGAATAAATAGATCGGATGTATAAAATAATATACATGTTAGTAAAATTTTTGAACAGTATTAGATGATAAATCATACAAAAAATAGGGTTAGAGAATACTTACCTCAACCTTAATTCCACAAATTAGGAAAAAAGATGCTGTGAAGTACCCGAACCAAACCTTTCTTTCTCCTACTTGTGCCCCTTCTCTCTCTACCCATGCGGCTACCTCCTCTCTCTCCTATGCGGGCTCTGCCTTCCGCACATTGCTTGGCCTCCCTCGTGTAGTCGTTGTCGCTGTTGCCTCGAACGGCCGCCACCAACCACCCGCAAGCATCCTCCTTGTTGGAGCCGCCACAGACCCTCCTCCTTCCTCCTTCGGCCGCAAGCCTCACTTGCCGCTCACAATTTTCAGTAGAGTACCGCCACCGTCGTAGCTTACTTCTCCCAATTGCGCCAACCACCATTCACATGTGCGTCCTTCCTCTCTTTCTCCTTTGTCTGCGAGCCTCACCTGCAGCTCACGATCTCCGACACAGTCGTAGTTTCCTCTCCTCTTCTCTCTTCCCCCTTCTTTTCTTTGCACAACTTATCTCCCACACATTTTCTCTCTCTCTCTCTCTCTCTTTCTCTTTTCCTTCTCCTTTTTCTTTTTCTTTCTTTCTTTTTCCTTTCATTTCTACTGCTCCTTTGCTGCTCTACTGCACTACACGATCCATGTCCCCCCTTTTAATACTCCCTTATCCCCCTGCCCCAGTTTGGTCGCCTGCAGTTTTGGGGTTTTATGTACATATATATGTATATTATATCCAATGCGAGCCACTCGGGCGCGCTTTGAGTGGCATGCTGAATTTTTTTTTTTTTATTATATTTTTACAATATTTAAATAATTTTTAATATATTTGGATTACCCAAAATCATAATAAATATTAAAATAATTAAAATAGGGATCCAGGATATTACACACTCTCTCCTCCTTATAAAAATTTTGTCCTTGAAATTTTATGCACTCAGTTTCCCAAATAACTAGGGGTATTCTTCCGAACTTCATCTTCAATTTACCTTTGACCCCAAAACTCAATGTTGCTCTCCTCAAGATGCTTTCATAAGCATTGGGGCATCCACATCGAACCCCACGTCGGATCGCAAGTCTGATTTTATATTTCAAACCTCAAATCAATTCTTGTGATCGGTGGCCATGTATCCACATACTTTTGCTATGTTACTCTGATTGATCATCTGCCTCAAATTACAATCAAAAGTGTCAAAATTGACATCTTGCAATCTCCTCATCTCGATGATCTACCGATGGCTAATCTTAGGAATGACACCCTGATCGGTGAGTGGTGAGTCGACTTCATCAGCTTATTCATCATCATCTAATTTGCCACCAAACTCCTTTCCAATTGTGATAGGCTTGGAGTAAAATCTTGAAGGCATTCAAATTCCCGAACACCGGTAGTCTGGGCTAACCCTCTTCTATAACTAAGAAATGGACCCTAGCATCACGAGCTATAATTGCAAACATTCCGCGTGGAGTTGCCTAACCCTTACCTGGCCATTTTCAATTTGAACAATCTTTAACCATTTGGTCACAATGGAAGTAGGCTCTACTTTGGTAGAAGCAAGTTCATCCCACATGATTCTTCCCACAATACTTGCAAACAAACTTTATAAATTGGAATCTCGGAGGAGAAAACTTTGTTTCAACTACATCTCCTTTACCTGGACTTGACTTTTCCTTGTCTCAACCTCCAAGCATTAGATGAGATATCCAATGTAAGACTCTACTTTTTGAGTTCTAGCCTCGCTGCTCGGCTTTCTTTTGCAAATGCTCATCCCGAAGCTACTCTTGTTCGATCAACAAAGTGTAGTCTAGTACTTTGCCATAGGTCTACAGTTGGAATGGCACCAACTGTTTCGAAATTGAGTCTTGTAGTAATTGTAGAAACTTCTGGGCTCTCAAAGCTTCTTCAGCAACTAGATGGGGAGCAAATCGAGAAAGCTTCAGGAATTGAGAGTTGTACTCTGCTACAGTCGGGTCCCCTTGCCGAAGCATGCTGAATTTGGCTCCTTTAGTCTCTCAGATACTTAAAGGAAAGAATTTCTCTAGAAACGCTTCTTGGAAGACCTTCCAAGGGATCTCCTCATTGTCTTGGACCAAGATGTGGCACCAGGAGTCCCATCATTTCATAGCTTCGCTATCCAATTAGTACGCAACAAATCCAACATTGTCCTTCTCGGGGCAATCGATGACATTGAATACTCTTTCTAACTTCTTTAGCCAATTTTTCACTTTGATTGGGTCGAACTCTCCCAGGAACTCCAGAACATGCTTGCTTTTGAACCATTCATATGGCGTTCAGTCTTGACCTTACTTAGCCATCCTCCTCAATGCGGCCATGTTCTGATCTTGCCACTGGATCATACGGTCCATCACATCGCTCATATAACCCATCATGGCAGTATAGTCATCACCACGATTCGAGGCCGACCTCCTACCTCTAACATCTTCCCAACTTGCCACTAACCTTCTTCTCCTATTTTCATCTCGGCTCGAGGCTGATCTTCTACTCCTAACATATTATCGGCTTGAGAATCATCTTCTAATATTTTATAAATCCGCCATAATATTCACCTATCACACAAAGATTTAATCAACAATCTTCTAAAAAATCAACCCAAAATTGACCCAAAATACTTTTCATTATAACATTCTTTGATGCCATTTATGTCACAAAGTCGAAAATTGGTAAGTCTAATTTATTATTATTTTTAAAATTTAAATTTCTGAATAATTTTAATAAATAACGTTAAATCGCATAATCCGTGTATAACAAACTAAATATATAAAATCTGACAAATTAAAACATGTATAGGACCTCATTAAACAACTGTTTGGACAATATAAATACGACTTATTCTGCAATCATCGTAAAGGAATATTCAAATAGGGCAACAACTTATCTACATAACATATTAACTCCAATGATCCTCAATACACAATTCAAAAGCTTACTTTCAACCAATTTAAATATCTATAGTAAAACCTACAACAGACCCAATCCAAATAACAGAGAAATACAGCCGACACGAACAAATACATAACAGACACCAAACTCACAAGATCGTGTGACATATTGTCAGACCTCATCCAACTCTTGCAAAGTATCCCAACACTCTACAAATCTAAAAGGGTAAAATACGAAAATATGAGTCGAATGCTAAGCAAGTATCGTCATTACATACATAAAACACACATATAAATCAGAGGGAGAGTTATAATCAAAAAGCAAACAACAAATGCTAATTTAAATTGCCAATATCAAAAGCCAATCATCAAATTAAAAGCAATATCTCATTAGAAAATTTGGTCTACACCATAAACAAATGATCCAAAGTCCATATCTCATATGCATAATTGTCAACTACATTTTAGGCTTGCAGCTACGTAGCTGTCTTTTATTATCATATCGACCATATTTTAGGTATGCAATTATTCGTCCATATTTTATTATCATATCGGCTACATTTCAGACCAGCAACTATTCGACTGTCATGTATTATCCTATTGGTTATATTTTAGGTCTACAGTTATTCGACCATCTTTTATTATAATATCGGTCACATTTTAGACTTACAACTATTTGGCTATCTATTATTTATTATATCGGCTATATTTTAGGTCCGCAATTATTTGACCATCTTTTATTATCCCACCGACTACATTTTAGGCCTGTAACTATTCGACAATCTTTTATTATTATATCGATTATATTTTAGGCCTGTAACTATTTGACCGTTTTTTATTATCATATCGATTATATTTTAGACTTATAATTACTCGGTTATCTTTTATTATCATAACACATATCAACCCCACTAGCTCCAGACTACCACGGTCCCACTCAAATCGACCCACCGGGCCTCAGATCATCATGATCCCATATAGATCAACCCACTAGGCCTCGGACCACCACTGTCCCACAGAGATCGAACCACCAGGCCTCAAACCATCACGGTCTCACACAGATTGACCATCATTCTCACCCTTCATCACCTCCCCTCCATTGTCTACCTCTCTGTTAGCCGAAATCTCATTTTATCCCATGAGATTTGGGACGGGTACAACCCAAAACCGCTACTCCTCGGCCAAGCTCCTACACAATGACTTCCGAATGCCAGAAAAATCATCTAAAATCATAAAACCAAGCAAAACCTCCAAATAGATTGATAAATCATACATACATGTGCAGAATAAAGAAATCAGGTATATAAAATGACATGTATGTTAGTAAAATATTTGAACAGTAATCAAAATACATCATATGATAAATCAGACCAAAGATAGGGTTAAAGAATATTTGTCTCAATATTATACTCCGTAGATTTGACCCCTTCTCTCTCTCCTACTTGTGACCCCTTCTCTCTCTAACCATGTAGCTGCCTGCTCTCTCTCTTGCACGGGCTTTGCCTTCCGCGCACCGCTTGGCCTCCTAAGCGCAGTCGCTACCTCGAACGGCCACCATCGACCACCCGTGAGCATCCTCCTTGCCGACATCGCCACAGATCCTCCCTCTCCTTCCTCCTCTGGTCGCGAGCCTCACCTGCCACTCACAATTCCTGGCAGAGCATTACCGCCAACATAGCTTCCTTCTCTCGGTTGTGCCGACCACCACTTGCGCGTGCGTCCTTCCTCTCTTTCTCCTTTGGTTGTGAGCCTCGCTTGCAGCTCACGATCTCTAGTGCTGCCACAGCTTCCTCTCCTCTCTTCCCCCTTCTCTCCCTCGCGACTCACCTCCCACACGTTCTCTCTCTCTCTATCTCTCCTTCTTTCTCTTTTCCTTCTCCTTTTTCTTTTTCTTTCTTTCTTTTTTCTTTCTTTTCTTTTGCTTCTCTACTGCTCTGCTACGCTGCATGATCCCAGCCCCCTTTTGATACTCCCTTATCCCACTTGCCGTGGTTTGGCCACCCATGGTTTTGGGGTTATATATATATATATATATATCCAACACGAGCCACTCAGGCTTGCTTCGAGTGCCATGCCGAATTTTTGAATTTGTTTTTTAAAATTTTATAATATTTAATTAATTTTTGATATATGTGAATTATCTAAAATCATAATAACTATTAAAATAATTTAAATAGGGATCCGAGATATTATAATCCATATCCGATGTACGTATCATTAGCGCTGATCGTGAGACATTGGTTAAGCCATTTGTTCTTACCAGATCAAGATCACATCTCGTCGCAAACTTTTCCTCTCTTATACAATATCGAGGGATGATGAACACGAAAGCACAATGACAGCTAAGCTAGCAACCAAAAGATATCCCATTTCATGACATTAAGCTGCAGGAAGGTAGTCATGGGAGTGTTTATTCACTGGTCAATCCAGGCATTGGGACATTGATTGCCCAAGTATAGGATATGTTGAAGATACTAAAATTCTTATAGGACAGAATCGACAGCCAAACTCATAGGGGAGAGATCCTCCAAATACAGGTATCGGCCTTAAGGAGGAGGCCGAAGGGAAAGAATATCATCTTGAAAGGGGCCACCGTCAACCGAAAATTCTAGTGGCTCCTAAGATGCCCATCCGTGTTACTCCTTGACTCGAAAGGCACTTAAATTTTGAGGCAAGGGAAGCAAGTTCTGAGAGGAGAAATCTTGGTATATCTGGGATTTGAAACACCCATCAATCTAAGAGGAATGATTGAGTAGCAGTATGTCCAAGAATCTCTCGGCTAAGCAAATATTGAGTTTATTTGCTAATCATTTAGAGCTAAAGATATTCCTTAATGGAAAAAGATCTCTTACACAATTAAAGTGAAGAAAATAATAAAAAAATTGAATAATAAATTTTTTGAAAAAATACTGCTGGATAGACAATTGAATTAAATTGTATGCATTTTACCTCAGAGATAAAAATGTATCAATTTCCTTAAAAAATTTAAAATGTCAACATTGGAACCCAATAAAAAAAGTATTGATTCAATAGATTATCTCAATCACTTTCAAATGTTATTGGGCTTCTAAAACCTAAAAGATACCGCGTTGTACCTCTATTTTCATTTAACATTAAAAAGAGATGCAAGAATTTGGTTATCCAGGTTAAAGATAAATTCAATTTGATCTTATCAAAAAATGGCAGACAATTCTAATTCCAATTCACCTCCAGTTGGAGGTGGAAGAAAAGCGATCCTAACACCTTGTTAAGGTCTAATAGGCTCCTAATGAGAATCTAAAGTGTTTCCTAATTAGATTTAATACTGAGCCCAAAGGCATCTTAAAAGGCTAATGAAGTGTTTTCTAACCAACTAGGTGAAGTTGAATGCCTTCATGATCACAATACAACTAGGTGACCTTTTTAAATACTTAGTTAAGTAAGATTCTAAGATATTACTGAAGGCGGGTACTATCACCTGTACTTATATAATAGCAAAAAAGGCTAATGAAGCAAAGCGGTAAGAGTGCTTGGATTTTGAGCATCATCTAGGATCAAATAGTGGAGGAAAGAAGAGCAACGATGACAACTATTCAACTTAGGATCATAGGAAATAGCATAAAATAGAGTCGAGCATTCACAAAGAGTACAAGTTGCCGAATCTCACACCATTAATTGGATCTCAAATGAACATTCTGATATAGATTTAGAATGAAAAATTCTCGAAGTGGTCTAAGCCAATCAAAAACCCGGAAGGAGATGATCAGTCTAAGTACTATTTCTATCATTAATTTTTAGGACATAATATTGAAAACTGTCAGACGTTTTAGAAGAAGATTGAGGTCGTAATATAAAAAGGGTATCCCAAGAAATATCTACAAATCCCTAGGTCTAGCCTAAGTAATAATAAAGATGATGAGGAGTAAATTGAACAATAATGAATCAAGTGGTGGTAGGAGTCATTAACATAGTGTCAACAAGACCTACTAGGAAAAAAGACTTTAGATTATCCTAAGAAAGCTTCCTCCAACAAGATACAGAAGTTAGGAGGTAGAAAATGATGTCATTAGTTTTAATAATAAAGATAAGACTTATGCAATCTTTTTCCATTCTAATCATCTTGTTTTATCCACACTTGCTTCGGATGTAGCCCATAATTACCAACTAAAATAAGTTTTTATTGATAATGAAAACTTGAGAAATATTCTCTACTTTGACATGTTTATAAAATTAAAGCTCAAAATAAATCAAATGGAACCATCGATTGGACTATCATACAAACTTGATGATGAACCGAAACAAGTAAAGGGAGTAATATATCTAGAGGTTACAATTAGAACATATCTAAGGATGACTTCTTATCGACTAACTTTTTTAATCATTGATCATTCCTTGGTTTACAACGCTATGTAAGGCCAACCATGCCTAGCACTATTCAGAGCGGTCACTTCAATCTCATTTTTTAAAATAAAATTTTCAACCAGATATAGGATTGGAAAAGTCAAAGCCTCCCTTTAGCAGGTTTAACCTAGGGAATCATCTCTCTAAATTTCTCTGAATTTGGTGAATTTGAATAAGTATGTTCATAGTGATTTTTCATTAAGTCAAGATCTAAAGCAGAGATTAATTGAGTTTTTATAGAACAATTTGAATGTTTTCTCCTGAATTCTAGCAGACAAGCAATGCATTCTGATGGAAATGATGGTTTACAAACTAAGCTTCACACCTAGACACAAGTCTATCAAATAAAAAAATAAAATTTTTCTATTGAAAAACTTATAGTGATATGTGAAGATGTCAAGAAATTAACTAACGCTAGATTTATCAGAGAATAAACTACATGGATTGGTTATATAACATTGTCCTCGTCTAGACAAAGTGAAAAATGGAGGATTTGCATTGATTTCATGGATGTAAATAAAGTATGTCTGAAAAATAATTTTCTACTTCCAAGGATCGATCAGTGGGTGGACTCAATATCCAAACACTAATTACTAAACTTTATAAATGCTTACTCCGGGTATAATTTGATCCAGTGAACCCAACAAATGAGGTAATGACCTCAATTATGACCTATGAGAGAATCTACTACTATAAAGTAATATAGTTCTATTTGATAAATATTGGAGCAATATATCAAAGGTTGATGAACAAAATATTTGAGCAACATATTGAAAAAAATATGAAGGTGTACATTGATGACATGTTTATCAAAAATATACTTGCCGACAACCATATTAATGACTTGGCAGATATATTTGAGGTACTTATAAAATATCAAATGAAGTTAATTTTAACCAACTGTGTCTTCGGGTAATTCCCAGTAAGTTCTTAGGGTTCATTATCCTATATTGTGTGGTAGAGGCAAATGCAAAGAAAATTAATGCCCTAATGGACATGAAACCACCTCAAACTATAAAAAAAATAACTCACCACACTTTTCCAATTTTTAGCAAAACCAGCTCAGAAATATTTTCCATTATTTAAGGCATTAAAAGGAGCATAAACAAATGACTTTTGATGAATGAATAAATGTTAACAAGTTTTTCAATAGTTAAAAGAATATTTGTCACATTTGCCTTTATTAACCTGCCCTAAATAGGGAGAAGAATTATACCTCTACATGGTCATCTTAAAAACAACATTGAGTGCTATTCTAGTTAGGAAAGAAATATGCATTCAACAACTAATATACTATGTCAGCAAGACTCTAATTGATTCGAAGGTTCGATATGCACGAACAAAAAGGGTTACTTTAGCCCTAATTTTTATTGTAAGAAAGCTCCGACTATATTTTTAAATATATAAAATTATGTCTTAATGAATCAATTGCTAAAAAAGATCTTATAAAAACTAAAAGTATTCGAATGTTTGATCAAATGTTTGTTTGAGTTGGGCGTATTTGACATATAGTTTCAAGCCCGACTTTCCATAAAGGGTTAAGCCCTCGCAGACAAACTAGAAGTATCCCAACCCTCAATAAATGGTCAAGCCTTATTTTTCATAAACAAACATAACCCAAGTTTGACATTTAGCCGACTAATCTGAATGACGGTTAGCAAAGAAAATAAGAGTAAGTTAATTACTTAATAAAGTATATAAATTTTTTATAATTAAATATTTAATTTTTATCAAAACATGCTAGAAGGAATAATGAACAAGAACTCATATGTTAGGCCATGAGTTTTAATTATATTCATGCAAAGGTTTTAGATTTCTTTTTTCAGCTCTTAATCCACAATGTATTATGAAAAATATGCTCAAATTATGTTAATTCTTATGGACCAAGAGCCAATAGGTCCCTACCGATAAATAAGTAAATAATTAAAATTTAAATTATATTTATTTTTACATAATTAAAGATCTTACATTACTATTCAAGATCTATATATAGATTGTCATATATATAACATTATAAACGATACTAACTGTCACTTTCACCCTACAAATAATAGGTTCAAATTTTAATTATTATTATAATATACTAAAATATGTTATAATGTAATACTATTAATTTCTTACAATGATCCTTATATAATTAAGGAGAAACTCTATATAAATATAAATAATATTTTATGTTTTCTCATATTGGAAAAAATATCCGTTACTTTTTATCAATTTGTAGAGTTTTCTTTTAAATTCTTTCAAATATTTGTCATACGGTGTCTTAAATTTTTACAGAAACTTGAATGTGCATAATTTAAAGCATGCAAATGATACATTATGAAATTTTCCAACAAACGAATTGTTTACAACAAAAATGTGCAGAAAATCAGCAAAATTTTGTAGTTTCAACCTTTCATTTCAATTATCAAGCATGTAGGGACAATTTGTATGAATTCCAAAATTTGTAAAACATGTATTTAAGGATTTAAGCATGTTAGAATTGTTGCGTCATGAGATCCTGGTTTTTGTACGGATAAAGATTCGAATACAGAGTAACACAAATACTGAATTTGTAAGTAGAAGGGAAAGTGAGAGACAGTGACACATGGGGTTTTACATGAAAAGCCCTCTACTGAATGAGAGAAAAAAATTACGGGATTTTGAATTTGAGAATGATTCAACTATTCAAGCGTTTAAGTACAAAGGATGAGAACAAAGTGCATGGTGAATCCCTAGAATCACTCTCATAAACACAAGTGTTCTCTTAATTGGGAGTGTAAGTACCTTACTTTTTCTTTCTCCGTGAATGTAAATGCAAGTGGAGTAAAATTTTAGGATCCTTTGTTTGATAAATAATGAAGGCTTATATAATGGTGGTGTCCTCCTGCATGAAGCGGCTACGTGGAGGTGGTGTGTGTAAAGAAGATTGCCACCAACTCTACAAATCTCTTTTGTCATGTTAGAGAGATTGAGTACATGTGGGTTGGCCCTGTGAGACGTCATTTCAGCAATGATCACACCTACTTTATAGGCCATTATTTCCGGTAGATATGACAAGTTGTAGAGATCGCACATGCCTTTGCATACGTCATCCCTCTGAGCTGGCGTCCTCGACTGTCCTAAGCTTCCTTTCTGTGCTCGTGTCATTGGAGACTTTTCAGAATCTGCGTCCTTGATGAAGGCTTTGGCCTTCATCGAGTCTGCGAATCTTTAACGCCAAATGTCCTCGTCTTCATCGAGGTCTTTGGTCTTTGTCACGTTCGAGGACGTTTGGTGACAAATGTTCTAGGGCTTCAATTGAAGACCTATGCATCATTGAGTTTTCGGGCTCTTAAAGCCATATCCTCTATGCCATGTTCTCGAGATTTTACTGGAGTCCTTGGTCTCTTATGGAATCCTCGAGCTTCCAAAGCTAAGCCAACATCTTGGACTAATTCAGCTCTTTGGGCTTCTTGGGCCATGAATCCAAGTCCTCAGGCTTCTTGGACTAATTTAGCTTCTTTGGCCAAATTAGCCCCGTGGCCTCTTAGGATGCGAGCCCAATTCTTGGAAACGGGTTTCTTGATTGGGCATTGGCTATATTCTACCCATCAAGAATATTATATACGAAAATCAAAACATATATGGGTATTAAATCAAATTTCAAAATATGTATGAGTGAAAAATATAGAGAATTTATTTGTAAATACAATATATGTGAATTCAGGACATAAATTTCATAAAATTTATAAAAAATAGGAAAGAAAGTCCATCTATATGGACTACAATCAGTCTATCTACAAAAATATGATACATATTAGCATTTGAAATAATAAATATTTAATGGAGTAGAGAAAAATCAACAATAAAGAAAAAAAAGTTTAGGTTACACTTGCCTTACTCTCAAATTCACTAAAATCTAATTTGGATTCACCTTAAATGTACTCCTCTCTTATCCTTCTCTCTCTTCTCTTTTTCTCATTCTCTCTATTTTCTTAAAATTTGGTAGAAAATAATTAAAAATCAGTCAGATGTTACTCTTATAAAACACTAGCGCACATGCGCCTTATCAGGCATGCATTGGGCATTGCAGCAAAACACCGTGGCACACGATTATCACTTCAAGTGCTCATTAGACAAACAATTTACCAAAAGTGTGTATGAGCTTTCATTGGGCGTACATCAGGCACTGACAATCTGCCAAAAGTGTGCTTGAGTTCTAATCAAGTATCATTTGGGTGCAACCTCTCTACTTTGAATATACAAGTGTATGTGTATTAGGTGTTTGTCAAGTGTTATTCAATTTGATGTGACTCTATCCAAAGTTGACTTTGACCCAATCATTCATTTGATTTTAAAACTTTCTCTTCTTAACTTAGTTAATCACAATAAAATTTATAATTTCAAAATTCAAACCTTACATAGACTATCTCTAGTAAAGAAGATGCAAATGTCTACTATATAAAAAATCTCAAAATTTAGGGCTCAACATAAAAAATCAGAACCTATGAAAGTTGAAAAGGATGGTAAATAATGAATTAAAAACTTTCTAAGAATATGTACATTATTTTCTAGTCCCTAAGAAGCAGCTCAAGTTATAGAAACATAATACACTAGTTTAATAGATGTAGAAGAGTCGAAAATGACTAAAACCCTATACTCTACAATGATAGGAGTATTGACTAGCTCATCTATATATGAAGAATGATGCAAAGGAATGCACTCCTCCTACAGAGGAATAATGGGAATCTCTTCTTCAGAATTCAAAATAGATGTCTCCATTGAAGAACCGGCAGGAGAAGAGACAATAGCCAATGTTGTTGGATGAGTGCATCCCTCGGCTCTCATCACAACCCCAACAATAGCATATTCTTTAAAAACTTCATTGACTACCCTCAAAAGCTCATCATCATCCGGATGAGGAGTTGGTAAAGTGGCTACAAAAGTATTGGACTAATCCATGTTAGCCCTAAGAGGGGAGTCAATAAAAATGCCCGTCCTCCTTTTTAATAAATGAAGAGGCATATTAGTAGCAACCTTTCCTTTGAGAATGACATATCAGTGAACAGCATCCAAGGTAACTTGGAAGAGAAAATTACAGGTCTTCCACAACTCAATTGCGTGTTTTTTTACCATGTTTATCCAAAACCTAATCATGAAAGTTTTACTCTCCAGAACTGAACTAGAAAATATTAAATTAACATTACCTATTTAATTGACAAATCCCAATTATTAGGAACCTTAATATAGAATAATCTATTCTTTCAATTCTTTATCAAGTTAGGATTTTCTTTACTTATTTTATACTTCTTCTAGGGAATTAAGGAAATCCAATGGCACTCTTGGTAAAAGTAAAAAATGACTTTAACCATTCGAACATCTAATCTAAAACCCTAATATCGAAAGATGAGATATAATGCCAAAATATATCTAATAACATTAGTGTGGAGATGGACGATTGGAATTTCCAAAGCCTTCATTATTTCTATGAATTTCCTTGCTAGAGGATTCAAAGGTTGTCTTTTAGATGGGTTTCATATATAGCAATAAAGCTATATCTCATAGAGTAAGCTCTCTCTTTAGATGAAATAACTTGAAAAGGAAAGGCATAAGGATTATCATACCTATCGTACATGTCTCGTATATACTCAATGGTGAGATAAGAGGTAATTTTGGCCACATTTTTTAAGATGTTGCATGGAGCCATAAGAGATCAAAAACAAGACTACTAGAGAAATCGAAAGGTCGGTTCTTTCACACAAATTGAAGAAGAAAGCACAGTTAGGGTTTAAGAAAAAGAAGAGTGAAGGACATTGAAATTTGAAGAGGCAATCGAGATTGGAAATGAGGCATTTTGAATAGCAATGCTGATTGCAACAAAGTGTTGCACTCTTAACAAATAACCAGATGGTGATATATCTTCTCCTCAATTCATAAAACAAAATATTGCTTAGTGAAATAATTAAAAATGGCACGATTTATGAACAGCCTACTAAGGTATTAAACGCATTGTTAATGGGTCATTTCCATTATAGAAGCAATGATGACTATGATATCATTAAGCAAACTATTGAGATTACATCCTGGACATTCGGCGTGCCTCAAAAAATAATCCTAGTTGACTCTAATGATCTAAAATTCTAAACATTTGGTTAGCTGTCCCGACTTGTTAGAAGGTCAAATTGTCAAAAGTTTGAATTGTTAGAAATTTAAATTATTAAAAATTTAAACTGTCAGAAATCTAAATTGTCAAAATATTAAACTGTTAATGTACCGAATGATTAAATCTATGTAAAGTTAGTATCTAGAAAACCTTGAAGTATCAAAATTGATAGCTGAAGGAATGTTTTCATTCGGATATTTTTATTAATCTAAACTTTTGGCGACTTATAATCTCATATGAATAAATATAAGTCCAAAATATGAAATGAATAAATTGAGAACCATGTCATAATGCAAAAATACAATTTTTTTCTAACACGGAGACGTTTATATACAAGATATATTCCTACATGAAAGACTTTAAACCATTCAGCTTGAAAGAAAAAAAGAAGAAAGGGTTGAACCTTAGGTGAAGCAGTAGAGCATCTGGAAGGTTCACCACCTCTCCGCAGTTTAACATTCAATCATCTAGCTCTAGCTAATACTTTGGCTTCAAAAATTTCATAGTATGAGTGCAAAGAGATATTAAATCGGACAATCCTCCAAAAAATTGGTAGGAACCTACAGGTTTCACAACGAATGTTAAAGAGCATTAGAGGCAGCTACTCGAACGAGAGACTGATTTGGTTTAGGATGTTGTGTAAAAAAGGAAACTAAGATGGTTCTGCCTATAAAATGAGGTAACTAAGATAATCTTCAAAAATATTTCCTAAAGAAGCCCAAAGCATCCAGACAAACTCACTTCTCTTAAATCTTTTGAGCATAAGAAATTCCATCGGATTTCAAGACTTAGAATTGGAATGAAGATCAAGTGATAGTGGTTCCTTTTATAGAAAAAATGAGCTTTAAAAGATGTGTATTGGAGTAAAGAAAAAGTAGTCAAGCGGTCAGAGAATCGATGTAGAGATATAAAGAACCAAGCATTGGTTGGCAAAACTTGATGCCAATAAATATGCATTGATTTAGATTTTGTTGGAAAGATGCACTCAAAAGATGCCAAAAGTAGGCCACATATATTCTCATTCTAACATATTTAAAACTTGAATTCAACCTTCAAATATGGAAAATTAGTGTTAGATAAAATCTAAAATGAGACTGACCTGACCCACAAACTTATGAGGCCTGCAAGTGAAAAACTCATGAAGAGGGATGGATCTACCGAGTTATTGGACACAGATTAGAAAGAAATATAGCCAAATTACCGAGTATTTAAATGATTAGGCTATAAGAAATACTAAAAATTGAGGAACTAAATGACCAGATATTTAATTAAGCCGAATGTTTAATCCTTATGAACAATTATATGAATTAATGGATGAATGGTCAGATCAAATAAGTAGTTAATACATTCAATGAACAAGTATAAACTTAGTGCCTATAGAATAATTGGGTTATTCAATTCCCAATCAGTATAACCACTCAAAATAATAAATAATTATTCCTCTACATTAAATGATCACAAAAATCTATAAATTAACTTAAATGGCGAAGAAGGGAGAACAAGCTCATAAAAAAAGCAAGTGTCAAGTTTTTATTCTCAAAATATTTGCAAATCCCGCAAATTATGGAATCAAACTATCCAATTCTCAATTCTTTTTTATCCTTAATTTTCGTCATTATTTTTTTTATTTTTTAAAAATTTTTTTTAATTTGAACGTCGAATAATATATTAGGGAATAAGTCTAAATATTACATCATGATGTATAGGATCTAGATATTAAAATCGAAAGATCCAACTTGATTTTATTTGAATGACTATCCAAATCTAATATACGCATCATGTTTAAATCATAGTACTAAACTTCATAATATCTAACTCAAATTTCTCATGATTTATTTAAAATAAATTTCTAAAACTTCTAAAATGATTCTAATAAATCATTTTTCCAAATTATGAATCATAATACTTAAAATTCTCATATATCCCAAAAAAGCATTAAACTAAGATTAAACACTTGAAATTAAATTTTTCTCCAAGAATTCAAATTTGTATATATGTCTACTTATCCTAGAATTGATGAAATTATCTTAAAATATCAAACTTTTAGGTGTGTTAAGGTTCACCTTTACCTACATTAATAAACTTAAAAAAAAATTTAATATTGCATTATTTGATTAATAGTTTGAGTAATAATATTTATTTTTGACACTGTTACCACTGCCATTGCTAACATTGCCAATATAATATCACTACAATGGTCATTGTTGCATTGCTGAAATAGTCACCGTCGTCGACAGCCACCACCATGTCGTCACTAGAAGCACCATTGCCGCCACCACTGTTACCACCACTGTTGTCATTGGCAGCCTTGTCATCGTGTCTATAGTCATTATTGTAGCCACCACATAATCCCCACCCAAACCACTATCGTCACCGTTGCTTTTGTCCATGATTTGAATAAAATTGAGTAACCTTACATTCAATTTTTGTTTTTAAGGAGCTTTTCAGAAAATCTGCTCATATAATTTTGCACACACAAATTTTATAATTCATATTTTAAAATAATAATAATAATAATAAAGAAAGAGAAATAATTTTAAATTCTTAGAAAAAAAATATTAAATATAAATTTATGTATATAGTTAATATTTAATTCGTGATTATGACTTATAACATAATATGATAATTCAACAATATATAAAAATGATTATAAATTTTATAAAGTTTTACATGGGTAACTCAATAAATAAATTTTTCTCCTAATAATTGTCATAGAGTATTTAAATGCGAGATACACACCTTAGGTGTTGGACAATAAAGCACCACCTAAGTAGGAATTAGCTAATGGAACTAAGGGGCCAACCCCATGAGGTTAAAACCTATGCCTATAAGATTATTGGATGAAGATTCAATAATTTATATAATTTTACTATATAAAATAAGAATCCTTGAATCTTAAGATCCAAAAATTATATTATCATGATAATATATTTTTTTTAAAAAGGAAAATAACAGGGAAGGGCCATGCTTTTCATTGTACTTTTGATTTTCAGATAAATTTTCAGCAAATTTAACAAAAATATAAACCTATTTGAGTTAATTTAATGAACCGAAATCTTTTAGTGTATTTTTATTTTTTATAATATAAATTCTGAGCTAATTTGAATAAATTGTAAATTAACCTATTTCGTCATACAGTTTTCTAAGATTTTCACTTTTAAACGGTTGAATTTTATTTAGACAAGAAAGAAATTTAAAATGGGAGTAAAAGAATGCCAGTAGGTCGGTTAAAAATCAAGCGGACAAAAGTGATAGGTACACAGGGAAAGCCCAAACTCCTTTATTAGATGTCAGCTACCAAGAAATAGGAACAATGAATATAAGAATATGTAACGATCTTTAACATGAAAAATCTTTCTTAATCAATGAAAAAATTTTTCAAGTGTGATGGTGAACGACGACCAATGAGGGCTCCCTTCCGCACTTAGCTGTGCTTCGTTCCACTATTTGTTTCACACACGGTTCATCCACATGTCGTTCATGCACACCATTTTCTAAAGTGTCTTGGTGCGCTTTTATAATGACACCGACTCCAAATATCATCAACTTACCTGGCTTGATCTTGTAGATAATTTGTCATGTTATTTTCTGTGCCTTCACCAATTTCCGCGCTTTCCTAGATGATGCATGCTCTGAAAGCTTGGACACGTGCACTGCAAGTTAGCTACCTATTTTCGACGCTTGCTCTGCAAAGTCTACCAACTCTGGAAAGTCAACTATTGGCTTTCCAGACAAATTATTTTCGACCATCACCTAATATCCTCAATCGTCACTAGTCTCTTTGACCATCAGTTAGTGTCCTCGACAATCACCTAGTGTACTCGATCATCACTGGTCTCTTTGGCCATTAGTTAGAGTCTCGACCATCACCCGGTGTCCTCGATCGCCACTAATCTTTTTAACTATTAGTTAGAGTCATCAGCCATCACCTAGTGTTCTTAGTCGTCATTAGTCTCTTTGGCTATTAGTTAAAGTCCTCAACTATCACCTAGTATCCTCGATTATCATTAGTCTCTTTGGCCATCACCAGCTGCCCCGCCGACCAACTTCCTTATGTCCGGCCGACTTCCTGCTTCCTGGCCGGTGGGTCACATCTTAGCTTAGCCAGCCGACTTTTTCTTTTAATCGGTTAACCTCTCGTTGATTGGCTTTTACTGCCTGGTTGCCAGCCGGCCTCACTCTTACAACCCTATCTGGTTCCGTCCTTGACCCTGCCTAGCTACTCTGGCAATTGCCACTTTGATATTTGTCTATTTTGATAAATTGGTTATTCTGAGATTTTCTACGTAATGAATAAAATTATCTTAATTTAAGATTAATGATAAAATTAATTTAAAAAATATATATTTAAGACATGCGGCTGGAGGGTTCTGCTTGCCTTTCTGGCAGCGAATCCTTCTCATTTGCAGCCACGATGGGTTCCTCATTAAGGAGTTTGACCATCAATATCTCCCGTTTCCGCTGTCTCATCTCTGTCCCCTTAAATTCCCAGTTCACATCTCCCCTTCTTCCTCCTCCTCAAAAGCAATTTCTCTGTTCTGATTGGCATGTCAGGTACGCGGTGCTGCCTTCTTTATTGATCGTCTTTTAAATGATTCCATTTGGTTAGGTTATTGTTTTCTCTGTGTTTGAATTTTGAGATAGATGCATGCGTTGCTTATAAATCGATTGGAGATTTTGTGGGTCATTTTGCGCTTCGAGATTCGTACATCATGTGTTCGACATTTTTCCCAAACTAATATGATTCACAGCTTGCATTATCACGGTTTTACCATGGTGTAAAATGGGCATGATTCAATAAGTTTGAAGCATTAAATGAGTCTACACTAGTCATTAATCTCGTTTTTTCTGGAATGGGGGCCCTCCTATGCCGACCGGAAAATAAGGGTCTCGATCTCCAAATTTTAGTAATTTATAATAAAATAGATTATGAGAATAACTTTCTTCTATAGTGAAACTAATCATAAATGTTTGATGAAAATAAGCTCTATGATTTAGAGAAGGAGAGCAAAGGAGAGCCTTATGAAGCTGAAAATGCCCTTATTATGTTTATGCTAGGGAGGGGATGTTGTATATTTTCAAAATAGTGTAAATGAACAAATTATCAGATGGGTAAAAACCCCAAATACTTGTGAGTGTTTATATATATGAAAAAATAATACTTCTACACCCTATTGTACAACTCTGCCTACTGAATATATCCACCGCAGCATATGAAAAGAAAATCCAAATATCGTGTCTTAATGATGTGGATGAAAATAAAATGAATGAGAGAGAGATAGAGGGGTTCTCATTTTTGAAATCCAATTTTCGAATGCCTAAAGTTCCCAATATTGCCTCTCATTTCCGTCCACTTCAAAGACTCGACCCACCCTCTTCTCTCACAAATTGATTTCTTTCTCACAAGCCTCCTTCCAAAAGCAAAGGAATCGATTTTGTTGCAGCAAATAGATGGATTTGAAGGTCACAGAAAATAGAGGGGTCCAATAAAACTAGGGTTTTGAGGTGTTTGAGGAAGGTGTGATAAGTGTGGTGACTAAAACTGGAAAGGAGGCATCTGAAACCCTACTATTATTAAGAGAACTCAAGAATTTGTAATATTCCTTCATTTCACTCAAAGTGTACAAACGCATGATTTGTTTCAGATCGCCATCTCTTGTCTAAATCTCTCCTTTTTTTTTTTCTTTCAGAAAAATGATTACCAATATATTTGTTTTAGAAATTGCTTGATTTTTTTGTTATGTGTAATTAGGGTTTCTACTTATTTTCTGTGAAATTGCTTGATTACTATTGTATTGATGAATTTAATTTTTTTTTTTGTTTTGGAATTCATCTCACTCAAACATGAAAAATAAGAGAGTTTAAATAGATGGAATCAAATTAGAAGGCTGCTTTGGAGGATTATGAACAGATCATATTAGTGGATAACACTAGGGATGTAGGAAATCAAATTGAAGAACCAAAGATTGGTATGCTTTTCAATATTGATATTGAGGTGAGAGAGTATTATGAATGGTATGCAAAAAATTCTTGGTTTTGAGGTGGCGAGAATGAGATACTTTACCCTTGTATGTAGTCATCATGGCATGGAAAAGTGCACAACAATTACCATTCTGAACCATGAGGCTCAATGGGAATAGGTTGTGAAGCTCAGATTAATGCTACATTTAGTGTAGGTAACTTTGTATCCTTCTCTGTTGTGCTTGAACATAATCATACCTATAGCCTGAATCTTACTAGCTTTATATTTATTCCCCATGATAAACGAAAGCTTGAGCTAAATGATTAGGCTGGCATTCGGCCTTGTGAAAACTACAATACATTGGTTATTAAAGATGGGGATAACAAGATGCTTGAAATTATCTTGAGAAGTCACGATAACTATGGTTAGGCAAGTGAGGTGTCGTAGCACTCTGTAGTAATTTATTGAGGATGCAAGAAAATGGTGGTAAATTCTTTTATTTGGTAGATTTAAATGATGTGTTGCTTGCATAATGTTTTCCAGGTTGATGGACGTAGTAGGTTACTATATGAAGCATTTAGGGATGTTGTAACATTCAACACAATATATTTGAACAAACAAATATAGAATGCCGTTTCTGCCATTTGTTGGGATGAATCACCACGGTCACTCGATCTTATTTTGTTGTAGCCTCATATCATCCAAGGTTACAGACACTTTCGTTTGGTTGTTAAAGACTTGGTTGCTGTGTATGTCCAGAGGTGAGCTCCATGTGCAATCATAATCGATCAAGATAGGCTATGTGTGGGGCAATTGTAAGGGTATTTCTAGAAATGCATCATAGCTTTTGCCTTTAGCATATTCTTAAGAAATTATGCAAAACATTTAGTAAACATCCCCAATATTCATAAAAAAGAGCCTCATTCATAGATGTGTGCACGATTGGTAAAGTACTAATGATTTGAAGTGGATCGAAATTACTATTTGATGAGTACAATATTGAGGATAATGTTTGGTTGGATTAGTTGTTTAGTGAGCACCATCAATGGATTCCTCCATTTGTCAAAGATATATTTTGGGCGGGTATTTCAATGACACAATATAGTGAAATTGTGATTGTATTTTTTGATGGTACGCAAATTCAAACCATCATTAAAGTAGTTTGTGGAACAATTTGACAATGCTTTATAAAGTAAGATTGAAAAGGAGCGTGCTATTTATTTTAGCTCCTCTAACCCTATGACCTCCTCGTAATCCACTTTGTGATCGGGAAAGAATTTCAAATGATCTACAAAGAAGTTAAAGGAGATTCAAGAGGAGTTCAAAGATTGATGTGTTGCTACACGACTTTAGGTAAATAGGATGGCATAATTTGTACTTATCAAGTGAGTCGATCTGCAAAAACAATAATATTAACGGAATGTATTCAATATATGGTATATTCAATAACTAAATTGGAGTTTTACATGCATTAACACAACAGTTTGATTGGTACCAATAACGATGATTGAATGGTCCACATGACATTACTATCTAAAAAATAAAAGAAATATTCAGCTAAACTATCATGGCAAAAAAATGTTTCCTTATGATTTACTAATAGATTGTTTGCTTTGTCAACAAGCTTTTGTTTCCTATTTTCAAACGTCTGACAGCCTTGTTAATTACGAGCTCCCTATATTTGAATGGTAGCCTCTCTTTGCTCTTAGCAATCAGAGGGATTAGTATTTTTTCAGATGAACAAGAGTACAAGTATGATATCCTCTCACCAAATCCTTTCAATTCTGACCCAACATCGATATTTTGTAACTCCACCTTCATTGTGGCTAACATGATGGTGCAAGCTTCATCACTCAATGAAGTAATGCAAGCAACATCAGTAAGTGTATTAGCAAGCTGTGTATACCTCCATGCATGTAGTTCTCATCTACATTGTCATAACTACACTTCACAAACTTATATGGGTGTCTCACATCTTTTCTCTAATGATCTAGTGTATACTTTTCAGGCAAAGATTGCATTCCTCCAACAATACACAAGAATCAAGTACATGCCGGCATATGATCTATCTAAATTCAAACAATTTACAACTACATTTCAACTCAAATTCCTCTTTGTTGTAATACAAAATGAATCTCATGCTCTTGATGCGATCATTGGATAACATGTCTCATCATGCACACGATAAGTAAACATCACACCTTCTTGTCTAACTAGAGTGGTGTAGCAATTCATCATTTTTTGAACTACTATTTTATCTCCTGGAACTTCTCATTTTTATAGATCAGTTGAAATTATTTCTTGATCCTGAAGTGTCTTATACAATAGATCATAGAGTTGGAGGGACACTCCTCAATCTTGCTTCGTAAAGTATTGTCATATTGTTCCATAAATTGGTTAATGATGTTCTTAAATTTACATAACCATTGAAATATGCCTATACTTTCACTACATTGCGTCATTGACATACCTGCCTAAAATATATCTTTGATAAATGCAATAATCCAATGATGATGCTCCGTGTACAACCAACCCAACCAAGCATTATCTTTAAGGTTGTACTCATCAATTAAAGATTGTTATCCATCTTCAAAATCATTAGTAATCTCCGAGTTGAACACATGATCTTTATTGATGAATACTAGGGTTGTGCATTAAGTTCCGAGTTGTACACATGATCTTTATTGATGAATACTAGGGTTGTGCACTAAGTTTTTCAAGTAATTTCTTAAGAATATGCCAAAGGCAAAACCAATGTTACGTTTTTGGAAATACTTTTGCAATTGCCCCATGCATAGCCTATTCTTGATCGATAATAATTGCATGTGGAGCTTGCTGGACATAAGCCTTAGCCAAACCTCAAACGATCAAAAGAAAGTATCTGTATCCTCAAATAATATGAGCCCACAACCAAACAATATCAAGTGACCTTAGCAATTCACCCCGACAAATGGAGCCAATGTCATTGTATATTTTTTGTCAAATATGTTATGTTGAATGTTACAACATCCCAGATACTTCATATAGTGCTCTACAATGTCCATCAGCCTAAAATACATTACTCGAGCAGCACTCATCATTTAAGTCCATTAAATAAAAGAATCTGTCGTCGTTTTCTTGCATCCTCGAGATAACTATGGAGTGCTAGGGCACCTCTTTTGCCTAACTGTAGTTGTCATGCCTTCTCAAGATAAATCTGAGTATCTTGTTCTTAAAAAGATAGATTCTCATACCTTTGGCTTCATTATCTAATGTCTTACAGTTTTGAAAAGGCTGAATACTATCTTAATCATTTAGCTCAAGCTAGAGTAGGGAGCGAATTTCTTACAACACCTTATAAATCTAGTTTGGCTTGGACTACAGACATGATTATGTTCAAGCAGAACAGAGAGAGTACAAATTTACCTTCATTTCACAATGTAGCATTAATCTTGGGTCTGTAATCTATTATTGTCGAGCCTCATGGCTTTAGAATATTAATTGTTATACCTTTTGCCACACCATGATGACTACACATTAAGTGAAGTGTCTCATCATTTTATCAGTATCATTCTTAGGACTTCTCTTCGTCACCCAAAACTGAGATTTTTTTACATATTGTTAGTAATACTCTCTTATGTCAACATCGGTATTGAAAAGCATACTAATTTTTGGTCTTTTAATTTGATTTCCTACATCCCAAGTGTTATTCAATGATATGGTTTGTTCATAATCCTCCAAAGCAGCCTTCTGATTTGATTCCATTAAATTAAACTCCTCTTATTTTTCACATTTGAGTGAAATGATTTCTGAAATAAAAAGAAATCAAATTTGTCAATATAGTAGAAATCACGCAATTTCATAGAAAGTCATTAGAAACCCTAATTCCACATAAACGAAACAATCGAGCAATTTCTAAAACAAATTGGACCCAAATTAGTTAATACAGTAGTATTCAAATTTTTTTTAAAAAAATCTCAACAAGAGATGATGAACCAAAACAAATTGAGCCTTGGTACACCTAAAGTAAGACGAAGGAATAGACTAAGTTTACAAGTTCTCTAACCAATATGTAGGATTTCAGATGCCTCCTTCCTGATGTTTTTCAGATCCATTTCAGACCCCTATGTTTCAGACCCCATTTCAGCCTCCTTGGTACACTTTGACGCATTTCCGACCCCTATATTTTTGTACCTTTAACTCCATCTATTTCAGACCCCTATGTGGAAAGAGGGTTGCGAGAGAGATCGATATTGTGAGAGAAGAGGGAGAATCGAGATTTCGAGTTGGATGAAAATGAGAGGGGATTTTGAGAGTTTCAGGCATTCGAAAATGGGATTTTGAAATTCAAAACCCTCTCTTTGGTTCATTTTATCTTCATCTACATCATTTGCATTTTCATTTCATATGCTGAGGTGGATATATTTGGTTCGCAGAGTTGTGCAATAGCGTGTAGGAGCATCAGTTCTCTACTTATAAAGAAAAAAATACTTTTTGCAAACCCATATCCTACCCCTTTATTTATGTTCCTTAATTTTAGATTCTGAATCTTGTTTTAGATTTGATATTTTATGATTTAGTTAGGAAAATTAAAAAAATACATTTCTTAAAATTTATCTATTACAAAGTTATTCCAAATTTTTTGTATTTGATGAATTTAAGTTCAAATTTCAAAAAAAAAAAAAAAAAATAGCCCGACAAAAGGGTGGACTATGGGTGGGATGTGTAACAAAACTCATCTACAAATAGGCCATGTGTGTGGTCATTTTTTTAAATAAGAACTCAAAACACCATAATGTACGTAAAGATTGTTTATCGTAGATGATAATTTGTATGCTTGGATTAAAATATTGGTGTTGATAATAACTGTTGTTATTTTAATATCG
Source organism: Nepenthes gracilis (assembly GCA_033239525.1). Taxonomy (NCBI): domain Eukaryota; kingdom Viridiplantae; phylum Streptophyta; class Magnoliopsida; order Caryophyllales; family Nepenthaceae; genus Nepenthes; species Nepenthes gracilis. The sequence goes on from BSYO01000024.1 coordinate 11,893,799, forward strand.
GATTTATTAGACAATACATGTTGGCATTAAATATATTGAAAGCAAAAATTTCTTGGTGAATTGTAAGTCTAGTGACTAATATTAGCCAACATATCGCAATTTTTTTTTTATAGGATCAAAAAATATTGCTATTGAGCGTCCAATACTGATATATACCGGTCAATATATAAAGTATCGCTAGATATTTCATTTCATGTTCCTATGTTTTAGACATTCGATATCCAATTGAAAGTTATGTGAGTTATTCTTTTAATGAAAGGCATAATTTAACATAAAATATCATTGTATCCTAGGCAATTTGCAATATCCATTTGCATTGTTAGAGGCAAATATTGCTTTATAGGAAACTAGCTTTGACATACGTCTCGACGAACTTCTTTAAATATTATGTTTTTGTATTGTTTCATCTTGCCTGAGGAAGGTGAAATTTGTGTGTTTGTTTGGCCCTACTTGGCTCAAGCATGCAAACACCTACCCATGAAGGGAAGAGATGCCATTCGTTCGAAACATTACGCTAGCAACGAAATTGCCCCCTAGACCGATTTGATCAAAGACACATATATGGATATTTTATTCAAACAATAAATACAACAATATTATGTACTTATGACATTCAAACTCTCATTTTGTTTTATTTTGTTTTAACGCATGTAAGATTTGTTAGATGTTGGTAATAACTTCTAATACATGAAGTGATTTCCTCTAATGATGCTAATGGATCAAGCTGAATCGTTGGAAATCATTCATATACCAATCCCCAATATTGAAACTTATGGCTTTCATCTGTTTGATATCATGGCTAACACGAATTTTTTTCCCTTTTCTTTTGCATCTATGGAATTGTATATCACATTATGTTTTGTTTGTTTTGGATTCTTCATACGCCTACGGGATTAACCGTAAGTATTGTGGATTCACAATTTGTTACCTTAATCCACTTGGCTGAAATGGACCTTGTCACGACCCAACCCCACTTATAAAAAACAACACTAAACCATCTGAATTATGATGCAGAAAAACCGTAGAAGTCATATATTAAAAATCTCAACAAAATATAAATAACCATAATAAATGCTTTATTAATATGAATCTCAAGTATTTACAACAATCTAATGCTAACTAAAAATAAGTTGACATAACTTATACATCATAGTATACAAACTTACAAACTAATGGAAGGTATGAATATAGTCTAATAGTAGTCTATCTTGAACCTTCTTGCATGAAGTCTAAGACGGCCTTAATGACTTATATCCCTATCTCCGAAAACATGTAAATAAATTGACAATCTAACAAAAATAATTAGAAGTGAGCTGAATGTCCGGTAAAATATATAATCATCAACAATATAACATGTATGTTCACATCAATATATCAACATGAAAATTGAGAAGACTTGAGATATCAACCATACATCCAAGGACATGCCGAATAGTAATATGAATGATAAGACCCGAAATTTTCACATAAGATTTAAGAAGATCATATCTAAGGATCCTATCATAACTGAGGTCATAAATTAAATAGATTTATTAATAATCCTCTGTAGAACTTATTTACCACCAACCAATGGCCATTCTACTAGCACCCCTAAATGACTAGATTTATCATTGCAAAATTATGGATATCCCAAGATCTGACACATAACCAACTCATGACAATGCAATGTCCGCAACCAACTCCGTGGTATACAGTTGTTTGGATATCTCACGTCAATATCAATTCGATATCACCAAAATCCAATATCCGACTGGTATCGCCAAATACAATGGTCACATAACTATAAACATCCTACCATAATACGATGATCTCAACATCCACTGTGATATAGAAATCAGGTTTGAAAAATATTAGACTACATCGTGATATTGCAGGTTTTATTTTTCTTGGCAATGTGATGTCTTCATATAATCTCCTCAACTTTGACTATAGTGATGAGTCAAAGGAAACAATTCCAATACTCAACTCAAGTATCAAAGAACAAAGATATGAATCCAAGAAAATAGAACAATTTCAAGACATGATAATTATCTGTGAGTTTGCCGTTCGAGCGCTGGCTCTCATAGTACATATCTCAACATTGACATTCGAACATTAGTCACACACCAATTAAATGTTGAGACACTGGAAACTTTCACTTGGTTTCAAATGAGTTAAAGTCCATCAAAAACATAAAGAAATAACTAAAACTCAAAGATAAAAACTTATACAATATTTATGAAATGTTATGAATTAGATATGACAAGAATCAACCGTTAGAATCAATAGATATAACTGAAATTTGAAAACATGTAGAAACCGAGCAAAACTATTCTAATAGACATTTGGCGTTTGAATGTTATAGCAAATGTCAAAATCAAAACAAAAAGAAATGACTTCGAATTTGATTGATTCTTAAATATAATCGAAGGATAATATAATTAATTAAATCATTTATCATTAAACTTGAATAAAAACCATATATAGACATGAAATTAAACATTAACATGCAATTACATGCTTCATTTCCATTTTCATACCTTGTTCATTATTTCTGCCAAAGTTTCCATAATTTATGTAATTTCACTTACATAATAATGCATACTTTGAAATTATTATTCCATACTTCAATTATTGGAAGGAAACTCTTAGAATCGTATTATTTTATAATTGATTGGAAGAATTAAGAAAGAGTAATTAAAACTAGAATATGTTTTACGGGGAAAGGCAAAAGTAGTAAATTGAAAGATATTTGAACATTATAACTTCAATTCATGATAAGAACAATACTTAATTCCAATTTATATAAAAAGAATCTACTTATCATAAATAGAATTCAATTTCATGGCATAGAAGAAGAAGAAGAAATGATTTACAATGAAGAATTATGAACTTTCAACAACAAGAAAAATGACTTACAACAAAAAGAAAATGACTTAAAATTAGATTCCTAATTGTTCAATCCTTTACTTGGTTCCTCCTCCACTGTTCTTCTTCTTGTTCTTGGTTCTCTAGATTTTCTCTAATCATTCTTTCTTTTTAGACTCATTGTAAGAGAATTATATATGATTTATTGTGAAAGGCAAGTCCCTCTTATATAGAGTTAGGAAAATTCACCCTTAATGCATTTTAATCAACCAAACATGACCTAACTAGGTTGGTTAATAGGTTTTCCATCCTTATCCAGCTTTGAGCAGTCACAATATTGACTTCCTCTCAAATTCCGCACCAAAATTGATCTGTCAATACAACCGTCTTCTAGTGTTTTAGGGGCCATTCAAATGTCGCATCGAACTTCACAACATATTCATCAATTCTTTACTGAAATAAACTCTAATTAATTATATATTCTAAATATTCTTTATTTATCCATAATATCATTATTTAAATTTATGCACCAAATAAATTAACTTAATCCCAAAAATTATGAATATTTTGGGCATCACAATCCTACCCCTTAAAGGAATTTCGTTCCCGAAATTAGTCTCATCTTAATCCTCAAATAATGGAACACTTTATGATCAAAATTCTGATTTCCAAAGGCCCAACAATATTCCTTCTCTGCTTTACAAAGATTTCTATAAAAGCTCGATCATTGGCGTTAAATCTTCACAAAACACTCTATCCATATCCAACTTAACCTGACTTGACTATCTTCATAAAAATAATTTCTGATTCATCACATGAAAATTCCATACTCTGATGTTAAAGACGATGGTAAATTAACCTGATATGTCAATTCACTCATAATATTTTGAAGGAGTAAGAGTTGAACATTCTTTCTTCCCAATCTGTGTAGCATTTTTTGATGGTGAACTCTTCAAAATTATGGAAATTTTATCATCAACTATATATTGAATTCTCATGACAACACAAGAATTCTGTTCTTTGGATTCATACATAAATAATTTACAGATTTGACTAATCATCTCCATCAATTTCCAGATATCACCGGTCAAAAATTCATTGATTGTCTATCTTCTTCAATAAATAATCAAACTTAATCTTCCATCTATAAGAATACCTCGGGAACATGATTCCCCATTACCTTGGTATATATGATTTAACAAAAATTCCTCTGAAATAATAATAAGTTCCTTATATTCTTGAGCTTCAGCATTAACCATTTTGTCCAAATATTAAAAATCAGAATGTCCTTTCAACTGTTCTTACAAATAAGAACATCGAACTAATACAAAAGAATTCTAAACTCTTGATACAATTCCTAGAATCTCAGTATACAATTTGAACATACATATCAAATATTATAAACGCTGAAAATCCTTATGACGGTATTTACTCAACCAACATGGCATTACACAATTCCGTTATCAACATGACATTAAGAATCTTAAGTTGTTCTGAATAATCCCAATCTGCACAATTTATCACTAGGTGACCTTATTTCCTTCTTAATATTATTGGTGAACCATAATTTCACTTTATACAGCCTTAACCTTCTTCATCCGCTCTCACTTGGATTAAATACTTGTATCAAGTCTAATGCAAGCAATTTCTTTAATTCAATACATCTATATGATTCAGAATATGTGTTTTAGTTCGACACTTCTTAAAGATCTCTTTTTTTTCCCCGAAAATCTCTTATCTTCAAACATAACATGAATCACAAACTTAAGTATTTTGTCAATATCCAAACAAAGTCCGTTTGGGACTTGCTCTCTGAGTCCTCTATAACTTCTTTGAATAATAATTTCCTTTCAAATCGTGATTTTCTACACACTTCTCTGTAATACCTTTAAGCAACTGCAAAGGATGATATCCACTTTTCCATCCTCGAATTATCAAAAGAATGATTAATTACTGACCCTCGGTTTAAGCATATGCCATCACAATGACATTTTTTATTGATACCAAATCTCTTAATCATCACTTTATTTCGAAAGGTCTACCCATCTCCTTGGCTCCTTAACAAATTTCTTCTCCCAAGACTACTATCTAAAATTTTGAACATTTAACAACTCTTCTCCCCATGTGCAATGACTCCAAAATTTTAGGGCATTACAACACGGATAACTATAAATCAGAGGAAAACTTACTCCTGTAGAACTCTATCCGACTGATTCTGCAGATCATATTGTTTCTATTGCAGCACAATACTGCAGTCTAATGTAAGGTGTCACAAACTATTTCAACTCATTATCTAATAGTCATCAAAAATTAAGAAGCTCCAAATATCTTTTGACATCAGGGTTTGTCCCCAAAGGCAATAATTTAATCTTTAATGAATCCTTTAGCTTGACAACTCCCAATCAGTGAAGCCTAAGGGGGTTACTACCTTCAATTTTAAATCTGACCTTCAAATTTTTGTCAACAAATTCTTCTATCAAAATCCTTGGAACGATTTCTCAGTCACTCTTCACTTGTTGATATATCCTCAAAGAAAACTCAAATATGATTGGAACAATATGAAGATGAAGTGATCCCACTGCAACTTGAAGTCTGCTGTGTTGTGTCAACAAATGTTGTCGATGTATAGAGCAGTGCTTTGACTTGAGTAATGTCTTTGGACGTTGTTGTCCTCAATTCACTACTTGTGATTATCAGAGTGCAAAATGGTATTTCATAATCACTAGACATTTTGCTGTTGATTTGTCAGTCTTCACATCTTGGCAGCGATACATGTTTTTGATGGTGATGTCATCTGCTCCTCTGTGGTTGAGACAAAATTGTATTGAACTATTCTTCTTCAAAAACAACTTTGGAGTTCTTCATGATTATGTGAAAGATCCAATGAATCATGCGGTGAACAATTGTTGCAACATCTTTAATTCATTTTGCTTTGCTAACTCCATTTAGTAGGGGGTTTTTAGAAGTTAATGTCGTCCTTGCAAGTCGTTTCATGATGAAGTCAATCTTCTGCTTGACATTTGTCTTGGCAGTTCTTCTGAAGAAATATCTAAAGATCCTTGAATAACTTAATAGTCTTCGATCTTCTATTTGTCAATCTTGTAGTAGTCTCAAACTTTGAAATCTTCAGCAGCCACTCCACAACATGTAACACAAATCACTAACTCTATCTATACTGAAATCTTATTCTAAACTATTTCCTCTCAAATATGATCTAATAGAATAATAAATAACATCTCAGCCTACAATCAACATCCGAAAATCATCACCCAATAAGATTCCTAGATTCCTTTCAAGACTATCTTCCTCAAAATAGCATCACAAAATCCACCACTTGAATTTCTCTCTCTGGGAAACCTCATACTGATTCAAAGGCCAACCTTAGAACAACATTATATTGATAGACCTAGAATCATCCAAACAAAGACCAAGTCCTAAATACTCAACCCAGTAAATCAGACTTAGACTTTTCTAGAATGACTCTAAGTCCTCAAACACACTGAATCATCTAATGTCCTCCAACAATCATCAATATCTGAACCATCAAAATCTCTATCAATCTTCTAGAGTTCTCTCTCTATTGTTCTTGCATGTTGCAACTCAAAGACTCCTGAAATTTTCATCCTATTTTAAATCTCATATCCATTCAAGTATTTTGCACCTAGAATATCAAGTGTCCTAAGTCCCAAACATACTGTCAACCTTAGACTGAAGGTCTCTCCTAAAGTACAATTCCAAAATACCTAGTGAATCTCCTAATATTTCTCAAATGTCATTAATTTTTAAGTCTACAAGTATTTATACAGAATCTTATTTCTCTGATATCATTTTGTCACGACTCAACTCGACTTATCAAAGACAATACTAAACCATCCGAATCATGATGTGCAAAAGTCATATCTCGAAATCCTTAGCAAAATATAAATAATCATAATAAATACTTTATTAATTCGAATCTAAGCATTTGCAACAATCTAAAGCTAACTAAAAATAAGCTGATATAACTTCTACTTCATATTGTACAAATTTAGAAACTAATACAATATATGAATATAATCTAATATTAGTCTATCTTGAACCTTCTGGCCAAAAACCAATATAGCCCCACCAATCTATGTCCACATCTCCAAGAACATGCAACTAAACTGATAGAATCCAACAAAATAATTAGGAATGAATTAAATGCCTAGTAAATTATATAATCAACAATATAACATTTATATGCTCTTATCAATATATCAATATGATATAACATCAAATAATCAAGAGTGAGAAAACTCGAGATATTAACCATACATGAAAGACATGCCGAACAACAACATGAAGGATAAGACTTAGAAATTTTCATGTAAGATGCAAGAGCACCTAATCTAACTGTTCAATCATAATTGAGCTTGTAAACTCAATAGATTTACCAACAATCTTCTGTGGGCCTTATTCACCACTAACCAAAGACTATTGTACTAGCATCTCCAAATGACTGGGTCCATCATTGTGAGATTATGAACATCCGAAGATCTTGGACGCAACCAGCTCATGACAATGCAATGTTCCACAACCAATTTAGTAGTATGCAATTGTTCCAATGTCTTCCATCAATATCAAATTGATATCAACAAAAATTGATATCCAACTAATACAGCTAAAAGCAATGGTCGCATAATGGTAAGTATCTTATCATAATATCATGACCTTAACATCTGCCATGATACGGAAATCAGTCTTGAAAAACTAAAAACTATATTACAGTTTTGAAAGTTTCATACTCCTTAACACCATGATACCTTCATATAATCTCCTCAGCCTTTACCATAATCATGAGTCAAAGGTTCCAGTATTTGACTCGAGTATCACAAACCAAAGATCAGAATCCAAGAAAATAAAACAATTCCAAAACTCGGATAACAATATGAGAGTCTGGCATTTGAGTGTTGGCTTACAGACTATAGAACTAAACACTATCGTTCAAACATTGGTCGCACACCAATCAAACGTCAAGACACGGGAAACTTTCATTCGGTTTCCAATTGATTAAATTCCATCAAACTCAGAAAGAAATGACCAAAACTTAAAGATCAAGACTTATACAACGTCTAAGAAGTGTTATGAATCAAATATAACAAGAATTAACCGTTAGAATCAATTGATATAACCAAAATTCCAAGAAATGCAGAAATTGGACAAAATTGTCCCAATAGACACTTAGTATTCAAGCGCTGCAAAATGCCAGAATAGAAAAAACGACCTCAAATTCAATCATTTTTTTAATATAATCAAAGGATAGGACAATTAAATCATCTATCATTAAACTTGAATAAAAACCATATATAGACATGAAATTAAACATTGACATACAATTACATACTTCATTTAATTTTTATTCCTTGTCCTTCATTTCTTCCAAAGTTTTCATAATTTATGTAATTCCACTTACATAATCACATGTACTTTGAAATTATTATTCTGTACTTCAAATAACAGAAGGAAGCTCTAAGAATCATATTCTTTTACGATTAATTGGAAGAATTAAGAAGAGTAATCAAAACTAGAATGTGTTTATCAAGAAAAGGCAAAACTAGTAAATTGAAAGATATTTGAATATTATGACTTCTATTCGTTATAAGAACACTACTTAATTCCAATTTACATAAAGAGAATCAACTTATCATGAATAGAATTCAATTTCAGGATAATTGATTTCCAAGAAAGAATTATGAACTTTCAACAAGAAAAATGACTTACAACAAGAAGAAAATGACTTACAACAAGTAGAAATGACTTAAGTATTAGATTATTAATTGTTCAACCTGTTACTTGGTTCCTCTTCAGCGGTTCTTCCTCTTGTTCTTGGTTATCTGGATTTTCTCTAATCTTTTCATCTTTTTAGATTAGTTGCAAGAAAATTGTATATGATTTATTATGAAAGACAATTTCCTCTTATATAGAGTTAGGAAATTTCCACTTTAATGCATTAAACTAAACATGACTTAACTAGGTTGGTTAACAGGTTTTCCATCATTATCCAACTTCCAGATGTTACAATATCAACCTTCTCTCAAATTCTGCTCCGAAAATTGATTTGTCAATACAACCATCTTCTGGCGTTGGGGGGCCATTCAAATGTGCATTGAATGTCACATAGATTTATCAATTCTTCACCGAAATGAACTCTAATTAATTCTATAGCCTAAATATTCTTAATCCATCCCTAATATCATCATTTATATTGGGCATCACAAGCCCCTTTAGGATTGATTTGCAGTTTATTTGATTTTTAATATTCATTAATTAATGTTTTTTAGATTGAAAATTTCTTAGATCTTATAGGCATTAAACTAAAACTTTAAAGTAAAATATGATTGTCTAAGATTATTATCAACCAAATAAAAAGTCTTTTTTATGTATCAATTCTTATGTTTACCATTAGTGGGGTGGTAGGTATTTTTGGTATGTTGGGAGATTATTGTTGTGAAACCCTACACCTACATAGCATTTGCAGGTAAAAGAGTAACCTAACGGCTAAGGCTAATACATTGGCAGCTTTATCCTACTTTAAATTCTAAATCCTAGTCAAGACAGATTTAAAATTATTCCATAGTAACATATGTATTGTTCTTTACATTGCCAGAGATGGGTGAGAAAGTCCAACCACCAAGTCGACCAGTTCGTCTAAATGAGAGGATTCTTTCATCCTTATCTCGGAGATCAGTTGCAGCGCATCCTTGGCATGATCTTGAACTCGGTTAGACAAACAGAAATAATTTTAGCATTCTCACTATAAAAATGGAAAATGGGCAGTATTATTAAATAGATTATATTGTGAATCATGCTTGCAGGACCTAATGCACCTCATATTATCAATTGTGTAAGTGTTCTCTTCAGCCTAATTTATCCACCTAATTTTGGATTGAAAGAAAATGTAAAAATGGGATGCCCATTCTCGGTGATCTGATAGATGTTTCTTTGTCGATATAAATGTGTAGCTATGGTAAAATTGTATGTTGCTAAGGTCCTCCCACCTCATTAGGCTCCCCATAAACCCAACGGCTATGATTTGAAGTTAAGCTGATGAATAGCAGAGATTGAATCACTTAAATAACTATTCAATCTTCACAATTCTTTCATCTAGTTTCTAATCTTAACTGCTAGGTTCACATGGAGCCTAATGAGGTAGAAGGATCTTAACAGTTCTCGGTAGAATCATCATTCAATGAGGAAAATGAGAAGATTAAGTTATCTTTTTCCTTATTTGCTTTGTCTTTCTCAGGTTATTGAGATAACAAAGGGCAGCAAGGTCAAATATGAACTGGACAAAAAAACAGGACTGATAAAAGTATGAAGCAATTGGCAGCCTCTTTGTCATGCTTTCTTCTTTCACACTAAATGGAAAATGCATAGTTTTGATATGCGATTTGTAGCAAGCAAATCCTGCTTCTTTCTGATTATTATTATTGATCCTCTTTTTGAATATTCCAAATGCTCTAAATATCTTCTCATTGCTATATATCTTTAGGTCGATCGTATCCTATATTCGTCAGTGGTCTACCCTCATAACTATGGTTTCATCCCACGCACGTTATGTGATGACAATGATCCCTTGGATGTCTTAGTCCTCATGCAGGTAATTTTACGTGCAAGATTATAGAAACTTGTTTCTTCAATTTATGAGCCCCCCTAGCATGGATTCCAATGAAAAATACTACTACAAATTTACTACCACCCTGCAGAAAAATATGATATTGCACTTGTTGAGTGGTGCTTTTTGAGCAGACCCATATAAATAAGTGACACATCATCATTTCGATAAAATTGTTGTGAATTTGTAGTATTAGTATTTTTCATTCCCAATTATCTTGAATAATGAAAATTTCACTGTGCATTGTGTATCAAAATGGAAGTTATTTATGCCTTCTGTAGCTCATTTGATTGATATTGTGTATAGGAGCCAGTTGTCCCGGGTTGTTTTCTGAGGGTAAAACCCATCGGGCTAATGCCCATGATTGATCAGGTACTCCCCAACCTCACAATTATCGATATCTTGGAATCGTTCTCCAGTAATTCACACATCCTGATAATTCGTGCTGTAAACTACAGGGAGAGTCGGATGATAAGATTATAGCAGTGTGCGCTGATGATCCCGAGTATAGGCACTATAATGACTTTAAGGAGCTCCCCCCTCACCGGCTTGCTGAGATCCGTCGCTTCTTTGAAGACTGTATCCTTTAATGTGGGCCCACATAACAGAAAAAAGACACTAATAAGGGGGCAAAAAAGGCAGACTAATAAGTGTTGCATCATTATTTCTATGAAGTCGTAGTAAACTTAGTCGAAGAGTAGTGTTTTTGTTGTGGTTTATGCAATCTCTTTCTCGGGTTCTCCTCTTAACTACGGACAGACAAGAAGAATGAGAACAAAGAAGTTGCAGTCAATGATTTTCTACCTGCATCTGTCGCTGTAGAAGCTATCCAGCACTCAATGTAAGTAATGCCCTTTGGTTTCCTCCAGTCGCCATTGTAAGATTTGTTTGAGCTTCTCTTGGCGGTGTGCAGGGATCTCTATGCTGAGTACATTATGCACACGCTGACGCGATAGTTTCCCCAGCTGCATTTCAGACTGCCCTCAATAATGGACTGATGATGGCCTTCAAGGTGTGGCAATTGCCAGATGAATTTGAATGTTTGCTACTGACTTTTGTTGCAGAACATATAAATTCATATGTTATTTTCCTTCATTTTTTTCCTTCTAAATTCCTCAAGATTGTCTGTATGGATGTGGTGATAATAAATGGTTGACGCTTGAAGTTTGAATAAAATAATTATTTATCCTTGTTTATTATCTCAGATGAAATTTTGGCTATGAGGGAGACCATGGTTTGGATGTGGGTCAGAGCAACTACGTGATGCTCTAGTATTTAATAAGTTATTACGGCTTAAAAAGCAATTTTACTGTTTTTTTCCTTCTCATTTACATCCATTACGCTACGATTTGAAGGGTAATGGTTTTTTTTTTTTTTTTTGAAGGGGTAAAACATTTGTAGTTTTATCCACTGTTTGAAAATGTGATAATACAAAATAATCTTTTGTCATTGCATGAAGATTCACCTCACCTCTCCACTCTCTCCTCTCAGGCATATATGATATAATACCAACATGTATTTGTTCATGATTCTCAAAGAATAGTAAGTTCGGACCAAATCGCCATTTTACCACAAAAAATTTACAATACATTGTATTAGCAGCGGCAACAAGGTGGCAGGGGTGGTAGCAGCAGCAGCAGTACGGTGTTAATGGTGGCAGACGAGGTACATCTAAGAGTTAAGTACTTATCAAAAAGTGCATTTGTAACTTAAAATATAAAATACATGTAAGTGCACTGTGCAAAAATAATAACCGGAAAGCACAATGAACAGAAAATATTTCAAATATTTTGGATCGATTGTTCAAATGCCAAATGAAAATGTTAGATCAGATAGAGAAGTGCTACAAACGTCCAATACAATCAAAGAACACCGCTCAAACTAGAGTAGATTTTAGCCTAATTAGTCTATATACAGCTGAGTGCTGAACGACCAGATATCAACATGTCTTAGGCTCACGGAATGATGGTCACGAATTTAATTCTTGCTACTACGTGTCTGGATTCACTTGGTGCAGGGTCCTTAGAAATGAAGTTATGCACTCAAAGTTTGGCCAAAACCCGCAAAATAGGGGCAGAGATTTTTCTTTATGTCACAATAAATGATTATTATTCCTAACATGCCCCATTTTTCATGGAAACTATCTCTGTACAAGCACAATACACACTGAAATTGTCAGCAAAACTACAGTTAACTGATGACAGAATCAGGAATAAACCATCATAGAAGAAGAAAGTGCAGACAATCTATGAAAACTTCTACAAATTTTAACAGCTCCGAGAAGATCCTGAAGCCGCTTGCAGCTATCGAACCTCAAAAACCTCAATAATTCAACAGAAATAACACAGGAATGGAGGACAGTAGCTTTGATTGGAGAAGAAATGATCTTCTCTCTCTTCTTGCAACATAGAAGAACTAACCAGATCAAGGTGACCCCGTGACTCCAGGAAAGAGTTCTGATATTTTATTGAAGACGTCCATAACCTGAGAAAATCAAAAATAATTATGGAAATGTGATTTTCTTCATAATATATAAATATAGCAATGATATAACCAAAATGAAAATAACATGTACGCAATCAAGCAAAACAATCACCCAACATGTACATGATTATGGACAACAGAGGCCACACCGCACACAAAGGGAGCCAAAGCAGTGGAAAAAAGCATCAATATCAGCTATATCAGACATGGATGAAAATATAAATATCTGTATCAGTTACGGCCAATATCAGTACCGGACATATGGCCAATATCAGTACCGAACATATCGGATAATATGCATTGATATCATTATTAGAAGAAAAAAATATTTGTAAATCGTAAACTGATAAGATTATATCAACTAATATGACAATATATCAAATACTGTCACAGTATAAGAAACTATCAGCTAATATTTACATCTATGGTACTATCAAGTGTACTATTGGTATTGGGCGGAAATTATTTGGCAAATCAGAATCTAGGATGCCAATAGCAACTAATATATTGAAAATATCATATATATATATATCGGCTAATATTGCGATACCCTGCTAATATGGATACAATACATCAATATTGTGAGGAAATACTAATATATATTGGCCGATATTTATATCAACAGGATTTTGCAAGTTGAAATAGTACAATTATTTACTAAAAGAATCAAACATGTCAAGAAAAGACTCTCTTAGTTGTACCTCCTTGTCGTTTTGATACTTGGCAATACTCAACGGATTTTGAGAGCACTGCAAGAGTAAGAAAAAACAGAGTCAGAAAGATTTAACTCAAACAGATGAGAGAATTTGGAGGGGTGCATACATCCATGATGGCTGCCTGAACTCTGGGATTTTGAAATGCCATAGCAACATCGGGATTGGCCATGATTTTTGAAATAACCTCTTCAGGTGTAAGACCAATTTGATCTGCAAACAAGAACAAATGCAGCCAATTTGGATGAACATATTGAAAATAATATTTGTATTGGTCGCCATCATATTAGTATGGGTCGAAGAAAGTGATATATATTGGTATTAGACGTATCAGACACGACTTTTTTGCCGATAAGAACCTAGATGGCAAATATTGGTCAATTTATCAAAAAAGGCAATGATTCAGCGATAACCTTTAGACACATTTTAGATGTCCTTAAATAACGTAACATTTCATCTATCTATTCATAGTACTAGAACCACATAAGAATAAATAGGTAGATGAGATGTCACGTCATAGTAGGTAGATAAACGATGGCCATGTATGCTTCTGCTCCGATGAGGAAGATTTGGATCTTTCAATCTTATGTCGTGAGGGATTTGACCTATGTCAGGTCCATATAATACCACAGCTTTTGGTGTTCTATGCATTACTTTATCAAAATATATTGGGTGTATCACGATATTTTATTACATGATAGAAACTAATGAGGTATTTAACACATGTTTTTCATCATCATTCATTCATTTCCAAATGCACAGAGTAATAACCAGAGATCATATCCAGGAGACTTGTGAACAAGAATAGGAAGCAACTATTCCAGCCAAAAAAGAATGAGATCGAATAATTTTGACCATCTGTGTCAGTGTACAAAAGGCATCCTAGTGCACAAGATTGTCATATCATGTGGTCTGGTGAGGGTTATAAATACACAGTTCTATCTTTGACATTACAGAGAAATTATTTTCATAGTTTAAACCTGTAACCTGTATGTCACAATGTATAATAAAAATATGGAATCAAATTAGAGATGAAAAAGTGGAATCCCTCCACATTATATTTCTACAGAAAAAGACACAGCAAGCAGGTATTCATAGCTTTCAACAGTGCAGCAATCAATTTTTTATCCATTGAAAGAATTTGACTCAATTATAATATCCCCCAAAAAAATCTATCATCCAGAAACTCACCAAATTGCTGTTTGACTTCAGGGCTGCTGAGATCAAAATTTTTCAAGGTATCCATCATGCGGTTGTCCCATTCAGCGCTTCCCCCCATGTTATTCCTGGGTAAATGTGATCATCATAAACATGAAACAATAGCAATAACAGAAATTTAGGTTGCAGATAGCAACTTAAAACCAATGACTCAGACGAAATGCAGCCATAATAAGGTGGGAAAATTATATAAAGAAGAATGAAAAGGAGCAGCAGCAGCAGAAATTGAAAAAGTAGTAGTTACTAGTTGATTGAATCATAATCCTCTATTAAAATTGAACTATCAGAAAACACAGACGTATAAATGGCAGCTGCAGGGACCCAATAGTAAGATTGGAACCATAATAAAGCACTTTGGCAAGGAACAATGAGAAACCTGTAGAGTCCAAGGCAATTATCTCCAATTCCCAGAATGGCATTTTCCCCCAGATGAGGAAGTAAGATCTTAAAGTTGATCATTTGGACCTTTTAATTCGTAAATGTGGATCTTGGACAGTTGTTGATTTTTTTTCTCAGTTGGTTCTTCCATAACTTGAGCTTGGAGCTGGGATATAAGCCATCGCTCACTTGAAGTGCTTGAAATAAAAAAAGGGAAATTGTAAACCCGAAGTGGAGATGCCTCCCAAGAGAGATCACAGATCATGATATTTTAGTGTATTTAATATAATACGATCGGATAACGGGGACATTGAGAAAACTTAAACAAGTTGTCAGCACAAAGATTGAACTCTACTGTTGCAGTATTTTGTTGGAAATAACCAAGCCAGCCTATTTCCCAACAATAGAACTAAAATAAAACAAGAAAAATAATAAAAAAAAAGGACAATCGACATTAAGGCAATATCGAAAGCAACAGAACCACCAAAAGCAGACAAGGTGAAGTAGAACTCACAGCATATCTTGCAGCTGCTGAGAATACTGCGGATTTTGTAGCATCCCTGGCATTATGGATTTGTAGTCATCCCAGAATCAAAAAGGTGAAATTTGCATAAAATTAGAGTTATAAATTAGCAATAATACAACTATGAACTAAGGTATAGAAAGGAAATAGTTGCAGAGGTACCCAATTGATTTTCTTTATTGAACAATTACAGTCGTAATCAACTCCAAACAGTACATAAAGATCATAATGTGATGCTGGACATAGTTGATGCAAGATGCAACCACTGAATAAATGGAGCAGAACACTGCCTGTTAATTTATCTACGTGCAAATGATAAATTTTAAACTAGCTCAACTCTGCATACAAACAACAAACTTCAAGGCATTATGGGCACAAATTATATAATTACTTTTGCTATCAAGATATATCATAGATAAAAGGTTATCGGATTATGGACTGACATTTAAACGTTGCTGGATTTCTCATCTCCTCTGGTAGGTACCTGCAAATATTTTTTAAAAAAATTAGAGGCTGTCCTCTTGCACTGCTCTTATGTGAATTACATGTTTCTTTTTCTCACCCCTCACCAAAAAGAAAAGGCACATGAAACAATTCACTGTACATAGAACACTATGCGGGCAACATAAATTTTGTCCTTATAAGATTATTACATCAAAAGTAGGTGAAGCTTTTTGTTTGCAGTTGAAGCTTTGAGCCTGGAGGAAAGTCAAGCACGATGGGGTATTTCAACATTGTCTTGCAGATTAGAAGAACAAACAGCATATCATTAAAAAGAGTTCCAGTAACCTCCAATTCAAAGCATCTTAGAACATAACTGGCCGTGAAATGTGCAGAGTCGGATGACTAAAACAAGAGAGAGAAAGATGGGCAAAGATGTCAATTCAATGCCAATCTCACAGAACAAAATTGCAAAAGCAAGAACTACTCAGGTTTCATGATAAATGGGCAGAAGCTATATTACGGATAAACCATCTTCTGCACGGTGGGATCTTCCATCATTTTCTCCAAAGCTTCCACTGTCAAGATGGAGCCTGTTTTTCCTGTCAGCAAATAGATAGGGTCTCACTTAAATTGTTCCATAAAATTAGAAAAGGGGAAAAAGTATGAAAAACTAAAAACTGTAAAACAAGATAATATGGAAATGGAAGTGACTGGAAACAGAACCGGCATAAAGAACAACAAAGTCATTTTATGAGTGAAGCTGATTAAGTGTTTTTATTCAAACCTTTTTATTTGTTACATCATTTTTTTGTTGGAGACAAGGAAAGGAAATAGATCAAAGGGGAGGAAAGATGAGGGAGGAAAATCAGATTCTGTAAATAATTTAAAATTTTACCTATGAAGTCAACAAATTAAGCTCGGAATCACAATGTACTGGTATACCTGAATTTGTTACTTACCAATAAATACAAATAAATAAATAATAGCCTATGGAATATGCATCTTTTGATATGGCAAATAAAGATCAAAATAACCTAAACTGTTCTGATAGCCTGCTGCAGCGGCACTTATAGATAGTCACATAGATATTGGCTAATATTTTACATATTGACTAATATTTCATTCTATGACTGAGATCCTTAGAACCAAAGTTGAATATTCAAATAAAATCTTTTTGCTCCCTAAATAAATGGATCATAATTGCCAAGGACTAATCCCATGCAGTCGCCCATCACAGCCAGTAAAATGTCCAGTACACAATCATACAACAGTATCCTTCAGATTGATAGATTGATAAAATATATAGCAACTTAGCAAATAAAAGAAAAATATAACTTAAGATATATAGACAACTGGCACAAGGAAAAATGAAAAGTGAAAAAAAAAAAAACCAAACTAGGACAAACAAGTAGTTGCTGCTATGCGATAGGCAACTTTATGTTCTAGGTAACCAGTCAATGCAACTTATTGGGCTAGAAGCACTCGATCCACGAGGAAATAAAACAACAACTTCAGTCCATGAGGAAGGCCCAATTCTGAAAAGAAAATTAATCTAAACTCAATAGATCCAAGATGTACTCAAAAACTTCCTTGTAAACAGAAAAAAACATGGAGAAAATCTGATATTTCTTTTGCATCATAGAATAATAATCAAGCTCAAAAAGAAGACTAAACCAAATTCTAGATCAAAATTTGAACAGAAGAAGCCTAACATGCACGACAACTAGTTTATTGAATCTAAAGGGTATATGTAAACATAATGGTTTCAGTGACATGTTTCCAACAAAAAAACATATATTTCTTGTAAAAACTTTAACTAATTATACGACTTACGAGTAGATTGAGGCTCCCCAGGAGCAGCAGCACCAGCCTGAGAAGCTACTCCATTTTGTGTGGCCTGCATAAGTAATGCCAGTCGCCAGATAAACTCTAGAGGCAGGAACAGCACAAATATGGCTTTGGCTGCTTATTACTTACTTTTTCAGCATATTTAGCATCCTTGAATGATCTTGATGCAGATGAATCTTCAAAGTTGTTGAATGGGCTCTTCTGAAATGTTTCTTCGGGAGAAACATCTACAAAGGCTGCAATTGAAATCTCATCAATCTTATTTTATAAAAACCAAAATTTCATCACACAGATTGCCAATTCCATTGTAATCCCTCATGGACTAGAGTTCTGAAATTCACACAGCAAAGACAGTCAATTGCCATCAAAGGTTCAGCCGCCAATTTTATTAGAGAGGATTAACACAATACTAATATGATTAGAGAAATCACCAAGCAGCATAACACATTCCTTCTATCTAAAGAAATCTGAAGAAAATATTTTGATTTTTATTGCCTACTTTTGTGGATGAAATACATTGAGCAACATATAAAAAAAATTCCAGGATAGATTGATGGTTACCATATTTTTTTTGTTCTGCTTTAGGTTCTGCATCATCTTTGACAGCAGCGGTCTGTGCTGCTTCTAATTTAGTTGCAGAGGCATCTACTGTTACAGTGGCTTGAGAAGCAAGAGAAGATGGAGAAGCAGCTAGGCCCGGGAAAGTAGTCGGCCCAGGAGAGGTAGCTGGTGCTGCAGCGGATGGGGAAGTTGAGCCCATTGAAAATGCAGGAGAACTAAACTGGTTATTTTGGGAAGTCATCTGGCCCATCAAAGTGTTGAAAGCTTGTTGCATAGCATATTTCTGAAAGAATAACAATTTTCAATTTTTGAAAGATAAATATGGGAAAAGAAACAATTGCAATGTCATACAAGAGAGATATGAAGGCCAAATGTTCCAAATTGGATAGTAATCTCGCCTCCACATCAACCCTCTCCCCACCCCCCAAAAAAAATATTAAAAAAATAAAGGCACTCCTAGACAAGGATTGAAGTAGATGCATGACAAAATAAGTTACCTAAGTGGGTCTGCAAAACAGACTGCGTGATATGGCTAAATATTAGATTAATATCCAAGCAGTAGGCAAACATGGAAAAGGGGAAAGATGAATGATGTCAATGACTTCTTTATCACTGTTTCAGCAACTTCTCAAAGAAAGCTAGATATTAGAAACAATAAGTTTTTTCTTTTTTAAAAAAAAAGTAACCGTTTGTTGTTTGTTTGGGGGTGGGAAGGGGTTATCAGTTCTGGTATCAGAGTAATTGGACACTACCTCCACCTTCCTTTGCACCCAAATTTTACCAAATTGGGAGGTAAAAAAACAACAACCGGCGTTAAAGGCAGGTCTCCATTTACGTTGCTTCTACTTCCTCCTACTTACTCCCCCAAAAAAAAAAAAAAACCTTCCTCCTACTTATATGATGCAAGCATGAGAACAGGAACCACCTCTTATTTCTTCATTTCCTTTCTGTCCACTTCATTTTGCCTCTGTAAACCTAAATTGCTGTAAGCATCAGTAAACCCAGTGCAGAATGTCGCTGGGGTCATTGGATACTTTTATATAGTTGGGGCCCCCCTTTAGAAGTACGATGTATAGCGCAGGCAAATCAGTCTCAAACATAATGGTCCACATAGACCATTAATCGCCACACTAATGCTGTGTTACATATTCATATTAATGTAGAAAACTATGGGGGGTAAAACTATGTAAAACAAACTAACAGTAAAAACTAAGTAAAACAGTAGAAACATATTTGTTTGATTTAACATAAGGACTACTTTGTAAAACTTAAGATTGCATCATTTTCATTTGTTTGGTAAATATTAAAAAAACTTTGGAAAACTAAAAATTTATTTAATTACTAAAAATATCCTCAGAAGTCTACTTTTTTCCATTCAAAAACTCGTCATATATATTTCATAAATCAAACATTTTACCCACAACTATAAATATTAAATTAAAAGAGTATCAACATTATGCACCATTTAACAATTCAGTTATTTGCATAAAGTGAGGACAATTTACATTCTGAATTGAAAACCCAATCAATTTGTCAATTTTTTAGATCTTCCATAAGGCAAAATTAAAGCTTCCTCATTAGCCATATCTTGTGCTTGTCACTTAGAAGTCCAAAAAAACATTGTGCTAATGAAAAATCATTTTTTTTCCATAACAAAGAAAAATTAAAGCTTTCTCATCAACCATATCTTGCGCTAGTCCCTTGGACATCCGAAAAAACACCGTGCTAATGTAACATCATAAGGAATTCATGGGGATCAAACTAAGTGATCTCATCCAACTCTATCTTCATCAACTCATCCCATATCTCTGATTCAGAATGAAC
Source organism: Nepenthes gracilis (assembly GCA_033239525.1). Taxonomy (NCBI): domain Eukaryota; kingdom Viridiplantae; phylum Streptophyta; class Magnoliopsida; order Caryophyllales; family Nepenthaceae; genus Nepenthes; species Nepenthes gracilis. Next base: position 11,914,275 of record BSYO01000024.1, read on the forward strand.
ATGCAGCTTGAACTTCTCAAATAAGGCATTATGCTCTTTATTTGCCTCTAATAATTTACCATGACCCCCTTTCATCGCCTTACAATTTTACATTTGGCTGGGAAATAATTCATACCCTAGGCAGCAGGTAACTACCTCTTAGAATGTTATGTAGAGCTGGAGAGCAATCTTCTTTTTGTGTGAACAATGGTTGTATGCGGGAAGAGAAATCTTCTTTGTGTTTGAACAATGCATGTGTGTGGCAAGAGGAAATTAGGGTAAATGAGTGGAATCAATTAAGTAGTTAGGTTTGGCTCTAAAATAAAATGTGGGGATAATTAGAAAAAAATCACTAGTTTCTATTAGTATAATTTACTTATTATGTGATTTTCGTAATGGGAAACAAGTTGGGCAAAATATAACCAAGGATTTCCACAATTATCCACAGTTTTCCATATTTTTATTTCCATGGATCCCATCCATCTAACCGAACAAAATACATTTTTAATCTACTTAGTTTTCCATACTTCTCCACAATTTTACTCATCAAAAGGAGGATATTAGACACAGCACATATATTAACAAAGTAGAGCTATCAAAAAGAGGAATGAGCATACTTTATCATGCATCATAGTTTTCCAGAACGCAATGAATTACCTTCAAATTTGAAGCAAGCCACGAGAAAAGGGCAGAGAGACCAACGCCAACTCCAATCCAAAAAAGAGGCGACCCGCTAAAATAAATTTTATACCCACGTTAACGACATTAAAAAAAAACTCAATTATGCTGTTTTCCACAAAATCAAAGTCCACTGAAGAAAGGGAAACTCACAATTGCGACGGGGGAGGTGGTGCAGAGATCTGTGGATTAACTCCCATTGAAGTCGTTTCTTGGGACGAAGAAACGCTGGCGAAGAACTCAATTCCAAGCATATCCTTTCCATTTTTGGCAGGTCTTCGCGGACTGGAAGCGGAGAGAGAGAAAACGAATGTTCTGAATTTGAGTCTGGAAGACGACACGCGAGCGGAATTTCTAGAAGTAAGAAGAAGTTCAAAGGACTGCTTGGTATGGAGCTTCCTTAGTTCAGGGGAACTGCGCAATCCAAGCACTGGTTTTGATGAAACTTGGACAAGGTTTTCCATTTTTTCCTCAAATCAATAGCAAAGCCACTATGAAAATCGAAGACAGTGAGCAGTAGAGAAATTCAAGAGAACGCTCGGATTGCAGGGTCGCTTGTTTCTGGTTCTCTGAATAATGCGTGGGAAGCTCGAGAGGAACGATGACAGGGTATAGAACAAATGTTGGGGAGTACGATCCTTTTTTAAAAATATATATTTTTTCTATAATTATATTATCTATTTTTAATTTAATATTAATTTTATTTTATATAGAATATTCCATTCAAATGACTATATAAATGCTATTAGAGAAAAATAACTCATCCTTATATTATTTTTTCATTTTTATTGTGTACAAAAATATATTTAAATTATAGGCAAATTGATCAACATCAAAGCTATTATTTTGTCATCAACTTAGTGATATTTATAGTCACCGACCACTCGACATTAGAGGACAGTGTTGGTGTGCACTGGTTGATAATGGGTAAAGGCGACATCAACTGATCACCGATGACAAAGCAAGGGTGGCGGTGTTGGTTTGGGCATTAATATTGGAGACTATATCAATTAATGATAAAAATATTTCTATTACTAAGTTTCGATTGTCAATAATAAGTAATAGATAAGTTTTAAATTTGCTATTAATATAACCTAAATTACATAAATCTACAATCATGATCCAATATAATCAAAATCAAGTCACCGTATTGGGTTGGTATTGAGGGCTAGTTTTATTAGCAACTCGGGCGGAGTTTGTTTTCCTATTATCATATTTGAAGTCTAGAATTGATTGTCTCGGGTCAAAATCTCTCATAACAAATCAAAATCTTATAAACATATAAGAGAGATTATTGAAATTAATTGTAATATTAATAAAAAAAAATATGTAGATATATTTTAAGATAAGATATAATGTGATTTAAAACTTCTAAAATAATTTAAGGGATAATATAAGACGTATCTTAGAATTTAGAATATAGACTATGCAAAATGCGGAATGTGTTTGGGGGTGAAAACTTGGGGGTCACATTTTTTTAGAGAGAGAAGAGACATGGGATGAGGGCCAATTCAAGAATTTGCCTAAATATAATCAATAGATATTACAAATCTATTATTTCATGAAATAAAAAACATAATAAAATATTGACAATTGCATATTAATAAAAATTACAATTATTCTTATTGAGACTTCATATTTTGAAAATGATAAGATAGTATTATTACTAACATTGTAAATAATATATTTTTTTATTTTTTTACATAATAAAAAATAAATTATAAAACATCCTTAACATAAAGGTCAATATTGTGAGATATTCATCTTGTATGAAATAATTTACCATTCACAATTAAAAAAATTGATTTAAATAAAAAAATAGTGTAATTATTATTTATTACATTGTCAAAAATAATGAAAAAAATCGTATTAAGTATTCTAAATTTATTTATAATAGTATTAATTATTTTAAAAATTTTGAAAGTAGTGTGTGAGTGTTAAAAAATTTTAAAATTAATAATTCTTTTTTTGTAATTCTCAATTCTCATAAATCTAATATATTGCAACAAATAAAAGATAAATTATTACGTGATGACTATATATCATTAATTAAAAAAATATTAAATTTTACATGTATTAGTTCAAAAATTAATTCTAATTTAAATTATAAAAAAGATGAATAGCCTCATATTAATAGTTTGTCAGAATATTTATACATATTTGGGTTGCAATCATTTCTACACATACCATTCATATTTATAGATTTCTATCATGATAAAAAGGTTTTCTATTGAATGATATATTCTACTAGTCTATACAAATTTAGTCGCTAATCATATTAAAAAGTTTGAGTTGAAGATAATTATTATCTATCAAATTATTTCATATATCTTTTAAAGTGTCTAGTATTTTTAGAACTTTCATACATATAATTTTTTTAACATTTTTTATAAATTGTCCATTCTTGAATTGTACTGAGTTGCTGGTGCCATTTGTCACGAGCTGCTGGTTTTGATGGTTTTGTTGGACGCATTTGTGGCTGATATTGTGATGACCTTCTCGTGGACTAATGCCCCGCTATCTTCGATGTTTGTGGATCTCGTCCTGCTGACGGATCAAAGTATCTGCTTTGCAGCTTGGTGATCTGCTACAACACGCCACTAAAATGTACTTGCTTGCAAAGGATCTTATCTTTGGTTTGGAGATCGTGTGCTCGGATATGCTTTGCCTTTAATTTGGTTTTGCCGGTATGGAAACTATGCTAACGTGGATTACACGTAATTTTTTTTTGCTTAGTAGTCTTTTGATTTCTTTTGTTGTTATTGGTTACGTGTAGTCCTTTTAGAGGTCTTTTTGGTTTTAACATGCACTTTCTGTCGGGGTATCTGTGATTATTTTTGTTTTAAATCCAAGTCAAATTTGGGGATAAAACATTAATTTTGTTTTTTCTCCCTATAATACAAAAAAATACTTACTAAAAAAAAAAAAAAACTAATTTAACATCAAAAAGTATTTGCACATTACTAAAATGTACTTTAGGGGGTAGCTAAAACTAGAGGTAGTAGTAATATTTTGGCCAGAATTGAGTTGTGATTTAGATATTTCGGAATTACTATCAATATATATATATTATATAAACTGTATGGAAATATTTGAATAATTTTTTCATATTTATTTACTATCAAAATTTTAAAAAAAAATTATGTTCCATGAATACAAATTAATTTATGAAATTATAGATATAAATAAAATTATTGATAAAAATTAATAAAATTAATATAAATATATTAGTAAGTATTACATGAATATCACTTTATACTAGAAAAGTATAGAACATTGAGAGAGAAAGATAGTATTGTGTGTATTTTGTGGCGGAGGAGGGTATTTATAGGATTTTTTAAATATTTAAATATTAATTTTTTTTAAAAAAAAGTGAGGGGCCTCAACTCCCCCCTCCCCACAATGGTCGCATGTCTATTGGGGTGTTCAATGAAAATATATTTCTACACTCCATTGGCACGGCTCGCAAGCTGTCTAATATGTGGCCTGACACGGTTCAAAGTGATAAGTCGTACTATATACAGTCTAACTCTGTTTTCTACAGGCCAGGCCGGGCTAGGCCACGGCAATCCGGCTTGTTTACCACCTCTAATAAACAGATGATATTGTATGCAAATTGGGAGGGGGGGGGGGTCCCCTTGGAACCCTATTAACTAATATGACAAAAGGGGTTTCTTCATCTATGCGGGCGAGCATCTGCCTTCTAGTATCTATGGCTTGAAATTAAGAAGCTATGATTCTGCAATCTTGAGAATCATGTTTTTTTTACCCTTATTGAATGACTTTGCAGATCCCATTGTATCCACCATGAGGTGTGAACAACTCTGCTTTCTGGTATGTAATCTGGGAAACTATCTTGGTGCTTCAAGCTGATCGGTCAGATACTGGAGTATCAATTTCAATGGGTCGAAAGTTGAGCCCGAACTTATTATCAGCGTGTTGTAGTGTTATTTTTCCATAATTTTTTGACTTTAACGCCTTGCTGTTCCTCAGGCCTTGAACTTTGCTTTCAAGGATTTCTTCAAGAGGCTATTCAACTTCGAGAAAGACAAGGATGGCTACCGGAAGTGGTTTGCTCGGAACTTGGCATCTGGTTGTGCTGCAGGTGGGTTTATTCCCAGGATTTTGCCAGAACCCGATTGGCTAATGATGCAAAATCTGCAAAGAAGGGTGGCGAAAGGCAATTTAATGGTTTGATTGATGTTTACCGGAAGACTCTTGCATCTGATGTTGTAGCGGGGCTCTACCGTGGATTCAGTATTTCCTGCGTTGGTATCATAGTCTGCCGTGGGCTCTATCTCCTGTGAGTTTTTGTCTTAATGTGCTTGACTAAACTGCTCATTGAGCTAGGCCTATGCTGTAATATTATTTGTTTTTAACATACCATAATACTTTATTTTGTTAGAAGGAGCATTGGCATAATAGTAGAGTTGTCACAGCATAATGTAATGGTCACAAGTTTGGGTAGAGAACAAACTACATTTTAGATAATAAGATTAGAGAAGATTGAGGACAACAACATCAAATTAGTCCGACACTTTTCTGGAACTTATGTACAGAGTAATATTGGGAGATAGACTTCCATTGGACTGTTATTGATGGGTCCAATAACCCATTTGGGCCAACCCGGCATCTAGCTTGCCAGAGGACACGCTCAAGATACAGCAGCCCAACGAGATCTGACAAATCCCAAGGCCTGTGAAGCACTAAGTTAGGCCTTGTCGGTAGCCCATGCAGCTCGGCCTAGAAAAGACCCATCAGCTCAGCGGCTTCAACTTGATAGACAAACTCATGTCCCCCAAGCGCATGGTCCTCCGGATGGAAATTGCCGGCGCATGCAGCCAATCAAAGCATAGAACATTCTTCCAACTCATCCACCGACAAACGGCCCAACGTCCCACCAATCAATGGGACGACACTTGCCAAAATTCAAGGGTAACTTAGCGAATATTCTGCCCAAAATCACGCGCCACAAAGAATGGCAATACAATTCTGCAAATCTCCCTAGAAGGTAAATATTATAGCCGGCCTTCAAGATCATCAAAATAGCTCAGCCAATCTGCGTGAGCAATTGTTGCTAGCGGTATGCCCAAAGAAGGCTTCATAGCCCCCACTCTATAATATCTCCCTTCCTTCGTAGAGAAAGGAGAGGTTGATCTATGCTTTCAATCCCCGGAGAGGATTTGGCTAAAATCAAAGCCAACAAAAGAGAAGGGAAGAAAGCATGATTCCACAAAGTAGAACCCAAAAAGAGAGGAGATGGAGCAAAAGGGAGAGAGATCGATAGAGCATCCTCACGTTTGCACTTCCTCATTATCTCAAGGGCTCCCACAGCAGAGCAGGAGCACCCTTGGTTTTGAAGCCACTCTCTAACCCAGGCTCACGACTGGGTAGGTAACGCACCTACTCCAAGCTCTCACGCCGCCATCACTGTGTAGCAACGCATAGGAAGCTCCCATCGTTGTTAGCTAGAGAGGAGTTTAGCGGGCACTCTGCACTCCGTTATTATTGACTAGGAGCTCTTTCCTCGTCAAGGCAGCTGCTCTCCCACAATCACATCCCGCAACAAGTCGTCCCCTCACCGAGTATACTCATCGGAGCCTTATCCTCCATCTCTTAAAGTTGTCCTCTACTCGGGTATACTCAATAGGAGCTCAATCCTCCATCTTTTAAAATTACCTCCGGCCAGGCACACCCAAGCAAGAGCCTTGTCCTCCACTTCTAAGCCACCCCCAGGTTAAGTGCACTCAGTAGGATTCTTATTTTCCATCTCTTAAAAGTGCCCCATAATTGGGTGCACTCATCGGAGCCTTACCCTCTACTTCTAAGACGCCCCCTGGTTGAGCGCACTTAGTATTAGCCTTGTCCTCCATCTCTCAAAGTCTCTCCTTGGCCGGGTGCACTCATTGGAGCCTTGTCCTCCATCTCTCAAAGTAATTCCTTGGTCGGACACACAGTATTCAATCCTCCATCTTTTAAAGTTACCCCTGGCTGGGCGCCCAGCGGGAGTCTTGTCCTTTATTTCTAAGCTGCCCCTTGATCGGGCGTAGTCAACAGGAGTTCAATTCTCAATCTCTCAAAGTCGTCCCTGGTTGGGCACACTCAGTAGGAGTCTTGCCCATCTCTCAAAGTTGCTACATGGCCGGATGCACTAATCAAAACCTTGTCCTCCATCTCTAAGTCGTTCCTCGCCAAGCACCATCTAAGCCATCCCTCAATCAGGTACACTCATCGAAATATAGTCCCCCATCCGTAAGCCACTCCCTAACTAAGTGCACCCAAATACTTAATCTCCCGCTACATACATCCACATATACTCATTCTCCTCATATCTTTTTGTCTAATTGAAAAGAATTACTGACTTGAACGTTAGATGATATAATAAAAAGTGAATTTCGTCAATCCTCTGACCTTTTATTTGCTCGTTGTATTGCGCATAATTTAGGTTTGAAGTGATAGAGATCGAATCCGTTTCAATTCGACCCGTCGTGAAAGATCAAGTGACTCCGTATCCTATGCGATAACTCGAATCTAGTGACACATCATTGACGTCGTCTGTAAAAACAACTAAAAAGTCTAACCACCACACGTCAATAAACAAGCACGGTTAATGCTCGTACTCATGATAGCACGTAAGCCAGAGACATCGCCACCTATGGCAATAACCCCTCAGGTAACTATAGCGATATGCGACCTGCCTTTAACGAGCATCCGTTCATCGCCCAATAGGGCATCATGCTTAAGTTGCCCCAGGCTTTGTGTACTCGTCTGAACGAATAACGGTTGGGGGTTCTTTTATAATATCCCGATATTTTAATCCGAATTATATAGTTATGGATTTAATATAGTAATAAATAATATGATATATTAATATTAATAAATATTATTAATAATAATGGATATTAAATAATAATAATAATAAATAGAAATAATAATAGATATTAATAAATATTAATAATAATTAGTAATAAATAATAATATTATTAATAAATAATAATGTTAAATGATATTATAATAAATTAATAATAATAATAATAATAATAATAATAATAATAATAATAATAATAATAATAATAATAATAATAATAATAATAATAATAATAATAATAATAATAAGCAGGAGGCAAATGAACGAAGAAGAAGAAGAGGGAAAGAAGGAAGAAATGCCAGGCAATTTGTGCGGCGACGAATTCTCCTCCTTCTGACGATCAGCTACTTTCCCTTCTTCTTCTCGGTCACCAGCCTCATTTCTCTCCTTTCAGTTTCTTTCATTCCCTTTTTAATCGTTACCTTCGTCTCCTTCTTCTTGCGGGTCGCTGGCGAAATCAAAGAGTGGGAGAGAGTGAGAACGGGGTAGCTGGATGTCTGTCGCTGATGCCTACCGTCTCCGCCAGAGTCGATTCTGGAGACATCGTTGTCAAACCGCCACCAGAAGCCGCTTCAGACATGCCGAGGAAAATCGAAGGCATCAAGCAAGTTGATTTGAGATTTTCTTCGCAAGTAATCTTCCTATTTTGCAAGTAATTTTCATACTTTGTGACAACAATCTCTTCCTCCTTCCTTGAAAAGTTATTATTGATGCTCGCATATCCCAATTTCATGGGATTTGGCAGAAATAGATAGGTATGTTGAAATTGGGTGAAACAGAGCCATAGCTTGTATGACACTGAAAACTGGAAAAATTAAGGGTTGTCGCTAAAATTGGAGTTTGATAAACTGTGGAATTAAGTTATAATTTCTCTTTATTTGCATAATTGGAAGTGAAAGTTGAGAATTCCTTTACCTGGATGAGAATCGGTCGAAACATGAATAACAGAGGGTATTGTTCTGTTTTGCAAAACGGGTATGGAAATGGTATATGTGGCAGCATGGGTGTGAGTACCCATATGTGTGTATGGGTATGTATATAAAAATATGTATATATATTGTATGTATGTATGTATTTATATAAGTAGGTGCGTGTGTATACTGCTCGTGTGCATTGCCGCCTGTGTGTGTAGGTATAGCCCAGTGCGTGAGGTGTTTGTAATGGAGGAAGTGTGTTGGCTGTGTGAGCAGTGTGTGAGAGAGCTGCTGTGTGTGTGCTGGTAGTGCAATGGGGGTGCTACCGTGTGCGTGTAGGTGTGTGTATGTGCGGATGTGTGTGTGCCGAATTGTGTGCACGGGTGTGAACCAGTGTGTGTGCAACGTTTATGTTGGTAGTGTAAGGGTGTGTTAACAGTGTAGGTGTGTGCCAGTAGTATTTGTATATATGGATGTATCGTGTGCGGGAGAGTTAGGTAATGTGGCCGTGAATGTTAAACCTTAGAGAGTGGGGTTGAAGACATGATCCAATTTCGTTAGAAGCTCTTTGAGTAAACGCTATTATATATATATATATATGTGTGTGTGTGTGTGTGTAGATATAATTTTGGGACTAGTTGATTGTTAGGGGCCTTATCTGTCAGTGACAAGTGATAATTTATTTATAGTATTAATAATAAGTTTTGATGGAGGACTAGTTAAATGTTAAATTGATCAAAATATATTATTCCCAGTTCACTTTTATCCTTTCATCATTATATGATAATTTCTTTGTGTTAATCTTGATTGTGTGAGTACGGTCCTTATCAATACCGAACGACAATTCTATCATTGTAATTGTAATGCCTCCTTTGTGTCATACTTGATTGTATGAGTATTTGAGTTATTGGCTTCATATGGTCAAGGTTAAGAAGAGCGTATGATAATATTAGGGTATCTTGTCGAATGGGAAGTTACGACACCTTAGCGTAGTCTATAATTATCCGATACTGATTTTCGTATCATAGTGATAATGAGGTATATTGTTTATTATGGATGAATACTTATAACTATGTGACCATGTAGAAAATGATATTGGGGATATCATTTGACGATGGGTATCACGGATGGTATGAGTATGCTACGGATACAACCTCTAAGAGGACTGTAGGGGTAGTGAGGATACCATAAATAATCTCGTTGCACTTACCCAACCGTTAGGGGCGTAAATACGCGGCCTTTGGTTCACATTGGTAGAATAAGGTCCAAAGAGATTCATTATGATATTTCATCATTATTAATACATCCTTAATTTGGGATTCAATAAAATCGATGAGTTGTATTCACACTGATATTCAGACCAAGAAATCCCTTTATGTCTTGTGAGGTCGGATTCTAAGGAATCGTCACCTTTTATTGATAAAATCTTATGATTTTTGTCACATCAGGGTTTGGAGTCACCTGCCTTTCTTATGCATTTGAATCGCAGATGGGATAAAATATAAATTCTTGGATATATTAAATTGTTGGATATTGTATTATTGTTCATGACTCTTGGCATACATTATATATGGTATATTGGAGATATTTATTGCCATTTTCTATTTTCTTTTGGATTTGTTATCACTTGTCGGGTATTTGACTCACCATTATATTTTTTGGCTCCAAATTTAGTTGATTACATAGTGCGGGTCGAGGGATCCTACTTTTGTTACAAAACCTCGAGATAAAGAAGATATTAGAGATAGAGGCTTGTGAAGAGAAGCTCTAGAGTCAATTTTATTGATCGATATTTTATTTGGATATGTTATTGGGACTATATTCACAGGATAATAATATTGTATACATTTATTATATCGAAGAAATTTATTATGAAAATTATAATTATTATGTTGAATTTAACAATGTATTTATGGGGATGATTGAAATTTTGAGTTTCCTCGTGGTCGATCTTAACCGGGTTGAGTGACTTAGGTTCGGGTCATCACATCCTTCCTCCCATACATCAGCATCAACACCCAAACGGAGAGAAGTGGGAAGAAAAAGTAGCCCACTAGATAAGAGCTCATTTGCTTGACACCTCGGTATTCGGGAGTATCGGAGTGACAAGGCCCACTCCCGAAAGAAAGTTCAACCTGGTCCTGAGCGTAGGCCAAAAGCCTAGAGCGGTGACATCTTCGCTATTTTTGAGACGACCGGTGATTTTTTGCCCATAAAGAAAACTCTTGTAGTGTCGACAGGAACTCTATCATTCTCTTGTTGCAGCAAAAGGCGCAAGCCGAAGAAACTTTCCAAGTATTCGGCCCTTTGTTCGCGAGAGACTTGACTCAGAGGATTAGCAAGGCTAATCCTGCGGCAATGCCTCTTATCGACCTAGCACAGAGCAGCAAATCTTGCTAAAGTTGTCGTTGTTCTCATGATAGGGGCTCAATATGCTTGACGCGCTATTCATCGCACCAGCAAGAAACGTCCCCACGGCAACGATTCCTCCTCGGATAGCCATGCTAATGGACGACTAGCCCCCAAAGTGGGCAAGCGCTCGATGTTCAAATGAGCGCCTTCTTTGGGACTATACATGTCCATCCAAGGATGCTACGTTAGGGGCTTCGCTCTCCAACTCCTAGACAATCCGAGCGAATCAATATCAGTAGAGGATCCGTGGCCTAACGACCTTATAGCCCAGGTAGCCATGGGCGACAGGGCCTAGCAATAGTCAGAGGACCGACTGAGTCATGAGGCGTGGGAGGAAAGCCCAAAGCGGTACATTTCATGCCATTCTCGTGACAATAGGAGGCCACTTGCCCAGGAAGGAACTCCACACAGCGTCAGAAGACACTTTACCGACCTACTAAGGTCACTGTTCATAACAAGGATTCATTCGTCTCCATCTTCTCGTAGCATCTTGGGACTAAATTTGAATTCCCGTGAATGAAGTTTCAATCCGGTGATCCGCCTGGATCACTTATGCACTTTGCCAAATTCCCAAGGCCTTATAGGTTCCCAGCATAGAGTCGAAAGCAGGTTGGGATGCCCTTAAGGGCGGTAGAGTCCTTAACCCCACGCACATGGCATTTCATTCTAAAAGATGCAACCATCGCACTATGCGAAACAGGTAGTAGGCTGGAATGCCCTCCGGGAGGAGGAGTCCTCAACCGCCTTCCCTATGGTGTTTCACGCTAGAAGACGATTCCCTCTCGTCGACCGCATTCCACCATTGGTACTTACGGGTCGCATTTTTGCAATGAGAGCCCAGTATCAAAATCATGCACTCGGTTCAGCGCGGCAAACCCAATCCTTCGAAGTATAGAGGTCATAGGCCATAGCGCCGACAAAAGCACCTCGGCGATCCTCCAGAGCGGTGTGCGCAATCATAACACCCGAGATGGTTAACCCTTTCCAAGGGTATATCATGCCATCCACTACAAGCATCGTCGACGATTTTATGCCAAATCTAAGTGTGTCTTGCATTCATCATGCAAAGAGTTTGAATCATACTTTAATTAATAAAATAGTTGTTCCCTTTGTTTAATCTGCTCATACGAATACTTACATATCATCTCATAAAATAAGTAACCTAAATTGTCATTAAGTTGGGTGAATTTTCGTTCACCTATAACTCAACCTACACGGTCAAAGAACCTCGGTCCCGTCTACCGAGCGGCCCATTCGTGATTGAATTTCGAACCTTTGTCCTACTATTGAGCACCCTATGCGTGATCAAATTTTAAACCTTAGTCTCGTTATTGAGCGCCCCACAAGCGGTCAAACACAAAACCTGAGAGGGCTTTTACGCATACGTGCGATGACATCCTCTTGAAGAAGAGAGCACCATCAGTCGACAACTGTCGGCAAATTTGGACCAGACACATGAGAGCTACGACATCCTCTGACAAGATCAAGCACCAATATAGTTACGTGCGGGCGACGGCCTAAACTTCACCAAAGCTCGGCGGCTGCAACCACGAAACCCAATCACCCCTCGTGAAGCTTACCTATACTCGTGCCACGATGTCCTCTTGAAGGACAGAGCACAAACAGACAAATGTGTCCGAGTCAAGCCCAGCGACAATAGCACCTATGCTTAGCTGGGAATAGGTTGTACCTATGCCACAAGCTCCTCTCGGTAGGAGCAAGCATAATTTGGTATGCATGTCCAAGTCATCCCCAGTAACCCCTGTAGTGAAAATGCTCAGCCAATGCGTAGAAAGGTATCGAACAAAGAAGTTCAACGAAACAAGAAAAGGATCAAGCAACAATGATAAAAGCGTTCTAACTGTTTCATTAAAGAATCAAGATATACATATTAAAGCATCCAACGACCTCAAAAGATATAAGATGCCGTCTATGCCTATGTCCTAAATGGATAACTATCCTATGGTCTTGGATCCTCTGAAGAGTGTGGCGTAGGGGCTCTTCCCTCTCTCACCGGGAAACCAATCAAATCAAACCGGGTTGAGTTCCAACATTCCTCAAGTCTAGAAACTAATAGAAAAGTCTAGAGCCACCATGGAAAGTGTTCACCTACAGAATTGAATGCCTTCCTAGAACCGCTAATCCAACATCAAGGCCACCTCATCAGAGCTGAATCTGGTCCTCAGCTCTACCTCTAGTCGAGCGCACAAGCCCAACAAATCATTAAGACATTGTCGGTTCTCCCACACTTGTCCTCGAGTGATGCAATCAAATCTAATGTCCGAGCATTGGCCTCCGAGAGCTCTTACAATCTCGGCTCGATCTCGGACAAAGCTCAGTCAAGGTAGTTGACCCGCTCCAGGCTTTGCTACGCCTCAGCAATGGTAGCATTGACCCAGTGCTCCATCTTGCTGCACATTAACCATCTCGGCCTCCCATAAGCACACAGCCTCCATCATCATGTGGGGCACCCCCCACAGCTATCAAGCAAAAAAGAGCGATCAGACAAGCTACAATAAAAGAGTATAATCACAAGACCGAAGAAACCTACAAAGCCCTACCTCATGGGAAGGTGGACGGACTGGATCAGAGGATCTAACGTACTCAAACCTAGGAGGCGCCCTTCGAGTTGCAAGCAACTCAGGAATCAAGGCATCCAAGTGATGCCCCTCTCCAGCAACAACCAAGCTCTCCAAGCCATCCTCTCTGATGTCCTCCATCGTTTGTTCATCGTCGCTTCCCTCCTCAGTCAAAGGCACAATGGCAGAGGAAGACAATGTTTTCGATGACAAAGCAAGCAAAGCAAGAATATTGACGACGTCTTGGTGAGCCATCAGCAGAAGGAAAGATGGCTAATTTGGGGCTGAGATATTCATAAAGCAAAAAGACGTCAAAATTGTTGGGAATCATTGCTTAAATAGCCAAACAACTTGGTCTGGCAGCGACGTCATTTGAAGATGCTAAAATAGTGCATCCCCATAATGGCCACAACCCACACCCTCACTCGGGTGCACAGCGTGCATCTTTTCACTAGAGCCATTATCTCGAAGTGACGTAACACCTCCCAACGCAGCCCGCTAGCAATTAATGCACCTTGGCACCTTGGTTTACGCACTCAATGACGTATCTCTGATGATGATGCCCATACGCATCATCCCCCGGGCATTGCAAATCAATGGTGTCCAACCCTGGTAGGCTCGAGGCAAGCTCAGTCGGCCCTTGTCCCAACCAAGCGTAGGGACAAGTCGTCGTAAGCCAAATTGCAAGAAGACTGAACTGTCAAACCGGCATAGACTAAGCAACCGAAGGCAACATCCGAATGCTTCAATCATTCACACTATGTGAGAATATTCCAACCATGCAATAAAGTCAAAGAACGCTCAATAGTTCCATTCATTAATTTCTTTTACAAACTACAAAACTTATAACAACGAATGTACAACCCAAAAAGGGAATAAAAATACATGAAATGATAATTCAACTATTGAAGCCTTGCTCCACTAAGACGAACACCCAAAGGGCAACCAGTCGCTTAACCCTGGAAAGGAATCTCAGCAATTGAAATGACACACTCCTGACGGTCTAGAAGATGAGGGTCATGTCAACCATTCCTTTCAAGCTATTGAGGCAGGAAGCGCAAGCAAAAGCCCTCCCCCACAAGAGTAAGGGGTCATTCACCCGCTCTCACCAGGGAGGCGACCAACAGAGACTGTCCACCAAGACAAGCCATAACCGCACAGTCTAGAGTCTGTACTAGACCCAGTGTGGCGACGATCCCTTGGACCAGCAGTGGACTCAGGAAACTCCTCCACCAGTAGACGCCAACAATCCAATGTGGGCCAAAGATGGAGTGGTCATTCTCTCTAACGAGAAAGGGAAGAAGCAACCTTCCCCCTTCGGGGGTTGAACCACCACTCTACTAAGCTACCTCAATGAGGACTATGCGACAACAGTTGGGAGAAAAGATAACAACGACCCTGTACTTAGGCCACCCTCGTTATAGTATGAGGATAGTCAAAGTATGAAAATTAGGGCAAACTTCAAATGTATCTTTGAACCTCTCAAAGTTTCCTCTGATCTCGGCCGATAGCAACGTAGGCTCCATGCCCACTCCAAACTTTCACACTACTCGACTGGTGATAGAATGATTCGTGAAGTGAGGCGCAGAGAGCCCCTCCATTTATAGCTAGGGAAAGAAAATCGGTGAGCAATTATTGCAGATGATTACACTTGCCAAAGCTATCTGCAGAGAATCAGTGATGCTCAGATAATCATCCCCAAATCTTGCTAAGCAAGGCAAAGGATCATTACTCCCCTATACGGAAAGGCTGTAGCATGCCGAGGGAAGGAAAATGTGCAAGCCAGCAACTGTAGGAGACGTCCCATCGACAGATATGCTGGGAGCTGAAGCGACTCAACTTCCAAGCATGGGAACTAGTGATATGTCCGGTCACCCATTTGGGCTGACCCAAAATCTAGTCTGTCAGAGAACGTGCCTAGGATGCAGTAGCCCAACAAGATCCGGTGAAGCACAAGCCCCATGAAGCGCCAAGTTAGGCCCCATCAGCAACCCGTGCAGCTTGACCTAGAAACAGCCCATCAGCTTAGCGATTTCCGCTCGACAGACAAACCCATATGCTCCCACCAGTTGGCAATTGCCAGCGCATGCTCCGCCAGATGGAAATTGCCAGCGCATGCAGCCAATCACAATGTAGAACATTCCTCCAACTCATCTGCCGACAAATAGCCTGGCGTCCCGCTAATCAATGGGACGGCACTTGCCAAAATTACAAAGGCAGCTTAGCAAATATTCTACCAAAGATCATACACCACAGAGAATGGAAATACGATTCCGCGAGTCTCCCCAATAGGTAGCTGTCATAGCTTGTCTTCATGATCGCCAAGATAGCTCAACAAATCCGCATGAGCAACCATTGCCAACAGTATGCCCCAAAGCACGCTTCGTAATCCCGCTCTACAAATATCTCCCTTCCTCCACGGAGAAATGAGAGGTTGAACTGGGCTCTCGGTCCCGCAGAGAGGATTTAGATAAAAGCAATGCCAATGAAAGAGAAGGCAAGGAAGCGTGATTCCACAAAGTGGAACCCAAGCATAGAGGAGATGGAACAGAAGGGAAAGAGATTGACAGAGCATTCTTACATTTGTACTTTCTCAATAGCTCGAAGGGCTCCCCCAATAGAGTAGGAGCACCCTTGGTTTTGAAGCCACTCTTTGACCCAGGCTCGCAATTGTATAGGCACCATGCCCACTCCAAGCTCTCACGCTACCATCGTGGCAAAGATGATTTGTATAACAAGGTATAGGAAGCCCCCCTCACTAGTAGCTGAAGAGGAGTTTAGTAGGTGCTTTGCACTCTGTTATCATTGGCTAAGAGCTCTTTCCTCCTCCAAGTAGCTACTCTCCCACGATCACATCCCGCAACAAGCCGCCCGCTCATTAGGCGCACTCATCGGAGCCTTATCTTCTATCTCTCAAAGTTGACCCCTGGTTGGGCGCACTCAATAAGAACTCAATCCTCCATCTCTCAAACCTACCCTTAGCCGAGTGCACCTAGGGGGAGCCTTGTCCTACACATATAAGCTACCCCTTGGTTGGGCGCACTTAGTAGGAACCTTGTCCTCCATCTCTCAAAATTGTTTTCTGATAGGGTACACTCATTAAAGTCCTGTCCTCCACCTCTCAACCGCCCCTTGGTTAGGCACACTCAGTAGAAGCCTTGTCCTCCATTTGTCAAAATAGTCTTCTGATCGGGTATACTCATTGGAGCCTTGTCCTCCACCTCTCAACCGCCCCTTAGTTAGGCACACTCAATAGAAGCCTTGTCCTCCATCTCTCAAAATCGCCCCCTAACCGAGCATACTTAATAAAAGCTCAATCCTTCATCTCTCAAAATTGCCCTCTAGCCAGGCACACCTAACGGGAGCCTTGTCCTCCCCTCTAAGTTGCCCTTTGGTCGGACACACTCAGTAGGAACTCAATCCTTCATCTCTCAAAGCTACCTTTTGGTTGAATACACTGAGCAAGAGCCTTATTCTCCATCTCTTAGACCCGCCCCCTGAACAGGCGGACTCATTGAAACCCTATCCTCTATCTCTAAGTTGCTCCCTTGTCGAGCACCATTTAGGCCGCCCCTCAATCGAGCGTACTCATTGGAGCCCAATCCTCCATCCTTAAGTCTTTCCCTAGCCAAACACACCCAAACACTCAATCTCTTACTACATGCATCCATGCATACTTATTCTCTTCCTATCATTCTATCAAGTTGAGAAAGATTATTGACTTGTTCGTTATGTTGCGTAGGATCAAGATTTGAAATGACGAAAATTAGACCCGCTTCAATTTGACCCATTGTGGAGAATCAAATGACTTCCTAATCCGTGCGATAATCCAATTCCAAAATGCATCAATTATATTCAGTAAGGAGGGAGCCTTCATACTAAACCTGGTAGGATGCAAAAATTACGGTATAATTACAAATTGTTGTTTTTTCATGATAGTTTTTTTGGCAAGTTTCTACCTTGGATGAGTTATCACAATTGGTGTCGGGCTAGCTTCTTATCCAATTGATACCATGCGTAGAAAGATGATGATGACATCGGGAAAAGCTAATATGTGCACCATGACCGTATCAAGGAAATCGAAGGCAAGAGGTGGCAATGGCTACGAGAGGGGAGCTCTGGCAAAGGGAAACAAGAAGAACAAGAGAGTGAGAGAGGAAGAGGGAGAGATTGAGAGGGAGAAATCAGAGAGAACATGAGAGAAAGAGAAAATGTAGGAGATGAGACAACTAACTTCTTCCCTTCCTTCATCCCTATACCATTACATTTATAATAAATGGGGCACTAAAATTAACTGATTCAGTTGGGAGGTGGGAAAAAGGATAAAGGGTAAACTTAACAACTAACGGACGGAATAAAAACCAAACCAAGGGGAAAATGAGAAAAGGAAAAAACTAAAGGCTCTAACATTATCCATTTTATTAAAATAACATTGTCCTCAAGGATGAACGAGGGGGGATCCGGACTAGATTCAGCAACGACCTCCCAAGTGGCTTCTAATATTCCGTCAGTCCAACCCTTGGTATCATACGCTAACCCTGAAATGAAATTGCAAAATAGAAGGGATGCAATTGCTACCCAAGACAATGTACTGGTGCTCTGGTACATGGTTGATTCTGCAGTAGCGGCATCAATTGACAGAGGTGCAGGCCACGATACATGCCTCCAACACTTGCTTGTTGAACTAATAAGCATCTCTACATATTTATTCCAACTCCTGGGCCTATTGACACAAACCTCCAAGGAATTAGCAACATTCTTTAAGCCATAGACCTCCATGTTGTGCAAATTCTCACCAGCCCAGATTTGGAGAGTGCATGTGTTTATCCCCATGTCAGCACTAGCAAACAATGCAATGAGCAAAAATCTAATGGCGGCTATAGGGCTGAATTCCTTGAATCTATTTCCTAATACTTTGATGAAATAGAACTTCAATAAAAATACCCAAAACCCATAGTCATAATGCAACAGTGCGGATGGAGAAATCCAATGAAACATAAAGCGGCGGAAGCAAACTCAGCAGCTTCATCAATATCCACTTCCTCAAACACAACTCTGCCTTCGAGCTCTACCCTTTCTAGAATTGAAAAGTAAGAACTAATGTCCGCATTGTTGTGGTGATGCTTTGATAAGTATGCAGCTTGACTTATGTATGCTAATATAAGTGTTGGATAAACAAGAACAAAAGCAATCTGAATTGTAACATAGGAGAAGTGTCTTAGAGCAGGAAACATTGCCTCTGATCCTGTTATATACAGCAAAACTCCACTTAGGGACATCGAGCCACTCGACCTTGTTTGCTTCAAGAAGTTGTACATGTAATAAGGTGAGAGGGCTTCATAGACGAATGGGTTCCAGTGGAAGATATTGTACAAGCCAAGAGCACATATGCAAAAGTGACCAAACCAACACCACCAGTACAAAGATGAATCCCACGCAATGTGTACCATAGTGTTGGAGAGTAAATAGCAACACTAATACAAAACATATTATAGGGATCACTGCATCTCGAATCAGATAAAAGTCCAGTCCTATAACATCTTCAAATCTAGGTTGTTGCACCTGCACATAAATATTCTACACAGTAGAGGAAACTACTAGGCAAGGGAAAGGAAGGAAACAGTAGTCTAGTTCCCAAGATGCAACTATGACAGAGAACATCCACGTTGCAAACACTGAAGCAGATAACAAGAGAAATGACCTGAAGGATGATGAGAATGCCACCGCATTTGAAAATGTTGGTAACGTCCCCGTTTCTGCCAGTACAAGTACATGAGCATATGTTGGGGCTGAAAGCTCAAGCTGCATTCCTTCATCAGCAAAAATTACTCCTTCTGGAGTATATGTTGTCCCAATCATGCCATATTCAAGAGCAACAGGAGCAGGGTACAGGGAGTGAAACATACATATCGTTGATACCAACATCATATTGGTGGTCCGAATTCCAGCCTTGTCTCTGCATATCAGTGTTATGCCTTCCATACTAACGACTACAACATCACTTGAAACAAGTACTGTGGCAGGTAATATAAAAAAATAGCGATTACCTAGAACAGTTACAACCTCAACTTGGGATGCTTGTAACTTCTCAATAACCTTCCCACCAGTTGTTTTCAGTAATGACCCCCATTGTTGGGATAAAAGTCCAGCTTCAATACACTCATAATAGGGCCCATAGCCACTTTCCTGTGGTAATTAGGCTGCCAAAATAATAACGAAGATATTGAGGCAGCCACCCCGGGGGTCAACTCCAAAAATACAGTACACCAATTAAATTTGTCTCACAATGGAGGGACTGATTTCTCTTCTAGGCGTTGGGCTGGGATGGTATAAATTTCAATTGCACTGTAAATTTGGGATCCTGAGTTTAGGGATATGATTGAAACAAGATAGCCCGGTGTGACTCGGTCATCCCATATAAGGCTCAAACCTCGTTCTAGACGGCGGTCTATTTCAGCAGGTGTGCCTTGCTGTAAGGATAAAAAGTCAGGTTCAGTGGGTATGATGACTTGGGCATTTCTACTGTCCAGGACCACGACCAAAACAACAAGATAAGCTCAAGAAGTATCATCAAATATTTTTCAGTCACGAATTATTGGTGTTGCTTGTCTATTAGTCCAGTCATGAACATGAACTTGCCAACCGAGGTGATTTTGCTCGATCACTCCTGCCTTCTCAATTTGCCCTTGTGGCTTGGCTTTAAAAGCCAAAGGTAGGGCATCATAACAACTTGTGTTCAAGTCTCTAACTCCAACATCCACAATGGAGTCAAGAGTAGGATTATCAGTGCCAACGAATGCAAAAATGTAGGTGTGTGGAGCCGCACCCCCGAGGACCACAATAGTAAGGTTGGGGTCACATTCACAAATTATATTTGTAAATTTTGTGAAGGCTAACGGGTAAGGATGACTATGATGGACGCAAGTTGTGATCAATGACGGTGTGTGAAGAATTGGGAAAATTGCGGACGGTCCTAGTTGTTCGATTTGGTTTAGTGATGGTAGGATTTCATTTTTGGATTGTAGAATTTGTGGTTTAGTTGACGTATCTGCGGTGATTGGAGTTTCTAGAAGAGTTGGATCGTCTTGAGACAAGGGGTGACCAATTTCAATGATGGAGGTTTGAATTTGTGCATTGGGGGAAATGTTAGAGGTATTACCTGCTGCATGTGGCGATTCTGTTGGAGATGCTTGATGTTGTTGTTGGTCGAGTCGGTTCAAGGAAGGAAGAATGTCCGCGAGGGAGTGACGAATCTGTGTTGTGGTAGAAACGGAGGGAGCGGTTCAAGCAGCAGGTGGTTGTACGAAACAAGCGGTGGACGGGATTGCAGGTTGGGGAAAATGGAAGGGATTGCCTCGGATCAGTATTGCAGCAACTAGCTCACCATCCAGAACCAGAACTCAAGAATCTAGCTCAAGAACTACTCAACAACCATCCAGCTCAAGAATCGGCTCACCATCCACCTCAAAGAACAACCCGATCCGCTCGGCAACCATCAAGCTCAGCAATCGGCTAGTCTGCTCGGCACCGTAGTGCTCGCCAATTAGGGTTGTACTTGATTCTGTGGAAAGATTGGCTGAGTACCACTATGAACGACTGGATTTGTGTTGTAGTGGAAACCGCGGTGGATATGATGGCGCCAAATCTGTCGGTTGCCCATTGGAGGTCCTTCATCCTATTAGCAAGCTCGGCGATAGCCGCTTCAAGTGCGTCGAGTGCTCAGTCTTTGATCTCCTCTACTTTAGTCTCAATGAAAGCACCTTTTGATACATGCACCATGGCCGTATCGGGAAAATCGAAGGCGAGAGGTGGCAATGGTTGTGAGAGGGGAGCTTTAGCGGAGGGAAACAGAGGAAGAACAAGATAGTGAGGGAGGAAGAGAGAGAGATTGAGAGGAAGAAGTCAGAGAGAACATGAGGGAAAGAGAAAATGTAGGAAATGAGGTAACTAACTTCTTCCCTTCCTTCATCCCTGTACCATTACATTTATAATAAATAGAGTACTAAAATTAACTAAATCAGTTGGGAGGTGAAAAAAAAGGATAAAGGATAACTTAAAAACTAACACACGAAATAAAAACCAAACCAATAAAAAAATAAAAAAAAGAAAAAATTAAAGGCTCGTAACGCATGCTATTAATTACAAAAGCTCTGGTTATTGTGTTTGGCAAGAAATACGGATCCGGTGCCAGGGGCTAAGGCAATGATACGACAATTAGGAAGGGGCCGCAAATCTCGTAGGCTCTAAGAAAGATGGTGTGCTTTGCTGCATCTTTCACATGATTGTGAGATGTAAGACCGGTAATTTCTGTGCTTATCTCTACTTCTAGACTTCTAAGAAAGATGACAAGTTGATTAGAAAATGTCTTAGTTAGAAAAAAAGAACTCCTTTTTTTTTTTTTTTAAACTATTTCTCTTTCAATTTTTTTATTTCAAAAGTTTTTTTTTTTAAAATATATTTATTTATTTTTATTGTAAGTATAAATATTTTAACAAATTAATATTTATTAATAATTATTTTTTAAATTTTTAATCATTTAATATTTGGTAAAAGATATTAATTGACAAATTATTTAATAAATTTGCTAAATTTATTTATTTATAATAAGCTAATTGAACTCATTTGTAATAATTTACATTAAAATTACTAAAAGTTATAAAAAAATTTTATATCGTATAATAACAAATTGTATATCCAATGTGATTCTTAAGTATATTCTATTAATAAAAGTTTTGTATCATATAAAAAAATTTTTGTATCGTATTTGTGTACTAACTTTTTAATTGCTTCGATATTCTATCATATCGAGTGACCAACCTTGAAAGTTCACACATTTACCTTTTTATTGCAATTCTGTTCAACTTTTTGTAGATTGGCTACTGTTTGGGTGTGTGTAATTTTTCTAACTTCCTATAAGATATCTAAATTTTATCTTAGAAGTAAAATATTTTGATCTAGAGTAAAATTTTTTGCTCAATAATTTGACAGTTTGTACTCCACTTGGATAATATCTTTTATTCTAAAGTATAGTCTAAAGGACAATTCACGAGTTGACTCTTTTGGAGTTATTCGATATAACCAAAGTACATATAATAGTTCGTCTATCCAGGCACCTCTAGTTTTGTTCAACTAAAATTTTAATCCATTTAATAATGTCTAGTTTATTACTTCTACTTATCTATTTATTTATGTATATGAGATCGATAAATAAATCAATCCAATTTTTAGCCCATTGCAGTATTTTGTGAGCCTTTTATCAGAAAATTGTGTACAATTATCAATAATTAAGATGTTTGGTATTCTAAATCTATAAAAATATTTAGAACTTTTGTCACATTTCACTCTATAATCTTGGCCCGAACAAGTGACTTTCTTCTATGATCATTCTTGGTCTAAAAAACAATCAAACCTAACTTTTGATTGTTTTTATCTATAATATTAATATACATTGATAAAATTTTATAAAATTTTGGCACAGTAGAATCATACTGATTGGGCAATTTGATTTTGATCATGTCAATCCTAAACCTTTTAAAGTATGTTAGAATGTAATTTTTTAGGTAGAAATAAAAAAAATTTTATTAATTTATTATTATTATTATTATTATTATTATTATTATTATTATTATTATTATTATTATTATATACCAAATACTATAAAATTAACTGTTAAGTTAATTTTACTTATTTAAAGTGATTAACTAAAAAATAAAATATTAATTTTTAACTTTATTTTTATTTTTTATTTTTTTAATTCTCTTTATATAATTATTTATTTTATTTTATTTTATTCTATCAATCAAACGTATAGACATTAAATAAGCTGTAAATGTTACTCTGATATCAAATAAAGTGCTTCCTTTGTTTTTCTAGGTTTAAACAAACTAATTTTGATTATTTTTTTTTTTAAAATGGTATTTATTTTTACATTAAAATATGAAAAATTTTTGGCCACTAAATAATGATATAGGTGCCAAGTCAACGTGAAGTGCACCGCGTTTTCTGCAAAAACCTGCAGAGCTCAGGGCCCATGTACCACATTAACGCGGTACTGAGCCTGCACCGTAAATCTTGACCATTTGGATAAAATTAAATGATTATAATTTTTTTTAATTTACAAAAAAAAAACACAGGGCTGCTCGACTATATCGTATCCACCATGCCTTTCTTTTTTGGATTTAAATAAACTAATTATGATTATTTATTTTTTTTAAATAATACTTAATTTTACGTTAAAATATATGGATAATTTTTGGCCACTCCTAGGAGGCGTCAAGTCAACAAAGACCAAGTCAATTAAATGTCACCTAACTTCTAGGACTTTTTTTTTTTCTATATAGGCGGAGCAATGATCAAACATCATCTGCCAAAAAAAAAAAAAAGGTGCTTTGTTTCTTCTACTGTGATTAAAGTTTATACAGAGAGATCATAATAATGGAGAGTGAGCTATATGAAGCTGCAATAAAAGGCAATGTGACTTCTCTGCTTAATTTGCTCGTCGAGACCCTCTTATACTTGACAGATATATTACCGCATGTTTTACAGAAACTCCATTACATATAGCCGCCATGCTCGGTCACTTGGAATTTGCTACAGAGCTCCTCAAATGGAAACCGGAGTTGGCATGCGAGCAAGATTCGAGGAAATCAATGCCTCTTCATCTCGCATCGGCAAAGGGGGATGTAAAGATGGTGAAACTTTTACTTTCTGCAAACCCTCAGATGTGTCATGCTCGTGATGGATGCGGATGGAACCCGCTTCATGTTGCAGCCATGAAGGAGCGGGTTGATGCGTTGAGAGAGTTGGTTCGGATCGAATTCGAGGCAGCATGCGTCCCCATCAACAATGGCAGCCATGAGACCATTTTACATGTGTGTGTGAAACATAATCAACTAGAAGCCTTAGAGCTCCTATTGACTGAAACTCTAATACACAATAATGCAGAGTTTATGAATTCTAATGATAGCAATGACAATATAATCTTACATCTGGCTGTTCTTGACAGACAATTTCAGGTACCTTTATAAATTTTTAACATTTCTATATCCAATTAAACTTGATCTATAGTTTGATTTTGTTTGTGCATAAAAAAAAGGGAGACTACATTCTATTTTTGTGGTAATTTGCCCAAACTTATTTGTACTATAAGAGCTAGGTATAGTCTTGAAGAACTAATTTTGACCAATGATAACCATTTATATTTTTAAAGACAAAAATTCTCTTATTATAAATTAAATAATTAAAAAATAATTACTTAAAAAATTAATTTTTTTAATGTGATGCTTACTTAGATGATGGAGCCTACGCTGCACTAACGTGACACAGATCCTCTGCCACAAAATCACAACTGTTTGGACAAAATCAAACAACTGCTCTACTTTTTTTTGTTTGAAAATTAAAAAAAATTAAAAACTAAGTGGCCATTTAATTTTATCCGAATGACCGCGATTTTGCGGCACAAAGCCCATGTCGAGAAGGGCCCATCAAAAGTAACCACTAAATGCATACTCATAAAAATATAACTAAAAAAGCATGCTAAGAACATTTTAAAATAACAGTTAAAAGTTATTTAATTGAGCAGTAAAAATTGGCCAAAATTAACTGAATAATATCATGTAAACCCCACATAATTGTCATATAGGACACCCATACATGTGTGCTGATTATAAATTATTTAAAATGTAAATAAGCAGTAAAATGCTTACTTTCTATTCTTACACAAGATAATTTTAAAATTTGATAATCTACAACGACATCTATTAGAGGAGATTAAAAGAAATCGTTAAGTTGATAAATCAAATCGAAAAATAGGTTTTGGGTATTTTTTTTGAATTTTAGTCTTAAATGATACTGCTATGGCGACAGCAAACCGTCATTGAACTTTAACCTGGACACAGAAAGTACCCGTCTTCCTACTTTGATCTAGTTAAACTTCTGCAAACCAACACTTTATGCTGAGAGCTTATAAACCCGTGAAAAGAACTGAAAGTTTTTTGCAGACCATCGATTTTTTGACGAAGATTGTAAGCATAGATGTGAATGCCAAGAATGTCTTCGGTATCACAGCACTGGACCTCTTAGAAATACATCTGAAGGACGCGAGCGGTGATTACCTTAATATTGGACGACTCCTTCAACAAGCAGGGGCCGTGAACTCTAGAAGCAATGTTTCATCGGAAAATATTGGAGCTACAGCGAATACGATGAGCACTGTTGCAGGTGGTTCAACCCTACAAGAAATTCTGGATAGGTTTCTTAGTAAACAGGAGGCATGGCATGAGCAACAGGAAAGAAATGGCCGGTTGGAAAGCCACAGAAACGCTATTATGATTGCTGCATCACTATTTGCAGCAGCGGCCTTCCAAGCCGGAGCCAACCCTCCCGGCGGCTTTTGGCAAGATAACTCAAATTCTTACGACACGAAATCACATATTGCAGGCGAGTCCATACTGGCATATAGTTTCCCAGACCAGTACCCGCTAATAGTGACTGCAAATGCGACTGCATTCTTCACCTCAAGCTTCGTCTTCCTACTGCTGCTAAGTGGTTTGCCACTGAAGAACAAGATCTGCACTGGGATTTTAATGGTGGCAACGTGGATAGCATTTGTGGCAGTTGGGTTTAGTTTCCTCGTTTCCACTTCCCTTACTGGATTTCACATCCCTACAAGTCATGAAATAAATCTACCTGTAGCCTACACATTCTATGCTGTTTTTGGTATCATCATCTGTAGGCATATAGGTCCACTTCTGGTGAAAATGGTGAGAAGATGTTGGAGAAAACACAGATCATCATCATCTTCTTCTTCTTCTCCTTCTTCTTCTACTGCGGCTCCTGTTAATCACGGTAGTGTCTAAGAGTGCGCCATCAATAAGCTTTTAAAAGTTAAAAAATTATATGATTTTTTAAATTTTCCCATCATGAGTTGGCTTTGTATGTTAGGATTAGTATTTTTTTTTTACATTTTTCTCAAAAATAATATGAATTCAGATCATTTTAAATTTCACAATCTCTTATATTTTTAATATGTAAATCATCCTACAGTATAAAATATTAAAATTAAAATAAATACATCAAACATATCACAATAATTTGTTATATTTATCATGATATTGACTATTAAAGAAACTCATTTTTAGGATTTAGTAACATACTTACTGTAAAAGCTATGTATAGAAAGGCCTGCATTTTATATGTAATAATAAATGGGAATGGGATCTAAACATCCTTGGCCTTTTAGTTCTATTGATTATCCTCTGTTTCTTTCATTTATTTTATTTTTATTGTTTCAATATTCAGTCAGATTTAAAATATATTTACATAATCTAGATGAATATTCAAAACAAATGATAAAAATATATTAACATAATTAATCCTACCCAGTGGGATTTTAACCTAAAATTCAAAGTCAATTCATAATATTTTTTTGCTTTGGTGAAAATTTGATAATTATGATTATATCTTAACCTAAATCCAATCCCAAGCTATTTTCCCTCTTGAATACAAAATTAAAAATTTGGCAATATTAGTATATCTTTTAGTCAACTGAGTTAACAATACAAGTTCAACAATTTAAATGCAGCAAGTAAAATGCAGCAACCAATTAGTGATCATCTCAATGTTGGGACAAAAGGCTCAATTAGAGTAAAATAAGCTCACAAACTAAATAAAGAGCTAGACAATAGCAATAAAACTTGTCCCAAAGATTATATGACGTAGAATAATACCATATGTCAACTGTGAAATGGATATCAGTAATGTAATGTTTGGATCCCTATTTGGTTTATTCTAATATTAATAGTAATTTTAGGTTGATTAGATGTGTTTGAAATCATTATATATTATTGAATCTTGAAAGATTCTCGGTTGGCAACTTTGCGCTCGCGCCATGGTCGAGGTCTGTGCTCAAGCACCAAAAATAGATTAGTGGCATTCGAGACGTGTTTGAGATAGCGTTAGAGCATATATAAGGTAGCACAGCAGTGGGTTTTGACAGTCGTGCACGGGAAAAGGAAAGAATGAGAGAGAGAGAAGGAAGAGGAGAGAAGAATAAGAGTTTGGGTAGATTGAAATATCATTTTGTCATATCTATTTAGTATAAGGTTAATGTAAGTATCTAAAAACTATATTCTTTATTTGATTTCGTGTCTGATAATATTTATTCATGTTTTGAAGATTTTATATACATGCATATCATTTTTATTTACCCTATTTGTTTCCTGTAGATATATATGTAATATTTATTGGTTCATTTGGGGATTTGTTTATATTCTGTGATTTTTGGGGGTCCTATTGATTTTTTTAAAAATCGGTATAAATATTTGAGTTCATATATATTCTGTATCAATATGTTTGTATTGAAATGAGTATGAAACCGGTATAGACAGTGCATTGCTACATATGTATGAATCGAGGATGAGGTCGCTAGCTTTGTGATTCAATATGTGATCCAATTTGGTTATTTGATAATTGACGTCTCTCACGACAAAGAGACTTTGTTCCCAACAGAAAAATTTGTAATTATATGACTCTCTCTTCTACTAATAAGAAGAAGCTTTGTTCATAGTTGGACCTACCTCATTCTTTGTAAATGATAACCACTATAAGATAACTATAAAAATTTGATATATACTCGAACATCCTAATTTATCTGATAAACTTGAGGATTATATCCAATATCGAGGGTGATAAAACATAGTAAGCTTATTCCATATCTATAGGAGACAAGGTATATAAATGGCCTAACTTGCTAGCCTAAATTGTAATTGATATGGCTTAAGGCAACCAGCAGTATATGTAAATCTTTTTCAATTTAATCTTTTAAAATCTTTGGTTCACCAATTGTACATGCTTTGTATTTCAATATGAATTTGTATTCAGATTTGATTTGAAATTCGTAGTTTGCCAATGGATGAAAATTTGAGTTAGTCTCATACATTTGGATATATAATTTATCCCAAAACACATTTTGATTTATTCGATTTTGTTCTGTCCTTTGTTATTCACATGTGATTTGGATTTGGATTTTGATTTGTTCAAGATACATGTCATTTGGATATGATATCGAATCACGACTTGTTATGATATATGACTTGATTATAAGATTTGACTCCAGATCATGATTTATTATGAGTATCCTGATTAGACTTATTTGATATGGATCGTGATTTAAGCATGAGACTACCTATATGTTTTCTAATAACTTTCAGACGCCTTGATTTGTTCAATACAATTTGTGCCCTACGATTTGCCCTTTGATTTGTTTACATGATGCTTATGTTTACATCATTTAATCCCCTCTCTGATTGTGGACTCACACCCCCACACACACACATATATATTGATACTTGTTGAATTTTAAGTTCACATTTTTTATTTTCATTCCATTAAATTTAGTGGGCTTGGATATATTGTAGGAATTTAGACGTAATATGGCCACTGTTCGTCCAGTTCAGTGAGTCTTAACTCCATTATAATTTGGATTTGTATCAAATGTGATTTGGATATTAGGATTGGTTGAGTATAGACCCTTGATTATGGTATGAGAACAATTTTGTTATGTGTATTGGGTTTTCGATTGTCTTGGTTAATTTATCACCTTTCTTACGATATTTATAGAGTTGGTCATAGATTATATTGTCTAGACGGTTATTGATGAGGTATTGTGATAGATTTTGGGTTCAGTTTATTATTGTTATTTGGATGATGAAACTTTCTAGTTGGTCTGTTATGTCATACCCGAATTGGTATTTGTTTATTGTTATATAATTATTTGGGAATTTTGAATTTTGTGCATGATAATTGATTAAACCTACTTTGATTCAAATTCATAACATATGAACTTCTCCATGAACTAACTTGAAATCTATACATTATGGTTAAGCAAAATAAATGACCAAATATTCTTCTAAAAACAATGGGATCATTCAAGATGAACACAACTTCCTTGCTAAATTTTGCATTTTGATCCACAGGCAATTTGCTCAACCATGAAGCAATAGCAACTACATTTCCTAAAAGATCCAAAGCATACTTGCATTAATTGTTGAAAATTTTTTTAGGGATTAAGAACTTCTATTTTAAGGAAATATTATCAGAGCCTAATATTGTTAATCTTAAATTGTGAAAGAAGAAATATATCGAGAGTATCAATTGTAATAACTGAATTGCTAGCTATAACTATGTCACAATATACATAAAAAATGTAGTAAATGAATCGGCGTTCTCTAAAGTAAAGAGATTATGTCTAGTTTTTGACTGCTTGAAACCCATACTAATGAGGGAGTTAGAGAACTTTGAATACGATTTTCTTAAGGTTTATTTCAATCCATACAAACTCTTGAGTAACTTACAAATTCAATGAAAATTTCCTTTTTTGTAACTAGGAGGCCGTTTCATGTAGAATTTTCATTGTAATTGCCATGTCAAAATGCATTATGAAAATCAAGTTGTTAAATGTTTCCTTCATTTGAAACTACAATAAAAAATAAATATTTAATAATAATCAATTTAATCATGATAATCTATTCCAACCTTTCAGGAATAGACTAGAGCTACCAATCGTGCCTTGTGACCTCAATTGAACCATCCGAATTACATTTATTTTTAATAGCATAATGATAGTCAATGGCTTGTTTTCCCATCTATAAAAATGTACAGATCCAAGTACTGTTTTCTTCCAAGCCTTGCAACTCTACTTCAATCATCTAGCACCATCTTTGGTCCTTTGTAGCCTCATTGTATGTAGTCAATTCTAAGTATGAGGATATAAATGTGGAGAAAGCATGGTAGGATGATGGTAAGAGCTTTCGACATGACAAGTAGTTAGCAATATGATATGAGGCAGCTAACCCACACGTGGGCTATGTATGTTTATCTCCTTGAGCTGGTTGACAATGATAAATCTTGGAGATATTGAGGTGTTTGAGGTCTGTGAGTGGGGATTAGAATGCAATCATCACTTAACAAATGTCTGGCATCTATTTGACTAGAATTAGTAGATTTTGTGTTTTCTATATTCTTTGTGTTTGTTATACTGGACTCTATAGTAGATGATGGTCTTTCAGAACCAGAACTGGTGTTATAGTTGGTTCATGTTAAGGAGTAAATGCACTGATGATGACTTCATCAAAGATGAGACCAGATGTTGATGCATTACCAAAATCTCTATCCATTTTCTTTGATTGCTTTGAAAGAAAATTTAGACTTATAAAATTCAACATTTTGAGAAAAAAAAAAAAAAAACCATTATATGTGCAAAAGTTCTAATAATATATAACATTTGATTTCAAAAGAATACCTAAGAAGAACGCAATTCCTTCCTCTACAGTCAAATTTTGTATAGCCTTTCGAGAGGGTGGTAGTAAAGCAAAGAAATCCAAACATCTTCACGTGTTTATATATTGGTTTGACACCAAACAAAACTTCATAAGATGTATTATTACACAATATTGGAGTAGGAATTTTATTTATCAAGTTGATTGTTGTCAAACGCATGTACTTCAATATTTGAGGAGAACATTAGATCGAATCTTGAGTGCAAGGGGAATATTCAACAAATGGCCATATTTATTTTCCATACTATTTTTCTCTGAGATTTTGAGATAATTTTTTGATATATTATCCCTTTGATGGCATAAAAAGTCTCATATGAGATTCTGCCCTACTACAACTACCATGACCTTGATTTTGACATTAAACTGTGTCCCAATTAGATTATAAAAAGATTTATTATTAGTCCTAATTTTTAATTTTGTCTTGAATAAATATATCAAAGTACTTCTTAAAAAATCATCTACTATGGTTAAAAAAATATCATAAACCATCATAACTCTCTTCAAAACATAAACCCAAATGTCACAATATATTAATTGAAAATGCAAAATATTCTATTTTCCCTTATGGATAAGAGAAGACAATTTTGTTTGTCCAAGTGACAAATTAAACACTTGTTCTCTTTACCATTAGTGATACTTGTTTTAATTACATCATCATCTATCAATTTAAGTCTTGAATTAGATAAGGTGTCCCAAACAAGCATGCCACAAATAGGAGCATGAAGCAACCGTTGTAGTAGCAGTGCTTAAAAGATGTGCCTAAAAAAACTTCAGTAATATTTTTGACAGGTTTGATAGTAATGTAGCAGTTTCTATCGGATAATAAAGATCATGTTTAACCTCAGCCTTTTGAATCATGGTCCGAAATCTAAGGTCATGAATAAAGCATGAATTAGAAAAACAAATAATGTAACAATTAAGAGATTCAATCATATTCATAAGAGATATCAGATTATAACTGAATGATGGTACACCAATGACACCTTTGGACAGAAAGAAACTTCATATTTTCACACTACCAATGTGCATAACAATAGCCTCATCTTCACTCGACAATTTGAATAGTTGGGATACTCAAGATGAAATCTTTGTGTAGAGGGAAACGCGGTAGATCATGTGATATGTTGCCTCTTGTCCGAAACCTAAGGGAGTCATGCTAGATTTGTTTTGAAAGTGTGTGCTGAAAAGAAATTAAGGACTCACAATCTTAGAAAGGCAATTGAGAATTTGTCACTGGCTCAATCACAACTTGAGTAATGTTAATTGTGTGAATAGGATGTCATGCTTAGCTTTGGTGAAGGAGGGCGAGCAGTTGTTTGAACTCAACTTTGGACAGTGCCACTTTATCTTCAGGTTTTCCCTTCGATTAATTAGCTAATGCCAATGTTATACTCCAGAAATTTTCATGTCGTTTGCCTCCTTTTGGATATCTATTGAGCTTGTAACATGCCATGACATTTTGCAACAAGAGCAAGTAGATTTCCAACCTCTCTTTCAAGGGCAGTTGCTTCTAGGCAAATTTTTGGCCGCCTTTGCACCCCTACCTCATTTATGAAGAAATTCTCAAACGTGTCGTAGAATCATGCAATAAGAAGAGTAGGGACAATTTTAGAAGTTGTTGATAAAATCTTGCAAGAGATTTACAATTGGACTGTATCTTCTTGTTGATCATGGCCACTGGCACATGAATGGGGCTCACCATCAAATGTTGCCTCTCCTGTTAATGAATAAGAGAAAAAAACTTAGTTCATGGGTGGTAAGAGATCAATTAACATAACTTAATCTCTTTCATTATCAAAGGAATCATTCTATTTTTTGTTTTAATGTGTTCAACTAAACCGTTTGTTTCATGATTATATTTTTTTCCTTTTTTTTCTTGCAGGGTGGAGGAAGAGTTTGGCATACTGAGTTAGGCCTATACTGTAATATTATTTATTTTTAACATACTAGATTACTTTATTTTCTTACGAGAGTACTGCCATAATAATAGAGCTGTTATCATGTGATACGATGATCACTAGTTTGGATAGAGAATTACTCCCTTTTATATAATAATGCTAGAGAAGATTGAGTATAATAACATCAAATTGGTCCATCTCTCTCCCGAAATTCATGTATAGAGCAATCTTGGTAGATTGAGCTTCCATTGAACGGTTGTATTCAATAATGAGGATGCATTCATACTGAACCTGATAGGGTCCAAAAATTACGGTATAATTACAAATAATTATTTTTTGTTGTTTTTTTAGGATAGTTTTTTGGCAAGTTTCCTCCTTGGATGGGGTATCACAATTGGTGCCGGGTTAGCTTCTTATCCAATCGACACCATTTGTAGAAGGATGATGATGACATCGGGACAAGCTGTTAAATACAAAAGCTCTATGGATGCATTTGCTCAGATCATCAAGAATGAGGGTGCCGAATCGCACTTTAAGGATGCTGGTGCTAACATCCTGCGTGCTATTTCCGGTGCTGGTGTGGTTGATGGGTATGATAAGTTCCAGGTTATTGTGTTTGGCAAGAAATATGGATTCGATGATGGAGGCTAATGCAACGATGACGATGATAAAGAAGGGGCCATAAATCTTGTAGGCTCTCCCTCAAACTTCTTTAGTTCTTGAATAATATTTTTTCAAACTTTTGGTCCTGGCTTTGCATATTTTTATAGGATGTGGTATTTATGAATCGGTGTGTTTAAGATCAATCTGAATTCCGGATTATTATTTATACAATAATTTGAGGTTGCATTCTTCATAGTTTGCAGTGGCCTTTTTTAGGCACGAAAATAACACTACAAAACATTTATTCTTTGAGAACAAAAGGTTTGAAATATGACTTTGTAATTTTTTTTTTTTTGATGAGTGTTTATGGAATGTAGAGGTGAATTCCATTAGGCAATTTTGGGGTAAGTTTTCTAATGCCTGCCTGCCCCTTGGATCTCTGTATTTGTCATTGTGACCTGCTTTGCTGCATCTTTCATCTGATTGTGAGATGAAAGACTGGCAGTTTCAATGCTTATCTCTACTTTTAGACTTCTAAGAAAGATGACAGGTTGATTAGAAAATGTCTAATTTAGAAAATTCAACATTTTGAAAAAAAAAAACACTGTATATACATCAAATTCTAATAACATATATCCTTTGATTTCAAAAGAATACCTAAAAAGAATGCAATTCCTTCCTGTGCAGTCAAATTTGGTATAGCCTTTAGAGAGGGTGGCAGTAAAGCAAAGAAATCCAAACATCTTTAGGTGATTATATATTGGTTTGACACCAAACAAAACTTCATAAGATGTATTATTACACAATATTAGAGTAGGAATTTTATTTATCAAGTAGATTGTTGTCAAATGCATATACTTCAATATTTGAGGAGAACATTAGATCAAATCTTGAGTACAAGGGGAATATTCAACAAATGCCCAAATTTATTTTCCATCATACTATTTTTCTCTGAGGTTTTGACATAATTTTTTGATATATTATCCCTTTGATGGCATAAAAAGTCTCATATGAGATTCCGTCATAGTATAACTACCATAACCTTGATTTTGACATTAAACTGTGTCACAATTAGATTATAAAAAATTTATTATTAGTCCTAACTTTTAATTTTGTCTTGAATAAGTACATCAAAACACTTCTTAAAAATTCATCTACTATGGTTAAAAAAATATCATGAACCATCATAACTCTTTTCGGAACATAAACCCAAATGTCATAATAAATTAATTGAAAATACAAAATATTCTATGTTCCCTTATGGATAAAGGAAGACAATTTTTTGTTTGTCCAAGTGACAAATTAAACATTTGTTCTCTTTACCATTAGTGATACTTATTTTAATTACATCATCATCTATCAATTTAAGTATTGAATTTGATAGGTGTCCCAAACAAGCATGCCACAAATAGGAGCATGAAGCAACTGTTGTAGTAGTAGTGCTTAAAATAAGTGTCTGCAAAAAATTTCAGCAATATTTTTGACAGGTTTGATAGTAATGCAGCAGTTTCTATCGGATAATAAAGATCATGTTTAACCTCAACTTTTTCAATCATAGTCCGAAATCTAAGATCCTAAATAAAGCATGAATTAGAAAAATGAATAATATAACAATTAAGAGATTCAATCATCTTCTTAAGAGATAACAGATAATAATTAAATGATAGTACATCAATGACACCCTTGGGCAGAAAGAAACTTGATATTTTCACACTACCAATATGCATAACAATAGCCTCATTTTCATTCAGCAATTTGAATAGTTGGGACACTCAAGATGAAATCTTTGTGTAGAGGGAAGGGCAGTAGTCCATGTGATATGTTGCCTCTTGTCTAAAATCCAAAGGAATCATGCTAGATTTGTTTTGAAAGTATGTGCTGCAAAGAAATTAATGAATCACAATCTCAAAAAGGCAATTGAGAATTTGTCGCTGGCTCAATCACAACTTGAGTAATATTAATTGTGTAAATAGGATGTTATGCTTAGCTTTGGTGAAGGAGGGTGAGCAGTTGTTTGAACTCAACTTTGGACAGTGCCACTTTATCTTCAGGTTTTTCCTACAATTAATTAGCTAATGCCAATGTTAAACTCCTAAATTTTTCATGTTGTTTGCCTCCATTTGGGTATCTATTGAGCTTGCAACATGCCATGACATTTTGCAACAAGAGCCAGCGACATGAATGGGGCAATTCTCAAACATGTCCTAGAATCCTGCAATAAGAAGAGTAGTGGCAATTTTAGAAGTTGTTGATAAAATATTGCAAGAGATTTATAATTGAATTGTATCTTCTTGTTGATCATGGCCACTGGCACATGAATGGGGCTCACCATCAGATGTTGCCTCTCCTGCTGTTGAATAAGAGAAAAAAACTTAGTTCATGGGTGGTAAGAGATCAATTAACATAATTTAATCTCTTTCATTATCAAAGGAATCATTCTATTTTTGGTTTTAATGTGTTCGATTAAACTGTTTGTTTCACGATTCTATTTTTTTTATTTTTTTTCTTGCAGGGTGGAGGAAGAGTTTGCATACTGAGTTAGGCTTATACTGTAATATTATTTATTTTTAACATATTAGATTACTTTATTTTCTTACAGAGTGTACTACTGTAATAATAGAGCTACCTTTTACATAATAATGCTGGAGAATATTGAGTATAATAACGTCAAATTGGTCCAACTCTTTCCCAAAACTCATGTATAGAGCAATCTTGGTAGATTGAGCTTCCATTGGACGGTTATATTCAGTAAGGAGGATGCATTCATACTAAACCTAGTAGGGTGCAAAAATTCCGGTATAATCACAAATGGTTGTTTTTTGTTGCTTTTTCAGGATTGTTTTTTGGCAAGTTTCCTCCTTGGATGGGGTATCACAATTGGTGCCGGGTTAGCCTCTTATCCAACCGACACCGAGCGTAGAAGGATGATGATGACATCGGGACAAGCTGTTAAAAACAAAAGCTGTATGGATGCATTTGCTCAGATCATCAAGAACAAGGGTGCCGAATCACACTTTAAGGATGCTGGTGCTAACATCCTGCGTGCTGTTGCCGGTGCTGGTGTGCTTGCTGGGTATGATAAGTTCCAGGTTATTGTGTTTGGCAAGAAACACAAATCCGGTGATGGAGGCTAATGCAATGATGACGACGATTAAGAAGGGGCCACAAATCTCAGAGGCTCTCCCTCAAACTTCTTTAGTTCTTGAATAATAATTTTTCAAATTTTTGGTCCTGGTTTTGCATATTTTTATGGGGTGTGGTATTTATGAATTGGTGTGTTTAAGATCAATCTAAATTTCAAATTATTATTTATACAACAATTTGAGGTCACTTTGTTTTTACTTTACAGTGGCCTTTTTTAGGCACCAAAATAACACTACAATACATTTATTCATTTGAGAACAAAAAGTTTGAAATATGAATTTGTATTATTATTATTATTTTGATATGAGTGTTTATGGAATGCAGAGGTGAATTCTATTAGGCATTTTTGGGGTAAGTTTTCTAATGCCTGCCTGTCCCTTGGATCTCTGTATTTGTCATTGTGCCCCGCTTTGCTGCATCTTTCATATGATTGTGAGATGAAAGACAGCAATTTCTATACTTAACTCTACATTTAGACTTCTAAGAAAGATCAGGATGATTAGAAAATGTCTTATTTAGTAAAAAATTACTTTTTTATTTTTTATTTTTTAAATTATTTCTCTTTCAATTTTTATTTCAAAAGTTTTTTTTTAAGTATAATATTTATTTTTGGTATAAGTATAAATATTTTAATAAGTTAATATTTATTAATAAATATTTTTTAAATTTTTAATTATTTAATATTTAGTAAAAGATATTAATTGGCAAATTATTTAATAAATTTGATAAATCTATTCATTTATAATAAGCTAATTGAACTCATTTGTGATAATTTACTTTAAAATTATTAAAAGTTATAAAAAAATTTTGTACCATATAATAACAAATCATACGTCAAATATAATTCTTAAGTTTGTTATATTAATAAAATAACAGCATTTATGTATTTTATATATACAATATGCATATTGGATTTTTAATATTAATTATTGTCCTGTTAAGTAGGGGCTTAACTACTTTGAGGTAAATTTAATAAACTGTTAAACCAAACTCGAAATTGATTTTATCATCATAAAATTAGTTGCTCGAATATAAGTCAGTTAATATATAATTTTTTATTATGTCACCTATTTATTTAATTGTTAATAAGTCAAAATATAAATTAATAATATTATTTTTAATAACAATAATTTTTTATTATAATATATTTATTTTTAGTTTTAATTAAATTAATAATATATAATATTTTGTTAAAGTATAGAAAATATTAAGTGGCAATTTAAATGTTCTCATTATTAAAAAATTTAAATATTTATCTGATGGATCCGGCAGTCAACGGGCTAGCCTAAAACCCAATCCGTAGAAGCAAGAAAGGTCCAAATAGAGATGGCCTAACAGAAGACCCTCTAAGCCTCTCATGACCGGTTTAATTAATTATTATTTTTAAAAATTAAAATTTTAAATAAATTTAATAAATAATATTAAGTCTCAAAATTCGAGTTTGTCAAATCAAATATACAGAATCCAATAAATCAAAACCCGCACAAGACTTTATCAAACAACTGTCCAGATAATAAAAATAACACCGGATCTACAATCGTCGCAAAGGATGTGATAATTCAACTATAATTATGATCAATATATAACATAATATTTTAACTATTCTCGAAATATAACTATCGGCCTATACATAATTGAATCTAAAATCCAATCACAAATCAAATACTAATCTAAATTATAATGGAGTTAAAACTCACCAAATCGAGAGAACAGCTGACAGATCACATCCTTACTCCTGTAATGCATCTGAGCCTTCTACTCTAAAGAAATAAAATATAAGTTTAGAACTCAACAAATATCATATACAAGCAAATGAGTCAAACAATTCAAAAGGATGGTCAAAGAACAAATATCAAAATTAGAAAATAAATATAAATCCAAGTTGCTAATACAAAAATCAATTCATCAAATCCAAAACAGAATCCAATATCCAAATCCAATAAAATTTAATATCCAAATCTAATAGTAGTTTCACACTCAAATCAAATAATAAATCCAAATAAATATCCAATTCAAAAACAATCCCCTAAGGACATATATATATATATATATTGAGATTGGTTGTTTGCCAATCCCAATAGACAAATAACCAATTTAAAGTCTAATCCAAGTTTAAATTCGAATTCGAGTCTAAAGCCTAATTAGCTCGTGATCCAGGGCAAAAATCCGATACCGGATAATCCAATAATATGCGAAGAAGACGAAATAGCACCGTAACAATTAATCAAAAGGTCCGGATCAAAATGTATACTTAAAATCAAATATATGAGACATACCAAAATCCACCTATGAGCAAAACTGGCAAATCTCAAATCCAAATCCAAATATCCAAATCTATGCAAAAATATAAAACATACACCAAATCTGAATTTCGATTATTTAAAGGTTAACTTAAGGAAAGAGTTACTCCTGACCCGATAACTTTAGACCAAATTAAATGTAGGTAAGGCTAGCATATTAGGCCACCAATATACTATATCTCCTATAGGTAAAATTACTCACTATATTTTATCACCCTTGACTTTGGCTGTAATTTTTTAAATTATCATATATATCGGGATATCCTAACATATTATAAAGTCTAATCAAATCATCCAAAAGAAAGGGTCACTACATATAAACCTTTCTTACCGGCGAAAAGAGATTTCGAATAATAAATATCTCTCCATCGGGTACTAGCCAGAATATCCAATATCTAAATTCAAATATAGAGACCACAATCCGACACATACATATAAAAATGCACAGCCTAATATAAGATTTCATACTCATTTTCGTATACACATACTAATATAAACATATATAGTGTTCAAAAATTATTCATTTTTCAAAAAATGACAAAACCTATAAATATTAACAGAAACAGAATAAAACTCTCAAACAACAAAAAATAAGTAGGCTAATTAAAAATGCACTCACGAACTTAAAACTTTCAAATCAAAATACAAATACATCATATATAAAATTAGACAAATGATAGGATTAAAGAATACTTAACTCGACCTTATATTTTATAAATTGAAAGAAAGGATGCTCCAAAATACTCAAATTGTGCTTTCTCTCTCCACTGCCGCGCGCCGCCGGTGCCACTGCACCTAACTCTCCCTACGCGAACCATCCTGCGGCCAGCACTGCTACCTCCGCCTCCAATGGCCATCTCCGACCTTCCTGGTTCTCTCCTCACCGTGCGCTGCATCGCCGCTGATACCTCCTACGGCTGCCGCTAACCCCCGCGTGCGAATTCCTCCTTCGGCATGCCGCCGCTGCCGCTACTGCCTTCTACGGCCGCCATCGATCAGTTCCTTCTCCCCCATCTGTTCTTCTTCCTTTCTCCTTCTCTCCCCCTCTTGTCCTCCTTCCTCGCCGCGCGAAACCCTACTCCCCCTTTTCTCCTCTCTCTCCTCTCTCCTTCTTTTCTCCTCTCTTCTGCCAGCTGCTCGATCCCTTTCCCCTTTTTAATTTTTTTTTGTCTTTTCCATCTTTTATATTATTATTATTTCATTTTCCTTTTTAATTTACCATTTTTTTTAATTTAATTGGCGCTCAGACGCCAACACCGACACATCTTGGATACTAACCCAACTAATTCGAATATCCTCTAAAATATTTTATAATATAAAAATATATAATTTTTATTATATTCAAATTAACCCAAAATCACATTTAAAATTAAAATAATCTAAAGGAGAATCCAAAATATTACAATGCCCAAGATCCAGAAGGCACAGTGATTGACCCATAAGGTGTGACTCAAAACTATCAAGTAATAAATAGACAATTGTAGATAATCAATGGACAGTTACTAACAGTAATCACACCAAACTCAGCGGTCAAAAACCGTGAGAGCACAACCGATAAATATTGGCGATGGTTATACAAGTAATATCCATCATAATTATCGAGATATTAAATGCAAGTAGCAATTACACACCCTTCATAACTGTAGGGCTGTAATAC
Organism: Nepenthes gracilis; assembly: GCA_033239525.1. Lineage (NCBI taxonomy): Eukaryota > Viridiplantae > Streptophyta > Magnoliopsida > Caryophyllales > Nepenthaceae > Nepenthes > Nepenthes gracilis. The sequence goes on from BSYO01000024.1 coordinate 11,954,643, forward strand.
CCAATAATAGCTAAACCGACATCCCACACTATAAATACACTATTTTCTCCATAAAAAAGAGGAACGGAAATCAAAACAAAAGAGAGTTGAGACAAACAACTGTCCTCAAACAATTCTCAACAAAATGCTTGTAATATCCAGCCAAACTCAACAAACTCCACACCTCAGCAACATTCGACGACCTCTTCCAATTTGTCACTGCTTTCACTTTCTTTAGATCTACCTATACACTGCCATTTGAAATGATGTGACCCAAAAATGATACCTCCTTTAACTAGAATTCACACTTCTTCAACTTAACAAAAATTATTTCTCTCTCAAACTCTACAATGTAATTCTCAGATAAGCCTCATGCTCTTCAAAGATCCTTGAATAAATCGGGATATCATTAATAAAAGCTATCACGAATTAATCTAGATACGGTTAAAAAACCCAATTTATCAGATCCATAAAGAATGTTAGCGCATTCGTTAATCCAAATAACATCACCAAAAATTTGTAATGACTGTACCGCATTCTAAAGGCCAACTTGGGAATATTATCCTCCTCAATCCTCAACTGTGGTATTTTTAACGCGGATCAATCTTTAAGAAAAATTGAGCTCCCTGCAACTGATCAAACAAATTATCGATTCTCGAGAAAGGATACTTATTTTGACTGTAATCTTATTCAACTCCTGATAGTCCACACAAAATCTCATTGATCTGTCTTTTGTCATTATAAATAACACGAGAGCACCCCACGGTGAAACACTTCACAAAATGCATCCTTTCTCAAACAAATCTTACAACTGCTACTTCAATTCTTTAACGTTGGATAGGGCTATCCTATATAGAGCTCTCGAAATCGACGTAGATCTAAGTACAATGTCAATAGCAAATTCGATCTTCCACTCAATGGGCAATCCAGGCACATTCTCATGGAAAATATTCTCAAATTCACAGACGATCGAAATATCTCCTATGACCATAAAATGACTTCCACCTGTGACCATATATGCCAAATAAGCTCGGCACCCATCTCTAATCAAATGCTTCACATGCAACACCGAGATCAACCCTGAAACTTTCTTACTAGTCATTCCCTGAAATTCGGATGATTCATACTTCAAAATACAAAATAAAATTATCTTATTGAAATAGTCTACAATTGCATAGTAACACGCTAGCCAATTTATTTCTAAAATCACGTCAAAGTTTGGCATATCTAACAAAATCAAATTTACCAACAATTTATAATTACAAACTCAAATAGAACATCGAAGGTATTCCATAACATCCAATAGAGATTTACCTACCAGGGTTGACACCATCAACTCACGGTCTAGATATTGGGAAAGCACACACAGATTACCCAAAAATTTAGAGGACATAAAAGAGTGTGTAATCTTGGGATCAACCAAAACATGTGCTAAAAGGTTAAAGATCTGAAGATTACCTTCCTCGACTAAGGGATCAGCTATAGCATCACAATCTGTGGTTGCAAACACCCTGCCTAGAACCACTGGTCTCTTATTTGAATGCTTCGGATATAAACAATCATTAAACAAGTGGCCCACCTGATCATAATTGAAGTAAACTCTACTTTGACTAAAGTAAACTCATCCTGCGTGGTTCTTCTTATAGAATTCACAAGCAAATCTCGTGAACTGGAACCTCAAAGGAGAAGTCATCGCTTTCACGGATTTTTTTTATCTTGACTTGACTTGACTTTATCTCAACTTTAAGGTATCAAGTGAGATATCCAACAGAAAACTTCACCCTTTGAACTCTAGCCTCGTTGCTTTGACTTTTTTTGAAAATACTCCCGGATATACACCTACTCAATCAACAGGGTTCGATCCAACACCTCACTATAAGTTTACAATTTGAGTGGCACCAATTAATTCCGAATCAAATCTTGCTGACCTAACAGAAATTTATGAGCTCTTAGAGACTCATCAGTAACCAAATGGAGAGCAAACCAAGACAACTTTTAAAATTATGTGTTGTACTCAACTATCGACCGGTTCCCTCGTCGCAGCTTGCCAAACTTGCCTCCTTTAATCTCCTAGATACTCAATGGAAAGTACTTCTCTTTAAATGCCTCCTAAAAGACCTCCCAAGTGATCTCCTCATCGTCCTAGCCCGAGATATGGTGTTGGGAGTCCCACCATCTCATAGTTTCACCATCCAATTTATATGCGACAAACCTCACTTTCTCTTCCTCAGGGCAATCAATGACCTTGAAGACTCTCTCCACCTTCTTCAACCAATTCTCTACTTTGATTGAGTCGAACTCTCCCAAAAACTCAAAAACATGCTTGCCTTTGAATCTATCGAAAGGCAACCTGCCCTAACCCTACTTGACCATTCTTCTCAAAGCAGCCATATTTTGATCCTGCCACTGGATCATCCTATCCATTACGTCGCTCATGCAACCCATCATAGCAACATAATTGCTCTCATGACTCGAGGCCGATCTCCTACCCCTAATATCCTCCCAACTCATGACTGATCTTTTGCTAATGGCATCTTCTTGGCTTGAGACTAACCTTCTACTCCTAATCTCATATTTTCGACTTGAACATGATCTCCGACTTCTAAAATCTCTATGGTCCACCATGATATTCACCTATCATGCAAAAGATTCAATGAACAACCACCCCAAAAAAATCAACCTAAAATTGACCCAAAATACTTCCCATTACAACTTTATCTGATACTACTTTTATCACGAAGTAAGTTTAATTAATAAATAATTAAATTTTAATTAATAATTTTATAAATTTTAAACTCGAATGTGACAAACCAAATATAGATAAAACCCAAATACAACCCGCACAGAATATCATCGAACAATCGTCTAGATAGTACAAACAAAACCTACTCTAACAGTCATAAGAAAAACAACTACAAAATGTTCATCCACATAATAAAACAATCCAATAATTTTTAATATACAGTACAAAGGCCTGTATCTAGCCTAGTCAAATATCCAATGGCAGCCTTAAACAAAACCATCCATAATAATGAAGATACACTTGATGCCAACAAAATCTAAATAGACAAAGTACTCACCCAAAAATACCATGTCATGTCGAACCACATCGTGTTCCTGTAATGAATCTAAGGCCACTATTCTTAAGGCATAAAATATAAAATATGAATCTAAAATTCAGTAAATATCATATATAAAAATAAACTTCTCCAATTAATTAAATGAAGGGTCCAAGAATAAATGTCAAATCAAATGATAAATATAAATCCAAATTACCGATATCAAAAATTCAATCATCAAATACAATATAGAATCTAATATTAAAATCAATGGCAATCTCGTACTCAAATCATATATTAAATTTAAAATAAATATCCAATCAAAAAATAATCCTATTGGGATATATATATATATATATATATAATAAAAGAAATCTAGAGGTCAAATCAAATAACCGATGTCCAAGCAGATATCCAATCCAAATGTCCAATCATATCATGATTTAGAACAAAATCTAATAGCCCGATAATCCAATCGCGTGCGTAAAAGTTGAAACGACACTAGAAAGAGATAATCCAAAGTTTGGATCAAAATATACAATCTAAATCAAATGTACGAGACATACTAAAACTCAACTATAAAAAAAATCGATAAATCTCAAATCCAAATCCAAATCAAAGTTTAAAAAAATATAAATCATGAATCAAATTTAAATTTTGATTATTTAAAGATTAGTTTGAGGAAGGATTACATATATTTTCGATAATATTTTGCCAAATCAATTATAATTTAGGCCAGCATGTCAAGCCATCTATGTACTCTATATCTCATAAGTAAGGTTACTCATTATATTTTGTCACCAATAATTTTGGGTGTAATTTTTAAATTTGTGAGATATATTAGGACATCCAAACATATTATAAATTCTAATTAAATATCCAAATGGGCAGGTCACTTCATCCAGCCCTGTCCTACCAACAAAAATAGATTTTCAATAACAAATCTTTCCGTCGAGAGTTTGCCAGAATATCTAATAATAAATTCAAAGGTAGTGACCATAACCCCAACATATGCATGTGAAAATGCATTGCCCATACAAGATTTCATGTTTATTTTTTCTATAAATATATCGATATAAAAATATATATTAACTAATATTTACCCATTTTTCTAAAAAATTATAAAACCCTCAATAATAACAAAATTATAACAAATTCCTCAAACAACTTGTTTAACTACCCTGCATGCATAAAGAAAATGAACGGGTTAATTAAAAGTATACACACGGATTTTAAACCTCCAAATTAAAATAAAACATTATTAGATATGAAATCAAATAAAGGATAGAGTTAGAGAGTACTTACCTCGACCTTATACCTGATAGATCTGAAGAACGAATGCTCCAAAGAACCCGAACAACACCTTCTCTCTCTTCTCCACGTGCTCTCTCTCTCTCTCCTCTTCTAATTCTCTTCTCACATGAATGGGTGCATAGTGCCCTACACATCTATTTATAAATAGACCAATATTCGAGCGCAACTTGGGTGTGCCTCGGGCACTAACATGCTGGAATCCGCACCTTAGGTGCATCTCAGGCATGCCTTGGGTATTGACATTCTGGAATCAACACCTTGGATATTTATCAAGCACCACACCACAGAACCAAATATCCTTTAAAATTTTACAATATAATTAATCCAAAACACATCCAATTAATTCAAGAATCACAACTAATATCAAAATCATTTAAATAGTAGTCTAGGTTATTATTGGTCGACCGGCACCTGCCCCATATTTTTGCATATTTTAGACAGTGAAAATACACGTGATAAACACCTTTGGGGTGCTTATGCATATTTGGGATACAATACACACTCTTAAAGGTGAGTTCAATTGGCACTCGTACTTATTTAGGATAGAATATTGGCCCCTGATGTATGTCTGATAGATGCTCGTATGCGGTGTGATTTGTGACTCAATGCCTAATCTGGATATAATTAGCGCTCATGTGCAGTTTTCTTTATATAGGCCCTTTAGCTGTTGCCAACTCATTTGAGCCAAAATTTCAAGAGGAGAAAAAAAGATATGAGAAAAAAAGAGAGAAAGAAGGATAAAGAAAAATTAATGTGAATAAAATATCTTTTACTTAAAAAAATAAGTCTAAGGTAATTACGTTTAAACAATTCATTTATTCGTTACTACTTATTTTTTATTTGACATACTTATACATATAATTATTTTTATGTTTAAAGTAGGTATACTTTTAATGCATGGAATCTCACTCTTATTTTATTAAATTTTATAAATTATATGTCTTAAATTTATACAAATTATATTTAAGTAATGATTTTTTGTTAAATATTCTTGCATATCTTTGATCCTACATGTATGGTTCTACATATCACTAAAATCCACACTTAAGCCTTTGCATATTAATAAATTCTACCTATTATTTTGCTTGTCCAAAAATTATGCAAAATTATTCTTTTATGTCACATATTTGTAAGAAATGAAAAAATTTATAAACTATATTGTATTTCTAAAATTCCTTGCATAAATAACTTTGTATGTTAATAACTTTTACTTCATTATTCTACATGTGTTTAAATTGAAAGAAAAAATACGAAAATTTTTATATTAGTTCTTTATGCGTCCCTGGATCCGAATTTTTGTGTGGATTAGGAGCCTTCGGATTCCTCTACTGGGTTGGATTGCGAACTGATCCGATCTCTGCGTCTCTCAACTTGATCTTTACGCACCACAAATTATAAACAAGAGGTCAGAGGTCGACAGGAGGTTTTTCAAATGTAAACACTCCGACACTCAAGTTAGAAATCTTTCCTAATAAATGAAAAGATGCACACGTGGATATAAATGTGATGAAAATGTAGTGATGCAGGGATGAGTAGAGTGCGTGAGATGTTCGAAGGAGGCTTGACTCCGTGGTTTACACTGCTATGAGTGGCTCACTATCGTCGCCGTAGCGAGGCAGTGGCTTGAGGAAAGAGAACCGGTTCTTTCAGGGAAGTTGGGATCGAATTCCAGGATCCCTCTCTCCGTTGTAAAAGAGAGTATTTGTAGACTCCCCCAGGGAGGCTTTGGGAGCTGGAATATCTCGAAGTTGCTTGCCGGGATTTGTCAGCCGCTACGAGCAGGCAGTAATCAACGGTGTTAATTGTCGCCTTATGGAGGCAAAGAGAGACCGCTGTCGAGTATGGCTAACACCAGGTTTGCAAACTTTGTTCGAATTTGTTGAGTGATTGCGGAGGAGGCGTGCGCAGCAGATCGTCAACGTTGACCCCATCTCCCATTAGCTGGCATTTTCTGAATCGGCGCCTCCTGCACCGGCCACCTGCAATTGTCTCTGCAGGTGCGCGCGCGCTGATTGGTTGCTCATCTAGGCTGCCAAGTCGGCCACATCTCTAGATTCCCTGGGACGCCATAGCTGGGCTTGGGTCCTTTTGCTGGTTGGACCTGCATCCTTTCAATTGGGCCTCACCGATTCTGGTCCAGTTCCGTGCTGGACCCATCAGTTTTAATGTAAAAAATATTTTTTTAATATAATAAAAATTAAAAAAATTTCATATTTGAGTACAATTTTTTATTTCATAAAGTATGAATAATTATAAAAAAAATTAATAAAATATATTTAGACATATGCAAATATATTATTAATAAATCAATAGTTAAACATATCATTTATGAGTTAGAAAAGTGATATTCAATTTCATCTACAAAAATTATATACGGCTAGCCAACGGATTATAAATAGTAGTATATAACCTTTGACCATATAAAAATAATTATAAATTAAAATTTGATATTTGTCTTTTATTAGTGAGATCATCAATGATTATTGATCCTTTCGTATGTTAATATGATTTTTACATGCTTTATATATTCATACAGTTTGACATGTTTGATTATAAATATATAAATGTTTGACATGATTTATATTATTACATAGATTTTGGCACAATTTGATCATTAATAATTAGTTTTAGCATGATTTATCAAAAAATAATATTATTGACATTTTATATTTTTAATTATAGTATAATTTTAATATATTTTATTGGTATATTTCTACATATAAAAATATACATGCCTACTAAGTTTTAGGCTCATTCTTAATTTTTTTACTAATATTTCATATTAGAGAGTTCAAATTATATTCTAGGAGATCGGAATCAAAATGTAGACACTTTAGTTCATCAATTTTTAGGGTATTGGAATGTTTTAATATGTTAATATTAATGTAAATGGATATAACAAAATTATAACTATTAGTTAATATTTTGGTTTATTTTGGTACTCAACTTACATGTCATTTTATCCCAATTGGTATCTTTTTTTAGTCTCCGATCAATTACAATGTTAGGATAGTTATATTTAAATTTGATTTTAAAATTTTTAAAATAAAGTTCTTGATACTCTAATTCTTAATTGATATAATTTTTTATGTATATTTTGAAATCTTTTAGTTCTAGATATTTAGAACCACCTTGGGTGTGATATTTGGGTTCTGTGATTTAATTGTTATTATATTTTAAAACGTTTAACAGTAATTGATTTATACGTTTGCTTCCCGATTTTCGTTGTAGGTTTCTAACTCGATAAAATAAACAATTAAATTTTTAAATTTTAAATATTAAAATGTGATTTAACTTTAACTATGAATTAAAAAATTAATAGATGTGGTTTTCAGATTAGAAACATGACATGTACCATCAGGTTTAGATTATGGACGGGAATAATTATAATTTTTTGCCTAACTAATCGGACCATATTTGATCAAGCTTGAATTGGCGGCCACAAATTTTCACTTAAACTTAATCCATGTCTAACCTGAATCTAATTTTGATCAAATCTTGTTTTGGGAAGAGATAAATATGGAAACTATCTTAGAATGATTTTTTTTAATAAATAAAAATAAATTAGCAAAGTATTAATTTTTTCATTCATTATTTTGGAATTGATATTCCTCTTAATCGATTTTAATCAAATCTAATTTTGGGAAGAGATAAATACATAAACTATTTTAAAATGATTATTTTTTGATAAATAAAAATAAATTAAAAAAATATTAATTTTTTAATTCATTAATTTGGAATTGATATTCCTATTAATCAATCAACTAAATATTAGAATAATAATTATATTAAATATATGGTAGAAATAAAATGTTTATTCAATCCTATCAAACGTGGTGTGATATTACTTCTCTCTCTTTCTGTTAGTGAAAAATTTTATTTCACACCCCTATCATATGAGAACTATTATGATCTTTTCAAATTTTAATAAAAAGACTTTTATATTTATTTAATGGTTAAAATTAAAAAATAAAAACTAAACGATAACTGTAATAGTTTTCAACAGGGTACAGTATTGTCTTTCTTTTTCAAGTAAAAATGATCTTGGCCTTAATGCATTCATCATATCATAAGCAAGCATTTCTTATTATAATACAAAAAAGAAAAGAAAAAAAAAAAACACCTACACACAAAAATCCCTTCAGCAATAGAGTAGAGAAAACCAAAGGAGAAGAATTAGCAAATGATCTGTGTGCAAATTTTATGCATTAGGTTAGATCTCACAATAATAATGAAATTTAATGACTACTCACTGAAACAAGTTACAATTTAATAATAATGTCAAGAAAGAGCAAATTAAATAGTAATTGTTATATGTTTGGTGTTTATGCCCACTTAGCAATTGTTGTGGCATTAGGGTGCTACTCGGTCTGTCATGTGAGTATCGGTCACGTAGGTCTAGCTACTGCCAATCTCACACTCGAGCTCCTAACATGGTGGGAGTCGCATTTGATACTTCTGCTATAATTAATTTCAGTAGGCATTAGGAGCCAAAGCTTGAAAGCAATAAAAACAGCTATATGTATAGGCAATTAAATTTACGCTAGAGTGACTCATCTCAGAACATGTTTCAACAGTGGATAATAAATATTACATAAAAAAAATCAGGGTCAGATGAATGGCCTGTAACAAGTGAAAGAATGGTGTGTATTTTTGGTCGATAATTCTTGCAGATTACTTCATTGATGAGTCCAATGAGAGAGAAGTAAAAGAAAAAGTGGTAAGCTTCAACCTTTCTAATGTGATAGTCAGTCTTCTTGGTGAGTGACTTCTAAGATTTAAGTAATTGAGTTTCTGAAGAGGTTATTGTTAGTAACGTTACTATATTATTAAGCGAGTCCTAATACTTAGGTGGATAATTTTAAGACTATCTAAAAATTAAATAATTCTCTTTGTTGAGCGAGCAATTTCTCAAATACTAGTTTTTGTATAACTAAAATTATACAATCTATTTTTATATTTTCTATTATTATTATTATTATTATTATTATTATTATTATTTATTTTTGAATTACTAATAGTTCCTTCCACCTTGTGTCCTACATAATTCATTTATCCAAGTGATCCGCAAACATAGAAAATCATGCCCAATTATTATAGGTGCGTGCATGGATTGACAGTGGCAACGTTAACGCAGGAAGACGGCTAAAACAGGAAAGGAGATTTGGGAGATCAGCAGAGGGAAAGTAGATGAATAGAGGAATAGAGGGAAAGAGGAAGACGAGGGAAGAAGCTTCGGGGAAGGGGACAATGCAGAGGGAATCTTAAAGGGCAGGGTAGAGAGAGAGAGATAGAATAACAGAATTGTTGATTTTTTCCTCCTCTCAACAGTAATCGGGCTACAATTAAAGAAGCGGGCAGCCGTGGCCCATAACCAATCAGCAACAACTTAATAATAGTAAAACAAAATAATCAAAAATGAAATAATAAAATAACAGTATAATAAACAAAAAAAAATATAATACGAAAAATAATAATATGGAATGGGAAATATAATCCCTAAGGGCTGCCGAGGTCATCGTTGCTTCTCCGTTTGGGTTGATGATTGGACGATATCTTCTAGGCAGCATTTTCACGGGACCTGTCGGATAAACTGATGATGTTTTATAAATTTGAGCAAGAGGGTTCGTAACAATGGTATATGTTTGATGCCAAGTTACTGTAATTTATTTTTTGGCCTTTCTCTGCATTACATGAATACTAACTAAATACGTTTAGCCATTCATATTCATCATCCGTATCATGAGAAACATCTAGCAATTAGCTATTAATTATATTGAGTATGAACTGATGACTACAAAAACGCAACTTTGACGTATTTTTTCTGAGTAAGAAGCGAAAATGTTGCCTATCTATTCATTGAGTATGAACTGTATGACTGCAAGAACGCAAATTTGACGTATTTTTTTCTAAGTTAGAAGGGAAGAAGAAGCTCATTTTACAATGAAAACAATATTCCGTGTAATAAATGATTTCTATGGCAGCATCACCTAACCCACCGGAACCTTTGAAAATGTTGCCTGCCCGCAACTGGTCCCAAGCCTAGAAGCACCAGTTCTTGTAGCCCTTGACTATGCCGCTTGCGTGATTTTTATTCCATACTTTTATTCACAAATTTGAGAGAAACCCTTATTGACTTAGCCGCCAGAACATCTTGATCAATTCCAACAATCACTCTCAGCATGGTTTTTGAGGCTCAAAATCACTCTCGAGAGGATCATTCAAACAAGAACTCTTAGCTTGAAGAATTCTTAGGACTTGAAGCCGAGTCACCGATCCGATACCCATTAGCTGTCACCTCGAGTCCGAGCTCGTTTTCTAAGTAAGCTAACCACCACCAGCTTCCAACATCTCTATTGCTGCTGCCGTCTTCAGACGCAATTACAGGAACTTCAGCATCAGCAAAGTTACAGTCTGCATCTAACATGTCCCACAACTCCAAGTTTGGCTCGAACGGGATTTCGACCAAGTCTTCGGGTCGATAATCTTGCTTTTCCACGGTTCCCGTGGTTCTATTAAAGTCACGGTGAAAATCTGAGTTGCCGATTTGATCAACGGTTGAAGAAGAGCTCGAGAGATCGACATTGTCGTTGATCATCTTTTGATCAGGCGAAGGCGACGGTGAGGCGACGACAGTCGCGTTAGAGGCTTTCAATCGCTTCTTCAAGTGTGTATTCCACACGTTCTTGATCTCATTGTCCGTTCTTCCTGGCATCTGAGCAGCTATTTTCGACCACCTGCATTGACAATGGCCTCGGTTTTAGGTTTTCGATTGTTGATGAAAGTAATCGGCATGGAAAAACTTAAAGCAATTTGGGGAGGATTTGATCATACTTGTTTCCGAACTGCTCTTGCAGCTTGATTATGGTTTCCTCTTCCTCGAGAGAGAAATTGCCGCGCTTAATATCCGGACGGAGGTAGTTAACCCATCTCAATCGACAGCTCTTCCCGCATCGCGCCAAGCCTGTGTTGCAGTAAAACCACGTTATTGACTGGTTCTCAAAACCTTCGACATTGGCGCCTAAGGCTTCAATGGTGCAAACCAAGTTCATGAAATCATGTACTTTATCAAGATGATGGAAATTTTCCAAACTTCTCAGAATCTTTATGATGGAAATTTCCCATCAAAATGAAATTAGATGATGCAAAATTGACAACCCTAAATTATTTCGACCATACAATATCAAAACAAGCAAAAATGACAATTCGATACAGGAGTGAACAGAATTTTTTTAAACTATTCAATTCAAACCAACTAAAATTGCAAACAACAATTTAACTTATGTTTAATTTGATAACAGTTTGATTTTTTTTATCCAAATTATATTTTCAATATGATTGTAGTTTAAGAACTTCAACTGAATCGAATCAATTCAAATGTACAAACATATATATATATATATATATTACCTAACTTTCGATTATTAACTAAATATATTTTAATATTATATATTTTTACTGTGCTTGTAACTCAATTTTACCCCCAAGTAGTCAATTTTTTTATCCATTCAAAAATTCATTATGACATAAAATATTAGATGCTATTATATGCAGTAAAAAATGGTTATATTTTAAACAAATTCTCAAGATATTAGATAAGTTTTGGACAATGTTAAAAGTTTTTACAAAATTATATCATATAATATTTATTTATTTAAATATTTTATTTTATTTATTTTAATATAATTGTCTTGATAAATAGTTTCATATGTTTTTCTTATCGGAGTACTATAGACTATGTTCAAATTTGACACCGAGTTAATTATTGATTGATAATTAATTTTTTATTTATATTATTATTTTAATTTATCTATTTTTTATTCTTATTATATTTGCGACGTTGTATGTTTGTAAGAATAATTGATTTTTAGATTAATAAATTTAGCACTATAAATTGTATGAACCGTTTAGACCAAACCAACTCTCACATTGACGGCTTAAACGATTTACTTTAATATGATAAAAATTCAAATCATAATATATAATTTCATTGTCAAACATCCATCAAGCCACACCAAACTAATCCCACCAGTGCACAATTTTAGTGTAAGTTGTACATCATGGGGCCCTACATAGTGGGGCCTATTCTTGTTCCACTTAAAATGTAGACTACATTCCACACCTACCAGCACTTAAAAACGAAGTCCTCTTTCGAATTGGATACTGCTCAACCACATTGATGGTGACAGCAGACTACATTTCAACGATGATAGATAGTTTATCCAAATTAAGTTGATTTATTAAGTCTTAGTTTGACCTTTTCCCTTTGAAATTGTGGATTTTATGTTTTCTAGACAATTTGATTTGTTAGACCAATTGCTTGACCAAGGCTTTCTCCTCTTCCCCACCAAAAAATCATACAATGGAGCCTTAAAACATAAATTTTCACTTGTGGGTGTTGAATATGGCAAGATGTAGCAGTCTTATCTATCTATAAAGATGAAAATAGATTATTTATATAATTTAAACATGTGATATTTATGTTATAATAAAATAACTTTTCTGTTATTAGACACAAAATTAGAACATGTAAAGTTAAAATTTTAACGACATTATCGTGATTGTTGTGAAGTGGGAATGATTTGCTGCAAAGCTTACACAATTAGTATACTAGAAACCTGCAGTGAAGGTGATGAAAGTTGCAGCAGCATCATGCTATCAACATGAAAACTCAAAGCTTTCAACATACATGCATACATACATAACTGAATGACTGGCTCGTAAAGTTTAGATTATCTGTCATTCTTTTAAGTCTTGACTTGATATTTTATGAATTTGAGTATAAAACTATTCTTAAACTGATTAATTAAGCAGTAGTGGCGATGGGTTACTTGGTGATAGCGTGATGCATGGAGAGAGAAAGGGGGGATGTTGAACCTGCTAGCCGAGGGAGAGCGCGCCAGTTGTCATGGCCATGTTGCAGAATGAAAGAAATGAGCTTCGAGTCCTCCTGCTGAGACCACGGCCCCTTCTTCACCCCTGCTTTGTCGCAGCACGGCGTGCGCCCCATTTCAACAGAGGCAATTCAGCAAACTCCTCGTGTGCGGGACAAGCTTCTCAAATATATACACGTATTTATATATGTATAGAGAGAGAGAGAGAGTGAGAGAGAGAGAGAGAGAGGTAAAGAGAGACGACGTTGCATGGCTCAAAGTTGAAATGCTTACGCTACCCAATAATAAGTATGTATACTTTTCAACGATCAATCAAAACTTGCGGGCGACAGAGTTGATTTTTTCTTCAAAGTCGCGCCTCTCACGGTCTTATCAAGCTCGTGATTCTACTCAGCAATGCACTGTGCTCCATGGATTTTTTATTTTTTTATTATTTTTTCTTTTTTTATACAGATTTTATTTAAAAAATTTTACTTGAAAAAAAAAAAAAAAAACCTATGCAAAACACTGTATTTCGTAAAATAGAATCCCCAGAAGTCTATCTTAGAACCACAAACGTTATAGCAATTGCGTCATTCTCAATGCACTGCCGTCAAATTTTTTATAACAATGGAGAAATTCCAAGGAAGTAGCCACGATAGTTAATTTTCAGCACTTTGGGTCGAAAAACAACAACATGAAAACGTGTGGGTACATTACTATGCGATAAAGATCGTAATTTTTATTTTTTTTATGAATTTTTTGTTTAGCACTAAGGAAAGAAATTTTTATTTTCTATTTTTTAGGATCAATAATAGGAGTGTGAGGTGAAAAAATCAGTAGCAACATCATGATTTCGAATTTGGATTATTGATAGAATCTTAAAATCGATTGTAGTTTCATATTTGCATATAGATGAAATTGACATCATCCAAAGTTGAAGACAGATATTTTACTTTTAAGTGAATAATTTTATAACAATATCAAATAAACAAAATATGTTAGACTTTCAATAGATGGTATTACCAACTTATTTAATAAGATGAAATAGAAATTTTTTTTTATCTTATTTATAGAAAAACTTTTTAAATTAATTGTTCTAATGATAAGAATAACAATTTTAAATAGAATTGTTATTTCTTTAAAATAAGAAATAAAAATACCAACTCCCCCTTGATTTTTTTATTCCTAGTTATTAAAGGATAATTATTCCTTTTTTTTCCATTTACACTTATCTCAAATTAGACTTTATTAAAATTTGATTCAGGTTGGACATAGGTTGTGATGGATAGGCCTATGTTTGATGGCCATATAAAAAAAACCCCTAAAATCCAAAAATGCCCAACATGAGTTAGACGGTCAACGTGCTAGTGTTAGGAGAAGCGTTCAGTTAGACGGTCAAACAACCAAAAGCACAAACAAACAACCAAAAGCACTCCTTCAGGCGGTCAATATTTCTGTTGGCCAAAAGTACTATAGCAGTAGGTCGCGAAAGACGTTAAACCTAATACAAATCAGGCCCAATTTGGCAGGCGATCCCGTACACAAAAAGCAACGATCATTTTCATGATTACACGCTTTCCTTAAAGCCGATTACCTCTAAAAATGCAGCAACGGATTCAGCGCCAACAATGGAGCCTAACGGTCACAAAAATATGAAAGAAAAGTAAATAATCTGGAGATCCGTTACACTATTCAAAAGAAAAATGATCCATCAAATCACGCCACCAACTCAGAGAAGGCCGCCCAACGCCAAGCCAAGGATCACGCTACCCTAGCCAAGGAAGGTGTCTCTTCCCATCGCTATAAACCCAAAGAGTCTCCACTCTAAAAGGGACACACTTTTAGAAAAACACACACTCTCTAAAACAACAAACACGCTTTATGATACAATCTAAACCACAAACGCATACAGTGCTTAAGCAAACTCTCTTTCTCTAAAGCGTTCACCTTCCAATCCCACTCTAAACCTCCAGTTGTAAAAGTCTTCTCCCGCTCTTTGAGAGCCGTCCTCCAAAGCTTCCATACTTTCGGGACACAGCTTCCACCCGTTCTCCGTGAACAGCGAGTTGGAACTCACACTCTCAATGAGCCACGGGATCATATCTACTTCTACAGGCCGACGCTCCCAACAAACTCATTCTCTTTCTCTCTTTTACTTACCAGTTCACCTTCCAAAGTTCGAAGGCTTGTTACTGACTTGAGCGTTAGAGTATTTTCGGTAGAACAAATTCCCACCGGCACTTGGCCTCTTATTTTCTGTAGTGGTGTGCAGGATTCAGACCCAGCGAATGAATTCGGATCAAATCAACCATTCGAATTCGAAACTGTTCGAAGTCAAATCTAGGTACGCATCATTGGCACCATCTGTGGGAAGTGCTTACAAAATGTCAACTGCATTTTTCAGAAACTCACTCCGATCAATGTTCCTGAACAGAATAGTGAACACAATGGCGCAAGCAAGCGAGCCAGCCTGAGACGTAGTCTCACCAAACCAGGACCATGCCATTGGCGCCATGGTCAATGGGGTAGTCGGTGGAATCCAGACATCCTTTTTCCAAAACCTGGCGGAGCACATGCACAATACATACAGAATGCTCCAAATACTCTGCGCCCACCAGAAAAAAAACCACACTGGGGGCGACCAATGGCCCAGTGGTCCCGACATCTAGATAAGGAGGCTAAAGAAAGAAAGTTCTGGCCCTACGAACCGAAAGACTGACAAGCGCTCCCTAGTCAGTATCCTCACACGCCCAAAGCCGTTTAAGGCGTGAGGAGCGAGAAACAAGCGCAACTCCGGATAAAAGTCTAGAACGAAGGAACCCTAGATACTCCCGAGGGAAATCTAGGCCCCATGCTCAAGAGGGAACCTCCCGAGCCTCAAGATCAGCCAAAGGCAGCAGCCAGTCCTGCTGCTGGACTAGCCCGGGAAAGAACGGAGTTGAGAGCATATCTCAACTCCAAAAGATCTGCTAACGTCGTTCCAGCAGATCCAAGGCTGGAGAAGATATGGAACCGCGTCTTCAAAGATGACAAACGCACCGCCAACATCGACAGATCTTCCTTTCGTGGTGGAGATCTTGAACCTTCCTATGCCGGCGAAGTTCAAGATGCTAGCCCTTGATTCTTACAATGGGAGTGTGGATCCTGCCGACCGTCTCACCCACTTCCGCACCCATTTGGCTCTACAAGGGCTGGACGACGCAATCATGTGTCGCTGCTTTCCCCCTCACTCTAAAAAGGAACGCATTTGGTTCCATCATCTCCCCCCAAGACTCGATCCGAAGCTCTCAGGAGGTTGTAGATCTTTTCTTATATCAGTATGCCTCCAGCCGCAGGGAGGAAAAACAGCCATGGCATCTGTCGCATATCAAACAGAAGCATGGAAAAAACCCACGGAGGTTTCTAGATCGTTTGGCGTGGCTTGGCGGATCCCCGATTCACGAAGGAAAATGGCCCGGGGCGGTTTCATTTCAGCTTTGGTGCATGGAGAGTTTTTTAGGCCCCTAGCGCATAAGAATCCGGAGACCTTTCGGGAAGCGGAGGCTATCACCAAGGCCTATGAGGCAGCAGAGGAGGCCAATGAGGTAAAACGTCCTGACCAACTTGAACAACCTCACTCTTTCCCGCCTAAAGGAAAGAGGAAGCACAACGGTGGTAATTACTCCCACCAAAGGCGCCACAAGACTGGGCCACCAGAGTGCAAGGACTACGGACCCATCAGCCTGACACCCTTAACTAATACGCACTCAAACGTCCTCATGCAGATATGTGGGGAGAAGTTCCTTTAGTGGTCAAAACCACTTAAGAAGGAGGAGGGAGGAAATCCAGCCAAGTATTGCGATTTTTATCGATCTGCTGGGCACTCCATAGAGGACTTCAAGACTCTTCAGAGGGAGATTGAGGAGCTAATCAGAAAGGGCCACCTCACCAGGTTCGTCAAAGGCCCTTGTCAAAGCTCTGGCAACACGGGCATAGAAGGATTAGGGGCCTCTCCACCACGGAATCGGGTCATGATAAGAGTGGTCATCGTAATCACCACCCGGCCAATCAAGACTCCAGCGGACAACAGGGACCAGCATGTAGGGAGGAAGAAGCAGCGCACTACTGACAACGTCATTAGTTTTAGTGACGATGACTTGGCACATGTAGTTTTCCCCCACGTAAACCCCTTCGTTGTATCAGCACTCGTTTCCGATGGTAGCGTTGACTACCAGATGAAACGTGTATTTATTGATGGAAGTTCACGTGATTTGCTTTACCTCGATGTGTTTTTTAAACTTGGATTGAAAAAGAGTCAAATAGAATCTACAGAAGGCCCATTGTATGGCCTCGACAACAAACCGGTACCCATTCAAGGGAAGATCAGACTAAAAGTCACCCTAGGAACATACCCAAAAATGGCAAGACGTATACTTACCTTCTTGGTAGTCGACCTGTCATCCATGTACAACGCAATACTAGGCCGATGATGCCTAACAGCGTTTGGGGCCGTCACTTCAATACCACACATTGGAATAAAATTTTCAACGTCATACGGTGTGGGCGAAGTTCGGGGTGACCAAGTCACTGGGCGGATATGTTATATGTCCCAAATCGCTCCTAACAACAACACCAAAGCAGTAGGGGAACTTGACCATCAAGACGATGCAACATTGTAGCAAGCACAATCTAGTGAGGCAACCAACCTAGTCTCACTGACTTTGGACAATCCAGAAAGGTGCGTACGAATCAGGCGCTCACTCACCGGCTGCGCTACGCGAAGAACTGATCACGTTCCTACGACAGAATGCAAACATCTTCGCATGGACTCCCGCTGACATGCCTAGGATTCCGGATCGGATAATGGTCCATAAGTTGGGCCTCGACCCGGATTAAAAACCTGTCAGGTGGAAGCGGAGAAACCACTCATTGAAAAAGCTAATCGCCATCCGGAATGAAGTAAAGAAACTGTTAGAGGCCGGATTCATCAGGGAGGTTCAATACCCTGATTGGCTCTCCAACGTCATCTTGGTAAAGAAGAGGAACGGGAAGTGAAGAATGTGCATCGATTTTACCAACGTTAACAAAGTTTGCCCAAAAGACAGCTTTCCTTTGCCTAAAATCGACCTGCTGGTGGACTCAACATCCGGACATGAGATCTTAAGTTTCATGGATGCCTACTCAGGCTACAACCAGATTCGGATGAGTTCGGAGGACGAAGAGCATACCTCGTTCATGACAGACAAGGGACCTATTGCAATAGAATGATGCCCTTTGGACTAAAGAATGCGGGAGCAACCTACCACTGACTGGTGAAAAAATATTCGAAAAAATAGATCGACCACAATATGGAAGTCTATGTTGACGACATGCTCGTCAAGAGTAGAGTTATGGGCGACCATATCAGCGATCTGGAGGAGTCCTTTGAGGTGCTCCGCGAGTATCAAATAAAGTTGAATTTAGCTAAGTGTGTCTTTGGGGTGGCCTCCGAAAAATTTCTGGGTTTCATCATCTCCAAGCAAGGGATCAAAGCAAACCCAGAGAAGATCAAGGCCCTCACGGACATGGCTCCCCCACGAAGCTTCAAGGATGTCCAACGACTGACTGGACAATTGGCGGTCTTGTCCCGCTTCCTAGCGAAGTCTGGCGACAAGTATCAGCCATTCTTTAAGGCGCTGAGAGGAACAAAATCAAACGGTTTCCAATGGACGGCAGATTGCCAGGCGACCTTCGATGAGTTGAAGTTGTACATGGCTAGCCCACGTTACTAACATCGCCTAAGGTCGGCGAAGAGCCGTACCTCTACTTGCCACAGTATCGGAGGTGTTCCTCAGCTCTATCCTCGTAAGTCAGGGACTCCCATACCCAACGGCCGGTCTACTATGTAAGCAAAATATTTACCGGCCCAGAGACACGCTATCCGCTCACGAAAAAGTTGGCCGTCACTCTGCTCAGATTAACCGCCAAGAAAGTCAAAGAAGCAAAATACAAAGGCAAGAGCACGTGACAAACACAAGGCAAGAGATACATCATTGAATTCAAAAAAAACAATAATACATATATAATCACAAAAGCTACGGGGGCGGCGGGGGCCTTTGGCTGTCTCGAGGCTCCCCCACAAGGTTGTCTCGACGTTGAGCTGACCGGTTTGATAAATTAATAAGATCAACAGGAAAGTCGAGATCAACCAGCGGCACAATACGCCGACTAATGTTGACCCCTTCCCACAACCGTGCCCGCATCATGCCCTCAACCTCGTGGGGGTAGATACGGAGACTCAAATCGTTCTCTAAGGTCGCTATTTGCCCAGTAAGTTAATCGATGCGCCCTTTGGCTCGTTCATTCTCCTCCTTCAAATAGGCGACCTCAGCTTTCAAACTTAGATTCTCCGCATCCACGCCCGCCAAAACAGCCTCCAAGGTAGCTGTTTTCTCACGGTGCTCAGCCCCCGAAGCAGCCAGTTTAGCTTTGAGCAAGGCGATCTCCTTATCCCTATCAGAATCACCAAGTCTCTCTGCCTGAGCACCTTAGCCATTGCGCTCGCAACTCTATCCACCTGCATAAAAAAGGAAAAGGGGATTAGAAAGGGAAAATCAAAAGGCAAGGCGGGCAACAGAGCTTATACCTCCCAGATTCTCTGCGCTGGTCTTTCTGGCCTTGCACCCAATTTTGACGCAAACGGTGATGAGTCGGAGGGGGCCCACGTTGACGGGGCTGGCAGCAACCTCAGCCATGAACTCCGTCATGGGATCCTCTGGAGTGCCCTTCCTCCTAGCTGGCTCTCCGAAAATGGCGAGAGACTCCAAAATCTGCTCCTGCTGCTCCTCCAGAACCACCACAACAGGAGATCCAATTGATGACTCTTGCGGTTCATGGGCCTCAATGGGTGGCTCCCGAGTCCACTCCGATGGCACAGGCTACGCCAGGACAACGCCGCCGCTCAACTTGGTCTTATAAGCCTCAATGGTCGCCTTAACTTCAACCCTAGACATGGCGCCAATGCCTCCAAAACATCCCACAGAAAGGTAATCAGGCCCAGAGAACGATGAAGAAGGAGCCACTGAGGCCGCCCTCTTTCACCTTGGGCTGGGAGGGCTTAAATTAGTGAGGCGGGGACCAATAATGTTGCCCTTCTGCCTCTTCTTCTTCTCTAAGACCTCCAGCGGCGGGATCTTCAATTTTTGGATTGGAGACAGAGGCCCCCAATTAGCCTTCTTCACCTTCGCACGAGAGACCAAATGCTCTCTCTGGAAGTCCTTCAAATTCTTCTCTATCAGTTTAACCAACCACTCCATGGAGGCCATCTCCGGAGGCATCCCCGTGTACACCTCCAGCACTTGACCCCATTCTTTATGCAAGGGCCAAGACTCCCCCACGTTAACAAAAAAGAACTGGTTCTTCCAGTTCTTGAGGGAGTCGTAAATGGCGGTGCTGATTTTAATACCGCTACGGAAGACAAAGAGATCCACTTCGCTCCCTGGTTGATCTTAAAGATCGCCCTTACCATCAACATCGTCAACAACCTCGAATGTTGATGAAGAAAAATACAGATGGAGCACAAGCAACTGATGGCGTTGGCGTGAAATTGAGCAATAGGAACCCGGAGCACCTGGAAAATCGACATCAGTTCATTAGGAACTGGGAGGCGGAGCCCGCTCCTCAAATGGGCCTCATAAATGGTCACGAAGCCCTTGGGCGGCAAAAAGGCTCGATCGTCCTTCTTTGGAATGCGAAGGTGATCTCCCACGAAATGTTGAACTCCACATACAAGACTTTCATGCCAGTTTCTCTCAGAACGGAGGCGATGCCTGCGATGAAAGACATAGTCGGTGCTAGGGTTTGTGTTTTCTTCTTTACAAAACGAAATGAGGAAGACGAAGAAGCAATGATGGCACAAGGAGTTCAAAATGGAGCAATCAAGCGATTTAAAAACTCATATAAACCCCAAAACCGTCTCAAAAACCTGCGCCATCGTTACCGTCGCGTGTCATTTCCCTAGAAGGAGGCTGTCAAATCGAGTGCTCCGGTTCATTAAATGCCAGGATCTTGAACGTACCACGTAAAGACACATGGCCTACTTTTCTAACAGGCCTGCTAAAGACCAACGTTTCCTTCTCCAAGTTGTCCGAAACTTCAGAAGAACGGTCAACGAATCTAGTCAAAATTTTGGAAGCTCTCAAGGCACCTCTTCAGACGGGCAGCGACTCCGCCAGCAGAAATAAGCGCATCCCATCATAAATATGCTGAAGGCCGAAATCCTAACCACCAACATGTGGGGCTAGTGATGGGTAGGCCCCACAACTGGCAGGCCCAATAGGAAAGTGGCCCAAAATTCAGAAAGGCCCAACGCGCATTAGATAATCAACGCGCTAGCGTTGACCGCCCGATGCACAAACAAACCGCCAAAAGCACTCCTTCAAGGCGGTCAACATTTCTGTTGGCCAAAAGTACTGTAATAGCAGACCACGAAAGACGATAAACCTAATACGGATCAGGCCCAATTTGGTAGGTGATCCCGTTCACGAAAAGTAACAATCCTTTCCATGATTACACGATTTCCTTAAAGCCGATCACCTCTAAAAAGGAATAACGGATTCAGCGCCAACAATGGAGTCTAACGGTCACAAAAATATGAAAAAAAAGGATAATTTGGAGATCCGTTACACTGCTCAGAAGAGAAACGATCCATCAAATCACGCCCACCAACTCAAAGAATGCCCCCCAGCGCCAGGCCAATGATCACGCCACCCTAGCCAAGGAGGGTGGCTCTCCCCATCGTCTATATAAGCCTAGAGTCTCCACTATGAAAAGGACACATTTTTAGAAGAGCACATGCTCTCTAAGACAACAAACGCTTTCTGATACAATCTAAACTACAAACGCATATAGTGCTTCAGCAAACTCTCTCTCTCTAAAGCGTTCACCTTCCAATCCCACTCTAAGCCTCCAAATTGCAAACTCTTTTCCCACTCTCTGAGAGCCGTCCTCCAAAACTTCCACACTTTCAAGACACAGCTTCCACTCGTTCTCCGTGAACAGCAAGTTGGAACTCACACTCTCAACAAGCCACGGGATCGTCTCTACTTCTATAGGCCAACGCTCCTAACAAACTCATTCTCTCTATCTCTCTTTTACTTACCAATTCACCGTCCAAAGTTCAAAGGCTTGTTACTACTTGAACGTCGGAGTGTTTTCGGTGGGATAACCTCCAACTAATACTTGACCTTTCATTTTCTGTAGTGGTGTGCAGGATTTAAATTTAGCGAATGGAGTCGGATCAAATCAACCACCCGAATCAGAAACTGTTCGAAGTCGGATCCAAATATGCATTAGATTGATTTAAATAAAAATCTATTATCACTAAATCAAACCGACCCGAACATATTTATAATCTAAATCAGATTGGTTCAAGTTGGGATATAATAAAAATCTCTTATCACTCTAAAGCGTTCACCTTCCAATCCCACTCTAAGCCTCCAAATTGCAGAGTCTTTTCCCACTCTCTGAGAGTCGTCCTCCAAAGCTTCCACACTTTCAAGACATAGTTTCCACTCGTTCTCCGTGAATAGCAAGTTGGAACTCACACTCTCAACAAGCCACGGGATCGTCTCTGCTTCTACAAGCCAATGCTCCTAACAAACTCATTCTCTCTATCTCTCTTTTACTTACCAGTTCACCTTCCAAAGTTCAAAGGCTTGTTATTGACTTGAACGTCGAGTATTTTCGTGGGGATAACCTCCAACTAATACTTGACCTCTCATTTTCTCAGAGTGGTGTGCGGGATTTAAATTCAAATAACGGAGTCGGATCAAATTAACCACCCGAATCCGAAACTGTTTGAAGTCGGATCCAAGTACGTATTAGGTTGATTTAAATAAAAATCTATTATCACTAAATCGACCGAACCCGAACATATTTATAATCTAAATCAAATTGGTTCAAGTTGGGATATAATTTTTTTTATTTTAAGTATTTTTTAAAAAAATTATAGATGCATTAAAAATAACTAAAAATATAATTATTTTAAAAAATTATAATATGTACATAAAAATATTACTTAATTATATATTTTAAATAAAAAATTTTATATAAAAATTATTAACTACACAAAGTTGTACTTAAGTATATTTAAATAAAAATTATATAAAAATTATAGATTACACAAAAATATAATTTATTAAAATAATTTTTTAAAATTGATATTCATTTAAAATAAAATAATATTTGTAAAAAAATTTATAATCCGAGCAAGTGTCAACCCGAATTGATAACTTTTATCCATGATCATATCTTACTTAAAAAATTATCGATCAATTTTGATCGTATCCATATATAATATAGATATACCTTGATTAAATCCCATAAAATTTTAAATTAGTATGACCAAATAGATCAGGTGACTCAATTTTGATCAGGTTTATTTGAACCTTTTGGTATATATTGAAATATTATTCTTTTAAAGATAAAATATTTATTTTATACTAATTTTTTATTTATTTTTTCTACTATTACTATATACTAAATGTTAGATAATTAATTTCTACTTTATTTTTATCTATTTCAAATAACTAACCAAATAATAAAATATTAGATCTAAACTCTATTCTTACCTTATTCTAATTTTTATGAATAATTATTCTATTTCTATCTTATTTTATTTCAATAATCTAACATAACGTATTTGTTTTAAATACTGTACTGGGTGCTAAATTCTACAACATCTATAAAACTTATAACACATTATAGGCAAAGACACATAATATGTAAAATTTAATTTCTCAATTTACATTTATGGCATTATAGTTTTTATGTAATGGATAAATATAAAAAAATAATTGTATAGTAAAATTTCTAAAAAATTAAATTTTGAAAAATAAGATTAAATGCCGGATGGACACAACTACAGCATATATGTGCATTTAAGGTAGAACCTCCACACAAGATGGGAACTCGTGTACAATGCAGACCCAATTATTCATGCCTCAGGTGCCCACAATGGGCATTGGTACATACATGTGCCTAGGTATGATGTCTAATCAATGCTCGTATTCTAATTCGGATATTTAAATATTCTTGGCCTAATTTCAATCATTTCTCAAGACAAGAAAGTGAAAGAGAAAAAAAAACAAAGAGAAGGAAGAAGAGAGAATGTGGAGGAAAAGAATTTTGATGCTATTTTGCATCAAATATGGTAAATTTATTGCTTGAGACAAGTATGTCTAAATCCATTGGTCCATTGATAAAATCTTTTGATTTCTCACTCAATTATTATTTACATATACATCTATGTCATTATTTTTGCCCTTTTTAAAATATTATTACGCACATGTTTTTATTGAATGTTTAGAGATTTTATTTATTTTTACTAAATATTTTAATATTTTATTTATTTTTATTAAATATTTGGGTATTTTAAAATTTAGGTTTATATTTGAAATATTGTAAAAAAATTATAAAATATTTGAATATTTGACCTTACATATTAATTTTATAAAAATATTAAATGAAAACTTTACTTTGTAAAATGAAAAAAAATAATTTATTTTTCTCTTCATTTAAACAAGTTTTAAATATATGATATCAAGTTCTCTATTTGACAAAATAAGAATGATTATATCCTAAATATATTATACACACTTGAAGAATGTATGTGATGACCAAACCCGAATTACCAAATCATGCCAAGACTGCTCACACAGAAACCTAGACCATAAAAATTATTAATTATCTATTATAAATTTAAATTCAATATTAATAAACTCATAACTAAAACCATCATAAATATTTATTCCTCAAAAACATCGACAGAATAACATATTCGATACATCCACAAAAATCAAGGATTGCAGTCCTACTAATAAATATCCAATGACTCTATAAAAAAAATAATGATAAATAAAAAAAATATTTTGCACTGTCAGCCATAAAATTGCTAATTTTGAAATCATCTATACCTGATGCCAAACAACAATCATATGAACTCCGACTAACGCTAAGATATTTCTTTAATTTAGAGTCAAGAAAATAAAAATATGAAGTATCTCAAATTATAATAGTAAATATATAAAAAGTAATAATAGTATGAAATATATTGACAATTGTTCAAGATTTAACGCTATGTCATAATTACAACCTAAGTGTTATAAGAAAAACTGAATATTTGAATGTAATAGGGATCTACTAAATCTAAATATCAACTCAATATAATGTCATCACTATACAATATAATGAGAATCTCCATTAATCTTATTTTGTAACAATGAACCAAATGTTACATATTTATACTCCCAACGATTAAATCCTAAAAGTCTTTGACATCTGTAACATCCTTAGTACCCTTACAATTCTCCTAGAGGTTAAGCTTATAAGATACTTAAACCACCTATGATACTCCTCTATTATGATATTTCAAATATCATACTCTACGGTAGTAATTAATCTATGGATGTCCATCCTCAATATCAACAATTTTAACTTTTAGACTAAAATATATATTAAAAAGGTATAAACTACACTATAGTCTTGTCGACTTTTATTTATCCGGATAACTTAAATTTTTCTTCTCAATTTGGTTCTTACATAAAAATAAAAATTCTAACTTTCAAAATCTAACATGTAAAATAAGGATTTTTGTAGCACAATTATACTAATTATTACACTCCAATTCATCATAACGCCCTTGATAATCTAGGTCCTTCACCTCTAGAGCCATGTGCACTGTTTCCCCAAAATTTTCAATCTATAACCAAAGATGACCCAATTCACACAATCACACAAGCTTAAATATTAACAGTAATAAGAATAAATATGGGTATTTGCAAGAAAATAGAAGGATATTTGCCTCAATTTCTTACGTTTCTTCCCACTAACGATGGCAATGACAGCATGAGTGTGCGTAGTCATCCACTCTCTTCTCTACTTACTACCTTATATAATGGGAAGGGATCGATCTCCTTGTGTTGATGATTCCCCATTTCACCACGTGCCACCGCATCTTTCCTTATTATTAATATTATTATTGTTGTTATCAATAATAATATTATTATTAAATTTAATTTAATTTAATTATATATATATAGTTCTATAAGTTACCTAAAATATTTTATAAGATTATCCACTAGTATCGATAAAAATATTTGGATCATTTAAAAAATAAATAAGTCTAAAATTTTAAAGTAAAGTGCTAAATTTTAGGTCTAGTAGGCCGAATATAATTATTTGTACTATGAAATATTTTTTGTCATTTAGTTACTTCTAAATATAACCAAATAATTCGTATTTTTAAAATAGTTAATCCAAAATATCTAAGATGTTATAATGCGCCTATTATCCACGACTAGAAAGAGAAAGTGGCATTGAACTCCACTAATAGGGTATTATAAAAAATCAACTTACGGGTCTTAAATAGTAATATATAGGTTTAAGTTACCAGAAACATATACAGCCTATTTTTTAAAAATTGCCTTTTGATTAGTCGTGTGTAAGTCATCAGTCTTTATTTCTTAAATTTTTACATGTTTTTGATATGATTTTTCTCCCTTCATGTTTTTAGATACTCACATATTTTGGTCTTCCCATGTTTTTCATAAGTTTTGTATATTTTAAATATTTATATATATAATAAATTTTGACCAAGTATGTCAAACTAATAAATAATTAAATTTTAAATATAGATAATTAAATCCCAAACCAAATGTGACATCACAGACATACTGTAAAATCTCAATATCTGAAATGATAATGTCAATAAAACCCAATAACTCATCATAGGACCTTATTGGAACAACTATTCGGACAATACAAATATGATCTATTCTCAACAATCGTAAGATAAGTAACCAAATAATAACAATAACTTATCTACATAATATAATAAATACAATAATTTTTTAATACATTAATTAAAGGCCTACTCTCAATTAATTCCAATATTCAAAGATATATACCATAACAAACCCAATCCAAAAGGAACAGAATATAGTCGACATTGCCAATTTAGATAAATATGATATTCTTGTTAGGGTCATTTTTATAATTGGTATATTTCATGACCATATATAATCTTGTGTCAATGTCGGGTTGTATTTCATTGAAGTGCTATATCAACATATTTTTGTACCTGTCCGTTCCGGCTTCCAGGAATACTGCGCTTACCGTGAGCTCGCCACGAGCTCGAGCTCAAAATCAGGAAGCCCAGCACTCGTCGTGAGCTCGCCACGAGCTCGAGCCTGAAATCCCAAAGCCCTGCGCTCGTCGTTAGCTCGCCAAGAGCTCGAGCGCCGCGACAACGGGTAATTTTTTTAAATGTATTTTTCGAGTCATCTATAAATATATACCTATAATTAGTTGCCTTAACTCTTGATTGATGCATTTGGAGCCGTCCCACTTAAGAGAAACTTATTTTTCACTCTTTAATCTTACTCTAAATTGAGAAAATCAAAACTAGTACGTTGTGCCTCATGCTCTAATGGATTTTCTCACCACTTTCTCTTTATCAATCCATCACATCTATCCTTCTACCTTCATTGGTGACGGCGGTACGTTAAAGAAGGGGATCCGATCGTGTTTGGCAATTTTAAGTGGCACGAGAGGGAAGACTAACCTGAAAATCGAAAGGCGTCCAAATCTGTTGTCGTGGACAAATCAATTGAATTTCTTGGTATGAATCACAAGACGGGAGTAAGTCGGCTAGGTTAGCCCGTTGTTATCACCCGATCTATCAATTGATTTTTTAGAACATTTCTTCCCTGACCGTTGAAGGCAGGAGGATTTTTTTCGATTACCTTGGGTATCGAGTTTTTCCTTCGTCGTCAAAAAGGTTGTCTTTTTATTCCAACTATTATTTTATTTTTATACTCGTATTACTCGTAACATCTAGATATAAATATTTTTTACGTGTATTAAATATTTAATTTTATACTGTTTTCATTAATTTATTATAGGGTCAAAATCATATCGTGCTATTTGGGACGAAACGTCTTTTTTCAATACTCACCAAATATGTGATGCCATGCCAGATTTCGACCAACTCATGTGAAGTGTCCTAGCCCTCTACTCTAAATAGGTAAAATAAAAAATATGATTTTAAAACTCAACAAGTATCTTCATATGTATATATATAAACAAAAACATATATATATGTCATAAGGGAAGATGAAGTCTCATAATAAATTGTATATCAAATCGTATTATCCCATCGAGATATACTCGTAACAAATCGTGATACAATATAATATCGCATAAATCGCAACTAACTCTACTCCCCCAAGGGACACAAATTAAAATTCAGATCTACATATCATAATGGCTGTGTTTTAAGCCGGCAGCTCTATGCCTTTTCATCTTACCATCATTATTAGTTACAGTTTAGATCTGTAATTCTCGACCATCTTTTTATTATTATCGACTATAATTTAGACATATAATTCTTGGCCATCTTTTTATCATTATCAGTTATAATTGATGCCTACAACTCTTGGTCATATTTTCATCATTATCGGCTATAGTTTATACTTGTAACTCTCGACCATCTTTTCATCATTATCGACTGCAGTTTAGGCCTGCTACTCTTGGCCATCTTTTTATAATTATCGGCTATAATTTAGACCTACAACTCTCGGCCATCTTTTCATCATTATTGGTTATAGTTTAGACCTATAACTATCGCCCATCTTTTTATCATTATATATTGGAGCAAGTCAATTACAAACACATCTCAACTTTCTTATTGACGAAAGGGATATCACATATCATAAATCGGATCACATATCAACCCACCGGAGCCTCGAACCACCATGGTTCCACACATATATCGACCTACAAGGGCCTTGAACCACCATAGTCCCATGAAGTAGTGACCTCGTCCCCCGATAGCATACCTGAAAAAATGCACGGCCCAAAGTAAACTAATTTTTGTACAAATATAATAATATAAAAATATATATTATCAAATATTTATCTATTTTTTAAAAAAATAATAAAACCTTCAAATATACAAAAATTTCATAAAAAGCCCAGAAATAATCAGTAAAACTCGCGCATACACAGATAGAAATGAGTGGGTTAAGTAAAAATTTGCATGCACAGATTTTAAACCTCCAAATCAAAAATAAACATTATTAGATACAAAATCAAATAAATGATAGGATTAGATGATACTTGTCTCGACCTTATACCAAACAAATCTGACAAATGGATGCTCCAAAGGACCCGAACTCTACTTGCTCTCTCCTCTTATTCGTGCTCTCTCTCTCTCTCTCCTCTTTGCTTCTCCTGCACAAATGCCACTCACAATGCCACTAAGCCGCTTAAATAGGCAAGCTAGTGCTCTAGTGCGTCTTGGGCACAGTCTCTTTGGAATCAGCACTCAATTGCCCCTCAAACGCGCATCAGATGCCACGCTATTGAATTAATTTTTTTTAATTTTATAATATATAATTATTTTAAAATATATCTAATTAATCTAAAATCATAATTAATATCAAAATAATCTAAATGGAGATCACATGTGTTACAATATGTATTAAATAGTTTGTATAAAATTATTATTTAGAATGTATTTATCAAAAAATTAAACATTTTCACTTTTAGATATGATTTATAATTTTTGCATCCTTCATTCTATTTTACTCATACATTCGTTTAAATATGTGTGTTATATATATATATACTTTATTAAATGTTAAACTCATATTTATAAATATTTTCAATGTCCTTCAAGATTAACAAATGTGGATTCTTATAAGATTAGAATAGAAGACTATTGAAAATTTTTCGTTAAATTTATAGTATTATAAATTATTTTAGATTTATTACTGAATATGATTTTTTTATAAGTTTTGCAATTTACACTTGAGCCGATGTACAATTACGAAGTCATATATGACCTTTTTGCTATTCAAATATTATGATATTTTGGCTAGATACTTTTTTTTATAGCGATTTATGGATTCAAAAGGTATAATGTTATTTCAAAGTCGGACATAGATAGTTAAACCATTCCTATGGATACTGTAATTATATTTAATTATGTTGATTATAATGTCGGTATATAGTATTTGATCCAATTTTGATAATTGGACTGTGATTATTAGGTTTTGTTTACCGTTATATGAATTGTGTTGACAAATTTTATTTTTGATATTATTATTATTATCTTCTTATATTAGAACGATAACATAATAATTATATTCAAGAATTATTTCATCAACTATACAAAAATTAGAGAAAAAACAAAATAGCAAATGAGATTATGAGAATTAGAGTTTATCCTAGATGTTTATAACCCAAGAAAAAATTAGTAACAATAATAATAATATTATTATTAAAATGGATGAAACGCCGTAATTTCATCAAAATTTTACTTCTTCTTACACTTTTTTGCAAAAATTATTTCTACTATAAGTTTTTGTCTATAAAGTAGATTGTAAATATTTTGGCAGCATCAATTGCAATAGATAGAATTGCACTTGCCAACAGGAATCTATGAATCAAATGACATTTTCAAATCATCAAATAAGTGAAAGATTCACTAAATAACAAAAATATTATACTACCCTATTTTAATATGCTACTAATCGTATTTAACATCCAAAACATTGCTTAATAAAATAAAAGTCTTAAAGTAGAAATGTCACAAATACCACCTTGTCTTGGACCATTGTAAGGTAAACTATAACTAAAATCATCCTTACATGATGCTAACTTCAAGGTGTGAACATCTAAAGCATTTTCGATAGTTCAAACTATATATCATATACATAGGACTATAAATAAACTAAGTAAAACTGAACTGAACCAATCTTAGATATGTTTAGATTTGGTATGGTTATTTCATATTAGGGACAAGCTTGTGCCAAACCTTATAACTAAATGCTTTTTTTTAGGAGGTGTCATCCGTTGGACATAGTCTAATTTTTTAAATTTTATATTATAATTCTAATACAATTAAATAATAATAATGATATCAATATAAAAATTATGTACAAATAATCATAATTCAATAATTATCTTCTGGTCAGATATTATATATCACACCATACATAATATAATTAAATATAAATAACAATGGTCATAGAACTACAAGATTATCCCCATTTTGTATTAAAATAACATTATATCTACCAAATCCATAAATCTATATGAAAAAAATTATTTGACTAAAATATTAAACGTAATATAGCAAAAATCTGTACATAACTTTGTTAGGGACACCAGCCTAAAATCTCAAACCATGGAACTTAAAAAATACATAAATCTAATATAACACATAAGATCCAAATAAAAGTCTTCAATAATATTCCGTCCATGTCCTCCAAGAATTTGCTGCTTAATCTAGAAGAAATTCTAAATATGTTTATAAATATGAGTCTAATACTTAACAAAGTGTGTGTATGTGTGTGTATATATATATATATATAAGTCAAATGAAATGACAAAGAAACATAATTATAAATAAAAATTTGAAATGTTTAACTTTTCAATAAATGCATTCCAACAATAACTTCATACAAATTGCCAAAAATATATAAATATTCAAAACATACAAATCGTACGAAGAAAATCAAAATACCAAAATATTTAAAAACATGTAAAAAAATATAAGAAAATCAAAACATATATGAAGAATAAGTTACTAATATTTTTGATAATTTTGAGCCGATACACTAGTAATTAATACTAGTAAGTGGGCTATTTACATTACCCCCATAGTCGGTATCAAATAATGCTTTTTTTACAGTAAATGATAGGTATATTTTTTAAATATACTTAATATATTAGAACATCTTTGAATATAAGTTATCAAATTTCTTACAATAGTTCTCATTTATCAAATAGAGAACTCTATAAAAAATACATAAAATTTTTTCTCCCTATAGTAAAAGTATAAATGCAAATCATATCTCAAAATGGAGTTCTCATCAAATGAGCATGTAAGGTCAAATGTATCAAATATTTCATACTTTCCTTTATAATATCTCAATATAATAATATAATCTTTCAAAATACTCAAACATTCAATAAAAATAAATAAAATTTCTAATTTTTTTATAAAAATCAATCAATATTAAAATATTTGATGCAGTACATATACATATAACAATACTCAAAAAATGGGGTGCAAGGATGATATGTGTGAACATTTAAATAAGAATTGAAAGTAATATCAAAAGATTTAAATAATATATTAAAGAATGAGTTTAAAAATACTTACCTTAAACTCCATATTTAACAAATTTGACGCAAAATAATTTAAAATTTTCTATTTTTTTCTTTCTCCCTCTTCTTTTTCTTCTTCTTTCCTTTTGTTTCTCCTTTTTCTCTCCTTTTTTCCACCATAAATGAAAAAATCGGGACAAGGGGAAATCAAATACCTAAATCAGCACACAAGTATCGGTCAGGTGCTTATCAAGTACTATACCCATGTATATATACTTATGAGAGTTGTATCAGCTACACTTCAAGCACGACCTATTCTACCCAAATTATGTATGAGCATCCCATATGCGCTCCTTAGGCACAAATATTCTATTAAAATGTACACATGTGATACACTTGTGCCAATCAGGTGCTAATCCTATTTCCTTAAATTTTAATTTTTTTAAAAAAAATTTATTATATAATTTTTTCTTATATTAATTCAATGCATAAGCATTACGATATCATAAACATTAATTAAGAAATTGGGTATTTCATTTTCACACCACTTGGCCTGGTTAATAACTCATTGGGTCCTTTTTTGTTAAAATGGAGTATAAAAAAATTATTTATTTGATAATTAGAATGAATACTTTTAACAATTATCTACTCCGCACTTGGCTATACGTTATTTGTCATGGATATGATAACTGATATATTAAAGGTGCATCATTTTCGGACCTCTCATATTGGAAAAATGTCCTCTTAATACTTTAATACTTATATCGGATATGGACCGAATTGTCTCACTACGTACACCTAGCCTTCCAAGCTAATGATGCGAGTTCAATTCTCGCTACACGCTCTATAATTATCAATATATAATTGAACTGAATACACAATTTATAAAATTTTCTCATCTTCATGCTAAGTATCCATGATTGAATGGTTAAAACGTCTTACTCATAATTGATAAATTTGTAAGTTCAATTCCTACTTGATACACGTCCCCATCCTAAAAAATGTCTTGATGATCAAAATGGTAAGTATGCAAGTCTCAAAATCTTGTGCTAAACAACATAGTTGTTTGAGTCCCTTTTTTTAGAATAACTCATGTAAAAAAAAATTGAATGAAATTTGTTTGGCCTGACCTAAGAGCGGATAGCTAATATATTTCATTTATTAAATATGGATGTATACAAAAATTCTTAGAACAAATAAATGACCCGCCCCAGATTTCAAGTTCTTTTATGGGTGTTGAAGATAGGGTCCCAATTGGCAGAAAAGTCTCGTAACCTCTTGAGATCTAAAGTAAATTTTATAATCCACAATACATTTTGTATTTTTTTCCTTACAAATAAACCGAATCGAGCTGATTTGAGAAGTGTTCAAATTTTACTTTATCATTTTTATATTGGATAAGAGATCAAATTAAACCGTATATTCTTTGCTCATGCTCTGCATGAAAAAAAAAAAAAGGCAAACTCTAACTTAGCTCATACTTGGCTCAAAGCTCAATTCGTTAACATATAAATGAATTGAGTTCTAACTTGTCCCTTGACTTTTTTCGTAATACATACATGAGTCGAGTTGAGAAAAATTTGAGCTTAGCTTATTTGTTAGACTAAAGTCATAAATGAGTCGAGCTCGGGCTTTCAAATAGTCTATTCACACATATTCAAAGGACTCCATATGTGAATTTAACCCATATAAGTGCCTATTATTCCTTAAATAAGTATATTATAATCACCTAATCAACCTACTTATGATTCCATAAATGAACTAATCACAAGTCCATAAGTAGGCTTTACTAAGTCTATGGACATAAATAAATTAAGCTGGTTACATTAAAAATCGTCTTATTTATTTAATGAGTTTCAAAATTATACTTTGATGTTTCTCATTTTATTAAACAGAAAATTCCAAGCAAGATTTTATCAAGTCAAGCATTCAAGCTATTTACAAACAATTTTTCTCATATACAAACCTACTCTATTGGTATTTGACTATCACAGCACAAATAATTGTATTTAAAGGCCATAAACATTCTAAAACTTCTCAAAATATAATTCAGTAGAAATTTTATTAACATGAAATTTCAAGTTCTCATTTTTTTTTGAGTTTATAAGGCTAATTCCTAGCAAATAAGAATGATTTGAGATTTAAACTAATATTAAGTGCAAATTTACATAACTTATGCGCTAATTATGATAACCTTTATGCGAATTTAAAAGTCATACTTCTTTTAAAAAAGATATAATTAATATATCTGTAATTTTTATTATTAGGTAATAATTAAATAATGAAAATCAAAACATATAAAAAATTATATATAATATTTTTATAAGTTTTTATATTATTAGTATTCATTAAATATTTAATTTAAAAGTAAAAATATTAAAAATAATTATTTAAATAATTTTTTTAAAATTTAAATTTTATTCATTATGTTTTTTTTATCTAACCAATAAAAAAAAAAAATAGTCATACGATTCTACACTCAACCCATTGAATGGTTAAGAGGCTAAATTTTTAGGGGCCCCACCATTTTAACTAATCGTGGACTTCAGTTTTCAATAATGATTGATCCTGCGGTGATGAGCTCACGTTGTCTTCAACAACATCGAGCGCAGCCTTTGCCTTGACCACGTGAGGGGAGTTACCACGCCCAATCTTTTAATATAATATGACATAATATTATTTTATTATTAAATACATATTAATCTAATAATTAATATTTTAAAATAATAAAGTACATAAATATTTTTATTTAATTTTATAAAAGTTATTATAATATTTAAATAGTTATATTAAATAATAATACATTAGT
This sequence comes from Nepenthes gracilis, assembly GCA_033239525.1. Classification (NCBI taxonomy): domain Eukaryota; kingdom Viridiplantae; phylum Streptophyta; class Magnoliopsida; order Caryophyllales; family Nepenthaceae; genus Nepenthes; species Nepenthes gracilis. The sequence goes on from BSYO01000024.1 coordinate 11,989,817, forward strand.
TTACATTTTTTTAATATTTTTTTAAAAAGTTAAATTTTACCCTTTAAATTTCAATCCAGCGAATAAATAAAATGTTTAAATTTATCTTTATTACATATTTGACCTTCTCAAAATCTAAAAGCACTAAAGTCTCATACTTTGGGCCATTGAATTTAATTTTTATTTTGATATTGATTCTTATATTAGATTTTTATTTTTATTGGTATCTAATCATTTTAATAGCTCACAAGTTTATTAATTTTGTACATTTTTTAAGTTTTTTTAATTATTACATATATATAATCATATTGCTTATGATGATGGTAATTGAATTTAAATTAGTACTGAATTAAACCTTAGAAATATATATTTAAAAAATTAAATAAATATTTCTAATTTTCTTGTCGGTGTCTAATAGTTTCTAGATAAGAAAATCACTCAATGGCAATGCCATTCTTAAGGCATGAATTTTTATTTTTTTATATATAATTTGTGTATTGTATTTATTTTTTTTTATATAAATTTAATATATAAATAATTTATACATATTAAAAAAGTACTTTTTGTGCTAACGTTGAACAATTAAATTTTGACCCCGACAAAACGTGTGCTCGAGCGGCTAGAAGGCGAGCAGCGAGCGGGCATCCTTCTAGATTTTTGGCTCGAGCGGATGTCGAGCTCCTGGCGAGCGGCACCCTACTGTTTTTTCGGCTCGAGTGGGAATCGAGCGCCAGGCGGGCGCGGGGGCTTCGGATCGGCTTGAGCGACTGGAGGGCGGATAGAACGGATTTTAAACCGACAACCCACAACCCAACTTTAATACAATAATACATATGGTTACGAAACATGCCAATTAAATAAATGTCTCTAACACACACATATATATATATATATATTAATTATATAAAAACTGTAAAAGAGTTAGTACGTACAATTCAAAGTTTGAGAGGAGTTGCTAAGTACGCGGAATTGAACAATTCACAGTCTAGCGTGGATTTGTGGGAAATGCATCTCATTGGAGAGATGTATGTAGTACTAAGTATATTTCTCTTTTTTTTTTTAGCAGGTAAGAAAAATCAAATTAATGAGATAAAATTTCAAACATAAAAATTTATTATTAAATTAAATATTTAATAAATATTAATATTATAAAAATATTATATATAATTTTTATAACTTAAATTATCTACTTATTAATTAAAAATTCAGCAGTAAATGTGAAAGATGTACTAAGTATATCTCTCCAAAAATTATTTACCACAAAACTTGTCTAGAGTGGCGTTTATGTAGAGAAAAATGAGCTTCATGAATAAATTAAGATACTGATATGATAGTGATTTAGGATTTTTGGTTACTTTCGTGTATGTGTCATAACAAATGGATAATTATCAAAAGGTCATAAGATATTTGTGTAAGGGTTGGCTGAAGGTCAGCAAAGATGCGATGTACTAACGAGGATTGATATCTTATGCCTTCTCTCAAAGTGAAATTTTTTTCAAATTGGAATGGGCCTAATTTCAAAATATATTAATGATGCCATCTGTAAAAATCCATACTAAAACTTCAATATAGCACTATCTTTATACCTTTGTTAAAGGCTATATTAGAAGATGAATTATTTCATATTAATTGAGCAAAAATGTTACTTTTTGTTTATAAATAAAAAGACTTTTTTTTACCTTTAAGACGTCTTTTTTTTAAAAAAATTGTGCTAGAATAAGATTAGCTATTAGATATATTACTCGCTTTCTTCTAAAAGTGGACAGGACTTTCAAATGAACTTAGATCCGATCTCAGAACCTAACAAATACGTTATTCAATATGAAATGGTCAACATAAATTTCGTGTTGATATAGTAGCATGAAAATATTAGGTAAGAAACAATATAAACTAAGACAGCCTTGATGTTGTTTTTGTTTTTTTTATGCATTTTGTCCTAAAGTTTTGAAGAAAAATGGATACCTAACTAACAAATGCGAAAAAGATAGGCTTGCGGGATGGACCAAATTAACATACAACTCTACATAAAGTTTATTTATTAGTTAAATAACTTTCATTATTAAGTAATTTCAGAGCAATTATACATAAGTACTTTTCAATCATTTAAAAAATATTTTTAAAATTATAACATTTGATAATATTAATTATCTAAATAAAAATAAATAAATAAATATAATTCTATTTACAAATAATTTAAAATTTAATACGTCTCTGGATTCAAATTATTGAACGAATTAGAGAGCCGCTTGATCTCGACAGGTAGATTGAATCGAAGCGAGTTTGATTTTTGTTATTTCAAATCAAGATTCTACACACTACAACTAATAAACAAGTGATCAAAAGACGGCGGTACTCACCCCTGGATTTATCCTCGATACTCAAATTAGAAATATTTCTTAATTAGATAGAAAGATGGGAGAAATGTAAAGTAATGCGTAAATGTATATACGAGAGGATTGAGGGTCTGGTTGGAGGACTTTACTCTAGTAGTACGCTTAAGAGGTAAGCGGCTTAGAAAATAAAGTGTGCTTGATTGGAAGTGGTTTAGAGAATGAAGTATGCTCACCTAAGAGCGACTTAAAGAGAGAAATGTGCTTGACTAGAGAGCGGCTTAAAGAGAGAAGTGCGTTCAACCGAGGAGCAATTTTGAGGTGGAGAACTGAACTCTAACAAGTGCGCTCGACTAGAGAGCGGTTTTGAAGTAGAGAATAGAGCTCCGATGAGTGTTCTTGGTTAATGAGCAACTTTGAGGTAGAGGACAATGAGTGCGCTCGACTAGGGAATGGATTTGAGGTAGAGAACAAGACTCTGATTAGTACGCTCAACTAAGGAGCGATTTTAAGATGAAAGATTAAGTTCTCGTGAATGCGCTCAATTAGGGAACGATTTTAAATTAAATAATAGAGTTCTGATGAGTGTATTCAGCTAGAGAGTAGTTTTGAGATGGAGGATTGAGCTCCGATGAGTAAGATTTTTAGAAGAAAATAATGTGATAGTTTCAGTATGAGAGAGAGAGAGAGATCCATTGTATAGTCATTTGGCTTTCCAGTGTCAAGATCGATCCTTCAAATGGTGTGCAGGTCACTGGAACTTCAAAGAGTCTTCAAGAGAAGGATCACTAAGGATCGATCTCGAGAGAGAGATGCTTTCCCCTCCCCTTCATCTCTGGAACTCTTTCTGTAATAACCCGGATTTTTGTTCGGATTAATTAAATATTAATTATAATTTTGGACAAATTGGACGTGACAAAATTTATTAAATATTGAGAAATTTTCGGAGAATATTTGGATTGATTGAGTTCGCCGGAATGCGCCCATATTGTTGTCCAAATGCCAAGTTGGATTTAAAAATAAAAGAAAATTTAAAATGGGATATATATATATATATATATTAATTTAGAAAAAAAAAAGAAGAAGGAAGATGGATAAGGATGGAAAAAAAAAAAAGAGAAAAGAAAATGCAGGAGATAAGATCGGAGAGAGAAAGGGGACGCGAGCAGAGGAGAGAGAGAGGGTTGGTTCGGGCACTTCGAGACATCCTTTCTTCAGATCTGCAAAGTATGAGGTCCAGTCAAGTATCTGTAAACCCCCTCTTTAGTCTAATTTAATTTCTGACATATTTTGGATACTGTTTGGATTTTTACTAACATACATGTATTTTTATATGCCTAAATTATTTATTCTGGACATGCATGTGTAATTCATTGGATGTTTTGGGAATTGTTGGACTGGGTTTTATAATTTTGGAGAATTTAATATTTTTCTGAAAGTCTGAATAATTTAGAGGACACTGTATATTTTTATATTAATATATTTATATAAAAATATTCACAAAATTTGCATTGGCCGTATATTTTCACATGCACGTGCCGAGATGTGGTCACTACATTTGGATTTGAAAATTGGATTCTCTGGCGATCTCCCGACGGGGAGATTATTTTGTTATTTGAAAATCCCTTTCAGAGGAAAGGCTTGGAGTAGTGACCATTCTTTGGATAATTTGATTTGACCTCCCGACAAACTTGAAAATGCACCCAAAATCGCGGGTGGCAAAACATAGTGAGCTTTCTATGGGTACACAAAGACATGAATTTTGGCTAAGGTTACCGGAATTATGTGTAACCCTTCCTTTAGTCTTTAAATAATGAGAACCTTCTATAATTTGTATTTTTGTATTAATTGGTTTTGGACTTTGATTTGAATATAGATTTTGGACTTGGATTTAAGATTCGCTAATTTTGCTTTTGGGCTTGGTATGTCTCGTACAGATTTTGATTATATATTTTGATCCGAACATTTGGAACATTGGTTAGCGCACGCTATTGGATCATCCGGCTGTCGACCGCCCCGGATCACAAGCTGATCGGGCATTGGAGTTGGATTTGGATTTGGACTCGGAGTTGGACTTGGACTCGGCATCCGGCTATCGGATTCTGCCTCTCCGATCACAAGCTGATCGGGCATTGGATTTGGACTTGGACTCGGATCGACATCGATTTTGGAATTGGTTCCATCTATTTTGGTTATATATATATATTTATATATATACGTCTAAGTATTTTGGAAATTTGGACATTTATTTGGACTTGGACATTTGATTTGAGTATACCATTGGATTTTGAAATTTGGATTTTGGTTTTGGTTGGAATTATCTTATCGGGATTTGGATTTATTTTGAAATTTGATTGGATTTTCATCCATTGACCTCATCCCGATTTATTGGACTCCTTTTGACTAAATATGATACTTACCGGCATTAGGCTCATTTTTCTGCTTTGTCCCTTCGTAGAAGTTTGGATGCGAACAAGAGGGGACCATATTCGTCCGATTTGGTGAGTTCAGTTTTATTATGGTTTATATTGATATTTGATAAATTTGGATTATGGAATTGGCCGGATATAGGCTTATTGTTATATGTTGAAAATAGTTGAATATTTGTTATGTTTGATTATGATTTTTTTGGGTTGGATTATTATCTCCCTTACGATGATCGTAGAGCAGGTCGTATTTATTTTGCTCGAACTCGATGAGGTCTGTGAGGATTTTAATTTTGTTAAGTATATTTTGGTTTGTCACACCCGAATTTTGGGACTTAGTATTAATTGTTCAAAATTATTTGAAAATTCAGATTTTAGAAATTGACCTGCTTGGTTCGAGTTCGTGACACTTTCCCTCATGAGTCTCTCTTTTTTTCCTTCTATGGAGGATGTGTGATGCCTTTTAGAGAGGGTGCTGGTTAGCCCTCCTTGGGCTCTCCGACCCCGCACTTATGAGTGACCGACACTATACTACGCCTATCATTAGTACTCTAAGTTGCAAATATTCTCATTACGATAGACTAGCCATCGTCACCTGCGAGTCATCCCTCTGTCGGTGTAGGGGATCATTTGGTGGCTGCAATTATTAAGAATTTGTTGGCTGAACTGGAACTAACTGTGTCATGCTGATGGAACTGTCCCGCAATAGGCTTCAGTGACCCGTGTGGCTCCGCTCCGCCTTGGTCGGCACAGATTTGGGCCTTCCACAATCAGCTTTATACTTTGGGTTTTGCTGAACTTTCGTTGGGCTACTATTTCTCAGACGATTTTCTTCTGTAGGTCAAATTCTGGATTAACCCGTTAGGTATCGAACCCATTATTAGCCGCCTATGACAGAAGGTTTGAAATTTCAACTCTCAACATGTTCTAATAGGACATCACCTGCTGGTCTACACGCTTTCCCTTCCTAGGCACGCTCCTTTCCAAGACGTTCTGCAACTCTTACTCTGTTCGACAAAATTTGGTGCTGATTTGATTCTCTGTCGATAGCGATTCTTTGCCCATAGTGATATTTTAACGTTAGCACAATCTCCTCAATTTAATACTAGTTGATCCCCTACCCCGACTATAATTAGAGGGGCTCTCTACACCTTGCATCACAAATCATTTTCATCAGCCAAGTGGTGTGAAAGCTTGAGAGGTGGCATAGAGCCTACGCAACTACTAGCCAAGATTGGCGGGAGTTCTTCTCCAATGTTTAAAATCGATACTCGTTGCTGCGTCTAAAATCTGCCTTGGTTTCCATCTTTTGGACTCAGCTTGAACCCTCCTCATGTTGTATGGTTTGAAGCACTGATTTTGGGGTCGATTTTCTCTTCTCCCAACCGGTGTCGGGCAATCCTCTGCAAGGTGGAGGGTTATTCTACCCTATGTTAGGGGAGGAGCTTTTCTTTTCTTTTTCTTTTTTCTTTTTTTGAGTCCAGACGGACCCTAACTTCTAACACCGCATTGGGTCTGGCAGAAACTCACGGCCCTAGCCTTCTGATGGCTACTTTGCTTTATAAGTTATTTATTATTCACACGATTCGTCCTTTTTTCTAACTTTTTTCCGTCTAATAATTAAATATGCTGAATTTTTAAATTAAAAAAATTAACTTTAATTATTTATTAGTTAATTAAAAAAAGTATTGAAAAATAACCCTTCAATTTTTTTGAAATATAATTTGAATTAAAAAAAAAAACACAAACAGTCAATATTGTTTTTGTTTGACTTAAAACCTTATTGGTTAAAATTTATTCAAGTCTGGCTTACTAACGTTGACATATTTTATGAGCCCATTTACTTAGTAAATAATTTTAAAATAGGCGTTGATCATAATATTCCTTTATAATAAATAAATTGCTTAAGCCAATTTGAAATTGTTGGGTTACAAGATTAATCTTAACTCAATATTAAACTCAAATTAAATTCTAGAAAAATTCGATAGGAAATCAAATATTAGTTAGAAGTATGATACTTAGAATTTTTCATATTGTGGTACAACTCTATTCCCTAATATGCAAGAATACTGTTATAATACAAACCTTACTTTGATTAGCTTGCAAATATTCTGATATATGATTTGTATGTAGATTCGATAAGTGTTTATGTTTAGAAGAGTCTGGTCAATAGAATATCTAATTAGAAAAATCAAAAGATGTCTAAATAGTTGTTGGTTGACAGATCTAAAGATAATCTAGATATTCAAAAGTATTGTGTTTGTGAGGTCCACTACATTTATTTATCAGTAATTCTTATCATATAGTTAAATTTTAATGATGATTGAAAGTTCAGAGTACTTTTTTTTCTAAAGAAGTTGTTCAAGAGTATATTCGTGATCATATTATAGCTGAAGCCTGTGAATCTGGCCAAATTGTGTTAGGAATGTGGGCCCTCGATCCTAAAACCCATAATTAATTTATTTTATAACCCGTAATTAATTTAAAATCAAACTTAATTCTAAGACATCCAAATCCCAATTTGGTTTTCATTAATATTAAATTAAATTTTAATTTTGACCCATGAACAAACATAAAATAAATCGACTTAAACCCAAATCAAATGCTTGGATGCGAATTTAAATCAAATATCGCCTAAATAGTAATATAATTATTTGAACACATGGCCTAAATGTCACGTCTAAAAGTAATTCTAAAACTTAACAAAAATATATTAACTAAAATTAAAATATCCAACAAATAACTTCAACATGGTATTAAATTTGACAATATCCCCAGTTGGTGACCATATACAAACATTTAACAAAAATGAAATATTAACTGCTAATTCAAATAATTATAACACCACTAATATATTCTAAAACATCCTAAAGACAAGTCTCTCCAAGCCTTTCCACGATCCAAAAATCTCTATGATTTTGTCTAAACTCGCTAATTTAAAAGGCTAGCAAAGAGTAACAAGAATGAGACCAATGTTTAACAAAATATGTATAAATTTTAGATGTGGATATATCAAATGAAACATTTAAAAGATAATGTCATGTTCAAAGTCTAAAATGCTATTAATATCAACATTATAATAAAACAGACAAAAGTCATATATTAATAATCAAACACGCCAAAAATTATAAAAATGTAGAAATCATATTAAAATCGTATAAGTGCTTAAAATCGAACGACATTTGGAAATCGATCAATACATATGAAAATGTGAAATACATAAAAATCATACGAATATATAAAAATTAAGGATTAGTGATAATCTCACTAATAAGAATTGAATATCAAAATTTGAGTTATAATTATTTCTATATAGTCAAAGGCTATATATAATTATTTATAACTTGTAGATAGGTCAATTACATATTATTCTATATTATTATGGTCAAATATTATTTTTCTAACCCATAAATATTATGTTTGGCATTCAATTTGTAAATAATATATTAAGGCATACTCAAATATATTATACCAATTTTCTATAATGATCATCATTTAGTCAAAATTAAAAATTATAAACTAACATATAAATATAAGAATGTTTTCACAAATTGAAAAATAAATTACTTTATCAAAATTAAAGTAAAGTTTTTATCAAATTTTCTTATAAATACATGACATGTAAGAATAATAATGTAAAAATTACTGACATACAGGAACTTATACGTTAAAATCAATGATATATAAGAATATTTAAATAAAAATTTATTTTTATTTAGATAATTAATATTATCAAATGTTATAATTTTAAAAATATTTTTTAAATAATTGAAAAGTACTTATTTGTAATTAATAAGAGATTACTTAATAATAAAAGTTATTTAAATAATAAATAAACTTTATATATAGGTTAATCCGGTCCATCCTGCAAGCCTATCTTTTTGGCATTTATTAGTTAGGTATCCATTTTTTTTAGATTTTTAGGACAAAATGCGTAAAAAACCAAAATAAAATCAAAGCATGTTAGTTTATATTTTCGTGCTACTATATCAACACGAAATTTAATTTGACCATTTCATATTAAATAGCGTATTTGTTAAGTTTTGAGATCAGATCTAATTTCGTTTAAAAGTCCTTTATACTTTCTGGGAAGGCAAGTACCATATCTGCTAGTTAATCTTGTCCTACCACAATTTTTTTTTCATAAAAAGACATCTTTATTTATGAACAGAAAGCAACATTTTCACGCAATTAATATGAAATAATTCACCTTCAAATGTGACCTTTAATAAAGATATAAAGATAGTGCTATATTGGGGGTTTTGGTATGAATTTTTACAAATGGCCTCATTAATATGTTTTGAAATTAGGCCCATTCCAATTTTAAACAAAATTCACTTTGAAGGAAGGCATAAGACATCAATCCTCGTTAGTACATTGCACATCCGCTGACCTTTAACCGACCCTCACGTGAATATTGTGTGACTTTTTGATAATTATCTATTTATTACAATACTTATAAGGGAGTGACAAAAAACCCAAAAGCACTATCATATCAGTATCCTAATTAATGCATGAAGCTCATTTTCTTTGCATAAACACCACATTAGACAAGTTTCGGGGTAAATAATTTTTTGGATAGATATACCTAGTACATCTTATATATTTACTATTGAATTTTTATTGAATAAGTAGATAATTTAATTTATAAAAATTATATATAATATTTTAATAATGTTAATATTTACTTTAGTATTTAATTTAATAGTAAATTTTAATGTTTTAAATTTTATCTCATTAATGTGCTTTTTTTCACTTGCTAAATTGAAGTGAAATATACTAAGTACTAAACACATCTCTCCAATGAGATGCATTTCCCTCAAATCCATGCTGGACTATGAATTGTTCTCTATAAATTTACCTTCTTCATCCTTCTCTTTTCTTCTCTTATCTTTTTTTATTTTCTCTTTCTCTATCTTCTCTAAAATTTAAATTAAAACTAAATTAAAATCGATCATATAATCTATCCATAATAAACTGGTTCATGTAAGCTGATCAATGCAAAGTGACAAATTTCATACTACGCACAAATTCCTAACACGCATACATCAGATGTTGACACATAATCAAAATATGCACAAGGGCCACTTGTGAGCACTTGAGGCACAAATATTCTATTTAAATCATAATTATGCGTGGAACAAACGTCACTTAACTCACTTTGATTAAACACTTAATTTTGACCTAAATCTATAATTAATATCAAAATTTTATTAATTTAATTAGATGTAGCATTATTAAAATTATTTTTAAAATTTGTACCTTATAATTCCTTCCACCTTATCCTCAAAATTTTAAGTATCTCTATAAAGAAATAAATAATGATACTTCTCCCAAATTTAATTCTCTCTCTCCCATGTGACTTCTTTAAATAAGTGGTTTATTTATAAGATTTTGACCAACATAATCACCTTTATTCAAAATATTTGATCTCATCTCTCCAAAATTTGGAACAATTCCACAATGCATATTAAATATTCATTAATCTTCAACTGTTTATCCTTAATAATGTGCAAAATATTGTAGATGTATTTACAGAGTATTGAGACATGAAAGATGTTATGTTCATCTTCAAAGATGGAAGGTAAATATAATCTATAAGCTGCTTCTTCAATTTTTTTAAAAAAAATTTAAACTTTCTAATAAATATTGGCTTTAATTTACCTTTCAACGAAAATCGAAAGACTCCTTTTGATGGAGATATTTTTAAAGCTCAACCCTTTTGTCACCTATGAGCAATTTGAACTAATTTTGAATATGATAAATTTTATCAAATATCTTAAGGATCACCTCTAACTCCAAAAATTTTCTATCTCCAACATCTTTCCAATAAATTGGGCAATAATATTTCCTTCCATATGATACTTCTGAAGGGGTCATATTGATGCTTGCCTAATAACTATTATTATGGATAACTCGGCTAATGATAAATAAGTATCCCAATTTTTTTATTTTTAAAATTAAAACTCTCAACATGCCCTTCAGAATTTGAATCGTCCTCTTTGATTGTCCATTTATTTGGGAATAATAAGCCATGTTGAATTTCAAACTGATGCCCAGTTTTTGATGTAATTTTTTTAAAATTTAAATAAAAACCTTATATCACAATCTTGCATGATTGAAGCTAAGATCTCATAAAATCTGACTACTTTATTTTTATATAATCTTAGCAAACAATTTCTCAAAAATATTATTCTCATAGTGGCAATATAGGCTGACTTGGTTAGTTGATCAACAATCACCTAAATTGTATTATGAATCTATGCAATTCCAATAAGCCTATCACAAAATTTATTATTAAATACTCTAACTTTTTACTATGGGTTGTCATAGGTTGTAAAAGACCTAACAACTTTTTGTGTATGACCTTCGCTTATTGATAAATCATACAACATCCTACAAAGTCGTAATTTTTTCTTCATATTTCACCGGAAAAAATCATGATACATCGTATTATTGTCTTGGTGGATAGTATACTTGGATCAATAAATTTTAATTCTTCTCATAATTTTTTAAAATTGGGTACATATATTTACTCCCGAAACCTCAAGATTTTATTACCCTGGATACTAAAATCAACTCTGACTCTCCACTTAAATCTTCGACTATATCTAACAAGAATAGATTATTCTTTTATATTCCTTTAATTCTTTTAATTATCTCTAGTTTCACATGAAAATACCATAAATCATACGCAAATTTTGAGAATATCTTTTGACGTCGCATTTATTTATGCTGTCAAGCATACCCATGTCTTTAATATTCAAATGGGCCATCAAATTCATTGTCTTACAACCCAAAGCATCCGGTACCATATTGAATATTTCAAGTTGATATTAAATATTATAATTATAACCCTTCCATAAATCTATCCATCTTCTTTATTTTATATTCAACTCCTTTTAAAATAATAGGTATTTTAAATTTTTATAATTCGAATACATAAAAATTTCTCTACATACAAATAGTATTTTTAAATTTTTAATGCAAAAATGATTGCCGATTACTCTAAATTATGGATAGAAAAATTCTTTTTTTATAGCTTTAGTTACCTAAATCTGTAAGCATTTATCTTCCCACATTGTATTAAAACGCACTCCAACCCATTCTCAGATGATTATAATAAACAACATATCCCTTGAATCCTTTTGAAATGGTTAAGATTAGGATAATTATTAAACAATCCTTCAACTCCTAAAAACTCATTTCACACTTTGTCCTAATAAAATTCTACCTTTTTTTTTTGTATCAATTAGGTCAATAGCATTATAATACTTAAAAATTCTTCATAAATTTTTAATAATATCTGATTATTCCACACATAAAAAAACTTCACACTTTCGTTAAGGCTCTCAGTCAACTCCAACTTTTTCTTATTTCAATCTTTTTTGGGTCAACTAAAATACCTCTTTTAAATATTATGTAGTCTAGAAAATCAACTTTTTTTAAAAAAATTCACCTTTAAAGATCATATGGCCTAGAAAACCAACATTTTCAAGCAAAAATGCATCCTTTTTCAACTTAGCATATATTCTCGTTTCTCTAAGCGTTTAAAAAGTAATCCTCAAATGAACCTTATAATCTTTATAGCCTATTGAATATATTAATATATCATTAATCAAAACTATCATGAATTTTTTGAGATAAGGTTGAAATGTTTAACTAATCAAATTCATAAATGTTGTAAGAATATTAGTTAATTCAAAAGACATTACAAAAAACACATAATAATCATGCCTAGTTCAGAAAATTGTCTTTGCCACATTCTCCTTCTTAATCCTTAGTTAATGATAATCCAATTGAAAGTCAATTTTTTTTAGAATACTTAGTCTCATTACAACTAATCAAATAAATTATCTATCATTGATAACGAATACTTATTTTTTATGGTTACTTTATTTCACTTCTGATAGTCTATACACAACCTCATAAACCAATCATATTTCTTTACCAACAAAACCAATGCACCCTATGATGGCACACTTGATTGAATAATGCCCTTCTCTAATACATTTTACAATTATTTCTTTAATTCCTTTAATTCTAAATATGCTATTTTATACCAGACTTTGAAAATTGCCACCAATCTTAATATTATCTTTATCTCAAACTTAATCTTCCTATTTAGAGGTAATTCACGTAAACTTTCAAAAATACATTCTCAAACCCTCTTGCTAGAGAAATTTCTTTGCTATATTATGACTTTCAGCGATATAAAATAGACTAAATATGATAAACACCTGCCTTTCATTAAATGGCATGTAGGGCCAAAATCATGTAGGTTGACCTCTTTTATTTTATTCCTAGAAACTAAAATGGCTAACTGTGGAAGCAATCCAAACTAGTATAATAGGATGTCAACTAATTTATACCTAATATTATATCAAAGTTATGCATATTTAACAAAATCAAATATACTGTCAACTCAAACTCACTTACTCAAATAATACATATAAGGTATGCAACACTGGTTATTGAAAATATATCCATAAATGTAAATACCACTATTAAAAAGTCCATAATCTTAGGTGATGATTGAAAATAATATATAAACTTAAGGGACACAAAAAAATGTGTAGAACCCAAGTCTAAAAGTACATTTGCTGATATCTCAAAAATTAAAAGTTAACCTTCTATCATCAAAGGAGACTCATCTATATCATTGGCCGTCACTGTAAATGCTACACCCAAAATTCCTTGGCTTTCTAATAGCTTGCTTTAGGGGTTAGGGCCAGTCATTAATCATGTGATCGGATTGGATACAATTGAAATATGTTCCCATTTGCTTCTAGCAAGGTCTTTCTCTATGCAGCTTTCCATAATATATATATATATATATATATATTGGTAAGTAGCTTTCCACAATATAAGCACACAGATTTTGATTATTGCTGGCCTATCCAAAACTTCTCCACACATCATTAATCTCAAGGTCACTGATTATTTTCAGATTATATTGTTCAACAATTGTAAAAATTTTCTTGTTCTCCTCCTCTCATCTATTACCATAGGTAGAGCATAACGAGCAAATTATGTGAATTTAGTGTCATAATCCACCATGTTTCTATTCATGCGTCATAAATAGATAAACTCATCTTCCTTCTATTTTTGCAGACATGTAAAAAGTACTTGTTCAAGAATTCCTCCACATTCTAAGGAATGTTCTCATTCTCCAATTATAAAATTCTTTTATTTATTTCTCACTAATAGTTTGCCTTTCTCTCAAACTTGTATAAGGCAAATATCACCTCATCCACTTTTAGGGAATTAATTAATTTAAAGACCTTCTCAATATGATGAATCTACTAGGTGTCCACCTTAGTCGAATCTAAATAATGAAAAATCTTTGTCTTTCTTTCATTTATAGATTGATCATTGGTTATCAAATCAATATGTGGATTCACACAGCCAGCTCCAAATTTGGTTGCCTCTGCACCATCCGATCTATTACTTTTCCCATTCTTGCCATTGTCGCAAGATATTCCTTCTTCTTGTTTGAGCTTCTGCCACTTTGTCTATTTGATATTTTTATACCTATCATGACATAATTAAAAATTTAAATCTTCAAATCAAATAAAATACTTTTCTTAAGACTTTTTTTTATTCCATTTTGTTAGAAATGTACGTCTTTGATTTGAAATCTACTTTTTTTTATTTTATAACCTATAATTAACTTAGAATCATACTTAATTCTAACAAGTGCAATTTTCAATTCGAGTTTTATTAGCATCAAATTTGACTTTAATTTTAACCTATAAATAAATATTAAATAGACCGATTTAAATCCAAACCAAATATCGAGACATAAATAAAAAATAACTACCGTTAAATAACCCAAATAGTAATATTATTATTTGAGTATATAATTTAAAAGCCACGTTCAAATAGGTTTGAAACTTAACAACTACATGATTTAAACCTTAGATAAGGAAAAATATCTTAATTAAAATCAATGCATCCATCAAATAACTTCAACATGGTACTAGATTTAACAATATCCTCAATGGGTTGTCAAATACAAACATTTACCAAAATTGAAATATTAACTGCTAGTCTGAATAAATACAATACAATTAAAACATTCTTAAACATCTCAAATACTAGTTTCTCGAAACCTTTCGATGATCCAAAAATTATCACAATTTCATCTAACCTTGCTAATATAAATTGTTAGCAAATAATGGTAAAAATGATCCTAAGTAAAGTATGTGTAAATTTTATATGTGAATATATTGAACAAAATATATAGGAGACAATGTCATATTCAAAATTTAAAATGCTGATATTATCAACATTACGATAAAATATGTGAAAGCTATATAATAATAACCAAACATACTAAAAACTAAAAAACACAAAAATCACGCTAAAATCATATAAGTGTTTAAAATCGTATGATATATGAAAATCAATCAATACATATGGAAATGTGAAATATACGAAAAGTGTACAAACATATAGAGAATAAACGACTGGTGATGCTTTTCCCAACAATGGCCAAATATTAAAATTTGAGTTATGATTATTTTTATATAGTCAAAAGCTATACACAATTATTTGTGACCCATAGATAGATTAACTATATAATATTTATTATAGTTGGATTGAACGTCATTTTTCTAACCTATGGATATTATATTCAACCTTTCATTTATAAATAATATAATAAAATATATCTAAATATATTTTAATCAATTATTTATGATAGTCCTTATTTAGTAAAAACTCAAATATCTACACCAAAATACAAATATATGAATATTTTCTTAAACTGAAAAACAAATTACTTCATTAAAGTCAAAATAGAATTTTCATCAAATTTTCTCATAAATATATGACATGCGGGAATAATAATGCAAAATTATTGACATGTAGGAACCTATGTGTAGAAATTAGTGATATATAAGAATATTTATATAGAAATTTTAGTACCTAAATATCATTTGTATAAATTTATGTCACATAGAAATATTAGTTTGAAAATGAGTAACATTTAAGGATTTAAATATGGTTTAACTGAACTTAAAATATGAAATTTCTAAAATTTTATGGAATCGGAATAAATTAACAAACATACAAAGTATAATCAAATATAGTAAGAAAATATCACATGTATTGAACAAGAAATATTTAAAGATTTCAGAAAAAATCAGTAATAAAATAATAAAGATATTTAAATGCACTTACATTCATTTTAATTTGTTAAAAATTTACTTAAATTCTCCTCAAATTCACATTTTCCTTCCTTCTCTCTCTTTTCCTCTTGTCTTTCTCTTTCTTTTCTCAAATCTCAGTTGCAATTAAGTTAAAATCAGTCAAAAAAATCATTCATAATAAGTTGGCACACATGTTCTACTCAGCCAAAACTTAGGCACAACGACGAATTTGACAGCACTTTAGGCACCGGCATTCTACCCAAATCACACTCATGCATAAGTCATACGCCACTCGGGTTTAATTCACTTCAATCCAATATTTAGTTTTATTTTGAATCCATAAATAACATTAAAAAATTTATCAATTTAATTAAATCTAATATCATTAAAATTCTTTTTAGGATTCATAAACTACATATTAATAGCTACTCGGTTTGTTGATCAGGTCGTTGCTAAATTGGTGTCTAACAATCTGAGGCCCATCACCTTGATCGCAACTTAGACAGTTGAATTCGAATCAACTTGAATTTTGGTTGAACCCATCAATTATAGATTGCCTGTATTACGTGTTATGAAGACTTAAATTTGATTTATTTATAGTCTAAAGTAACATTAAATTCATAATATATACATATATATATCTCAAAAACTCAAAAACTCTAATCGGCATTAAATTGAATCACTAAAATACTCTTCTGTATTCATTTCAAATAGTGTAAATATGATGTTGAAGTTGCTCAGTTTGATAAATTACAGTTAGGTTATGTTTGGATTTCATCTTTTTTTGAGTCCTTGAACCGTTTTCTGAAGATCAATCGCATCGAATGAAAGTTGTTTTATATTGAAATCGTTTGGTTAAGCCATGCAAATCAGAACACTTTTGAGGGTCTACTTTGGTTATAGCAAAGGCAAGGAATTGGAAGATCTTTAAGCACATTTTCATATCCCATTAGATGATAGTATGAACATTATATTTGCATTTTTATTTTTATTTTTCTTATTTTTACTTCTCAGTTGAATTCCTTGCATTCCATATAGCTAAACTGGCCTAAATGTAAGCATATGGTTGTTTGTTTTCCTATTGAATGCTTCTCACAGCATGCCAACTTTCTTACTTATAACACAAAAAAGCCTTGAAAATGTTCTTTCATTTGGCAACTGGGATTTCATTGAGCTGCAATACGGGACTTCAAGGACATACCTTGTCAATGATAAACTGATTGACCCGGAATGGGATATTGGATGCTATACGATTGATATTACCGATTTTGAACCCTATTGACACGGATATGTTTTAATATCATGACAAAATCATATTACTTTATAATATCAATGATATATTATATTATATTATATTATATTATATTATATTATATTATATTATAGTATATTATATTATATTGGCTAATATATGTTAGTATTTGACCTTTTTAATACTGATATTTTTCGATATTACAATAAAATCGTATTATTTTGCTATATCAATGTATCATGTTATGTTAGTAGATATATGAACAAATATTTGTCAATAGTTTTCTGTTTATTAAACTTTTTTATGTCAAAGAAATGTATATATCACCACATATAGTCCATACCAATATGTCCATAATTAATATCGATACTAATATTCTCATTCATTTTGCCCACATATTTGTTTCGTTCACATAATAAACTATTTCCTAACCAAGTAGGACGGTATTTCAAGGGAAGTCAAATATCCGTTGGTTAAATTTTACTTCTTGTAAATTGAAGTGAAACATATTATTTTAATTTCTGATATTAATAAGTTGCCTTTATCTTTTCCTATGTTTTCCCCCCTAAGTTGTGGAAAATTTGAGGCATTTATCAATTTTCCTTGGTGGTATGTAGCCTCCTATACTATGATGAGCCCCTTCATGGGCAAAAGGACCCAAAGAAAGTTTATTTTTTGCACCACCATCTACAATCGTTGTAACCCTTTTGAAGTTAGTATTAGAATTTTCCTACATAATATAACATTATTTGATAATTTATTAAAATAATTAAATATTAATATTTCATATAATCTTGTTATATTTTATAAGAGATATTATTTTTTTATTAGCACGATATTTGATAAAAAAATATTATTTATTTAATTATAAAATTGGTTCTCCTTACACCTTATAAATAACAAAAATACCGATTATTATTGAGGATAATAGTGAGCAATTTTTTCTAAATAATGAGAATGATTTTTCATATTTGAATTTGAATGAGATTTTACAACTTTTATTAACTCTAAATTTTGTTGGAATATGGGTCATTTCTTTATGCGGGCTCATATACGATTAGCATAACTTCATATACGATTAGATGATAGTATGAACATTATATTTGCATTTTTATTTATTTATTTTTTTTAGTGATAATTGGCTTGATTTTTACTTTATAACTAGCTCGGTTGAAATACCCGATCGGAGTCGTTTGCATTTGGGTCCATATTTGGCCAAAGTAAAGTTTGGCTAAACTGGCCTAAAGTTTGGGCCAAAGTGGAGATACTTGGCAAATGAAGTTTGGTTGTTTGTTTTATAATCTAACTCCCATATAAAATTATATAACTATCATAAATGAAAATAAATAAATGCAAAGGAAGAAATTAAAAAAATAGAAAATTAATTTTTCTGTTATACTCTATTCTTTAATAATTTTTATAATTAAAAATTTTTGTAATCAAAATTTTAAAAATAAAATTTTATATTTCTTTCCCATAAAAATTTATATTATAAAAATTATAATCTAACTCCCATATAAAATTATATAACTATCATAAATGAAAATAAATAAATGCAAAGGAAGAGAAATTAATTTTGTATTTTTTAAAAAATAAAATTTTATATATAAAAATTTATATTATAAAATTATGAAATAATTAATAATTCTGATAATTCCTAAAAAGTTTAAGTTGTAGTGTTCTTAGAAACAGTAGATACGGTCGTGTTCTCTTCCATCGGCGTCATATATTTTATTTCGCATTCACTTTTAGGTTAAATTTGCGCACAGATACATATCTGTCGAGCAAGTCCCAATTCGATACGGCGGCTTAAGCCTGGGCTACTGTGATTGCAATCTGAATTCACGGTCGATAACCCAGACGCAGAAATTAACATAGAACCGATGACTAAGCAATTTATGGAAATCTCGGTTTCTCAGGTAGTAGGCTTCATCCTCTATACATTCCAGTTGAGGCTTGAGTGTTGCTTTCGGAGATTTTAGATTCTTGATGCCGGGTTTATTGATGCATGCTTGCTTTACATTGAAGGATTTGTTAGGCAGTGGGCCAAATTTCACCGACGTGGAACTGATAAGAATTCTCTAATTAGGATCAAATTCACCGCCCCCTCAGTTCAAATTTCAGAGGAGGTTAAATGATAACATAAATTCATAGAAAATAAAGCACAACAAAATGAAAATATGCAGTAATCATTCTTAACTAAAGGAAAAATTATCGGAGAAAACTCCTCACTATAAAGTAAGTCTTATTACAACAAAACCACTTCAAATTCACAAGAAACTTAGGAAAATCGAGCAATAAGAGACAAAAGAGTAAATGCAAAAAACCACCGGTAAAAAAATATTTTATACAACTACTAGAACAATATACCCTAGATCAGAACAAGATTTGAAGCCCAACGGGTTTGCAAAATCTCCTCCTCTTTCCCATCCTCTCTCAATTCAACCATCAAATGGTGTTTGAGAATGACTTTTATTTTTCCTCTACTCAGCTATCTTAGAAACAGAATACAATCACAAAGTTAAAAGTACCAAAAATTTTTAGAGACACACCATCAGAAAAGCTTCCTTAACTAATTGGAAAAACACTTAAAAATGTGTCTGGCGTTCAAAAACCAAGAGGAAAACTTATGAGAAACTACCCTGGCACATGCATTCATCATGTACTGAACTATCCAAACACGTGCACTCCTTGTGCACCCATCAGGCATGATCATTCTGTGCAATATTCGCACATGCTTCCTTCTGGTGCGCATCAAGCATGGTTCAATTGTCCCACTGAAAATTGCATTCACTTGAGTAATCATTGTGCAAACATCTAACGAGCTTCCCTTGTTGCTCTAGATTCCAACACAACATGTATATTGGGTGTAGAACTCACAAGAAAATGACCCGAAATCCAACATGATTAATGTCCCAAGTAGTTGTTATTAATAGTTTGGGAACTTCGTGTACTAGGATGGGAAGTAACTTACAGTGCTGAATACGTCCAACTCTAAAGAGATGGTTATACGGTGATTATATTAAAGGCAATAAAGATGAAAATAAATGATGATCCTGTAATACGTAGCATCTATAAAACCAGTGAAGTTGGAGAGATTGTTCTTTCTGTCGACAACAAAACTTTCAAGAGATGGAAGCTTGTCTAGAACTTGCCATTTTTGGATTCATAATTTTGTGTTGATCTGATCTCTGTTTGCTTTTGACCGGCAAACTCGAGGTGTCGATAAACAGTCAAAAGGCAATGGATTACTAGCTCATCAACATTATCAGGATCCATTGAGTGGCGAAATGATTTCCTTGCTCTATATGTAGATAGATTTTCCTTTAGATAGTCTCACAATATTTTTAGTTGAGAAATTCAGGTTTTGTTTTCTTCAACATTTTCAAATGATTCAGTATCTGCAGCTTGAATGTGATGGTTTGTGGATAGCACCGGTAGCTAGAAACATTGAGTTGTGAGAAAATAAACGGAGTTTAACCAATATAAAGTATGATATCTCAGATACATATCTGTTTATCTCTTGTTGGTGCTTTTGATCTGTGTACTTCTTTTACCATATATATTTTAATTACTGGTATTTGAAGTCTGAAATGTTTATCGTATAATTTATTTGGTTGATTTTGTTTCTCAAGATTAAGGGTGAGCATTAGGATAACAGTGATATTACTCTATTATGTTTTGAAGGTTATATGTTCATACCGCAAAAAGAGCCTCTCTGCGAAGTAGATGTAAGGCTGCATACAACCCTCTTCAAACCTATCTATGCAGATCATACTCCTATAGTCATGACCATTTCACAGGTAACTTCGGATTGCTGATGATTTTTCATGTCAACCCATACCTCTAGTGACATTGGATTCATCCATCTATCTATTTTTATGTTAGCCCATTAATATAGATGGATTGATGTAACGTCAGTATGGATAGAAGCAATTTGTGATTATGACTTATGTGATCTCATTTGTTTGCCTGATAAGTAATTTGATGATCGTTGGCTGGTCGAAAAGAACCATGGATCTCTCTTGCTTTTGTTGTGTTTGTAAGATGATACTAGCTGTGCTTCTGCTACCTAGGCGCAACTAATTTTTGCTGTGGTGGTCTTAAAACGACACATCATCAAATGGTTGATTTCACTTCTTGAGGATTATTGTGCACGGTCATATCAATATTGATCTGATGCTGATTTGTTGACCATGATGAACTTAACCCCATCCCAAAAACTTAGATAAAAGGGAAGTGATTGTGTACATCTTGCAATAGCGGGTCCTATGTTGGGAACCTGCCCGTTTGAGGTCAAACTGCACACACATCTGTCTGGTTTACATCTCATACATAGATGAAAATATTTATTTCAGTGTTCCCCACTATTATATTGGTATCGACTATACCAAGAAAATGAATGGGCTTTAGATATATTGGCCGCAAATTTGTCTCTACAAAATTATAACCTTCTGGAGATATATTGATCGATATATCAAATATCACCCGAAATATCACCTATGCGGTAACATACTATAATTTTATCATGGTATTGAAAAATACTGGTATCAGAGTATGCTATATCAACAGATATGTCAAATATTTGATATTATATTCCATGATCCATTGATCGATTAGTGATTGAAGATTCACATTAATATGTTAGATTATTCTGACCAATTGCACTAACTAACCAGTGCAAATTTATCTTTATATTACCTGGTTTGTTGCAATGTTTTGAAAAGCAATTTGCTTTTAGCGTGAAGAGCAGTCTTTGAACTAACAAAATATCCTTGATCACAACTGAACTTTACGCATTAAACCCTATAACATCTATATTACAATGTAATAATTTAAATATTGTGTCAGGGTTCTTATAATTTTTGTTACTGGAGCTATGGTACTTGGTTTGATACGGGCTCCATGGCGGCTGGTTAAGGATCGACGATGAAGTGAAGGGGAAGGGGAGTTCTGGCAGAGGAGAAGGGGGTGTGTGCCAGAGAAGGAAGGGAAGAGGGAAAGAGGGAGAGGGGAAGAGGGAAACCAGAGAGAGAGAGAGAGTAAAAGAGAGTAATATTTTTCCTCCCCCTTCATTACACGCCTATCAGCATATATAAATGGGCAACGGGGAAACACGGGTAACAGGGAACGGGTAACAGGAAATGGGTAACGGGGAACGGTTAACGGGGAACAGCCAAAGGGAATAAAAGCAGAAAATGAGATCCGTTACATCCGGTTCAACTGTAGGGTGTATAGACGCGTACGTAACATGGTTCCTATGATATAATTATGCATATCAAGATATTGGCCATGGTATATGGGCAAATCTAAAAATTGAACAGAAGTTACCTCACAGAGGATCCAAGAGAGCTGGAAATATCGATAAGATGAGAATTGAAGTTTCAATTTCTCTGATTTCAAAAGAATAGACAGTAAAATTTGAAATCAACGATCTGCTTTTGTTGTTCTTTATCATAGTAGGACATTTGGATGATTCAATCTTTTAGAAAAATAATGAACTTTTTACACTATTTGTTTAGATATTAAATTTCGTAGTTAGTGTTTTGTAGTAGCTTAGATTAGGCTAGAACGTAATTAGAAAAAAAAAAAAAGGAAAATTAGAGAAAGAAATAGAGGGAATGGGGGCCGGATCATGGAAACAAGAAAAGGAAAAGAGAGGGGAGGTTTAGGGTGTCTAACGTCACAAGAAAAGTTAGGAACTCAAACTAACTTCATTCACCAATCACAAAACTGCTAATTACATGATAAGTAAAACTTTATATAGGTTGAGACTCTCCTTAGCTATTGTTACTATAATAGCCTTTAAGGGTAACCCCTCACCTTATTACTTAACAATACTCCCTACATGAGAACATTCTTGTCCTCAAGGATGGACTGAATATGGTTATTTGTGTCTTTTGTCCTAAGTAATACAACAATGAAGGATATATACAACTAATGCTAGTCTCTAACATTATGTTAATATACTAGCAAGATATGGTAACTTCCTTCTCAAATAAGATTGTGAACCAATAAGTAGATTTATCCAACCCTTGACTATAATGTTGTCATACATAGCTTGTATTAAATTCGTTAATGGAAACACAACCCTTAGCTTGCAATGTTTGAGGAAGTTGACGCTAAATTTCTATTTCCTCATTAGTTCCAGAATTCTGCCAACAGTGGTGGTATTAATTTGAAGCTGTTTGCTGTAGGGTCAGAATTGAGTCTACTGGCCTATGATGCAACCTGTTTATGTGATAGGAGTTGTCTGACAAGTTGAAATCCTGCCTTGGTAAGTTGGTGGACTGATTTGTGCTGATTTTTGCTGTTATAAAGCTTTCTGATAAATATATTCATGCTGAGGGATCTGATCTGCAAGCTCTTATTATGTCTTTGTTCGGTTCTGTTGTTCAGCTCTACTGTCCTCTATTGAGCGCATCTGTTGTGGCTGATATTTGGTCACTTGTGTTGTTTGCAAATTTCCATTGTTGGTGTAACATCTGGCAATGTAGATTGTGTGGCATTATTCTGTTGAATGTTGATTTAGTTACATTGCTGAACTGTTCTGTTGATAGACTGGCATGCTTGTTGCTTGTGGTTGTCAGCTACTGTAATTACCTTGGAAGACGGATTATTACACTGGTTAAGCCTTGTTTTGCAGTGCTAATTGAAATCTGAAGGATGATGGTGCAATGGCCGTTTGGATTACTGAATCCAGATCATATTCTGTGTAACATAACAAGGACAGGTAAGCATATGAATGGCAGAATTGGAGGTTGTTAGGCAGCATTGCCAATAAATTCTTCCATACAACATATTCCTTGGGCTTCAAGCTTCAAATGGTGCCTTGTAACCAATAATAATTGGTTTATCCATTTGTGAGTGAACATGTATGTAGGCGATACTGCCATATGGTCCAAAAGCCTCTTCTACTTATTGATCATTCCACTTATGATGATCCCAAAATGCTAAGAATTTATTTGGCATGTGAAGATCAATGAAACATTTGAGTGTGTGAAACTTGTAAATTTCAGATGACAGAAATGCAGAATATGTTTGCATAGGCAGTGTCTTTGGTAACTTAGAACCAGTATACCATAAGAATAGCTAATGTTGTGTTGTTGCATAGGCTTGGAACTGTGGTGGTATCAACAGACTTGTAATAATTCTCAACTGACTTGTCAATGTACAACAGATTATATGAATATGTTGGCTGTAATAACTGATGTCTGTTGCCCTCTCAATATCGTTGCTGAGGTAGTTGCAGTTGTCACTAAATTCAGTTGCAGGACAACTGCTAGCTGTTGCAGGAACACGTTCAAAGACTACCAGAAGCCAATGTTACCAAACACTTTTCAGTAATTCAATAATGAATCCGCAAACCCCATAAAAATAGAATGTTAATGTACAATTCTGCTGTGGATGCTTCCCTTCGGTGTTGCTGGCATTTGGAAAACGTATCCATTCAAGATCTTGAAGAAGGAAAACAGATCAGATGGAGATGTAATGCACTACTAAAATTTTTAGACAAAATTCAGATTGCAGATCATTGCTTCAAAATACAGAAACATAAATAAAGAGCAGTGTCTAATCATATGAAATGCTAATCTCACCGTGTATAGTATTGGTGGAATGAATGCTCAACTTCTGAAATACTGATACTACAATGATGAAACTAGCAGCAATAGATCAAGAACCAATTTCAAAGCTGCAACATGTGTGCATTCAATCAGGATTAGCCATATTGGTTTAAATCAGCAATTGTGGACTATTTGTGAACCCATGGAATAGTAACTCTAGATCTTAGTTTTCGTCAACCCACTCAATAATGTAGATGATATTGAATCCCAGATCCTGAAATCCCGATGCCACTAGTTTATCTTGCTGATTCGTTAGGAAAGGGGCTGAATTCAGTGTGTCAAATACCTGCTCCAAGCTTCAGGTTGTTGATTTCAAAACTTTAGAATACTTGATGCCAACTCTATATTTGCTCCCTAGTTTCAAGAAATCACCAAGGAAACCGAAGATGCTGATGCAAGACAGAACAGAACAGAACTGTTGCTAATGCAAGCTGTTGCAGGATGAAAATTTGATGAATTTTCAAATTCTCATCTTTGTATATGACATGAGAGTGTGGATCAGGAAGTAACATTCATTGGAGGCCAGTGAATCACTTGTGTTTTGGCAAGAATCAAACCAGGAGAGCTACAATTCTGTTGTTGATGATGCATATACATACTGGTGTGCTTCATATTTCAAGATTTGAGAATTTGTCACGCAGCTGTCATTTCATTCAAGAACATTAAAAAGATTGCATAATCTGAACCTCAGAACATCAAGAAAATGATCAAGAATTCCAGTATTAACCAATATCTCATGAAAACAGAAGGCTAATTAAGAAATCTACTTAGGGCAGCAGAATCAGAATTTTGAAGCCATTGTTGTAGAACCATGGAACTTGAATTCGGAATTATTAAGAATTGGAATGCACACATCTCATTTATAGAAATGAATCATAGTTTTCCAAGAAGGAACTGAGTTAGCTAAGAAAAGGGTGCTAAAATGTTTAAGAACCAAAAAATTGTCTGTGGGGGTTTTAAGAAAACTTTTGGTGGATATTTTATAATTAAGAATAAAATTTTTTAAAAAATTGGAACAAGCTCTGATACCTAATATCATATAATAGTCTAGATTAAACTATAATACTACTAGAAGAAGAAGAAAAGAGAAGATTAGAGGAAGAAATAGAAAGAATGAGGTTGGATTATAGAAATGATAAGTAAAAAAGAATGGAATTTTAAGAACTCATACTATATTCATTAATCACAAAACTATTGGCTTATATGATAAGTAAGGTTTCATATATGTTAATTTTCATCCTAACACTAGCCCTTAAAAGATAACCCCTTACCCTATTGATGTACCATCATATTATTAGTATTGGCCAACTTGATAATTTAGCATGCAAAACATTTAGATCTTGGCAAATCCAAGGTGTGAGGGTGGATTGGAGGGCTCTATCATACTAACGCATAGCAATGTCCCCTGATATGACACAAAGGAAGGTTAGAAAATATGGAACCTAAATGGCATATCAGTACACAGAATTTTTATAAGGTTCAAAATTCTAAAAATAATTGGATCATTTTATTCTATTGTATAGGTTTTATCTTATATTATGTAAAAAAAAATTTTATGAATATAACTTATAATTACCGGACCATATGATGATAACTGGTTAGATTTGATGCTTGTAAATATCTCATATTTTTTCATTATTCTTGCACTAAATATTTATTTGATCATTTTTAAATGATGATTGAGATTAAAAAGCAATATGTCTCAAGATTCGGATTATGGTATAAATTAGGAAGACATTCGACCTTCCATTGCCGGTCAAATTAGAGTAGGTCAAATCTCTATTTCTATTAACCTGAAAATTGCGCAACACAAATAATAAATAAGAGATCAGAGAATTAATAGAACTCACTCCCTAATTTATCCTCTAACATTAAAGTCAAAAATCTTTCTTAGGAAATAGAAAGGTAAAATAATATAAAGAATATAGAGTTGCATGAATACAGGGAATGTAAGAAGAGAATTGGGCTCCTGTATGCGTTTAGCAAGGAGCGGTTTAGGAAGTTGGAGGATTGGGCTCCAGTGTGCTGCACCCGGTGAGTGGCTCACTAGAGGGCACTCAACCTTATTAGGGGTGCACTCGATAAGTGACTTACTAGAAGTATATTCGGTGAGTGGCTCATTAAGAGACACTCAGTGAGTGACTCACTAAGGGGCACTTAATAAAAATGGAGATAAAGAACTATGCTAGGGAAAAAGAGCTTAATTCTTCCTAAACTCTTATATCTCACCTGAATATTGCCTCAGTTAAGGATTAATCGATCCTCTGTGTGATCGAAAGGTCTCTCCCCCTCTTCAGCCTCCTTTTTCCTCCTTTTGCTCCAAGGTCCCTCCCCCACTTCTCCTTGCGATAGTGAGAGAAATTTGTAATGCTTCATAAAAAAGGTTTTGACACCAAAACCTGCAACAGGTGTCTTGCTAATATTAGTCGTTCTGTCGTGGTGACGACTATGGCTACCATATTAGTTGTCACCTTGTGACAGTGGCGTGGTCGTGAGTGGTCTCCTTGGCGCCGAGAGGTTTCCTAATTGGTTCGTCCATCTATGTAGCCAATTGAGTTGTTGATACTTATTCCCTTGGCCCATCGTTTTCTCGACATTGATTATGTCGCTGCAGTTGTTATCAAGCCTTGACTGAGTTAGGTTGAATAAGTCTTCCTCTGGGGACTTTGGTCGTCGCTTATTGGCCCCTCGCTCTTCTTTGTGTGCTGATGATTAGGTTACTGATTAGATTGGCCTATCGTGTTATTGAACCCATTAAAAAGATAGGAATTGATTTTAGAATAAGAATTGCCCATCGCCCTCATAAAAATAAATAAAATTTCTCTACCTGTATAATCCTTTTATCATATTTATAGAACTCTTCATCACATATAAAAAACAAATCTTTAAAAACATAAAAAATTAAAAAATTATTCTCTTTGTCTATATATTAAAAATAATTATAAAATAATTGTATATAAATTATAAGGGTATTATATTTTCAATTTAAAAAAATATTTCTAAATTTTTGGTAATGGTTTTAGATTTGATTTTTCACGCAGGAAATTAAATAACGAGAAAAGTTGAGAATCAAACAACTACAGTGTTTCATATCATCTCAATCTCTGCATCAGATCTTAGAAATCAGAACATCTGGAAACAAAAACAGTTTCTCTATGCACTTCACAAAGGGAGAAAATTCAGAAAAATAAATGAAAACAGAGCAATTCATCGTCTGGTCTATGAAGTGTGAACCCTTGATAAAAGAGGACTCTTAATCTCCAAATAATCACAGCAATCACCATAATTATCATCATCTTCATCATCATCATCATCATCATCATCACCACAATTCAACCCATCATTCTCACTGTCGTCGAAATCATTCCCATCTCCGCAATCATAAACTGCAGATCCGACGATATCCATTTGATCCTCCAAGTATCTCTGCAGCAGCAGCAGCGCCATCTCCTCCTCCTCCTCCGCCTCCTCCTCCCTATTCCCTCCTATTCCCTGTCTGCCCTCCTCGCAGCGGCGCAGCCTCCCTCCATGGACATCTTCGCCGCAGAATTCGAGAGTTCTCTTACAACATCCGCGGCCGCGGAGGCAGAGGCAGAGACAGAGGTGGGCGAAGCAGAAAAGTGGGACAAAGAGGCAGAGGAAGGGGAAGATAACAGGAGAGCAAAGACAGAGAAAAAGGATCCGGGCACGTCGTGTGCGGAGCCACGATGATGTTTGGATCATGGCGATTGCTTTCTGAGGGCTATTTATTCCGAGTCTTTCTCCTTCATTTGGATGCTGTCGAACCTACTGCCTGGCGGCGGCGGCGGCGGCGGCGGGATCAAATGGCGGTGTCCCGAAAAAGCGCCGCTGTCCAACAGATAAAACGAGAGCAAGTGTATTTTCCACTTCACCACATGAGTAGTCCACTGAGATGGTTTTGTAGGTCCCGCGAACGCCTCATCGATACTTGTGATGGGATTATGGACATCACATTTCTAGCGGTGATATATTTTTTTAATATTAATTATTTATTTTTAAATAAAAAATTATAATTAATTATTTTAAAATAATTAATTTTAATTATTTTTAAAAAATTAAGTAAATTATAATCACATGAATAAAATATAATATTAAAAATAAAAAATTTAAAATATAAAATTCTGTATTAACTGAAAGACCGAATGATTGATTACTTAATATCTTATTATTTAAAATGTAAGGTTTTGTTGGCGAACTATATCCAAATAAAAACAATAATACCGATAAATATGTGATATATACAAATAATAATTACATAATCCGATATAATGCATACACATCATAAACACCCATAAAAGTCATAATATTTTTTGATTTTTTTATTTTATTTTAGTGAGGATTTTATTTTGATAGCATAAATAAAAAATACTCTAAATTATCTTAAACTCTTTTTATAATCATAATTATTTTAAGAGAGATTATACTAGATTTTATGTTTATAATTGGCCCGTGACTCATTACCTAAGATTTTGGGGTTAAGAGATATTTAACATATGTAAATAAGTAATATAATTTGTGAATCAACATTTTAGTGACTGACCCTTGAGTTAGGGCAATTAGTAGGATTCTACAATTATTATTTATGTATTAGTTCATCTACAACGATAAGTTGAATGACTAACAAGAAATTTAAAAAAAAATTAAGCAATATATTACAACTATGTGGCCATAATCAACCAATTATCAACTTTAAAAGACTGAAATAAAAGATATCCAGATATACCTGTGCGAGAAATTGTCTACCCATAGCTATCATTTATCAACTCTAATATTGTTAGATTAATTTCCAAGTATCATAAATTCTCCTCCCAAGACTTGTTATAATAATTCACACATCAAAATACAATGATTATTGATAATGCCAATAGCTTTTATATATTTGGTTATAATATTTCCATGATCTATATACTAAATTTCCGATTCTAAACAAATCTTAAAGGCTGCACAAAAGCATACATCCCTTTTCTCTTAAAGGAAGCATGTTACTTAGAACAATGGAATTACGTGTCCACTCTAAAAACTAACTCAAAGAAGACCTCCTTTCCAAGGGAGACCCGATCAAAAAACTAAGGTAGCCTTAGTTCCACCCTTGGAAAGCTTCCACAGATCCTCCTTCTCATTTCCTCAAAGAGGTGGAAGAAGCTCCCAAGAATAGTTTTCAGAAAACGAGAGAAATATTAAACCGAAAAGTCTAACCCATTTTATACGAAAGTTTTTCAAGGTCCAAAAACATTTTGATATTTGGTGTTTTTCTTTTTAAGTATTATTGACTTAGGTACTATAAATTGCCTCCCGAAAGATCATAATCACCCGCTTATAACATTCATCCGCTCGCGACCCTCACCCCCGTAATAGTAAAGTCTTATGTCACAACCAATTATCAACTTTAATTGAATACAGAAATAGATATACCGTAAATTGTCTACTTATAGCTATCATTTATCAACTCTAATATTGTTAGATTAATTAAGTATCATAAATTCTCTTTAGCTTGTTATAATAATTACACATCAAAATACGATGATTATTGAGCTCTCAATAGCTTTTATATATTTGGTTATAATATTTCCATGGTCTATATACTAAATTTGGCTAAACAAATCTTATACAAAACCATACATTTTTTTTTCTTAAACATGTTACTTAGACAATGAAATTAGTGTCCTGTCTAAGAACAAACTCAAAGAGGCCATACCCAAGCTAAGGTAGATTAGTTCCACCCTTGGACACTACACATATAATTTTACCCATTTTAACAAGCAAAGAAAGAGAAAATGAGAGAAATATTAAGAAAAGTCTAAATTTTATACGAAAGTCAGTCCAAACTATTTTGATATTTGGTGTTTTTCTTTTTTGAAGTATTATTGCTTAGGTACTATAAATTGGAAAGCATAATCAAAGCTTATAACATTAATAATATTAATAGTAAAGTCTTATGTCCTATTAAATGGTATCTGTAACGTCCCCGAGCAACCCGCCTGTAAATATTATTCGCTTTAGACCGGAGAAACTTCACGGCGTCCCAAGCCAACACACGGCCCACACAATTTTGTTCCTGGTAGGCAAAGTCCACCGCCCCAAAAACGCGTCTCTCTAGAGTGGTGCAGTGGCGGCACAGCGTGGCAAGATATTATCCTCTTTGACCTAAGAGAACTTTCCGGCGTCTCCAACCATACACAGGCCTCAAGGTTTTTTTCCTAGCGAACCTCCACAAGCTCCCAAGACACGTCTATAAGGGAAAGTTCTCCACATCATTATAAAAGTATAATTCGTTCACCTCCCCATCTGATGTGAGACATCACAATCCACCCCCCTTAGGAAGCCCAGTGTCCACGCTGGCCCACCGAACCAGGCCCCAACTCTGATACTATTTGTAACGTTTCCGAGCAACCTGCCTGTAGATATTGTCTGCTTTGGGTCGAGGGAATTTCAAGGCTTCCCAAGCCAACACGCGCCCTGCACGGTTTTATTTCGCCCCAAAACGTATTCCCAGTGGGCGCAGGCGGCACAACATGGGCAGCGAGATATTGTCTCTTTTGACTGAGAGAACTTCCCCCTCACCATACATGACACATGCCTCAAGGTTTTCCCCGACGAACCCCCACAAGCTCCTGGACACGCCTACTGAGAAAAGGGCTAGTGCCTCTATATCCTTATAAAAGACGCCGTTCGCTCACCTCCTCATCCGATGGGACACCACAAAGATCACATAATTTTGTTTTATCATTTTACTTAATTTTGTGTACCATTATTCAAATATTTAAGTATTTTAAATTATTTTTATCATATTATTTCATGTAATGTAATTGAAGACTACTTAGATTTTTTGACCCTTGCTATTATAAATTATTTTTTGCCAGCTTCTTAAAATATTTTTGGAGGTTTTTTTTATTTTAATAAAAGCTAAATTAAAATTTTTTATTTAAAAAATTCATAGCAACTTATAAAAAAGGTTAGATCATATTTTGGAAATTTTTTTTTTATAATAAGATCAAATTAAAAATTTTTAAAATATTATTTTAAAAAAATAATTAAAATAGATAGAATAAATAGGTGTGCACCCTTGGATTTGCACATTTATTAAATTTTTACCTTATTTTTCCAATCAAATATGGGTTAGGGTTTATTTATTTATTGGTAAAAATATATATATATGTACCTGAACTGTAACTTGTTGACAAAATCCATACCAAGTTACCAAATTGTAAAGGAATTTTAACCGTATTATTTAAAATAAATAAATAAATAATAAAAACTAAATAATTATTTAAATTTTTTAATATAATTTTTGTTATTTGTTCATCAATTTCTAATTTTAACCGCATCAGAACAATGACTGAAAGTTACTGTTTTTAATGGGCGTGCAGGATTTCCGTCTTCCATGAAAGCCATTGTGGGAGCAGAACGAATTGAAAGATTGATTTTTTGTATTCAGTCGCCGACTGAGCTCCACTCGCACGCAGTACTTGGTCCTAGGGTTCCCATTCTCTCTGTCCCAAAGAGACCCATCCGTCTCCCTCCTGCTTCTTGGTTGCTGCAGGAATCGTCAGAAATGGAGGGCGCTGTGCAGTTTGTCGGTGCCGGTCTAGTACCTCACCGCGCAGGCCTATCTTCTCTCCTCTGGAAACTCTTACGCTCTCTATTTAATGAAAATGAAAATGCAATTTGTTTTTGTTTGGTTGGTTTATTTAGAGAAATGAGGGGGATTATGCGGAGACGATCTGCTTGGTTGCTTGTGTTGTTCTATTGGGAGAGAGAGAGAGAGAGAGAGCAAGAGAGAGGGAGGGATTTCAGGCCTTTCAAATGGTGGATCGCCTTTCATCTTACTTCTGACCTCTCTCTTTTCTAGCTGGACAGAAGTCACAGAACCCTCATTCTCATCTGAAAGAGCTTTCAGCTATGACTGTGGTCTCCTTCAATGAACAAGCTTCTCTCTCTCTCTCTCTCTCTCTCTCTCTCTCAGCATCCCTTTTCCTCTTTTGGGCTCTTTTTAGCATAAAATTGGTACTCTCTCTCTCTCAGTGGATATGAAACTTAGGTATTTATGTTTTCTTGTGTATGGGGTTACTAATAGTCTTGTTGGGTTTCTGGTCTTGAGATGAGGAAGGAATAATAATTTCCAGTGCTTCGATTTGGGTTCAATGTCGATGTGAAGAAATCTGCTGAGTAATATTTAAGTATTTCTTTATGGGTAATCTGATTTGTTGCTTTCATTGACTTCTATCCTATCTTTGTTGTGTAATTGAAATTCTGGCGATAAATTTTCCAAATCTTTTTGTCAGTTTGAAGATAAATTTAACATTGTTTAGACTTGGGGCAAAAAGAAAAATGCCAATTGATGAGTACCTTGAAAATCGATTCAACCTGGACCCTTTAACGACCTATATCCGAGCATAATTCAAAGCCTTGAACCATTTTTTCTGCACACCACAAACAAAAATAAGAGGTTATAGGAGCTCTCGGAGATTTCTCTCAGAGGACCCCTCCAATGCTCAAGTTAGGTAAATATTTGAAATATTAGATAAAATAAATAGAATGTATTTATATAGTAAGGAAGAGAATTTATTGGGTCTTGTACATCGAACGGGAAGATTAAGACTTATTTAAGCCATGTTGTCATTTGAGGAGATAGGAATGTCTTATCATCGGTGCCCCTCAGCCTTTTGAGGCTTCTCTTGGCCTTGTATACTGGCCTATTTGGACCTTAGATCTGTATTAGGCCTATTTAGGCCTTAAATCTGGTCTGGTTTAGCTTGAGTGGCTCACTGTAACCGATGTCAAAACAAACACAGTGCAGTCACCGTAGCAACAGTCAGCTGCGACCTTATCTGGTTGGAGGATTTGGTAGCGGAGTTTGAGTGGGTTTCGGTGACCAGTGGAGGGACCATCCAGCAGCTGCTGGCGCTAAATTTGGGGAGGATGGGCACCGCTGCAGCTACAGGTATGACCAACACAAGTTGGGTGACAGCTGTGGTTTGCGAGGCAGCGATGGTTCTGGGTGCAGGCCTGGCCAAGGTCCAGGCAGGTAGCTGGAGGCGCAGGCACGGCTAATGCACAAAATTGGGAGACAGCCGAGAGAATGTCAAGCTTGGGCTCAAGTCTGGCCATAATCCAGGCGGGAGGATGGGCACCATCCCGCGGCGGCGGGGGGCATGAATCCCTGGCAAAGTAGCAGCTGATGCCGACAAGTGCCATCTAGCAGCGGCATACACAATTCAAGCAGCAACAGCCACAGCGATGGTGACAATGGCGGTCTCAGTGTTCTTGGTGCAGGGTGGTGGCGGCCGACACAGCTTAGCATCTGCCTAGCCTCTCTCCCCCCTCTTCATTATTTTGGCTCCTCTCCATTTCTTCCACTTTCTCATCCTTTAAACAGAGAAGCACTCCTAACGGTAAAGTAGTATTCTATTTTTGGACGGGCACTGCCGCTAAAGCCTCCTGATTGATCCAACTGCATGAGGATTCCTAATTGACAGGTAACATAGACCAGCGCCAAGTGGAACCCTGCAAGCAGCCTTAGCTGCGAGGTACCTAGCTCCCACATCGCCTGATGCCAAGTGTCTAGGCAGGTGTCCCCTATTGACCCATTTATTTTGGACCTGACTATTCAGGTCCTTAATTTTTTCCTATTTGGGTTATGTTTTCCTAGCTAGGTCTTCCATTTCTTCCTAGCTGGGTTAGTTATCGTGAACCCACTTCAGTAGAATCCAATACTGATTATAATAAATCCTCTTATTTCCCCAAATTAATTGATGAGTAATCTCCATTTTATTCGTTAACCCTTTCGCTTTTTCTTTTTGTTGAATTTCCCCAGATGAAAAGTTGCAACTTAGTGTTCTCTTATGGTTTCCATTAGTTCGACAGAAATCATTTGTTCCCTCTTTCCCGTGGAAGGTTGAATGCCGTGGGGAGAAAATGGGTTTCATCGATGGCCGTTCATAAAGTTACGTGGGAAGGAATTAGAGAAGAAAATCGACCCATATAATGTTTCTTCCAGTAATTTTACTTCTCAAAGAGATGACACAAAATACCCTCCTCTTATCTCAGGAAAGGATACGACAGTTGAAGTTGTATCCTGCATAAGTGGAAGCCATGGATTTACTTCAACAGAGGAGAATAAACTACGGGCAATAGCCGTGGTGGGAAATTGGATCCCATTGACGTGGCAGAGGTCATTATCTCAAGCCTGATTATCCATCATCCTGATGCGGGTTTTTCTTCTATGGAAACGATTTATCCAACACAAAAGAGTGATGTTAACTCGGGGAGATGGCCAAGACTTCAAAAAAAGAAAGATTTCAAGTTCAGAACAGAGCCATTGTCGTTCAACAATTCTGATGTAATGCTCTCTGGTTATTCTCAAATTGAGAGACAGAAGAGATATCACGGGATGCAGAATCGTGCAAAACGGGCACAATTAGCAGTACGGGCAGATTGATCAGCAATGCTTCCTAATGCAGAATCCAAGCAATTAGATGTCTCACAGGACCTCCCATTCGTCCTCCATTATTGGCGGGAGCAATGAAACATTTGCGATCAGCTCAGTTGACTCAGTGGATCAACAGAGAGCTGATAACCAAAGAAACTACAGAGCTGATGACATCATCCTTTGAACTGCTATGCTCGGAGAAGACTCAACAATCACCAGAAAGAGGTCCAAAATCGGACCTTCGGGTGCTGGAGTTGTCTCAGATAGCTTAGAAATCAGACCATTCAGCTGCCATTAGCGAGAGTCCATGACTCCTCGAATTCAATATGAATGAGAATATCAGGCGAAGTAAAGCTGCCTACCCACCTCAACAGTCGATTGCAGAATCTGTTTCTTCATATCATGAGATAAGTGATGCATCAGAGCCAATAGCGGTGGTGGCTAAGATCAGGGTTCCTATTGGCTTACCCACGACATCCTTACAATTTGATGGGCAGCCAGGTTGGTGGATACCTGCTGCTGCTGCAGTAAGTGTCTTCCGGCCACCTGAAATCAAAACTTCTGGTCGAAATAAAGGAACTTCCATCAGTCATGACAGCACAAGTTGCAGAGGAATTGACCTCAATATTGCCATTGCAGCAGAAACCACTTCTAAACACTCAGAAAGAGTCACCCATGACCTAAATTGCTGGGGCAAAGGTGACGGTGATAATCTCCCAGAATCTCTAATCCAGCGTTTTGATTTGAATGATGAATTATCAGCTGTCTCAAAACCTTATCTCGGTTGATGTAGAAACTTCTTCGGAAAGAGCTTCAAGTAGAACGAATTATGATAACTCAACTAGGCCTACGGGTCGGGTTGATTTGAGTTCCATCCTACCCCGACCTTGAGTCTGGGTCACTCATTGTGTGTTTACTTGAGCTCTACTGATGCAAGCAGGAATTTTCACAGGTACAAATCACTGCCAATCGCCTTCCATGTATTCTTCCACCTCTTATCACACATACGGGTCAGAATCGGGCTACTACAGCCCCTCGAATACCTGGGAATCTACAACGTGTGGACAACGTTCAATGAACAAATTTGATTGGTCATATTGCCTTGAAATCGGGTTTTGTTCTATGTAGCAAGGTAACTATTAAGTTTTAATTCACGTATTTATGAATTTCACATCCAATAACATATATCTAGTGGCACGGATCGACAAAGACATTAGGTGAAGGTCACACAAAGTTTGTATAAAGGTTTGCCGATCGACGGGGTTTGCAAAGAGTTCACGCAACGTTTTGGGATGAAATAGGCGCACCTATTATGCGTCCAATGGGCTCTAGTGTGCCAATTCCAGTGGGACAAGCATCCGAATGGTACATGTGTGTGAATTGTCCATAAAGATTACCCCCGATGCACATGAGGGGCGCACATACATCGACATTGATATAAAGTGTCCTGATATGATTTTGGGGTTTATAAAATACAGAACTTCTTCAGTTTTTTTTAGCACCAACACAAAGAAAACAAGAGGAAGAGAAAAAAAGGGAAAAAGAAGAAGATCCGCTCATTTGTTTGAGTTTTGAATCGTATTCTATTATTTACTGACTTTATATATATTATTCTTATTGTTAATAATAATATTTTATCAGTTATTTTTTCTAATTTATATTCTTCGTTAATTGGATTTTTTATTATAATATATTATTTTCTTGTGCTATTGAAAGTTTTTGTAGCCAAATTCATTATATAGTAGATTTTTTAAAATTTATAATTCTGTGATTTTTTTTTAGTTTTTAATTGAATTTTCTATGTAAAATGTTATATTTTATTATTATTATTATTTTATTATTACGTATTATCGTATTGATTCTTGATCGGTCCAAATAAAAAATTTTAAAATGATCATTTTAGATATTAGTTTTCCGTCTTATTATTGCATTGATAAAATATCCACGTGTTGTCTATGTCTATTGAGTAACGATTGAGGCTTTCGTACTATTTGACGTATGTTATAGTTCTTCTACTTCAAGATTTTACTGGACTTTCTGAATTTATTATATTTACTTGTATATTTATTTATATTAAAATTAATATTTTAAATATAAAAATAGTAAAAATTAAAACAATATCAAACTCATAATTAATTTTGTCAAATTCAATACAATTAAATATATTATTAAGTATATAAATAATATAAATATAATGTTGTGAAAATGGCTTCTAGTTTATATATTTGTATGCATGAGTCAAATAAGGCATTTTTGGCTGGGGTGTGACAGGGTACTTTGGTTGTTGGCGCTTGCTTTTGCTATTAATTTTTCGTAATTGCTTAAGTACCCTCTTACATTTCTTTTTTATTTTTTTTTATTTTTTATTTTTCCTTTTATTTTTGACATTTTTCTTTCTTTTTTTTAATATATTTTTGTATTGATCAACAAATACCTTCACTATACTTTTATTTTTTTTCCCTTTTTTTAATATTTTAGGAAAAGAATTAAAGCTTTTTGTTTAATATAATTTAGTTGGGTCCTTAAAATGTATGAATTCCTAGGTACCGTTTCTAGTTTGATATTACTTTTCTTTTAATATATAATAATAGAATTTAATTTTTTTTAATTGTTATATCAACTGAAACAAGTGTTATCCCTAATTAAGATTTAAAATTATTATATTATAAATCCTGGATTATTTGGGCTCTATTGTAAATCTTTATATTATACTGGCCATCCGTAAAATTAAACAAAAATTATTAATCATACCATATCAAATGATTTTACAATTCGTTTAATGTGTATAAAAAAAATTAGATTATCATATAAATTAATTAAAATAATAAACATTTACAATTATTAATGATAGTAACCCTTGGATGGAGATGTTTTCCCATCGCTAGTAATATCTACTTTCAATAAGATTGATGGGTACACTAATAATGGGTTGGCCCAAATGAAGGTCAACGGAAGCCCAAAAAGCGCGGCCAACATTTTTGACGGCCCATAAGAAGGCGAGCCTGTGTTCTGAAAGTCGAAGACGGCTAACTTCAACGCTGACCATCTGCGGTCAACTTACTACACAAACGGCCAACTCAACGTTGACCAGGTTTGACGGGCTTTTGTTTTACAAGAGCGATTTAACCTATTCTATTATGGCCTACAGCCTATCAACCGATTGCCACCGCTTCTCCCTTCGTTCTCTACGGGGCGCGCCAACACACATCGACGGTTAACTCAGACGTTGACCGCCCCCTCCCTATACGTTGGGCCCAAATAAGGCTCTTCTACAGTAATGGGCCTGACTCACTCAGGCCCATAGCCCATCTGGAGGCTGACGACGGATACCTTTCATAATGGCGGCCGACACGGACGCAGACGGTCAACCCGAGCGTTGACTGTCCGCGCTTTGCACGTTGGGCACCAAGAAGCCTTTTAACAGTAACGGGCCTGACCCATTTAGGCCTACGAATCGTCAAAAGGTCAACAATAGCTCTCGAGGATACTCCACGATCCCACTGGCACCAAAAATATATCTTTGGTAATATCAAGGCCCCACATAAGGAAGGCACCAGATTTCTCCAAATCTTTGCCAACCCAGGATTTCCAACGGTAGCATGCACAGAAGGAAGGTGCCCAACTTGGAAAGCGGTTGGCCGCCTCAAAAGGAAAAAATCCTCCACAATTGGGCAACAAACATCAGCCTCCAAAAGGAAGGCCAGCAGCAGATCATATGAACGATCACTCCTTCCAAAGAAGAAGGATTATCGTCTTTGCCATAAAATAGGCCCTAGATTCACCATCCGGGGCATGCTTTCATTGAGGCTCTCACTCAGGCTCTCATTCAGACTGGAAAAAAATCCTAAGTGCTCTAAGAAACAGGCTCTGGTTCCCTGCAGCCAGACTCTAACA
This sequence comes from Nepenthes gracilis, assembly GCA_033239525.1. NCBI lineage: Eukaryota > Viridiplantae > Streptophyta > Magnoliopsida > Caryophyllales > Nepenthaceae > Nepenthes > Nepenthes gracilis. Next base: position 12,028,929 of record BSYO01000024.1, read on the forward strand.
AACACAATTAAACTCCAAGGCAACGAACGAGTCCCTAGAGCCGTTCTTTGCCTTCCCACCATCCAGATACGAGAAGGGCCTTGCGTCTCTTTGACATCTGGAACAAAACACTCTCTTTCCTACTCCCATTGCTCTCTCTACTTTCAGTTCCTTCCATTGAAGGCTGTTTTACTGACTTGAGCGTCGAAGAGTTTTCGGTGGGGTTACATCCCGCCGTTAACGCTGACCTCTTGTTCGTTTTAGTGGTGTGCAGGATTCGTACTCGGTGAACGGAGCCGGTTCAAACCATCCAGAAGAATCTGAATCTGTTCGAAGTCGGATCCAGGTACGCATCAAAGATATTTTAAATTCTGCAAATGGGAATGCATATTTCTTTAAGATCCATTCCATAGCATGAAATTTGAAATTAAAATTACAAACAAAATTTTATAATAATAATAATTATTATTATCATTGGTCATAATATTTACATTTAAATTATTAATTTTTATTAATTCTGACTTGATGGATCTGTCACCTATGGGTTGACCCGAATATTAAGGCTCACGATGAAAAGGCTACCAGGAAGTCCTGGTCTAGGAAAGGGCCTGTAAATAGAAAGGGCAGACTCAGAATCTGAGTAGTGTCCTGGCTGACCGAGTTAATCCAATCAAGACGACATTCGATTCTCTTCCCAAACGTTAAAATAATTTACCATAATCGGTCAAAATTGCATGATAAGTATTCCAGAATATTCACCCCACGTATGTACGATTGTTCTTAGAATGACAATCACCATAATCACGGCCATGAGATAGCCTTGAAGAAGGAAAGGATAACTGCCTGCGGCCAGGATAAGCAAGACAAGTATCCACAATCGCGTAATCATTCCCGAAAAGGGAACTATCATCGACAACCACCTGTGATTATCTACACAGTTCAATATTCCCGAGTGAGATGGCTGTTCAGCCTTGATGCTCAAGTTAGGGTGAACCGCCTCCATCACCTATAAACACCTCCTTTCCTCGATAAATAAAGGAGGGGTTTTTGGTGACGAAAGAGCCTAAAACAAAGAGAGAAACCCAAAGAGAGGAAGCGACGAAGATTATAGGTGATTCACATCCACGATTCCATAGAAAGACGAATAGTTCCCCAACGCTCTTGAGGCCATGGACTCCCAGTGCGATTCCTCTTTCTCCCTCTCTCAAGTCGCTTTCTGTTGAGCACGTCCGTTGGAGCCAAGTCTTCCACCAGCCCTTCATGGCAACCACCATTGGTGAACTCGTCAAAGGTTCGTATAACCAGAAATTAGAGAAGAAATTACGTGGAGGTTTCTCCATCTTTCTTTTCCCCTAAGCCGCCCTATGATCGTGTATATCTGTAAGTCGTCCCTCAATCGTGCGCATCTCTCTAAACCGTCTATCGGCCAAGCACACCCAAAAGTCATCCCTCAATTGGGCACACCTCTAAAATGTCTCCCCGTCGGATGCATAAAATACTCAATCCCCAGAAAGAATGTATCCGTGCACTCTCTTACATCATCATATTTTTCTATTCTCTTAAAAAGACTATTAATTTGAGTATCGAATGATAAATTGGGAAACAAGTTCCACAAATTTTCTGACATCTTATTTTTAATTGTGTTATATAGTGTCCAGACTTAAAGAGATGGAGACCGGGTCGGCTCTAATTCAACACGACATGAAAGATCGAGTAGTTTTCTAACCCATATAATAACTCAAATCCAGAAATATATCATGACTATTAAATAAAGTTACAGGAAATTTAGTTAGCTAGCGAATGCCTTGTGTTGAATAATTTTACCTATAGTAGTCATTGACGATCACCGATCTAATGAGAATGCCTTTGTCAATTACCGACCATCAAAGCCTTCAACTTTGTTGCCTATTCCCCACAAATGATACCTTTTGGCCATCAATGTCATTTGCCGATGTTGGTCACTAATTATTAATGTCTCCAATCCGATTGCTAGATGGCATGTCCCACCCCCACCCCCACCCTCACCCTCCTAGTAGTTGCTAATGGGTCGACCATCGTTGTAATATTCATATTGTAGATCACCGGTCATTGATGTCCCCAATCATGCCAGCAGTCGCTGACTAGCAGCATTATAAATTAATCACTAAATAGAAAATTAGCGTGTTAAATAATAATCAATGATAAATATGAACATTTTTTTACTTTGAATTATCACAACTATTTTAAAATATTATTACCGTAAATAATCATAAATATCTATTATTGTTAATTGATATGTACGATAATCTATATTTACTTATAACTTTAAATATAGTAAATATTAGGAGCAGAAGTTATTTTTTTAAAAGAGTTCATATAAATATATGAAAAATAATTTTTAAAAAATATATTTTCTGCAAAAAGTAAAATTTAAAAAATATATTTTCGGCCTGTCCCCCTTATTAGATCTCTCCCTTTTTAAATAAAAAGGCTATTTTCTTTTGAATAAGGCAAATCATCTTATCAGCTGCAGGTTAACAAGTGCATTTTCTTATCTAATGTTTATTTATTATTGTTGTTATATTTATTAGAATAGTATAAATGTATCATTATCTCTAATTTATTTACAATAATGTTTTTATATTTTTCTTCAAATTCTTTCTATTTATTTGTAAAAACATTGTAAGAAATTATATATAAAATTATTGAGTCCTCGAATCCTAATCTCAACATGGACGAGGACCCAAAAGTAGAGTAATACTAATACAGTTTGTAAGTAGTAGGGAGAGATAGAGATAATGACGTGTTACGTTTTTATGTGAAAAATTTTCTTCTAAATGATTGAAAAAAAATTACGGGACTTTTAGTTTGAGAATGATCCTACTATTCAAGTATTTGAATACAAATGGTGGAGAACAAAGCGTATGGTGAATCTCAAGAATCACTCTTACAAACACGTGTTATCTTCGTTGAAAGTGTAAGTAGCCTGCCTTTTCTTTCTCTATGAACGTAAAATGCAAGTGAAGTCCAATTCGACCCCTTGGTAGGTATACTAGTAAATGCTTATATAGTGGGTAGAACCTTCCCATGTTGAGCAACTACGTGGAGGTGGTGTGTGCAGTGGAGCCTGCCACTAACTTTATAAATTTATATTATCGTGTTAGAAAGGTTACGTACATGCAGACTGATTTTGTGAAACGTCTCTTCTATAGTGATCACGCTTACTCTGTAGGCTATCATTCCCTGTGGAGATTACATGTTATAGAGAGTACACGTGCCTTTGTAAACGCCATCATTCTGAGTTGACGTCTTTGGTTGTCCTAAGCTCCCTTTCAGCGCTCGTGCCATTTGAAGCTTTTCACAGTCCGCATCCTTGGTGAAGGCTTTGACCCTCATTAAGTTTGCGGGTGTTTAGTGGCAGATGTCCTCGATCTTCAACTTAGGATTTGCTCATCAGTAAGTCTTCGGGCTTTGGAGCCATACCCTCAGTGCTATGTTTTCAGGATTTTATTGGAGTCGTTAGTCTTTTATGGAGTCATTGAGTCTCCAAAATTAAGTCAGCCTCTCGGACTAATTCGACACTTTGGACTTATTGGGCTGTGGATCCGAGTTTTTGGGCTTCTTGGGCTAATTTAACCTCTTAAACTAAATCAGTTTTGTAGACTCTTTGAAACATGGGCCCATTTCGTAAAAATGGACTCCTTGATTGAGTTTTGGGAATCCACTGCCCATCAAAAATATCTTTTTAATAATATTATCATTGTTATTATTTTATCTCTTGCTTCTTGTTTTCGTATCCTTTTAAGACGAGAAATATTAGCCATACCGAGAAATTTGCAACGACGCCGAAGGTAAGCAGTCTGCGCAGGAGAGAGAGAGAGGGGGGTGAGGATGATGAGAAATGGCACTGGACGATTAAGAGGAATTCATAATGTCAATTTTGCAACGACAGCCAACCCGAACTCCCGCCGGTTCGTCAGGTTTCCGACGAAATGCTTATCGGACTTCAACGATTACGCCACTTTAGGTCTCACTCCGTTTTCTTCAAAAGCCGATGTCAGACATGCCTACAAGAGATTGGCTTTGAAGGTTTGCCGTCATAGTTTTGTGGATGCCTCCTGTTCCCTCCTCTCTCTCCAAAATTTCTAAAAATTTGAATGGTTGCAGTATCATCCAGATGTGATCAGAGCTGACGATGGTGCCAGAAAGCACGAAATGTTTCGGGAAATCAAGTCGGCCTACGAGGTAAATTGTTTCGTTGTTGTTGTTTATGCTTTTTCCTGTTTCTTCATTCTCTCATTCGGGGGATTGAATTAATTGAGTTCATTTTCCAATGATTTCGATGGTTTGTTCGCTTTGAATGCGGGAAGGGGACGCAATTAAATTCGATCTTATGATAATTCAAAAATTGGGGAAAAAATGGTATCATCATTAGATTTTTCAAGTTTTTGGGCTGATCGGATTCGTAGGGTAGTGAAATTGCAGAAACTGGAATTGTAATTTTTTTTTGGTTTGATTTGAAGTCTTAGACAACTTCACCTGTCATGGAGATCTCTCATGATCTTCCTAATTTAAAGGCAATTTGGAAGAATTTCTTCAAAAATTTAAGAAGAGAGGGAAAAAAAAAAAAACTGCCTTCAAACTTAAAAGGCAAAGAATAAATCTCTGATGAATTGTGAATTGTGAGTTCAAAGTGATGTTTTCAGGAAAGAAGACTATTTACCATCCTGTTGAGTAAGTCAAGTCTTGAGAGGTTTTTTTTATGATGGTTTTATTTATTTTTTCTAAATTTGTGGTGGTTGAGTTATATTCTTATATTATAAATGATAATGGCTTGATTTTTATCCTTCCTTACTTTTAAAATAATACCCACTTGTTACGTGCTGAGTCCCCGGTTATCATACGGATTATTGAGCCTTTGGATTCCTCGTCGTCTGGAGGCGGTTGCGAGCGGGTCCGATCTCTGTCACTGTGAACCTAGGCCCTGCACAATATAACTAACAAATAGGAGGTCAGAGGCCCAACGGAATTTCTCCTACCGAAAAATACTCTGACATTTAACTCGGTAATTTCCCACAATGAACGGAAATGGGCGCACGCTTAGAGGTGCGCAGAAATATGCTGCAAATGCGTAGGGAATGCGTGGACGTAGGAATGGGAGATTAATGAACGGGTAATGGGAGGTTTGGCTCCCAGAATGTATTGCAGCGGGTGGCTAACTCTCGAAGGTTGAGAAGGTCTGATCTGGAAGATGGTTTTTGGAGTTTAACTCGCGTGATGTATAGTCAATTATTCATGATCCAATCAATCCCCCTCCCTGTAGAAGGATATGGATTTTATAGGCCCCTTGGTTGGGGGCTTTGGACGCGAGAATCCCCGTTGCAAGGGTTTGTTGGTCGCTGATTGTTGTCGGTGGTCGTCAGTGTGTCGGTTGTCATCTTGCGGTGGCAGGTAGACCGACAGGCGCTGCCGATCACGCTTGGTCTACCCCTCGCGCTGGGATTGGTCGGAGGATTGTAGGCAGCGGCGCCAGTCGCGGCTGGCAGCGCTGACTCTCTCCCCATTTGCTCCTTTCTTTTGCGCAACCACTGTCTCTCGACAGCCGCATTAATGGGCCGCAGATGTCGTTCATTGGCTGCGAGTATGGGCCGCCACGTAAGTCACTCTGGAGCACGAGGCTGAATTCTTCGTTTGGACCGTTGCTCCATGGGTTAGGCTTCGCACCCCTTTGGACTTTTATACTGGACCCAACACTAGCCCCCCATACCTGGGCCGATTTGTGGTCGCGGCCTGGCATATCCTCCTGGGTCTAGTTTACGATCGCTGCACTTCCCTCGAGATGCGCCAATGCTTGTCGTCTTCCCACTTCGCGCTTTCCCTATGCAGTTGTGCAAGTTTTTTTAGCGCCGCAGTGATTTGGTGCCTTGAATGGAAGGATTCGCACGCCTGAGGTTGCGTCGGATTCGAGGGCTTTCTTGTTCTATGAAAGACGTCCACTAGATAGTGTGGCCCATTAGATGTTGAGAGGGCGCCAACTTGCCCATAAATAGGAGGGCCCTTCGACCGGTGTGGCTCATCTCTCGGCTGAATCTTGGCTCGCCCCACCTCTAATGGGAGTCCACGAAGGAATCGGATGGCCTAGCTAGAGATCTGAAACTCTTGACAAAGACTGCCTTCATGCCCGTACCGTGGGTGATTCTTCATACTAATGAGGGTGGCTCGACCACTCTGCTGTCGTCACGTGCCTCCTCCCATGGAGCGACGTCTTCCAGTGTGCAGTGGGACCGTGACAGAGCCATCCCGCGAGGCTTCACCACCAGTGTGGCGCGTCGCTCACGGTCTCTATTTCACTTGGACTACTGTGCGCTCTCTCTAGAGGGGAGGTGAAGGGCAGAGCCTCCAATATGGGAGTGTAGACCCATGGAGTCCTTCCCGGAGGCTCCTGCCACGGGTGTCAGTTCTGCCTCGATGGATAACATTGGGTTTGTCTCCCACGGGAGGCTAACCGACACCCAGCTTCTCCCAGTGCTCGGGCTTGTTGGGTTGCCAGTGGCAGGGTCGTGGCAATCTTATGCAGATCACGTTCTCCAGCGTGCTCGAAGCGCCCGGGGCAGTCGCCTAGGGGCCTAGGCCCCTTGCCATATTTTCTTCATCTTTCTTATACTTTTGTTGCTACAAATTTTATATTTTGTAAAGCAAGCCTTGATTAATAAAAAAAGTAGTTCTTCATCTCTATTCTCCTGTCTTGTAACATGCCTCTTTTCTTATCGACTACTTTTCAGATGACCCTACATGGTCAGTTTGCCTTTCGTGTCGCTTCGTGCTCCATTCCGCGCGTCTGAGCATCTTCGTATGCTTGCGGTCCGTCCTGCTGGTCTCATCCCTCGAATCTCACTGTAGATCGTCGACGGGGGGGACGTGGCAGGAGGAGACCTTTGGCGGCTGACACTGCAAAAGTTTAATCGCCACAGGTGGATGTCACATCTGCCTGGCCATCTGGCACATTAAATGCGTGGGAAACCACGGGGTGCTACGCCGTAATGATGCACCCTGGAAAGGCTCAAAGTTTTAAAGATCTGCCACGTGGATAGCGCCCGTTGGCTTTCTACTGGCATGCTTTGTCTTCAAAGCGCTACCATTTTAGTTGGAGAACTCTACTTATTCAAACGTGAGAGTTCCCTCCAAGGTTGCGTGTTCTGTTGCCCCTTTTACGGTGTGAAGCTTCACATTGCCCTTGAGCCCCTTTCTCCTATTTCTTTTTGTATTGCGGTTTCGATGGAAAAGTCATCCTCATTATCCGGGTCAGAATCTTCTTTCGAAGAGCTTGAGATTGGGACCCACGCCTCAGGGATCCCTGGTGCGGCTACGGTTAGCATAGCGGCAGTGGAGGAATATCATTCGAAGGCCACCGTTGTGAGCCCAATGCAATTTTTGAGGTTGCCTCTAGGCTTTGAGAGGGAGGGAATGTTTGTCTCCTCGCGGGGTTGTAGGCCAAGGAGGGCGGATCCTTTGTTTCATCGAGTTGCTAGGGTTGTCGAAGGCATTAAAGCCAGGGTGCCAAGTTGCAATCGAGAGATAGAGCAGTTGAGGGCTCGCTCCGCACACTTTGAGGAGGTGTGGGTTGAATTAGAAGCGATGGTGTCCAGGCTTGTCGGTGCTAACGTGCGGGCTCAAGCCCACATATTGGTTCTCTAGGAGGAGCTTGAGCGATTGTGGCTATAGTTTCGAGAGGAGGTCGCGCGGATGGGAACTGAGTTGAGGTCGAGATTCTCACCGGAGGAGTTCGGTCTCGCACTGGAAAGAAACTCTCAGAACGACATCCGTCTCAACTGGAAACTAGTCTCGCTAGAGGATCCAGACTTTCGCATCGGTATCTTAGACTCTCGAAACTCTAGTGCCCTGACATGCATAAACCTGTTAGAGTATCTCGCTCCAGATCCTTCAGGGCCGAAGGGGGTCATTAGTTGTACCTTGCGGCCGTAGGCTGCTGTAAAAAAGAATCATTAATGATTATTATAATAAAATTCAATACTTAGTTACTCCACTTATTTTCCATTGCTTGTTGTATTCGGTTGGACTGCTTTCTTTCTTGTGTGCCCGTCTTGGAAGTCCCACCACCGCCGTCCTTGGCGATCAGGATTCCCGCATTAAATGCAGGTGTGACAGCGGGGATTTGCTGATACGATATCGATCTGCAGTCTAACAAGAGGTCATGATTGGCCGTTGCTTGGGTCCCATGACGCTCCTGCTGGGCCTGCACGTGGCCTGGCCACTCAACGGAGGCATCGTTTCGGTTTTCCCGTGCGCTGGTGCCCCGCTATCTATTTAAGCAGTGTGTCAGCGAAATTCTTTCCTCTTTGTGCCTTTTCATACCGCAACTTATCCCAGAGTGAGAGAGAGAGATGGCCAAGAAGAGAGAATCTGCTTTTTCCTCTCGGGTTTCTAAGTCAGGCTGCCACGGGGTAGACAACACAGGTTCCGTCCTGACGATGAATGCCATCACTGCTCTGATGGTGGACTATGGGATCTCCAGTGATTGGGCTTATCGTGCTCCTGGCTTCGCTAGTAGAGCCAATGCCCCTCCAGATGGCTTCATGACCATTTACGAGCACCATCTGAGAGGGGGGGTTTCACGACCCCATGCCATGCACTCTATACGCTCTGGTCGAGGTATTGGGTGTTCCTGCGGCGAGGCTTCATCCCAATGCTGTTCGTTACCTGGTTTCACTTTGTATCTTCTCTCGTCTTCACACCGGTGTGTTCAATGCGAAGGCGGTGAGGATGATCTTTCGTTTCACGGAGTCAGAAGATTGGATCGCTATGTCTCCAAGAACCGGTTTCCATTTCAACGGGACCAATCCCGACTCGGTGAAAAACTGGAAGGTACGCTTCTTCTTCTTGCAAGAGCCTTCTGATTCAGAGCTCTCGCGTGAGTGGGGTCTCATCCCATAATACTTTCACGGGAAGACGTCCTCGGAGGACACTAAGGATTCAGCGGAGTTGGTCGCTGCTATCAACTCCGAGATGGCAACATTCTCTATCCAAAGCTACTACCTGACGCCCCTTATGTTTGAGGCCGCTAGATGGGGGTCTTCGTCCGGCTAGGGCGCCGCTTGCCCCTCGAAGAAAAAGCCCGGGAGTGGCGTAATCCCTAAGCTATTAGGAGAAGACGCTGAGGAGAGTTGCTCACTACCGGAGTTGTTCTCAGATGAGGAGGAGGTTGAGGCCTCGCTGAAGAGGTTGAGAGAGGTCAGAGGTATCTCCACCCGGAGGTCACAGAGGTTGGTCGCAGGGTCCACCACAGGGGTTCGGAGCCCAGTCCTGGAAGCAACGACAAGCGTTGAGCCACGGGAGCGAGCTACCGAACCCATTCCAATTCCCGTCGTAGCATTGGTTGAGTATGGTGTTCCTGCGATGGAGCTTTATTCTGGTGATGGGCCTTCTGCAGGTTCCTTTGCTGATTTGAGGCCGCCGGAGATGATCGTTAGGAGTGCTCCAACGACGAAGGGCGGCGCATTAGTTTCTAAGGAGCCGGAGGGATCGGGCTCTCCGGGGCTAGCACCAATTCTTGTCGGACCGTCACAGCTTGCTGGACCGTTCCTGGAGGCAGGCATCCAGGAGGATGCTCCCGTGGGGTTAGAGGTCAAAGTCGCGTGGGAGGCCAGCCTGCCCGGTGCTGAGTTGACTTTAGAGACTGTTGCGGTAGGGGCAACTCAGGAGCTAGAGCCCCCAAGCGTTCCTTCGTATCCCGTGGCTCCAGGCCATTCAAGCACTGCAGAGGTCGCGGCTAAACATGGGGAGCCCTCAGGCTTATCCGCATTAGGAGACTTGGCTTGTCGTGCGGACGTAACTTTTGCTTAGGTATAATCTTCTTGAACTGAACATTTATCTGCAGTTTGGAGTTCTGAGAATTTCTGGCCTTCTTCCTTCCCACGCAGGTTCCTGGGGAGGTCGACTCTCTCGATGAGCTGGCTGCTCAACTGCACAAGAACTTTCATCGCGGGTAGGAGATTGTCCAGCGTATGAGGGTTAAGGCCATTCTCTCTGAGAGGAGAGCGAACGGCTGCAGGGAGAGAACGGGTAAGTGTAGGAGGAAATCAGGCGGTTGAAGGAGGACCGTGGTCAGCTAGGACAGGAAGCCATATATGTCTACGGCAGGAGGTTGAGTAGCTCAAGGAGATGATCACTACTCTTGAGGACGGCAACTCCCGCCTATTCGGAGATCTGAGGGCACGGTTTACTCCGTCAGAGGTGAACCTTGTTTTGCAGACCAGGTTCTGGGACAGAATCCTCCTGTGCCGTAGGATTGCATCGCTTGTCCTTCCCAACATTCTGGGAGGTATCTTTCATCCAGGCAACTCGGGGGTCCGCGACAGGTCTCATCTAAGGAATTTCCTTGAGGAGGCTAGTCCATCAGAGTCTCGGGAATAACTTTACTTATATATGCCACTTCCTTATTTTTCCGCCACTTGTCAGTTCTTTGTATAGATGAACGAGAAGTAGTACCTCTTTCTGTTGTGTTTAATGCCTTCAAGTGTAACTTTAGAGATAATATCACATGTTTAACGGTTAAGCTTGTAAAGCTATTGTCACAAAGGCCCCAATATGGCACTTTCTTACGCGTACTTGTCCTTCGTCAGAGGATATCGTCGCATCTCGCGCGTTTAATGAGAAGCTCGATTCAGCAGAGTGGATGTCGTCGCAAGTCCCATGGAGCCACGCCAAGGGCCAGTTGGGTTTTCAGGCCATAGCAGTTGAACTCCGGGTCTAGGCCTTTTCACACGCGGTACCTGCATTAGGTGCTCCACTCTCGCTTAGGACGTCGCTGCTATCCGGTGTACAGTCCTAGCCCACAACCATTGTAGACTGAGGGTGCCCTCTTCTTCGGGAGAAGGTCGCCGCACGTCTACGATTCTTGCCCCCTAAGATTTTGGTAAACGTAAGTTAGGAAACTTCAAAAGTCACCAGGCTTTTAGTTTTGACCGCCTGGGTCATTTGGTTCTGAACCATGGTCCTCTGGGCTGCACGGGCCCTATGGTGCAAAGCTGTGATTTGGTGGCGACTACTTTCGGGTTGTTCGGTGCGAAGCCAAATTATTGGGCCACTTGGGGCCTTTTCGACGTGGAGTTGAAGTCTAGATGTGTTTGCTTGACGCATGGTTGAGGCTCGGACGAGACCGCTAGTGGGCCACTTAGCGTGAGGCCATGGTTGTAGAGCCGCTTCGGGCCACTCGACACGGGGTCGAGGTTTTGAGGTAGTCGTTTTTGGGCCGCTTGGCACGGGGGCAAGGTTTAGTTTTACGGACGGACAATAGTCCTGCGAACTTAGGGGCAGTATAGGTCGTTTTGCTTTTGTAATGTCATACATGCAAACACTCATATGAATGAATACACAAGATAACAAGAATGATAAATTTTATTAGATGAAAACACAATGCATATACATGCATTCCTCAAGGTGTGCGTGTATGCCTTACCTGGGCCAATGCTGCGTTACTGGTAATATTTTCTCATGTTGGCGGTGTTCCAAGTCTGTGGGACCAGTTTGTCATTCTGGGTGTGTAGTTTGTACGCTCCGCTCCGGAGTATTGCAGGGACGAGGAATGGCCCCTCGCAGTCAAGGGAGAGTTTGTTTCTGCTCGCGGCTTTTCCCGCAGCCTCTATGCTACGGAGAACCAAGTCTCCAACCTCAAGCAGGTGCGCCTTCACCCGCTTGTTGTAGTATCGCGCAATATGCTGCTAGTAGTCCACAGTCCTTAGGTGGGCCGCGTCTCGAACCTTTGGGAGCAACTCGAGGCATTCTCTGAGTCTTTGAGAATTCATGACTGGATCGAAACATTCGACCCGCAGGTAGGGTGACCCCACTTCAACGGGGACTATGGCTTCAGCCCCGTAGTAGAGACTGAAGGGTGTCTCTCTCGTTGGTTATTGCAGGGTTGTTCGATACGACCAGAGTAGGAAGGTAGTTAGTCGACTCACGAGCCCCCTGCATCTTCCAGTTTGGTCTTCAATCCTGCAACAGCGTGCGGTTAGTGACTTCGACTTGCCCGTTTGCCTGAGGGTATGCCACAGATGTATGTACCAGCTTGATGCGCATACTTGCACAATATTTGGTGAACTATTTGTCGGTGAATTGGGTTCCGTTGTCTGTCACTACGACATCAGGAATCCCAAAGCGGCAGACGATATTTTGACAGAGGAACTCCGTCGCGTTCTGTTCGTTGATTCAAGCCAGATGGATTGCTTCTACTCACTTTGTAAAGTAGTCAATGCCGACGATAAGGAATTTTCTCTGTTCGGAAGCCAGAGGTAGCAGTCCGAGAATGTTGAGTCCTCATTGTGCAAACGGCCATAGGGACTGAAGGCTGTGCAGCTCCGTATGAGGAAGGTGCGCCATAAATTCGTAGACCTGACAACTTTCGCATTTCCTCATGAATTCTAGGGCGTCTCGTTTTATCGTGGGCCAGAAAAGTCATTGCCGCATGATCTTGAATGCGAGGTTCTTCCCCCAACATGCGAGCCATATATACTAAGGTGAGTTTCGCTTAGGGCGTACTTAGCCTCCCCAGGGGTCAAGCATTTTAGATAATGAGTGGAATATCCTCGTCTGTATAACTTCCTATCGAGGATTGTTATTAGAATAATAAGTCAGTCTAATGTTAGATCATTATTTAGATGAAACAATCAAATGGAAACACGGCGCATGAAACTTTTAATAAGTTTCAGATATCAATTGGACCGGACCACTTTTGGTATATCATAACTGGTCTTGTCTTAATTTGCATTTTATATGAAATCATTTTTACTTTTTTAGATGTATTTTATATGATAAAATTATATAATTGATAATATATTGGGATATGTTACTTTTATATGAGTCTATACCCATGTTTATTTCATTATATTAGAAAAAAGTCCATTTGAACTTTAGAAATTCTATACCCATGTTTATAGTTAGACTTGAAATGAGTTTTATGTGTGATGGGCCATTCTTTTGCTTTATTTGAGATTATTTATTTGCAGAGATTGATGCAAAGATTTGAGGAGGAAGAAGAGTTGCAGATGATGATGGAATATGATGAATACGATGAGTGGGATGAATGGATGGGATTTGAAGGAGGGATTCCTTCTACTTCCAATTTCTTCTAGCTTTGTTTTGTTTCAAGATCAACCTTCACTTCCTTGGTAAAAATATTTATAGGTATTAATTTTTTTTTAAAAAATATCTTTAAATAATATAATATGTATTTATATATTTATTTTTATACACGATATATCGATAAAATTTCATATCATTTAAAAATTAAAAAAAAATATATATATAGATGATATTTCATTAATATGATCCGTTTATCTTATATACATTTGTATATTGCTCTAATGAAATCCTCAAGTTAAAGGCCTTAGTTATGCCTCTTTATACGGTCCATTGATTTTTTTTTTAATTTTTAATGTGTTTATTTAAAAATATATATTTATGTAAAAATACCTAAAGATATATAATATTCTAAAAGTTATAATATTTTTGATAATATATTACATAAGTGTATATTTTAACGAATAATTTTTATATAAAAGTTATTAATCTCCTAAAAATATAATTTATTAAAATAATATTTTAAAACTTATTGCTTATTTAGAATATAAATATATATTTTGAAAAAAAATTATAATCTGGGACGGGATAAACTAAATTGGATATTTTTATCTGTAATTTTATCTAATTTAAAAAATAATAATTAGGTCTATTTTTATAATTATATTCATTCATAATGTTTTTATATTGAATTTTACATAATCTTGTGTTAAACAAGATAAATAAATAAATATAGCTTTTCTTAGTTTAAGTATAATTAATTTTATATATTTTGACCCACTATAGTTTTCTATGTTAATTTGGATGCCAAACGCAACTGTAATTTTTAATAACGAACTTAATTATAGTTAATCTTATAATTAATTTATAAGATTAATTAATTGGCAACCTAGACCTGAATAAAATTATAATTAGAAATTAGGATATAAGTTAGATTAAAAAATTATATTTTAACCCTTAATTTGCAAATTCTTTTTTATAGACTGATTCTCATTCGACTGAGTGGGATTTGATCATTTATTTTTTAATAAATTATTATAATTTAATTATTTTTAAATAATTAAATTTAATTAATTTTTAAATTTATAAAAAAAATTAATTATTTATTTTTTTAAAAAACAAATTATAAATTCTCAAAGTTTTCTTGTTTTAAACTATTTTGTGAGTATTTTTGGCAGGGGATGAAACTTGTACAGCCATTTTCAAACTTGGGAGCAAGCGACCATTGTTGTTCAACGCCAAGCTTTCGTTCCCTATCCTGTCTCCCTTCTCCCCTCACCCCTCTCTTTTTGACAAACTTTCGTCGAATTGAAATAACCGCCGAAACATATGGCTGATGCGCCGATTCAAATTATCGACAACGACGACGGCGTACGCTTATCTCTCTTCCCATCAGAGCCTACGAACTTTCTTATACTCTCTGATCGAACTCATCGCTCTCTCTCTTAATCTACAGGAATTCGATTGGGAAGAAGCTGTACAACAAATCGAGGTCGCTTGCCGAAATACGTTACCGTCCATTTCTTGTAACCCACCGCCTCCTCCTCCAGCGCTTTGGAGAGAGACTAAATTCAGTAATAAATGTCACAAGACTTGCCGCCAATCGACGCTCGAAAAATTTGTTACTTGCAATGGGAGTTCAAAGTCATTATCGGAGATGCAAATCGATAAGGGTAGGGATGAAGAGAGTAGGATTGAAGCCAAAGAAAGGGTTCTCTATGTTGGCATTGATCCTGAAGCTGCAAAAACTTGGATTTATCCAGGTTCGAGTGTCATCTCTCCTTCTCTATCATCTTTCCTCTCTCCATATATTGAAACTGAGTTTGTAGAGTGTCCCAATTTTGAACTTTTGAGATGGGTTTTGTTCATTCTTGAAATAATGGGTAAATATCCATGTGTTACCATTTGGGAGTGTTGTTTGGGTTCTTGGATAGCATGCGTTTTCTTTATTCTGTAAAACTGTTATTTCTAAGTCGAATTTTATTGTTTTCTGTTTATCTGAATATCACTTTGTTCCTCATTTCCTTTAACACTGAAATTGTCTTTAGTCATCATACTGGCATGTGGCTTTGGTATACAATAAGGTCGTGTTTGGTTTTCCTCTCGTGTCCTATTTTTCTCTGTCTCTTTATAGTTTTTATTTTTTGTTGGAGAAGAGGTGATCTTTGGAGCTTCTTGTTTAAATAATGCAGTATGTACAAAATCATCTAATAATTTCGCATTATAATGTTTGATCTTTTGACAGCTAATGTCCCATGCCGTGACTATCAATTAACTATAACCAAGACAGCTCTATTTTCAAATACATTGGTGGCTCTACCAACTGGACTCGGGAAAACTCTTATAGCTGCTGTTGTTATGTATAACTACTTCAGATGGTTTCCTGAAGGTATTTTTATATGCTATTCTGTTACTTGAACCCTACCTATTGCTACCTGCTAGGAAGCACATATGCTTCATCTGGGGTAGTGAACTGGTGTCAGACACATAATTGACATCAACACGTTCCAGACAATCTAGGACACATGTTGGACACAGCTCGGAATTTTTATTTTGTTTGGATGCTTTGGGGAGACGTCAGGGGCCCATATTTTTGGTTATTTTTTTAATTTTTCAAATCGAAAATATGCCTAGTTTTGTGCTATTTATAAAAAAAAAATTCAAAACATTGTCTCTTGTTGGGGAAACTAAAATCAAGGTGAGGGAAATCAAGGGAGTTCAGAGTAGTGTTTTTGGTATATTTTTCCCTAACCTAGAAAAATAGAGGGGGAGATAGATCTTACTCTCTATGATTAGGGAACATATAAATATCTAGAGTATCCTTTTGGTTTAGGGCACTATTGAACACCTACACGCTGTGACTATTTTTCAATTTAATATGGATGTGTTGGGGACACATTCAGACAAGTTCAAAGAAGATGACATGTTTTGGCTATTTTTCAATTTTTTAAACAAAAATTGGATTATTTAATAAACTTAGTTTTGCGATAATTAGCAAAATATCCTAAACGTAATCTCTTGTTTTAGAGAACTTTGAATCCATTATTTAGATATATTTATTGCAAAACATACTGAAGATTGTGGTGTTCTAAGATTCTTCCAACTTGAAACTACAAAGTGAGAGATTGAAAAGTATTTTTGGTGGTTATTTTCCCTTGCCTAGGAAGAATAGAAAGAGGGAGAAATATCTTATAGTCTGCAAAAATGCCATTTGCATGGTTAGGGTGTTTTGGGAGTCTATTTAGCGAATCAATTAGCATACTTATAAGAAACTATAGCGTTTGGTTAATTTGTCTATAGTGTGTCATATCCAATTTGTTAGAAAAATTATCCGCCGCCACATCCATGTGGTTTCCATGTCTTGTGTCCATTGTCCGTGCTTCCTAAGCTACATGTCCAAGGAGCTGCTTCATAAGTATGAGAGTTCCAGTTGAGCGGCATATCTTTAATT
The DNA here is from genome assembly GCA_033239525.1 of Nepenthes gracilis. Lineage (NCBI taxonomy): Eukaryota > Viridiplantae > Streptophyta > Magnoliopsida > Caryophyllales > Nepenthaceae > Nepenthes > Nepenthes gracilis. Next base: position 12,045,433 of record BSYO01000024.1, read on the forward strand.
GGGATTCCATCTCCTCCAGTTCTTCGTTTTTTTGGACAAAAGTTATGCTTTCTTGGGTTCACCAAGCATGCCGGACTTATTTCGATTTGCATAATTTCTATTTCATTTCTACTAGAATATGTTGAGCTGTTGCCCACAAAGATTCCATGCTTTAAATTATAATGACAGGTAAGATAGTTTTTGCTGCTCCTTCACGACCACTAGTAATGCAACAAATAGAAGCTTGCCATAACATTGTGGGTATACCACAAGTAAGATGCCTTTTCTGTTCTTCCATGTTATGGTTCCCTCATATTTGAATTCAGCAGAATCATTTCACTACACAAGCTTGAGACAAATTTTGAGGATTGTTGAATGAAACTGAGTGCAGGAATGGACAATTGATATGACAGGTCAGACAAGTCCTACAAAAAGAGCACTCTTGTGGAAATCTAAAAGAGTATTCTTTGTTACTCCACAAGTGCTTGAGAAAGATATTCAATCTGGTAGACTGTCTAAACTCTACTGCTGATATATGTTGGCTGAACTCAAATGCATGGATGACAATTCTATTAACTTGTCATTACTTAGTATGGCTTCCAGGAACATACTTGTCAAGTTGCATAGCATACATGGTCACACCTCTCTTCATGGTCAGAAATTGCATATATTTAGAATGATTCACATCAAAGAGCATGAAATGAAATGATAATTTCCTTACAATTAATGGGTCTCTGTAAAAATAGACAATATGATATGGCTATATCTGTTGAAATTGTATGGCTGTTGGTGTTTCCTTAATTCACGGCAAAACTGAAGAAAAGACAATGAACCATGTCTACTCCAGTGTTAACAGTGAGGCTTAATATACACTGTCGAAGAGCATGTGTGGAACTGTTGGAGTTTCAGGTTATGCATTGATATTTATGAAAGTCCAGCATTTTTGAGGTGACATCGTAACATTCCTTTTCACTACCATGCAGATTTACAAAAATTGGCTAGTGCATTGGGAACTCATGCAACTTTCTTTGATGTTTATTCAAATTGCATCCGTATTCACTACCATGTCTTCTTGCTCAATTTTCACAGTTAAAAGTTGCCTGAAAAATGTTAAATCCTTAAAAGATAACCTGAAACATCATATTCAGCTCTTAAAATTTTGTAAATGGAGCATTTTACTTATTAATTTTTCAGAGAGGTTGGAGATCTTTTTTAGATTGATTTTTCTTTCTGCTGTGCTGTCTTTTCTCTGTGTTGAGGACTCCATGTCTTCTTAAAATCTTTCATCATCCCTTTATTTTTACAACAAGAGATTCACACTTCTTATTTTGGTGTGATTGCCACAATATTGTTTGGTTGCTGTTTTAACTAATGTTCACAATCTTCTTCCCTTCAGGAATATGCTTGGTAAAATATCTGGTTTGTTTGGTAATTGATGAGGCTCATCGTGCAATGGGGAACTATTCCTACTGCATGGCTGTTCGCAAGGTTAATTTGATTTTCCACTACTTCCTTAAAGTTAGTCTGCATTTGGTTCAGGATGTTTCTTTCACATCGTATCATAATTCTAAAATGCTGGTGATGCTGCTGCTTATTAGCAGTTGATGGCTGTTCCAGTGCAGCTGAGAATATTAGCTTTGACCGCTACTCCTGGATGTAAGTAACTAATCAACCACTTCTACTCAATTTATTTAAGCTTCTGGACTTGGGGGTGACTTTCATTTTCAGCAAAGCACCAGACAATCCAGCATGTCATTGATAACTTGCACATATCGATACTTGAATATCGTAGTGAAAGTGACCATGATGTTAGCCCTTACGTTCATGACAGGAAGATTGAATTATTGGAGGTAGATAGATCACCTTGTTGTCCATGGTCTACATGACTCATGAGGTTAGATCTCACGTTTAACAGCTTGCTTTTGATATTTCTAGGTTCCCATGGGCCAAAATGCTATAGCGGTAAATAATCTGCTTTTGGATGTCATACGTCCAATTGCAGCGAGGCTCTGCACAATGGGTCTCCTCCAGAACAGAGACTTTCAGACAGTATGACCCTTATGCCCACTCTTTTCTCTCTTTTCTACCTCTTTGCTCTTCTTTCCTGTTGATACTTTCATATGAGCTTTTCTGTCTGACTCCACCTTATGGCAGATACTTCGGTTATATTTCCATTTGTTTATAGCTATAGCCAGGCAATTTCATATAACGCAATACATGTTTATTAATGTGACATTATCTCTGTCTTATGTTGGAATTTTGTCCTAGATTACTTTCTTGCAAATTTGTGTTTGTACTTTATTTTATGACAGATCCAGTATGGCTAACATACTGTAACAGAATCAATAAATCTTGAGCAATATGGAACATATTAGAAAATCAAAGTTCATCTGACATTGTACATTCCTGGAATCTATGCAATAAGTGCAGATTAATCATCAATGTAATGGGACGCATAGTGATTGTAGTATTTTGCATTTATGATGTGTACTCGGATACCTGAATTTATGCTCAGAATTGTGCTTTTTTTTTCCCCCCAGAAACCTCCTTTTGCAGTGTAAAGAAGATCACCTTATCTTGCATTTGTGTGATCTGAATATATTTTGTTGAAATGGTTCCCTCATCTTTCTGAGCCAAAGTGCATTTTTTTTTTCACTAAATTATGCCCTTTAATTCAAGTATCACGTGTCTCCTATAACTCTGTTGGTCTCTCTTCTCTGTTTTCCGTTGCAGAACTTATCTTTTATTTTTGACAGCTCAGCCCATATGATTTACTAAATTCAAGGGACCAATTTCGTCAAGCACCACCACAAGAACTTTCCCATTTGAAGTATGGTGAAGTAGAAGGCTATTTTGGTGTTCTCATCACACTTTACCATATTCGTAAACTACTATCAAGCCATGGAATAAGGCCAGCTTATGAGATGCTTGAAGAAAAGCTAAAGCAAGGGTATGTTTATGTGAACTCACAATTTCATCCATCTTGTGACTATTGCAGTCTACACACCAGATAAAAGTCTGTAGAACATTAAGAAATGTGCTTGTCGTTGACTGGGTCTTCCCAAATCTGATAGTAGGATTCAAAATATGCAAATTGCAAGTGAAATTTCAAAGGCTTTGGTATTAATGTTCTAGTGTAGTCTTTCATTGAAATTTTTACTAGTTTTAGTGCTCTTCATTTTATTTGGCATTTTAGGCCTATTTATTAGGTTATTTAAGGGTGAACTTGGATGCAACTCTATTCTGGCATGGAGATAATAGATTCAGATCATATGTAGCATATATTTGACTCTAGTCAGGCTTAGTGACGAAGCCTCAGGCACTGCACTGGGATACCTTTGTATTCTATTAGGGTAATAAGGTTTTGAGTTGTTATTAGCCGGCGTTTAAGGTGTTTGAACTAACTTGTTACAGGTCTTTTGCAAGACTTATGAGCAGAAATGAAGTTATTCAGAAAGCAAAGCTCATAATGCAGGAAAACTTGTCCCATGGTGCACTAAGTCCCAAGTTCTCAAAAATGATTGAAATATTAGTTGATCATTTCAGTATGTATCTCTACGCTTTGTCACTCGCCTTTATTCAGGTGTCAACTGCAACTTGATAGCAGTTTCTATTGTCAAGATATCAACTCGCATATTTGTCCTTTTTATTTCCCTTTTTCTGGCATATTCTAGTAGGGTACTTGATGGGGTTGATATCTTCTTTCTTTCCTAAGAAAGGCATGGCAGAGATGGTTCATTCACATTGGCGTTCTCCCTCCCTCATTTTATACTTGGTGATTCTTGATAAAAAGAAATTATTTGTCTGTTTTTCTGTCTTGCAGCTTGGGTGTGGCTGATCAAACATAGCTTTATTTCATGCATTTTACTTATTATGCACTTCTACTCTTACTCCATGTAGGATACTGATCAAATATATAGAGAAAAATTGAAAGAAAAAAGCAGGGCAACTATTTAATTAATTATGAGAGTTTTTTTTCAGAAAAAATAATGGTTAGGTTTAGTATCAGTGCAAATATAAATATAGGCCACAACATGCACTATGACCATTACAATACAGTCATGAAGACCCTTCTGTTTTGTTGACGATACGCTCGCATCACAACAATGCGGAGATTAAAAGTATGCATGTGAATATCAGCAAGTGGTTGTTTTCTTGCAAGTGACAACAGAATATGTTGGTGCAGGAACCAATAATCCGCAGAACTCAAGGGTAATCATCTTCTCAAATTTTAGGGGAAGTGTCAGGTGAATTAAGATCTATATAAAAAAAAAATTTCTAGACAAAAATGTTACATTGCATGTGTTCTTATTTTGTTGCATGCTTTTCTCTTTCTTTCACTGGATGCTTCTGCATTTGAAAATTTGGATATTCCCTCTTAACATGATGTGTATAATTCATGCAGGGACATAATGGAAGCATTATCACATGTTGGGGATTCAATAAAAGCTGCGCAGTTTGTTGGTCAAAGCTCAGGTTTGCTCTCATATTTCACCCTCTTTTTTCGGCATTGGTCACCACTGTCAATGGCCTTTTACTATGGCTCTCTACCTTCCATGACATTTTTTTGACGGGTGGCCACCAGCAAGGATTGTAGGATACAAATATTTTGCAAGCTTGCCATTGAAAGCTATTTCATAGGGAAATATATCTAAACGTGCTGCCTTACAGGAAAAACAACGAAAGGACAGACACAAAAGGTTCAACAAGCTGTTTTAGAGGTGACAAATCTATCTACTTGATTGGCTTTCATCTAAAAAGCATGGATATCGACATGGGACATAGAAACGATGCAGACATATTGAAAATTTATTTTTCTAGATATGAGGAGACAATACATTGGAACATATTAACTAAAGTTTATAGTTTATTTATAAATATGAAAATATAATTAATCAATAATACAATTTTGTACTAAATTACCAATGAAAATGTATGTTTTTTGTTTCATCATCCTAAAAAATTTCATAGGAAGGACACTATGTAAGTAAAATAATATAAAAAAGTTATCTTATACACTTCATATAATGCAAAAAAGAAAGAAGACAACAAGAGCTTAGGTTTTGAATTATATCAAAATTACCGAATGGCTCCAATTTTTTGTAGTTTATATTAAGTATTCTATTTTTAGATATTAGAAATAGACTAACTTGGTTGAAACGTGCCGGAGTCAAGAAAAATAATAAAATATTTCAACACGAGTGGAACACTCTGCACTCTAACGTAGGAGATGCGCTGGTGCTTCTTAGCCGCCATGACTTTAGAGTGATGCTGTTTACCATTATATTTTTGGTGCAGAAATTTCGGAGTGGTGGATACAATGTTATTGTTGCTACATCAATTGGTGAAGAAGGACTAGATATTATGGAAGTTGATCTTGTGATATGTTTTGATGCAAATATCTCACCTTTAAGGATGATTCAACGAATGGGGAGGACCGGTAGGAAGCATGATGGACGAGTTGATATCCTTCCATCTAATATTCATTGGAGTTTTTCTCCCAAAAGTTTTGAAGTAACCGTATTTGATTTCCTTTTATTATTCAAACCATATGATATGTGTTGCTCACGACTCATTCTAGTGTGGGTGTTCACGGTTTGGATGACCAAACCATGAAATTTTCTTTTTAACTCAAACCGGTGAAACTGGTTCGGTAAAATTGGAACTATAGCTGAATTATTTCGACTGGTTAACTGATTCATCAATTCAGGTGTATTCTGATTAACCGATTTGTAAATGATATAATATTTCTAATAAAATTATAAAAATATAATACATAAAATTTATAATTTTAAAATGCAAATTTATTATATTAATATAAATTGCAATTTTTGAATAATAATTTAGCAACTAAATGTCAACAATGTAAGTTTCATGCAGCCACATTCATCTTTCCTTAGTTCAAATGGCTTTTGAATCTCTACCACTCAATTTATCGTCATTATCAGTAAGATTATGCTTCCTTGTTGAGCAAAGCCTTTCTACAGATAACAAAATAAGACATTTTTACTAAGTTAAAACTTTTTAATTTTTTACTTTTGGACATATATAAATTTATGAATAGTTTAGGTAACTGTGAATTTGAAAATTGGTAACTTGAAACTGAACCAAAACCCAAATAAAAAAAAATATATATTCCAACTTGAAACCAACCGAGCAGTTTGGTTATCCTAGCTTTCAGTTTGATTTTAACAGTTTCGGTTTGAGTTATCTGGCCAACAGGTTTTTTGAACACCTCTACATTCTACTCTTGTGATTCTTGACAAGCATTACTAGTTTTAGCTTGTGAAGGTACAGAGTTAAAGGGTTACATGAGAAAGCAAGCAACCAGCAAGGCTGTGAGGAAGCAAATGCGAAATGGGGGAATGAACAGCTTCACTTTTCATTCTAGTCCAAGGATGGTAAATGAAATCACATTGTAATTAGATTAGGCTATGAAGTAATCTCTCTTTCATGACTTCTCTTCTTTCATATATCTACCATAGGTTCCTCATATTTATAAACCAGAACTGCAATGTTTGGAACTATCAATCAAACAGTTTGTTCCTCGTGGGAGAAAAGTGAAGGACGGTTGCATTGATGCACCAAAAGTTATAGAGAAACTTGCTGATGCTGAAGCTGTTCTGTTGGCAAAGTATTTTGAGGCTGAGGAAAATGCTTGGAAGCCATCTCTTATTGCTTTTCCTAGGTTCCAGGAGCTTCCCTCCACAGTACATAGAGTAATGCACTCATCTAGAACAGGATTTCTGATTGACGTGCTGCAATTTCTGAAAGTTGGGAGTTCTGAACAACATATCAAAAGTAGAAAAGGTATTTCATTACTCTTGTCCTGAAAATGAAATTTGGAATTGCCAAAAGCATTGTTCATGAAGGGTGGAATTGCTGGTTCTTCCCTTCTTCCTGCCTCTCTTCCAAGGCTGAGCTTAACCCAAGTCTTGGCTAAGAACGGCGGTGATCTTACTATTAGCTTCTGTTAATACTTCTGCGATAGTAGACAGATTTACTTCCTATATTTATATTGACTATAGACATCAAATGTTGTCGCAGAATCACCTGATTCCATCAATTCAGCCGATGTGGAAAAGAAAATACCAAACACGGTCTCCATTCCAATGAGTGAAGAGAAGTGTAGCATGCTAGATTGTCCTGACGAAGTTTTGACGTCTGCATGTATAGAAAAGTATGTCAGGCCATATTCCCTGACAAAGTAACAAATTCCGAGGGCACCACTTCATGTTTGGCCATTAGTAAGAAGAGCAATTTGCCTTTGGAAGCTCTCCCTCTTCACTCCTACCTGTTTGGGTCAGAGGTTGCTTCTGTTGATAGCCATGGAAGGGTTTTAGTTGCCCAGGTTCCCATTCTGGATCTTAAAGAGATTTTATATTCTAAGAGTCTGTGTGCGAGCAATACTACATTGCTAGACTGCTCAAAATGTGTTGATTGTGATCCTAAGAGCTTCAGTGGAAATGAAGGATTATGTATGCAGGTAAATTTTGTTGCAGCTCTGGGTGCTTCCAACCGTGATAGGTGCAAAAGCACTGACGCAGGCCACAGATCTGAATTCTGTGCTGATGCCCGGACAGCGGAAATGTTAGAAACGGCTGATAACGATGAAAATATTCTCCAAAGGCCTCTTTCCGAGGAAAAACACCCTTGTCAAAGAATTGACTGTGGTGGGTCACCAAATAACTTGGTACATAGATCACCAATGTTGCATGCCGAGTGCAATGACGACATTGAGCTTAGTCCTCGGCTAACTAGTTTCATCAGACGTGGATGTGTTCCAGAGTCTCCACTAAATAACATTGGTTAGTACTATTGTCAAGTAGCGCACTTTATATTTTTATTGTTCTCGACATTCAGTTTCCCAATCATTTTACCAGCATCATCCGGTGAATCTTAGCTATCTGCCTCTGTGAGCAATGAAACTGTTGTCTTAGGAAGATGAATAGGAATTCTTGACATCGGAAGCAATTCTTAGGAGTAAAACAGCAAGATTTTCCTAAACTTGAACTGATTCAGTCTAAAGATTTCCTGAAGTTCTATTGATACTCTGCAGGTTTGTCAAATGGTGAAGGGAGGGATCAGATGTCTGTTGCAGAGCCTACTCTTCTTACCAAATTGTGTGCAGAACGGCTCACAAGCACATCAGGTTTTGACCAAAAAGAGGCTAATGCAACCAATGATCCTCACTTAAGTGATGTCGGGAACTCTCCTGTAAAGGCTAAAGCTCTCACTCCTGTACATAAGGCAGCTAAAATTGCCTTTAAAACTGGAAATATACCCAATCCCTTTGCTGGCCTAGAAATTCAGACTACCTTAGGAAATTTATCAAATGATAGCTATGGCAAAGATTGGCATATGGGTTTGGCGGAAAAATCTGAAACTGTTGAAGTGACATGCAAGTTTAAAAGGCTACGGAAGATTGGGGACTCTGTCAAAGGCAAGCTTAGTGTTGCAGTTCCTAATTTGATCAAGCCCAGGAAAGGTATTAAACAATTTGTTATGAAATGTGTTCTAGATGCTTCTATCTGCTTGGGTTTTGATATTATTCAGCAAAGTGGCTTCACTCCATAATTAATTTCATTCTGTTCATTCACTTTTTTTATCCAGGTAATAGAGAACAATTTAAAGATGTCAGAAACTTAATTGAAGAAGAAGCGGAGTAAGTGCATTATTGAAATGGATGACTTGCTGAGTGTTACTAATTTCATGACTTTTGGTGTGGAAAATATAGAAAGAGATGCATGTTAGAACACTAACGAATGTTGTCAAATTCTTCTCAAGTTGAGGTGAAGATCATAAAGATCATACACATTTATCAATCCATCTGTTGTTTTTGTTAGGGTTGGAAGATTCTTCTTTCCTAATGTAAATTTAACTAAACATGTTGAATCTTGAGGCTAAGGGATGTGCTTTGTACATTTTGAGGCTGCAAATCATCCAAATTCAATCCATTACTAAATGATTTTCCGACGTATATATGAAGCATTTGAATTTGTTACTAATCGGACTTTGGAAGGAAATATCGTTATTAGGGAGCCGACACTATTATTTTTAATATCACGATAAAATTATGATATGTTATCGCGTCAGTAATACATTACTTATATTCAAAATTTTAGGCTAATTTGATTGATGCTAATATCGATTCTGATTCCAATATTTTCATCCATACACAAAAATGTGATGATTTTACTAAGATTGCATTATTTAGCATGATATTGCAGATACGTTTCATTTCATCATATTTGTTATATATATACACATTTGCTTCCAAAGGAAAAATAAATATCATCACCATTGCCATATTGTGAATTAGAATTTCATTCTTATAGTGTTGAATGTGGTCAAATTTATTGTGTATTTGTTGCCAATCAGGGTTTCTTCAGAAGTTGAAGTGTCCGATGATGAAGTAGATGAGCAAGATGATGATGATTCATATGAGGATAGTTTCATTGATGACAAAGTAGACCCTACTGCAGCAAATTCTCAAGCTGAAGATGGGAAAATAGACATGATGGCAATTTATAGGTATTTCTACTACTCACTCACTCAACATCTGCATCTTAAGGTCTTTTGGGATTCAATAAAATTCATCTGTCTATCAGGAAAAAATGAAAATCACAGTTGGGCTGCCCATTCAATCTAAAAGTTTATAAAATATAATTAATGTGTCTAAGTATTATAGATGGACATAAAAAAAGTTCAATTTGATTAATTTTTTAAATTAAATACGGTTATAGATAATAATAATGTATGACATATCCTAGCTTGAATTATAAATTTTTTTCATAAATGTAATTTTTTTTTATTTCATATTAATATCAAAGTTTTAAAAAATTGCATTAATAAATCAAATTTGTTTAAATAATAACTTTTTATATAAAGATTTTGAGTCTAAAATATTTAATTAATGTTTTAATTTAAATATTATATTTTTGAATTATTTAATACTTTAGATATTTTTTTACGGAAATGTGATTTTCTATTAAAAAAATTTAAAAATTAAAAAAAAAATCTCTGAAAATTCTTGTTTGTGCTGCTGCATTAATCTTCTGAAACAGGCGTTCTTTGCTGAGCCAATCGCCCATAATAAGACGGCAAGACTGTTCTAGCTTTCTTAGTCCTGAGTCTGCGGCTTCCATGATCCGAACAACCGGGAGCGGCAGCTGTTCCAGAAGAGCGGCGTCCTCTCCCCACACGCCTCAGGATCATTCTGAATCTGCAGAAATCTCCGTGGAGAGGAATTCTTTATCTTCCCGGTTCTCAAAGGGCGTGACGAGTACCAGCGGCAGAATCCTAGAAAACACGGACACCATCGAAAGCCGTAAAAGGAAATTTTCAAGAGGAATCCGTTCCGTCTCTGCAATTAACCTAGACAATGAATTCATGCTTGATTCTACGGCAGCAGGCGGAGTATCGCCTGTGCTGGATCAAGCTGATTTGAATGGAGATCTGTTATCGGACGACCAATTTTACGAGGGTCTTGACTTTGATGAATTGGAATCACAAGCTGCCAAACTTCTAAATCAAAAGGCAGAGCCTTTTGTGCAAAAGGAAAGAATCTCGGATCTCGCGCCGGAGAAAAACAGCGTGCCTAGTTGTCCGTCATTTGATCTTGGCATCCCATGATTTACCGGGTGAGTTTTTGAAGAGCCTTTCATCTGTATTTATTACTCAGGTCTGCTTAATAAAAATTAATAAAAAAATAGATCAATTAACGAGAATTATATCTATTGGGTTTCAATTCCTCCCGTATGAATTCTATAATAAACAAATAGTAATTGGAGGATTACGCAATATTTACGTGAGAATCATAATATTCGCATGCGTGACCAGCGTCGAACCTAGGGAATCCAGGGATGCCCGTCCCAAAGGTGTGCCTAACGGACGCTCGAGCGCAACTCTCAGTATAAAAATGCACCCAACAAGCTTTTAAGGTATTCCGAAATCGATTCTCACATAAGAAATGTTACACATAGAGGAAGAAAAGAAAAAGGAAAAAGAGGAAAATATTCGATATCAGGTTAAGATCCGATTTGAATTTCGTTGTTCACCAAGGTCGGGTACGATATTTTAGAGTGAATTTTTAAAATGTATTTTTATTTGATTATTTTTATTTTTTATTATATTTTTTTTGTAAATTATTGGGTGTATTAAGGGGGTTGTAATAAATTATTTACTCGGGATTATAGTGAAGAGATTTTGAGATGGATTATTTATAACTGATAATATTATCATAGTGAAGAAGAGAAAAAGGTTAGAGAGGAAAATGATCGATATTAAGTTAATATTCGATTTGAGTTTTGTTTTTTTATCAAGGTCAAATATGATATTTTATAGTAAATTTTTAGAGCGTATTTTTATTTGGTTATTTTATTTTTTTATTATATTTTTTTGTTGGTTGTTGGGTGTATTAAAGGGGTTGTAATAAATTATTATTTACTTGGGATTATGATGAAAGAATTTCGAAAGGGATTATTTGTAATCGGCATTATTGTCCTAGTGAATTTATTTGAAATTTATTTCGTAATTTTTTCTTTGATTAAAAAGGATTTTATATATTCAAAACGTTGTGTTTCTTGTATTTATGAGTTTAATAGTTAACGTGTGACGAAAAATTTGGGTTTTTGTACGCTATATCCGGTCATGTGTGTCCAAATCGAATTTTAACATCATTTTTTCTTTTGATAAAATTATAATAAATTTAGATTAAAAGTAATCTTTTTCTCATTATGGCCATCACATCATCTTGACTCCATTATACATTTAAAAGTTGAGATTAAAAATTAAAAACATCGGGTAAGACTTAGCTGTTATGGCGACCGTTTGGTTGGATAGAAAAATAATTTGAATGAAAAATTTTTAAGGGGGAATTGATCTATAGGTGTTGCCGCCGTCTAGGAGCAGGTGGGTCGGTGTTATTTGCCGACCTTGCTAGTTGGTCCTTGTCACCATTCCCCTCGACGGCAAGGGAAAGTTGGTTGCCGCCACCAACTGCCGGAGGCCGGAGACCATCACCACAGCAGAAAAGGGAAAGGTTTGTGCATGTCAAAGAATTAAAGATGGAAAAATTACTCTGTTGCGAAATGTAATGGTTAATCACATGATATTTCAATCCTATGCTATTTCTATTGGCGCAAAATGCGGAAAGCACTCGGACTGCACGGTGATCGAGCGGACAAGAGTTCTCGGACAGCACACAGAGCAGAGCACTCGGACGGCAAGGAAAGTAAGGATAGAGAGCAAAAGAGAACACACAAATTTTAACGTGGAAAACCCTTCTTGAATCAAGGGAAAAACCACGAAGAAATGTACTATAAGAGAATTGTTTACAAGTGTTGGCTACTCAAGCTCTAACGAAAGAAAACAATCTCAAGTGTACAATCTTCCTCTCTCAAAGTGTATCTCTCTCTATCTTTACAACAAAGCTTGCCCACAACTCTCTCAAGGCTCTTAGAACTCAAGAATGTCCCAACTCTAGCACACACTTCAAAGAATGGCAACAAGCTTTTTATATACACAAGGGTGGCGTGTCCGCCCACCCCTACTGGGCGTAGGTCTCGGACCTACGTCCCTAGGCTCTCGTGTGACAGCGCATGCTTGCCGTGTCGAGACGCAGGCACATCCCTGGGAAGTTGCGGCCACGCAACATCCAATCAGAGTGGGTGACCAACTCACCTGCAAAAACGGCCACCAGCAGGCCTACGTTGATAGAGTCAATGTCTATGACTCTAAGCTCCTCGTCCTCGTCCTCAGCAATCGCTCGGACATGACGCTTCCACAAAAGTCCTCGTCCATTCTTCCAATGGAGTCCGCGGACATCTTGCCACTCGGGAGTGACCCCAACAAACTTCTCCTCACGACCGAGTGAAGTTAGTTAGATCGGCAAAGTCACAACAAGCTTCTAGCTTCCCCTTTGGCAAAATCTTGATCAACATGTCAGAGACATTTTCTTCTGACCGAACTTTTCCAATTGATAGCTGCCCATCATCAAAAACATATCTCACCCAATAATATCGCACGTCAATATGTTTTGACCGAGAATGGAATGAGGAGTTTTTACACAAGTGAATGGCACTTTGACTATCACAAAGGACCTCATACGTCTCATGCCTTAGACCCAACTCTTGGACAAACCTCTTCATCCAAAGCATCTCTTTACAGGCCTCGGTCACGGCAATGAACTCTGCTTCCGTCGTGGAGAGAGCGACGCACCGTAGAATTGGGTGCCAGAGACCGCTCCTCCCGCAAATTTCACCAGTATCCTGGACGTTGATTTCCGAGAATCAACGTCCTCGCCATATCTCAAGGTCCGTGTCATGCAATCACCGAGGCTTTTCATTTCCAAACTGCAACCTGGTCTTGGAGGTCCCGCGAAGATATCTCAAGATCCACTTCACCGTGACGACTAATGCTCCATACATGGGTTTGAGAGGAATCTACTCACAAGGCCAACCGCATGAGCAATGTCCGGCCCACGTACAAACGGCCACGTACATTAAGCCGCCAACGGCCGAGGAGTAAGGAATCTTACTCATGCGCGCCTTCTCGGTGTCCGAGGACGGACACCTGCTGTTTGCTTCGACTTAAAATGGTTGGCTAAAAGTCTTGTGAGCTTGGACCCTTCCATGCTGGATCTCTGAAGCACCTTTTCAATATAACCTTCCTGGGACAGCTAAAGCTTCTTGCCCTCTCGGTCGCGAAAATTCGATCCCCAGTCTGTTTTCGCCGTCCCGAGGTCTTTCATGGCGAAAGATCGTCAGAAGCCGCTTCTTCACTCTCTTGATGCGAGCACTATTTTGTCCGACCACCAGCATGTCGTCCACATAGAGGAGAAGGATGACGAAATCGTTTTCCGAGAACTTACGCACAAAGACACAAATTGGTCCGAAGAAGTCTTATGGTATCCTTGTCTCACCATAATTGGACTCAAACTTTCGACACACTTGTCTCGGAGCTTGTTTGGCCCATACAAGCTCTTCTTCAAACGACAAACAAGTCCCTCATTTTCTTTGACTTCAAAACCATCCGATTGCTCCATGTAGATCTCTTCCTCTAGATCTCCATGGAGAAAAGTCATCCGACATCTAGTTGCTCGAATCTCCGTGTCTAAAGGCTGCCACAACCGAGCACTACACGGACCGAGAACATCTTCACAACGGGCGTAAAAATTTCATCAAAGTCAACACCCTTTCGTTGACCAAATCCCTTGACCACAAGTCGTTCCTTGTGTCTCGGGGCGCTCGGGTCCTCGGTCGCCTTCAGCCGGAAGACCCACTTGTTCTTCAGGGCTTTCTTCCCCTTAGGCAGCTTAGCTAGCTCAAAGGTATGGTTCTCATGAAGTGAGGCCATCTCTTCTTCCATGGCCTCAAACCATTTATCCTTCTGAGAGCTCCTCATAGCCTCGCAAAAATCCTCTGGTTCTCCAGCATCAGTGAGGAGGACGTACTCACTTGCTGGAAGGCGGACGGACGGTCGTCTCGGCCTGGACGACCGTCTCACAAGTGCCTCCTGATCCACTTGAGGCACCAAATCCTCAACCTGATCCTGAGGCGCTGGAATCGCCCGATCCCAGTTGGTAACAACTCTTGGTCAATAAGGCGTCGGACGCAAGACGTACAGGTCGGACATTGTCACTTTTGTCCGTCTGGGAAGTGTTGGGTAGAGACTTCAACTCTTTCCCAAAGTCCTCTATGGTCTCGTCCTCAACGAAAATCACGTCTCGGGGCCGTACCGGCTTCTTTTCCTTTGGGTCATACAAACTTGAACCCAAACTCATCCTCGCCATAGCCCGTAAAGACACATTGCATAGTCTTTGGCTCAAGCTTGGTTCTCTCATCTCTGGAATATGAACAAAGGCTTTACGGACCAAAAGTCCCGAGATGGTTGTAAGTCGGTTCCTTCCTGGTCCAAATCCGCTCCTGGAACTTCCCCATCCGAGGCTTACAAGGCGACTCTGGTTGATCACGTGGGCGGCCGTCTTCAAGGCCTCGGCCCAAAAGGATCCCTAAGCTTTGGCCTCGGACAACATGCACCCGACCCTTTCCATCGGCCGTGCGATTCATCCTCTCTCGGCCACGCCTTTCTGGTTGTAAGCGTCTTTGGTGGAGTCTTCTGATGTTTGATGCCAAGAGTCTTGCAATAGGCATCAAAAGTTCCAATGAACTCACCGCCGTTGTCGCTCCACACGGCCTTTAACCTCTTCCCGGTCTCTCGCTCAACGAGCGCATGGAACTGCTCAAAGGTTCCCGTAACCTAGTCCTTGGTTTTCAACGGGAACACCCACAGCTTCCTTGAACAATCGTCGATGAAGGTCACAAAGTATTGTGCACCTCCAAATGACTTCTCCGGTAGAGGCCCACACACGTCTGTGTGGACGAGTTCCAAGACCTCGGACCTCCTGGAAGATGTGTCTCCTGAAAAGGAGACCCTTCGTTGCTTCCCCGCCAAACAGTGAGGGCAAGTCCTCGGCGTGTCTCCATCAACCTCAGGAATGAGACCCTTCTTCGCCATATGACTTATGACACGCTCACTCATGTGTCCGAGTCTTTTATGCCACAGGCCCGAGGACTCCACACTCCCTGTAACATTCACTTCTACTACCTCGGCCTGGGCGTTCATAGTGTAAAGGCCTGAAGCCTTTACTCCTCGGGCAACCACCATCAAGCCCTTCTTGACTTGAAATCACTGAAATCAAAAAGACGCCGCAGTAGCCTTCATCGTCGAGTCGTCGGCCGAAATGATATTCAATGCGAATATCGGGGGCGTGTCGACGTCCTCAAAACCAGTTAGGACACCGGTGTTGGTTAACAAGGAGATGTCTCCTCGTCCAATAATTTTGGACGTCTCCAAGTTGCCCATCTTCAATACTCCTGGGGCGCAGGAAGTATAAGTGGAGAACAGCTCTCTCCGGGGAGTGACGTGGATAGATGCGCCAGAATCCACCACCCAGTCAGAGGCTTGCTCAGCCACGCTTACTGAGTCTTTAGACTCGCAAGCCAAAAGGAGGTCACCTCCTGTGATGACAGAGACCGAGGACTCTTCCTCGCCGCGTCTCTTTATGCCCCTATCTCCTCCAGCGTTCTCACGCTTCCATTTATAACAAAATTTCTTGATGTGGCCCTTCTTGCCACAATGATGACACTCCATATCCTGATAACGAGAGCGTGACTTACTTCGCCCTTTGTCTTCAGACTTTTGGCCACGTCCTCGGCTTCTTCCCCTCGACTCAGTGACAATGACCTCGGATTGCTGAGAGGTCGTCGTTCCCTGAGAACACCGCCGCACCTCCTCGTTCAGCACAGCTCCCTTAACCATCTCTAAACTCACCACGCTGTTTGGAGCTGTATTGGCGATGGTGACCCTCATGGTCTCCCACGAGTCCGGGAGGGTTGCTAGGAGCCAGAGTCCGAGCACCTCATCCTCGAACTTAATACCCATGCCAGTCATCCGGTCCACACAAAAACAAATTCATTCAGTGGTCCATAACATGATGATCGGTCCTTGTAAATATGTACGGCCTCATCAAGTGATAAATTTTGTTGTTCCCCGACTTAGAGGCGAAAAGCTTCTCCAGCTTTTCCCAAAGCGTCTTGGCATTCGTTTATCTGCGAACGTGGTTGTGCACGTTGTCATCAACGAACTGCCGTATAAGACCACACACTCGCTTGTGTTCCAGCGCCCATGCCTCGTCCGTTTTTCCCGCCGGCTTTTCTGTGGCAAAAATCAGATTATGCATGGACTTCACATATAGCAAGTCAGACATCTTGCTTTGCCAACTGTCATAGTTGGATCCATTCAAGCAAGGTATTTTACTTCCGTACTCCATCACAGCCAGCAACAAGACAAAGAACCAGAATCTCTGATACCACTTGTTGGCGCAAAACGCGGAAAGCACTCGGACTGCACGGTGACCGAGCGGACAAGAGTTCTCGGACAGCACACAGAGCAGAGCACTCGGACGGCAAGGAAAGTAAGGATAGAGAGCAAAAGAGAACTCAAGCTCTAACGAAATGTACTATAAGAGAATCAAGGGAAGTAAGGATAGAGAGCAAAAGAGAATCAAGGAAAAAACCACGAAGAAATGTACTATAAGAGAATTGTTTACAAGTGTTGGCTACTCAAGCTCTAACGAAAGAAAATAATCTCAAGTGTACAACATTTCTCTCTCAAAGTGTATCTCTCTCTATCTTTACAACAAAGCTTGCCGTCCGAGTGCTCTGCTCTGTGTGCTGTCCGAGAACTCTTGTCCGCTCGGTCACCGTGCAGTCCGAGTGCTTTCCGCATTTTGCGCCAACAATTTCTAGATTTCGAAGTTTTAAGCCGGTGAAAATCTAATCATATTTTATATTCAAACACATTTCTTGGCACGAATGTTGCTTTTAAGCATGAAGTGTGAGTTTAGTATAGGGTAAATTCATACCATATGTTAGAGGTAATTAAAAAAAAATAGGGATTTTAGAAATTAAAATCACCATCAATTGATTAAAAAAGCTTTTGACGTGTCTCTGAATTTGAGTTATTGGACGAATTAGGGCCCATTTGATTTCTTTTGGTGGGTATCATGTTTCAAATCTCGATTTCGAAATCAAATTATCAATAATTAACTAATTGTCCTTTAATTAATTTTCAGATATAAGCTTTACGTCGATACTACGATGGATTATAACAAAATAAGTACAGCGTTATACATATGATCCAAATTAATAACCATGTCACTTGTGGCTCTAACATCGATCCAAAATGCGACGTTAGAATTTATGTAATGAATGATGATGCCTATCCCAAGACAAACTCAGAGTATACAATTTGGAAACATAAATTAAACATCCTATAGTCAGACAATCAATTTATATGTTGACAAACCATAACTATCATACCGAAACTGACATCAATATAGGACAACTAACAACCTGAAATATTTTATAAAACTACGACAATCTAACAATGATTTGCAACCGACTGTTTGAAATCATAATCATCATAATAACATCATTCAACAAGTTTAAAAACTATATACTAACACAATCGAAATATTAGCTGTTACTGAATACCAAAATATAACAGTTTAGGACCCCTAAACATTGTTCAAACATAATACAACATATTAAACATTGTCCGAAAACTACAATACAACAATCTTAAGCTGTTATCTACTGTTCAGAATCCATAAACAATATTAAACACTGCTAAATAGTCAAATAATAAACTTCTCGACGTTAGCATCTTTCATTCATGTTCATCCGGTAAGAATTCGTATATTTTATTTGAAGGGGTTAGTAAAACAGTAAGAAAGTAAGTCAAGAGTTCAGTAAAGTATAATATATTAATCAAATTGTATACTTTATATTTAAAATATATCGGAAGGACTATAAAATATGATTAGATGTAAAGACGTGAACTTGTGCAAGAAAATTTATATAATGCAATTTCAAATTTCTTATCATATTTTTGTTCCATTTAGATCATCAAAATATACTTAATTTTTATTATTCTTAGGAACCAGGGCCAGTAGGCCTTACTGATTAAAGGAACGGACAATCAAAACTCGGGTTGTGTTTGCTTCCACGTAATCAAAGGCCATACGCTTCTATATAAGATCCGAATATGAGCTGTTTACATATAATCCCATAGACGGAGTCAAATACTGCTTTTCAACCTCGTGGTTATATAGAATTGGATATCGATATACCATTATAATATATTAAGATATGTCAAAATATACTACCTGCTAAATAATAATCTTAGTCTAATATTTAACTTAGAAAAATTCTACACTTTACTTTTTAATTCTTAATATTTACCATTTTGAAAAACATCTCATAATTTTTTAATATGATTATTGAGTTTCCTTTCATAATTCTTGATTTTCATTTCATGAGACACTAATACCTTCTATAAAACTTATGCTATGATGACATTTTAATATATGGGATACTAAATGAGCTTATAATGCAGAAAAATTCAGCAAGTGATGCATAATTTAGTAAACATGTAGAACATCTCATTAAAATTTAAAACATATAGTGTATAATATAACTTGTTAGAACTGATACTCAATACTTTATAATCATACAACACATTAGGTACAAATTTTAAACATGTAGAGACAAAATTTTTAGTTTTTAGACAACTAAATTTAGAGTTGTATGATTTCAACAATTCAGCAAGTACATTAAAATTCAGATAATGCAACTTGAATTATGTATATTTTTCAGAACATATAATGTATGTAAATTATAGTCTTAAGACATGCAAGAGGGCTCTTCATAAAATTAAGTATAGAGGAACATAACATCATATTTCTAGTACATGCATGCTAATTATAATGCAAAATTTCAAAACATATCATATGATACATAATTTAGATATGGGTTCTTATAAAATTTTACTATAAAATTATAAAAAAATTAATATACATGTTCAATATAAACATATTAACTTTAAAATTATATCTTGGATGAGTATTAGAATAAAAATGTTTAGAAAATTTGATAAAGAATAACAAAAAATGGAAGAGGAGTTTAAAGTGTACCTGCCTTATTCCCAAATTACCAAATTCTAGCATTAATTTACTTAAATTGAACTTCCTTAAGGTTTCTCTTTCTTTGTCTCTCTTTTTTTCTCAGCTTTCTCTCTTCTCTAGACTTTTCCTAAGTAAATGAAAGAAATCGCCTCAAGAGGTTCTTATATACAACTCTGCAGTCAAGCGTAGATTCATGCACGCATTGAGCACAAAGCTTCGAGTCTGCCACGCCCAAGCAGAGCTGGCTTGGGCGTGGCTCAAGCATTGAGCCATGACTTTTGGTGCTTAGACGCAGGTTGGGAATGCTATAAGTGTCGAGTCAACCGGTCTAATTTTGACTCTATAACTCAATTTTTCATATCATTTGACCTCAATTTTAATTATATTAGTTTAATCATTTATAATTATTATTAATTAAAAACCCATGCCTCATAGTGGGTTGAACTGAAGAAAGTCTGGTCTTCGTTGTTCCAAACCTAAATTCTGCACACCATAACTAACAAATAAGAGGTTCGAAGATTGACGGGACTCGTTCCTTAATATGTCTTCCAACACTCAAATCAAAAATCTCTCTTAGTTGGATAGAAAGATGGAAGGATGAAAATATAATGCGTAAACACATGTATAAGGGGATTGAGTATTAACTGGAGGATTGAGTTTCGATAGGTGCGTTCGATGGGATGGGTAGTTTAGAGAAAAGTGCACTCGACTGGGAGCGACTTAAAGAAATGCACTCAATGGAAACGGTTTAGGCAGGTGTACTTGACGAGGAGTGGCTTAGAAAAATGCGCTCGACGGAAAGTGGTTTAGATGAGTGCACTCACTTAGAAGCGACTTAGATAGGTGTGCTCCCTTAGAAGTAGCTTAGATAGGTGCGCTCCCTTAGAAGCGGCTTAGATAGGTGCGCTCGATTAGGGAGCGGTTTTAAAAGATTGAGCATTGTGTTTCGGTAGTGCACTCAGCAAGTGAGTGGTTTTAAGAACGAAGTGCGCTTAATTGGGAGCAATTGAGAGAGAGAGGTGTGCTTGACTGGGAGCTCCTTAGAGAGTGAAGTGCGCTCGATTGGGGAACGATTTTAAAAAATAGAGGGCTGTGCTCCGTAGTGTATATTCAATTAGGGAGTGACTTTGGGATATGGAAGGTTGTGCTCCGATAGTGCACTCAGTAGTGACTTCAATGTTCAATTCTCTAGGGTTGGGATCGTTTGTTTGATCGAAGATTGGATCGCTAAATATTTCAAGTAGGTTCCAGAATAAGGGTCGACGAAGATTCGCCACAAGGATCTAGGAGGTCCCCTCCAGTCATTTCAATCCGAAAGCCCCCTTATCAGACGGAAAAAGGGATGCATATATAGTGCGAGGGTCTGCATGCCTTAGGTTCCACAGCACTGCGATCATGAGTAGCTGACACCATGTGCCTACTGTTATGACTGTGTGCCTCTGAGGAAGTCGTCATCGTGCTTCCACACCTAATACCCTGTACCGCCATAATCCCCAGGGAGATAGGTTGATGGTTATCGCTTGTGATTTTTGCTCTTACAATCGTCAGGGGCCACCTAGTGACAGTGATTGTTTGGATTTATCTGTTGAATTAGAGTTGACTATTCTATATCCATAGGACTACCCTTAGTGGTCCATACGTCACTAGATCGTTCATGGGCTTATTATTACTGGCTTTGGGCCTTGAGTTTTGCGAAGCTTTTATTGAGCTACTACCTCCAAAGTACTCTTTCTCTACGGGCCAGATTTTGGGTCGACCTCTTTAGATATCGAATCCCCAAATCTAATATCATATTAATAGTTTATTTGAAGTGATAGAATATAAATTTTATTCATATTTTATTTTTAATGGAATTGCTATTTTAATTCAAAACAAAGAATAACAAATACTCTCCCTTGATATTTTTTATACTTGCTTATTAAGGAATAATTATTTTAAGATATATTTTTTTATATATCTTACTCTAAATTAGAATTGATTAAAATTGGATTCGAGTTGAATGCAATTGGGTCTAGATAAAAATTTATGATCGCTAAATTAAATTAATTTTATATATATTTGTAATTTAAATCAGGTTAGGTGGGGCTATTATATAGATTTTTTTATTTTTAATGATTTTTTTAAAGTGCATAGATATATAAAAAATAATTAAAAATATAAAATATTTTTAAAAATTATAATATGTAAATTAAAATATTACCTAATCATATATTTTAATTAAAAATATTTATATAAAAATTATTTATTATATGAAGTTATACCTATATATATTTAAATAAAGAATTTTTACATAAAAATTATTAATTATATGAATATATAATCAATTAAAATAATTTTTAAACTTGATATTTATTTAAAATAAAAAATATATATTTATAAAAAAATTATTTTTTAGGTTACGTCAGCCGAAATCAGTTATTTTTACCTTAATCGTATCCTACCTAAATGTTGAGTCCGGTATTGTGGGCCAACCTGAAACCAAAAGCATACCGAAGAAGTCTCGCTAAGGCGGGAAACATTTTCATTTTGGCGGGAAAAATATTCTTGGTCGAAATTTTTGGGCTCATTTTGGAGGGAAGACATTTATTCATTTTCCCAATAAAAGGACAAGCCCCTGCACAGAAAAAAGAGGAGGAAAAAGTAGAGAAAAAAACCATTTTTTTGACTCTCCAACTTTGGGCCTCTGTTTTCAGCAGAGTCTAGAACTCTCTCATCAAAGGGTCTCTCTCTCTCTCTCTCTGTCCCCGTCTTCGTGAAAAGCAGAGAATGAAACTCAAGCAAAAGGGCGAACCTGCTCCATTCAGTCGTCGGTGAGCCAAGCAAATCACGGAGCCCTTTCCGTCGATGACCCTGGGCTCACCCACTCTCGTTTCGGGCGAAACAAAGCCCAAGCGTCTCCAGCAATGGCGCCCAGCCCCTCCGTGCCCATTTCTGGGGAGTAGAGCATGATCCTCTATCTTTGTGGAACTGAGCTTGAAGTCCTTCGAGCAGCAGTGTCCAACGATTCCTTCCCAAATCAGAACCAATCGAAATGCGAAATCCCCGACAATGGCAGCCGACTCCCCCTTGTGGCATTCGAGCCGAACGGAGCACCAAACTCCCCATCAATGGCATCCTAGGCCCTCTCGACCAATTTGGGTGCAGAGGAATGCTTTGCGGATGTTGCCCAGTTGCTCCAACCTCGAGTCAAGGAGAAGGAGCCTAGCGAAGCTCCCGCAATGACGTTCGATACGTCCTCCCTGAACCAAATCCAAGCGCAATACGAAGCCCCCTTGAAACGAAGCCAGCCATGACTTCAGACCAATAGGGAGTTCGCGACACTTCACCAATGGCGCTCGTAAAGGCGCTTGAGGCCCTTAAGCAGAATTGGAGTGGGATTCCCTGAGAAGCAATCAGGTGTCAGGGCGGAGTGTAGTACAGCGCTTCTCCGAAGAAGGCTGCCTAATGTCCTTCATGGTCGCGCTATCTCGTTAAGCCAGTCAGGTCCCCTCAGGCCTTTCCGTACTTAGTGGCCCACCAATATGATCAAGAAGAGTCAGGCCCAACAGGCCCCGCACTCATTCCGGCGCATTCCGAGAGATCTCCAAATATTACCAAAGCCCACGAATATCTCTAAGCCGCCCTCCGCCGGGGCACGGGTAAACCGCCATCCGCCAGGCACATCCATGGAGCTCACGCCTCCAATCACATCCCTCTCACACTCCCCTCATTTTCGCATCTTACGCATACGTTCCTTCGTTTAATGTGGAAGGTTTCTGACTTGAGTGTTGAAGTGTCGAAGGGGGATAACCCTCCGTCGGCCTCTGACCTCTTGTTTGTTGATTGTGTTGTGCAGGTCCCAGGTTAATAGAAACGGAGATCGAACCGTCCTCCGAACGCTTCAGAGTGCCACGAAATCCGGAGGCTCCCTAATCCGTATTACAACCACGGACCAAGGATGCAACACTAAAAAACAATCGAACTTTCTTGACCGTACCCGCCTATAATACTAATATATTTTGATCATATCTTATAAAATTTTAGATCGATAAAATTAAATAGATCAGGTAACTCAATTTCAATCAAGTCTATACAAATTTCTTAGGATATATTAAAATATTTATTTATTTATGTAAATGAAAAATGTTATTTTATATCAATTTTTTGATTATTTGTTTCTACTATTAATGCATATCAAATATTAAAAAATTAATTCTTAATTTAATTTTATCTATTTCATTGCTCATAGAGGCTGGAAAAGCTATCTTTTCATTTTAACTCGTAACTTTCATGGCATGTTTCCCAAGCTCATCTTCAATGACTACGACGAGATGAAAATGATTTTGCTTAAAAACTCATCTTGGCTTGTAGTTTGCCAGGCAAGTCTCAGCCAACCATGGAAAAGGAAAAGGATTGCCAATAGAAATCCTGAAACCCTATCTCAAAGGTAGCTAAAACTTCCGATAAATTTCATTATTTCATCCAGGTTAACTATTCGCTTCTGAATTTATTTTCAATTGAATTATCAGTTTGGTCTTATTCCGCTTGTATGTCATTCTTTTGTGCTACGGGAAACCATTTTACTGATAAATGATAATATAGCCCACACACATTATCCTAAACCAGAAAACAAATCAACAGAAATTCTCCAGAGTGTCAAATTGAATATCTCAAGAAGGGTATTTCAAGACTCTGGTTTTACAAAGTCAAGATACAGCAGAATGCACTAAAGTTGATAACTTGACACCCTAATCAGACTAGTTTTGAAAATGTAACACTCATAAATAAAACCAACATCATATCCTCAAAAGCATGCGATCCAGTCAAACATGATTCACTCAAAAAGCTGTTTATCATCAAAATTCAGAAGCCTACCTTGCTTGGATATCCCGAAGTCTCAAGGTTACGGCTCGCTTGTGGGCTTCTAACCCCTCGACTTCAGCCATAGTCACGACATATGGACCGAGGTTTCTCAGGCCTTCTTCAGTCAAGGATTGCACTGTAATGTATTTCAGGAAGGAATCAAGAGACACACCTCCATAAATTCTGGCATACCCGTAAGTCGGAAGGACATGATTAGTTCCACTTGCATAATCTCCTACACTCTCGGGTGTCCATTGCCCCAAAAACACTGATCCTGCAGATATTACCAACCGTTACACACAATTAACAGTTTTTTGCCTTAATTATGAACAGCCTTGTGTTGAAAGCTTACAGCCAATGTGAAATCAAAGCCAAATGATATGATTTAGATATTCAGATTATCATCATCGCCTCAGCAGACACATACCAGTTTCTGTGTGTATATATATGAAGGTGTGAGTATTTGTGTGCGACCGTGTGCGCGCTTGTATGTGGGCATGTTGGCAGATGCACGCTCGTGTGTCGGGGTCTATTGGTTGTCTGCCTATGCCGGTATGCATGTGTGCATGGATACACATAAATGTATGCATATCTTCTATTAATTAAGTTTTATGAATGTAAGATGAACAAATAAATGATCTAATGAATGTGTGAATCCATGATACCTTAACCTACAAAACAGAGCACTGACCTCAGCTCGGGCTATATTAACTGTGGTTGGTGAGGGTATTTCCCCATTCCAAGCCTTGGTGCATCCCAGACCAACAGGGACCCAAGAAGCACCTATACTTCTCCTGAGTTTGCATGCTAATGTTTGACACATGTCAGAATATTTTATTATTTTTCTTTTGATACCAACATACTCTGACACGTTCTAAACATTGGACTATTTTTTATTTTTAAGAAAATTGAGCCATTTGGTAAAACTAGAAATTAAAAATAATAAATAAAAGCCCTAGTTTTTTTTTTTCTTGTGTGGTATGCTATAGACCAATTCTTTATATTAGCTCAATGTGTACTGATTTTTCCTGTTACTTTTTTTTTTTTTTATGTAAAACAACAAGTATACGTTTTTATAATAATTTAATACAAAGTATTGTATATGATCAATTATATTCATATTTATAAATAAATTATGAATTTTTGTTTGCGTCTTCCAACACACTGGGTCCTTGATCTGACAATTAACACATCAACATATCCATATCCTTTCATGTCTGTGTTCCATATCAGTAGCCATGCTCCTTAGACACCAACTGAACTTGAACATCCTAACTGGAATCTCAGTCACGGTTTTAACCATCTCCTTTGTCACTAACTTAATTATCTTTCTTTCTTGGAAATAGAACCTACTTGAAATTGTTAAATTGTCCATGAGCTTTCTTGTTAGCCAAGTAGACATAGTGGGGAATAGATACCAAATACAGTAGGGCAGAGAGTAAAGGGGAAGATAGAATTCCTAATGACATTTTCTTTTTTAAGGCTAGTAATTAACAAATCGGAAGGGGTAAGACTCGAACTTGTGTCAAACATGAATTCGTAGGGATCAAGCGCTAACTTCGCTACCCATAAGCCTCTCTAATGACATTTTTTTAATACTAAACACTTAGCACTAAACATTAAGTTGTGAGGTACTTCGAGGAATAAAAGATGATTCACAAAATGAGGATGTTGATAAATTCGAATTATCTATCAGATCAACTGGCCCAGGTAACATAGAACACTAGGTATACCTGCATTCTCAATGAAGCTCTCCCACTTCTCCGCATCTTTCACGTTAATAATCAGATGTTCTGGCGCATATAAGTTTGAGAAAGAAATTGCCTGAGTATGATAAGAAGGATTTAGCCATTAATTATAAACAAAATATGCAGTCATAGAAATACTAAAAGAATATTTGGCATTACAGACTATAGAAAACATATGAAAACAGGTAACATATAAACCGCACATTGTGCGGGATATTATAGTTATCCACACGGACTATTCACATACTACTTAGTCGAGGGGGTATTTTTGCATAAACATTCACACTTGATCACAAATAAAGTACATGATGAGGAAGGATTTCCATTATCCCATGTTGCAAATCAGAGCACTAACCTCAACCATATCACGAGCAAACACAGTGAAACTATGAGACAGCGCTTTTGAAGCAAACTCGCCTCTCGGAAGATTTTCACACTGCTTGCAGATTTCCTCCTCGATAGCCTTTAAATCTACACCATCCCCAGCTATTACGAGGACTACCTGACTGTCCGGTCCATGCTCAGCCTGAAAACTAGTAAATAAACACTTGAGATATCAAGCAGGGATATGCGTTATTCAACATGCAGCTTCCGTATAGGAAGGCACAATGATGGAGAGCTACATATAGTTCTTTTTCTTTAATAAGTTCGCGGCAAAGTCCCATTCATACATAATTAATGGAATGCTTAGAGTATGCTCATTAACTGAGAAAAAGATTTTGTCAATATTGGTATAAATGATCTTTCCAATGGAGAAAGATAAAGTATCATCATTCATGCAATAATATAGGACTAAAAAATAACGGTTCTAATGACAACATACAGATATCTTTTTCAGAAAATATAGTATCTTATCCGGTTATCACTGGCATTCTTTCGCTGTTTAACTTAAGAATATTAATAAACATTTACAAAGAATATTCCTGTATCAGAAACAGCAATGCCTCCCCCTTCCCAAAGGGAAAAAAAAAAAAAGAAGGGAAAAGTAAGATCTTGGCCATGGTAAATTATATATTGAGTTAGTCTATGATAGTGGCTATACCAAGACTTTTCACTTGAGAATTTGTCAAACTAATAAAAGGGGATTCAGGATTATTTTCCAGTGAGGTTGATGCACAATCTATGCATATTCTTCTTAGTATGTAACCTCTATTGCTTTTTAGTTTACAATTGGATTAAGGAGTCAATTTTTGTTTTTATTATGGTCATTAATGTATTTATATTCAACCCCCTCCTATTTATAACAATTCTTTTCCACAGAATACAGCCCCTTGGAGCAAAGAAAAGTATAGGATAGAACAAATACATTATAAGGTAGGTCTTGTCACTGATATATGGATATTGTCACAAAAGGCATAAATTCCTTGTTCGGTGCATTATTAATTTGTTCCACCCTACTTTTCCCCCCCACAGATTATTCAACAACTTTTAGCTTGCATGTCACAAATACTTCTTACTGAGACAGTAGAAGGAAAAATTTTGGGGTACTCCATCTTACCGAGGAGTGACCTAATGAATATCCAAGGCTCCTTTCATAAGGAAACCAAGATGCAAAACAACCAAACTAAATAAAGAAAAAAGGGTTGTTTTTAGGAAGTAAAAAAGCTGCTTATCACTGGTGTACTACAAACAATTGCTCTTAGCATGAGATGTTTGTGATCCCAACTAGTAACAAATCTTGAACAATCAAGCGTATGATTTCAAGTTGTGAGGACAGAATTTGCAGACAACATATAGCATGCAAACAACCTATTTATGGAAGGATCACTCTTTAGATATTTTAATGTACATCATGTGAAAATAGATGCTTCATCCATTGATGCAAATATTGCCCGATATTATAAATATTGGCTAATACATATACATATCGGGCTCTCCGATATTAATATTTCTCAATACAGCAACAATATTAGATACAATACCGATACATATTTCTCAATATCGACAATATAATATGATATATCGATCGATATAGCTCTATTAGCATATGATTTTCAAAACAAATTTCCTTCCAATATTATCCAATATGTCCGATATTTATATGGCTGCAACTAATACCGATGTTTTTCATCCATGGCTTCATCTCAATGGTGACTTGTGAGAAGAACAAAAGAAAGCTCGAGGAATATAATCCAAAAACTCAAAAATAGAGAGACACCTGAGAAAGCAGATCTGCTGCAACATGGACAGGGTTAGCATATTTGTCAGCAATGACCAGAACTTCTGAAGGACCTGCCGGCATGTCGATTGAAATCATAGCTTCACTGTTCTGAAGGGAGGAAGGAAAGCCAAAAGTAAGTAGATAATGGAACTAAACTGAAAATAATGATAAAATAACAAAACCAGAACATCAAAACTGCATTATGTGTACCTGAAGAATCATTTTTGCAGCTGTTACATACTGATTTCCAGGACCAAAAATTTTCTCAACCTATAAATTTAAAGTAAAACAGGTTGTAAGAGAAAAGAGCAGATGATAAAGGTAAAAGCACTGAAGAAAGCAAAACTTTAAATGCATGTTCAAGTTCAATAATCGGAAGTGATATAAAGAATTTCTCAACATAAGAAAGAACTGAGAAATCTTCAAACATAAAGTTTGAATTCAACCTTAAAAGCATTCAGCAGTAAATTCAAAAAGGGAGCCACAGAGTAAACAAACTACTTTTGAAGAACTTTCCATGACTAACCAGTCACTCATAGTATTGTTGAGCATTCACAGTTATGCATCTTCTAGAATATTCTTATTTTATAATACCTTTGGACAGTTTTAACCCATTTTCCATTTCGAAGTACATCTTTGTTAGTTTTTCTTTATATTTTTAATAGTGACCGGTTTCTATCCACCAACATCACTTTGTTCAGCTTGTGTAATCCTTTATTTGTCTCTCAACAAGAGTTAAATCAACTCATCATAGTGATCTGTGGTTTTCACTTACAGAAGCAGAAATGGTTGCATTCAATGAAGCTGATAAGGTCAGCCATTATTCTGGCAGTTGAAAATTGAATGCTCACAACTGCAGATTAAGAGAACTTTTTCCTAGAGTTCGAAAATAATGTAAGGTACATAATAGTTCTATCTCTCAACAACCTTAGTTTAAGTAGATTCATCCTTATTCATCAATAGTTAAGGAAGAAGTTGATAAGAGTCCTGTACCTTTGGGCAGGAATCTGTTCCCCATGCCATGGCAGCAATGGCCTGCAAAACATTAAAGTGGTTAGAACAACTGAAAAAAAAAATGGCAAAGTAGAAACTGCAATAGAGAAAAGAACAAGCACCACAAAAAATGCATTACTATAAATTAACTCATGGTTTCAGACCTGAGCTCCTCCAGCTTTAAGGATGTGAGTGACGCCAGCCTTTTTGGCACAGTAGAGTACCTCCTGCAGGATAATTAATCACTTCCTTTCCATAACTTAAACAGTAAGACATTCTAGGGGGAAGAGAGAGAGAGAGTAGAACAGAATAAATACCTTGCATATGCTGCCATCCTTACTAGGTGGTGTTGCAAGAATTACAGTTTTGCACCCAGCAATCTTTGCTGGCTGGCACATAGAAAAAACTGTTGATTAACAAACTTCAGGTAATTCAAAGGTAATGATGGGGTAAGGGACTGGAAAAGAAGTGGTATAACATACTACAGAAAGCATAAGAGCTGTAGAGGGTAGAACTGCAGTCCCTCCTGGAACATAGAGACCCACAGAACCAATGCTCCTTGGGACACGTTTGCATCTAACACCCTGTCGTTGAAATCCTCAAATACCATAAGCAAGATAGAAAGGAAGAAACGAGAAGTGATATGTTATTTGTAATTAACAACTTACACTCATGTTCTCAACACTTTTCTCCACTGGCTTTTGAGCGGCATGGAATGCATATATGTTTTGGTAGGCAACATCAAATGCTTCTTTAACAGCAGGATCAAGCTGTCAGAATAGCATATATTTGAGAAATAGATCCAGAGAGTAATTTTAACAAGGTAAGCTACTAAATCTATCAAGTTTTTGAACCGTATATAGATGCAAAAAGGCCTACAAATAGCTGACTTAGCATATGATTAGAATAGAAACATATCCTATGAAAGCATCTTTTGTATACCTCTGGATCTGGTAAATCAGCCACAATGTCAACTATTGCATCCAGTTCAACTTTATCAAACTTTGCAGTATAACTGCACAGGAGATATATACTCAATTTCAGAAAAAAAAAAAAACAACAGCTAAAGGATAAAATACTTGAAACCCTGTATCCTCGAATCACAAGTTACAGATATGAACAAGAAGCGTAATCCTGATATCACCACGAGTTACAGATACGAACAAGGGGGGAGATCCTGATATCCTCAAACTGCGAGTTACAGATATGAACAAGGGGGGAAGCTAGAAGGATCTCCATGATGTTAATTGAAATAACAAGATGAATAAGCATTTACTCTTTCACTGCATCATCACCCCGACTGCGTACATCATCAACAATGGGTTGGACCTGACATATTGTATATGCAACAACTTATTTAATTCTAAAAGATATTACATAAGTAGTGATATAAGGAGGCAGCAGAGTTTTCTAAAAAAATTTTTAAAAGGACTCTCCTATTGACTTCACATTTCTCATTCCCATTCTCTAGGAAGCTCATTTTATAGCTAGAACTCCATTTACAATAAGATAACATTTCATTCATAATAAGTAATGCTTCATAGAGAAGTGCCAGAATGTAGTGACATCCAATAAGAATCAACCAACACGGCCCAATTTATGAGACCTCATAAGGCCTTGATACCTAAAATTAGTCCTTTGTGCATGACGAGTGACGAGAATAATCCTCACCTAGCCAATTCATTTATCTTTTGGCTTCGTTCTAGAAAGGGATGTAAATGTTTTCCATTATCAACATCCTCCTTGGGAACAATTATAGTTGAAAAAAAGAGTAGTTTTGCTCACTTATCTAGGATCTTAGCTCTAAGCACAGGGGAGGGGGGAGAACATTAAAACAAAGAAGAAAGGGGCACAGCATACCAGGCTGAAAATAGAAGAGAAATCAATACGAGGACGAGCTTTCAGACTATTAAGCTCCACAAGAGTGAGCTCAGATAACTTGTATGACTTCATTAAGCAGTTCACAATGCCACTGAAAGATCCTATAAAAACAACAAAAAATTGAATGCAAGTGCGGTGGCCAAGGAAAAGACAGAATCCACAAAATTTTACTCATGTAGAATATCTGAGTCAGATTAATCAGACATAATTCTAAAATATAGCTAGCATCCCAGATATTTAGAAATGATCTCCCAATTTTCAATCAACATTTGATGGCAGTAATTTAGGATCAAATTTGATGGGTATAGCCAGAAATGGGCCGGCCCAATACTCAACTAGATAAAAGACCCAAATACCAACGCCCAATAAAAGATGCCACAGAGCCCATCCGACAATGGCGCTTGAACGCCTGAACCAAAGGAGCATAGTCTAAACAGCTAGATATTTAAGGACCATAATAAGCAGCTGAAGGGATACTATACCTGAAAACCAGGTGGTTCCACCATTAAATAGAAATGGCTATTATACACTGCTGTCAATGCCTCTCACCACTAATTCAAAGCAACGTCATAAACATGCATCAATCTCAAGTACTATTTAACCAAACAGTGCCTCTATCTATAAATAAAACCTCTCCCCCCAAAAAAAGGGGAGAAAGAAAAAAAGGTTATTTAATTAGACGAGTACACAAAAGGAGCATAACCCTCCAAACATACTCTCATCCCCATCCTCTCTCATTCTCAGCATTTTCTTCCTCTGCATCTTTCCATTTCCATTAGAAAGATTATTGATTTGAAAATTAGAGGATATACCGGGGAGCAAGTATTGTATGTCTCTTACCTCCAATTTATTTTGTTGTGGTATGCATGATTCTGATTCATAATTACGAAAACCGGACCCATTTTTATTGAGATATCCAAGTAAAGCAGTCATTTCCCTAATTCATACGACAACCCGGATTATTGGGACGCTTTAAAATTATATGCTCTTGCAGGGTTCATATGATGACACTTCCTTTTGAATGGCACATCCTTATTTCATGATCAATTTTAAAGAGAAAATGCTAGCAAGCAGAGGGTGCAATAAATTTGCCATGGTGCGCAGATGAGACCCACAAGTGAATGTATTATACGTTCCAATACGTCCATTTTACTTAGGTAACAACTCAAAAATATCCTTTCCCAATTGAGGATACGTGTCATGTAACTCCCTTGATTGAAAATGCCTTTGACAAACACATGCCACTTGTCACTCAAAATGGTGTAAGGCGAAACAGAAGATCCAAAAGACATTTTATTTAGTGTTCCTCTTCTTTCAATGGAATGGAGTTCAAGCACATAGTACATCATTCTAGTTTTACGTGGTGCAAATCAAATTTGACGTCACGCACATACCGAATTTCAAATCTAACTCAAACTAACAACTGAAAGGCAATAGACTATTCGAGGAGAGCATATATACCTGAAGGTAAATATTGAGATCGGCGATCAACATTCAATGAGGCAGCAATGAGTCGAAAATTGCGAATTGGGTAGGACTTAGTAATTAAGAAATTGGAATTGCCTCGATTTAAGCATAGTAATTGAGCGTCCATTCACCTGCAAAGCTAAAGCGATAGCACTTCGTAGTGTCGAACACGACGAAGCCGCAACTCTTAAAGCTGAAGTTGATCGATTTTATGGATTTCAGGGACGGATTTCTGTGCTCC
This sequence comes from Nepenthes gracilis, assembly GCA_033239525.1. Classification (NCBI taxonomy): domain Eukaryota; kingdom Viridiplantae; phylum Streptophyta; class Magnoliopsida; order Caryophyllales; family Nepenthaceae; genus Nepenthes; species Nepenthes gracilis. The sequence continues at coordinate 12,078,276 of BSYO01000024.1, forward strand.
TCTCTTTCCCTCTCTCTCCTTCAGAGAGAAACTGTCGATACAGCCGGAACGAGTAACAAGGAACGGCGGCGTAAGTTGTGCTGGGCGCTTACCTTCGTTCCCCTCTGGAAAATTGTGGAATCGAACCTAGAAAACCATAGCCCTCTCCATTGCTCGACACCAGTCTGGCCTCCTTGCTCGCATATGATATGTTGATTTATTTAATTTATGTTACATGATTTTATATAATTAATTTAGATTGATGCATCCTTGAATTTAAACTTCGAACATATTCGAGTTATCTGCTTGTCTGGTACCGGCTCCATTCATTGAGTTTGAATCTTGCATACTACTAAAACGAACAGGAGGTCAGTGTGTCGACAGAAAGCTTCCTACCGAAAACACTGATACTTAAATCAGTAAACAGCCTTCAAAATCTGAAAATGTAACTGAAAATGAGAATTGAGGGGGAGAATGTAAGAGTGCGTAGGTTTCCAGATGAAAAAGAGGTAATACTGTCTCTTGAATATGGATGACGGGTGAAGGCAGTAAATGTCCGTCAACAGGAAGAGCGCTTGTATACCTATTATCTGTGTTCTTTTTCTCAGTAAGTTAGGATGCTTTGCAGAGAGAGTGGGTATGAAATCATTCTGGGATGCCTAGTCGAGAGCGTACGTTGAGAGAGCAGTAGCAGACGTTGTGTGAGAGGTTGTTCGCATGCCCTGAGCGAAAACCCTAGGGCTCTTTTTAATGGCGGCTTGGTGATTTTTCATAGTTGAAAGGTGTGATTTCCTGCGCCATGTTTAGGCGGCCTTCCTTGTGAAGAAGGTACGCGTTAGCTAATTAGTTGGGATCGTTTTCTTCTTTGGCGGGTAGCGGCTTTCCAAATTTCCTACCTCCCTTTCTAGTATATTACTGATGGAATGCTCCATTTGATAGGAATTGGAAAGATCTGACGCCTTTCTTATAGGAAAATCGTCGATCTTGTCAACTTCCTTTTTGGAGCTGGTCGGATTTATAAAAGGCGTAAGGTTAGAAAAAGAACCGTTGCTAAGCGCCTGCTGGAGCGTGGGTACAAGTGGGTCAGGCCCATGAAAAGCCTTTTTATTCTTGTCCTGTTACTACAGTGATTCTGATCAACGCACGGGTTGACAGTCCTGAGCGCGAGTAGGCCGCCTGCCTATACCTCAATCAGTCAACGCTAGCGTTGACCGTCTGATGCGTGTTTAGGCTTTCTAGGAATTCAGCCCTCGTTTCATGTTGGGCCAACGTTGACCGTTTAATAGTAGATCTGGATTGCCTTTAACTATTGGGCTAGCTCATTTATAGTATACCCATCATAGATATATTAATTATTTATAATTAATTAAAAAATTAAAAATATATATATTTAATATATATTCTTTGATAAAAAATAAATATTTTAATAATTTAAAAATAATTTTGTTTATATTATAGAAGACTATCTATACCTATTATTTTAAGATGTACAAAAATTATGAAAAATTTCTATAAGTCTTAAAAAAAGAGAGATAAATCATCTTTTAATTCTTCAAAATAAATAATGATTTCAATTTGATTTTAATTCAACAATTTAATTTTGACCAGTCAAAACTAAATTTTATAAATTTATTTGTATATATAAGTATTTGGTAAAAATAATAATAATAACTTAAAAATTAAAATTTATATCTCAGTAAAAATTTTATATATTTTTAACATGCAAAATCAAGATTGGAGCTTTTATTTTATCATTAGAGTCCGAATAAGATAATGCTTCGAATCGAGGTTTTACAAATTAAGCCAAAGCTTAAAAATTATTCAATATGTTTTTTATATTATTTTGAAATATAAGTGTTATTAAATCTCCCTAATTCGATGGTCATAGGATTCATTTTTAAATCACAGATTCTCCTCAAAAAAACACATAATATTTATTTCTATGAATTTGATGGATATACCATAATATGAGTTGGTCCACGGTCAAAGAAGGCCCAAATAGCCAATTGGACGGTCAACTCAAATGACAGCCCAACAGGAGGCGAATGCCCAAATCCTGAAAAGTATAAGATGGTCAACGACAGCGTTAACCGTCGAGACACTAACAGGCGGCCAACTCGCGTACATCAACTCGAGCGTTGATCGGATGTACTGTAATAGCAGGCCCAAAAGGGCGTTAAACATGCTATGGCTCAAGCCCAAATTGGCAGGCGGACTCGTGCACGAAAAGCAACGATCCTTTCATGATCACCTACTTTTCTAAAAGCTGATCTTCTCCAAAAAGGCGACAAGGAAGTCAGCGCCACCGTTGGAGTCAAAACGGTCACAAAGAGCTGAGATGATTTGAATATCCGTTACGCTGTTCAGTAGGAAAAGGATCCATCAAATCACGACTGTCAAACCCACCAACTCTGAAAAGGCTGCCATTGCCGGTCCAAGAAGAACACGCCACCTTACTCAGAGAAGGTGGCTCTCCTGCTATCCATATAAGCTTGAGGTCTTCATTCTGGAAGACATACTCATGCTCACGAACGAACACGCAAGCTTACACAGAAATAGAAGCTCTCTTACTCACTCTTCCTGAACATCCAGAACAAGTTTCCTAAAAGACTTCCTACAGTCTAACACACAAACGTTTACAAAGCTTGAACAGAGACTCATCTTCTCTTTCTCTCTACGCAAGCGTTCATCCTCAGATCCCACCAAAGACCTCCAGATTCTAGGAGACATTTCCAGCTTTTTGAGAATCATTCCCTAAAGCCTCCACGCTTTCAGAACGCCACTTCCACACGATCTCTGTGAGCAAAAAGCGAGAACTCACGTTCTCAACGAGCCAACACTCTCGACCATCCTACTCTCTTTCTCTCTCTCCTTTACTTATCAATTTACCTTCCTTACTTCGAAGGCTTTTTACTGACTTGAGCGTCGCAATATTTTCGATGAGACAACCTCCCGCCGACGCACTGACCTCTTATTTACTTTAGTGGTGTGCAAGATTTAGACTTAATGAATGGAGCCGGATCGAGCTATCCAGACGAATTTGAATCTGTTCGAAGTCGGATCTAGGTATATATCAATTTTTTTAATTTTAAGTATTCTAAGATATTTAAATTTTATTTTTTTTAATTTTTTATTTTAACGTAGAATTTTAATTTTATTAATTGAGTCAATAAAAATGTAAAAAATAAAAATATTAGAAAATAAATAATTTGAAGATTTTCTTATTAAAATGCTACACAAATACAATTTTTGTTGCCATTTTTGTCAACTTTTTGACGTAGTTGATAAAATTAACTACAAGCTAAAAATAAAAAATAATAATAAATAAAATAAAATAATTAAATGTGTTATAAGAAAATATATATATCGTACTCCAATTAATATTGTTAAAATTAGAATTAATGTGTCCTTGCATCCGAGTTGTCCAAAGGGTTAGGGAGTTGCTTAATCTTCCTTTGACGGGTCGAATTGGAGTCGGTCCGGTCTTCATACCTTTAATTTAAACACTGCGCAATACAACTAAAAATAAGATGTTAGAGAATTTATGAGATTTATTTTCCAATATATATTTTAACGCTCAAATAAAAATCTTTCTTACCAAGTACAGAAAGATAGGAGGTTGCAAATCGAATGCGTTGATGCATGTTATGGGGATCCGTATTTAGGTGCACCCGTTTAAGAGACGGTTTAAAGGTACGCTCGACTGAGGAGCAATTTGGAAGTACGCTCGATCGAGGGGTGATTTAGAAGTGTGCTCGACAAATGAGAGACTTGAAAGTGGCCCAAATGAGAGTGGCTTGGAATTGCGCCCAACAGGGGGGTGTGACGTCACACAACCTCTTTTTCGTCATAAACTAAATATCATAATTAATTAATGTGATATACATACACAAGATCTATACAATCATCACGTCAACAGTAACTCCAACACCGTACTATATAAGTACGACGTCGAATCTTGTTAAGAAAAAAAGCCTGCTAGAAATCCAACAAAGCTATCTCCACAATATTCTACAGAAGTATACATAATATCCATAATGGTCTGCGGAAGCAATACTATACTAATATCACCAAAATAGTATACATCATTTTATATTACCAAAGTTTTATATAATTTTAGTATATCAAAATCAAAACATAAGTATCGAAATTCATCTTCCTACGCATAAGAACTCCCATCTTCATTCCTACTCATTTGGTTCAACTCGTGTGGCTAATCTGAAAGTTAATAAAATAGTAAGGGAGTAAGCCAAATACTTAATAAGACATCACATATTGCAATAAATATGCACATTAGACTTAAAATATATTATCAGAAGGAATAGGAGTTATAATATATATATAAATATAAGATATAGGTAAAAAATATTTTCACGATGTATCTAACCTTATTTATCTTATTCTTTTAATATCTTAACCGTCAAAAATATTAAAAACTTAGTTATCTTTAGGGATTAGGACTAGTAACTACCAACTAATGGAGTGGACAGTCGAAGAAAGGATTATATTCGCTTCCACACAATTTAAGGCCTTACCCTCCTATTCAATACCAGATGTGAGCGAAACATGCCTATAACTCAGTAGATGAGGACATAATAAGCTTTTATTCCCTCGTGGGATAGAGATAATTCTCGATTATCACTACAATATCGTAGGGCATCCCAAGAAATATTACCCATTGAATCATTATCATTGGTCCAATTTCTTTATTTTTTAAGAAAATTTCACACTTTACTTCTAAATTCTTAATTCTCACCCTTTTGAAAAATAGTTTATACTTTCCTTAACAGAATTGCAGAATTCTCTCTTCTTCTTTTTTTCATAATGTCTTATACATTTTGTTATAACAGTTCCAATAACGTGAAATTGACATCAAAATATGCATAAGAAAATTTAGGAAGTCCAGTACTGATTTAATAAATATGCAGTACATAATTAAATATATATTATATTTTTAACATATATAAATAACATGCAATAATTTAAATTTGACAACTACGAAGTACAAACATGTAGAAATTATTTTTGTCTCTAAACATGAAGAGAGTTCTAAATAATACACATAATTATGATATAGGAATTTAAACATGAATTCTAGATAAATTTCTTTACAAAATCATGGAGAACTAACAAATATATATTTTTCTCATATTTTTACTTCAAAATCTTAGTACAGATGAGTATTAGAATAATAATATTTGAAAAAAATGGGAATAAAAAGTAACAAAGGAAAGAGGAAACTAAAAGTGCACTTGCCTCTGCCTGATATATATTGAAATTCTTATTCTGAACCTTCCGAAACAAGCTTGCTGGAAACTTTCTTCCCTTCCTCTCTCTTCTTCTCACTCCTTTAGCCTTTCCCTCTCTATTCAATCTCTTCCTTATTAGTTCCATCGATTGAAATGTGGTAGACTGAAATCTTGGCCGACTTATATAACAGACCCGTGCCTAGGGGCAGCTCACGTGCGGGGTGGGTGCTACCATTCTGTTATCGATGCTTGCAGGGGACTTGGGTGCGTCTGACACTGGAATCAATGATTGCTAGGACACTCGAGCGCACAGTAGGCACATTTGGTACCACTTTTGGCACCTCAAGTGCCCAGGAAGCGCGGGGCAGGTGCAGTAGCGTTGGCCTAGGGCCAAATGCGAGCACGTCCAATTTGTAATTTTTTCTTTTTAATCTTATTTTTACTTTATTTGATATCAATTTTAATTATATTAACTAAATTAATCATCATTAACATAAATTATAAAAACTTAAATATTATAATTCTCCCTCCTTATAAAATTTTATCTTCAAAATTTGACGAAAATTACATACCTCAAGAAAAGATGTGAAAATAATTATCCTGGATTTCATCTTCTCGCTCCCACGTAGCCTCCTCATGCAAGTGATTCTCCATAATACCTTAACTAACGGGATAATCTTTATGTGAAGTACTTGATCCCTTCATCCCAAAATTTACACCAGTTTTGCCACATACGATAAATCCTCATTGATGGCCAAAGGCTCATAATCAATGACATATGTTGGGTCATGTACATACTTCCGAAGTATTAATACATGAAAAACATTATACATTTTCGCCAAACTTAGTAGTAATGGTAATCGATAAGTCACTTCTCCGACCTTCTCTAGACTCTCAAAGGGACAAATAAACCTTGGTTTTAACTTTCCTTTCACTTCAAACCTGATTGTCTCCTTTGATGGCAATATCTTTAAGAAAACATAATCACCAACCTCAAAACACAGGTCCGATCTCCTCCGATTCACGTAATTCTTTTATCTGCTTTGAGCTATCTTCAATTTCTTATGGACCAACTTGATTTTCTCGAGTGTTTCCCTAGTGATGTCCAGTCCCAACAGTCATCTATCACTTGTTTATTTTCAATAAATCGGATATCTATATTTTCTCCCGTATAGGGTTTCAAATGGAGTCATGTCGATACTTGCTTGATAACTATTATTATAGGGGGACTCTACTAACGCCAAATAATCATCCCGATTATCATTCATCTCTAATACTGAAGCTCTCAACACGTCTTTCAAATTTTGGATAGTCCGTTCCGATTGCCCATCGATTTGGGGATTGTAAGTCGTGCTAAATTTCAATTTCGTTCCTAATTCACGATGTAGGCTTTTCTAAAATTTTGAAACAAACCGCGAATCTCGATCTGATACAATAGATGCCGACACACCATGCAATCTAACTACCTCATTAATATAAATCCAAGCTAATCGATCCCTTAAATAAGTCATTCGGATAGTTAGAAAGTGTGCTGATTTCATGAGCCGGTCTATAATCACCAAAATTCCGTCATGATTCTTCAATGTTATTGGCAATCCCATCACCAAATCCATCGTTATATCTTTCAATTTTCAACTTGGAGCAGGCAATGGTTGCAATAAACTGGGTGGCTTCTTTTGCTTGGCTTTTGGCTGTTGACAAACTAGACACTTCCCTACATATGTCACGATCTCCTTCTTCATATTTCTTCACCAAAATATTTTTTTATATCTTGGTATATCTTGTTAATTTCAGGATGAGTAGTATATCTGGATCGACTTTCATGATTTAATCATTCAACTACTCGTCATCCGGTATAAATAATCTATCCCAAAATCTCAAAATTTCGTCGGCACGGATATTAAAATCAACCCTGGAGTTCTCACTCAAGTCTCTGACAATATCCACCAAAAATAGATCATTCATCTGTCCATCCTTGATTCTCTTCAATATCTCCAGTTAGATTTGAAGATATGATAAAATCATCCGATTGCCTTGAGTATATCTCTGAATATTGTATTACTTCATGCATTCAAGTATTTCCATCTTCTTAATCTTTAATCTCGCCACAAAATACGTCTGCCGACTCAAGGTATTAGCTACTACATTGACTTTCCCCGGTTAATACTGAATTTCATAGTCATAGCTCTTCAGAAAATCTATCCATCTCCTCTACCTTATATTTAGCTCTTTTTTAAAAAATATGTGCTTCAAACTCTTATAATCCGAATATACCAAAAATTTCTCGCCATATAAATAATGTCTCCAAATTTTCAGCGCAAAGATTATTGTTACTAATTACAAATCGTGGGTAGGATAGTTCTTCTCGTGAACTTTTAGTTACCTCAACTCATAAGCAATGACTTTTCCGTGCTGCATCAAAATATAGTCTAATCCGGTTTTGGAAGTATTGCAATAAACCACAAATCCACAAGTTCCTTCTAGAATTGTCAAAATTAGAGCAGTTGTTAACCGATTCTTCAATGTTTGAAAACTTTATTCATATTCATCCGTCCAGTCAAATTTAGTTTTCTTCTTTGTCAACTGAGTGAGAGGTATAACAATTCCAAAAAAATTCTTTACAAACATTCGATAATAGCTAGCCATGTCTAAGAAACTCCAAACTTCAATCACCATTATAGGGCGACTTTAACTAGTAATACCTTTGACCTTCTTTGGATCAACCAAAATGCCTCCTTTTAGAATGCATTTGAGAGTTGCGTTCCAAACTCTTCAGGAGAAGAAATTATTCGTTAAATTGAAAAATTATGAATTTTGGCTCGAAGAAATTATTTGCTAAACAGTCTTTTGGACATGCCTTATTTTCGTCAATAAAATCGACACACATTCATCATTTTTATTGCTTTTCTTTGTGAGCACTATATTTGACAATCAATTCGGATATTAGACCTCCCTTATGAGGCATGCGTCAAGAAATTTTTTAACTTTCTCTCTCATGACAATGAGTTTCTTTATAGAGTAGTTTCTTCATTTTGCTAGATAGGTTTGCTGTCAGAATTAAGACTCAACCTGTGAACTATTACCTTGGTTGGAATTCCTAATATATTCGTCGTTGTTCATGCAAACATACTTGAGTTTTGCCGAAGAAAATTCATCAACTATTCACATAGCTGACCCAGGAAAGAACCTCTGATCTACACACATTTCTTAGTCTCGTTCGGATCTAACGGGATTCGATCAATTGACTCACCGAATTGACCTTGTTGTATGGTTACTTCGTCTCGAATGTTAAATTCCTCAATCGGTTCATTTAAAATCGTCTAATTAATATGAGATAAGTAGCAGGTTTGACCGATGACCTGATCGTCTAGAACCTTCTCGACTCCACATGTTGTAATAAATTTCATCTTTAAATGAGGGATTGACGTTACTGCTCCGAACGCCACCAAGTAAGATCATCCCAATATGGCATTGTACTCTATTGCTTTAATTCGGTTGTTAGTTTGAGTTAGATTTGAAATTTGGTCTTTGCGTAATGTCTAATTTGATTTGCATCACATAAGACTAGAATGATATACTATGTGCTTAAATTCCATTCCAATGAAATAAGTGGAACGCTTAATAAAATGTCTTTTGGATCTTCTATTTTCAATCAAGGGAGTTATATGACACGTATCCTCAATTGGGAGGGGATGTTTTTGAATTGTCACCTAAGTAAAATGGATGCATTGGAACATATAATACATTCACTTGTGGGTCTTAGCTATGCACCATGGCAAATGTATTGTGCCACCTGCTTACTAGCATTTCTCTTCGAAATTGATCATGAAATAAGGATGTGCCATTTAAAAGGAAGTGTCATCATATGAACCTTGCAAGAACATATAATTTTAGTACATCTCAAATTTGGCGTAGATCCATTATATTGTCAGTAATAATCTTTTTAATGGATAATTAGAAAATGCAGAGCCGAGAGAATGGGGCTTTATTTGAATATTCGAATGCAAATGCAATCCCGGTTGGATCTTTCGTAGCTAACAATCATGCGTATCAAAATTGTGCATATCGTAACAAAACAAATTTGAGGTAAGAGACTTTCATACAATTGATCCGAATTTGATCCATAAACGATGCATCCATTGCCAATATATTCTTCAAAATTTATTCAACCAATTCAAAATGTATAATCTTTTTTATATTGATATAAAAAAGATATAAAATAGAAGAAAATGGTGGTGGGCGCCCTGAGAATTAGAGAGAATGGGGATGAGAATATATTTTGAGGACTATACTCTTTCTGTGTGCTCATTTGATTGGGATTCCCAAGTGTGTCCCTCCCCGTTCTACGAGAAGGAAGTAAATATATAGAGGGTGAAGATTGCTTGGACGTTAAGGCAAATACTTGATTGTTGATTGATGATTGAGTCTGATATATGATGCAATCTTTGAATATTGACAAATTGGATATCTCTTCCTTCTTCTAGGTGATTCTATATCAAGTCTGGATATATAGACTTGCAATCATGGCGGTTGCCATTCTGCATGTCGGAACGACTCATACCTCGTATGTGGGTAAATATTCCTAATGGAGTCTATCCAGCTTAAGGGAATAACGTCTGCCTTCAACGTGTTATGATAAGTTGTTTCATGGTGGTTGCTGTAACCAACTAACGCACTTATTCTGGGTTGGGTATCGCACTGTCGAATCAGTTCAGTGTAATCGTTTTTGGGAGGCCCATCAATTAAAAGAGGAAGGGAACTTTTTGAGAGGCTAAAACTTGCTTGGTGAACGATTAGGGTGTCGTTGTTAAGGTGGTATGTGGAATTCTGAATCAGTTGGCCTACCCCTTTTGCTTGTAAGGTCCCTTAAAACAGAAGGTGGAGTGAAATAGGTGTTGGTTTATTTTGTTTTAGTTTTGGTGTTAAATTTGGTTTCACCGTGAATATCTAGACGGCACGTGAACTGCCTATGCTCAGCCAAGCCAGTTTAGGCACCGCATAGAAAATAAAATATAAAATTATATAAAGTATTATAAAATATATATATCATACTTTATTTATTTTGTCAAATAATTTTAATATTGCAGTTTATAAAAAGTAGAAAATATTTATTTAATAATAACTTACTTAATTTTAGAATATTTTTATTATATCTAATCATTAAATTTATTCAACCTATTCAAAATGTACAATGAAAATAAAATTTATTTTATATTTATTAAAAAATATAAAAATAAGTTTTTTAATTTTTAAAAATATTAAAATATTCTTAAAATAGAACTATTATATATATATAATGGTGGTGGGCGCCTTGGACTCCAAACTATGGGCCCATGTTTCTTAAGGAGAAAAAGCCCAAATCCTTGCGAAGGCCACCACCTTTGAGAGAGAGAGAGACAAGGGTATCCTGTGATTATATAACAAATCAGATTTTGTTCAACAATTGTCTCCAATGGCTTCCCAAGTGTGATCTCTGTTCGCTAACAGCCATGGCGTTGAACAATGGATTGCGGTCATGTGCCTCCAAATTCCTGAATTCTTCTGCTCCATTTGAATCAAAACAAGGTAATCTTCGAATCAATGGTGTCTTGATTGGAGGTTATTCTACAGCTTGCTATCCACATTTTTTTTGGGTCTGCGCTTTTAATATGATCTTATAGATTCTTTGGATCTGATTGGTGGGTGTTATTGATTTGTTATGGAGGAATAAACTATTTTTCATATGGAGGCGAACTGTCTTATTTTGCGGAGAATGCGCGAGCTAGAGTGTTCATAGGTCAAATTCGTCGTACTTGATTGTTGATTGATGATTGAGTCTGATATATGATTAAATTTGTCCTTTAGGCATCTTTTGATGATCTATTGACAAATTGGGTGTTGATTCGTGGGTGTTTTTGTTGATATCTTTGTGGCCATTTCCTTTATTTAAGTTGGGTAAGGAGTAGATTGCTTCGCGGGACTGAATTGAGCTTCTAAATTTGCATGTTGCGCAATTCCTTGTTTTTGGGGCCTTGACTCCGTTCATACCTCGTTGTTGTTTAAAATTCAACCGTTCTTGCTGATAGCCTATATAGGAGATTGAGCTCTTGATGGAGTGGAACTATACCAGCTTAAGGGAATAACGTCGGCCTTCTTTTACTTTGCTATTCAAGTCTTTTAACCGACTTATATATCTGAAAAAAATGCTGTAAAATTTTATAGGAGGTTCATCATGGGTGGTTGCAGTAACCAACTAACGCACTTATTCTGGGTTGGGTATCGCACTGTCGAATCAGTTCAGTGTAGTTGTTTAGGATTCACGGTTATTAGTTTTTGGTAAGGCCCATCAACGTAAAAGAGGAAGGGAACTTTTGAGAGAATAAGATTATGGGGGCAAAAACTTGCGTCAAGTAGTTTGATGGTGTAGGTTCAAAGTGGTGAACTGAGTTGTGCTTAGACTTAGATGACCCCCTAAATTGATTGTTAAGGTGGTATGTGGAATGTAAAAGTGTGAATCAATTGACGCTTCATGTGGAGGGAATTGAAAAGAATTGAAGAGTTAGCCATGGAAGGTGAAATTTGTTGTGGGAGTTAAAAGAGAAAGGTGGAGTGAAATAGGTGTTGGTTTATTTTGTTTTAGTAGAATTAGTGGTGTTAAATTTGGTTTCTTTTGGACCGTCGACATGTAAAAGCGACATGCCAAAAATATCCTAGTCTAGCACAGCACGTGAACTGCCTATGCTCAGCCAAGCCAGTTTAGGCACCGCTATAGAAAAATAAAATATAAAATTATATAAAGTATTATAAAAATATATATATCATACTTTATTTATTTTGTCAAATAATTTTAATATTGCAGTTTATAAAAGTAGAAAAATATTTATTTAATAATAACTTACTTAATTTTAGGCTATATATATATTTTTTATTTTTTTTTTTGGTACTGTTACCGTCACTTATAGAGTCATTTTTTTACTAAAAATCAAAATGATTTGATTTCTGATGTGACTTTTTATATCTAACAAATTCTTAAAATTGATGTACATTTCTATTATTTTTGATGTCATCTTACTTCTTTTTCGCCTATTTGACCCTCGGTACTGAAGGTTGACTTTAATGGCGTTGTACTTATTGGTAGGGGTTAAGAGATCCTATGCCATGATACAAACGCGGAAAATGTGTGCTTGCTATTCTTCTACCAATCCGAAATCTTGAATTCTGATATACTACCTGTAAAATTAGAAATGTAGTCGGATTATAAGTTGTAAAGAATTTCAGACGGTATTGTATTTTCACTAACCAGTTGTGCTTCACGTCGAATATGTACTAAAAAAAGTAAATCTCATTTGCCAAGATGTTCCCGACTACATCTGCTGCTACTTGTTGCTTTAGCAGCTAGATTAAATAATTTCAATATTGATTATGGTATATACATGTTGTACATTGTATACAAATTGTAATGGATATAAGTTTTTATTTCTTTCGTAGTGTTAATCATCCCTGTGTTTGCATATAATTCTTCAAAATAGATATGCACTTACCTAAATTCACGTGGCGGTCCAAAATTGTATCGAGACATGCTAGTATTGGAGAATTTTTTCAATATTTTAAATACTTTTCATAAAAATATTGTTAATTATAATATTAGTCAATATGTTATTTCAAATAAATTTAATATTTACTTAAAATTATTTTTTAAAATTTTATATTTAACTCTATCGTCAATATTATATGACAGAAATCATAATCATCCCAATAAAGAGCAAAGTCGTTTGTAAATGACAACAATTGTCTCAATAGTAGATTTTGTGTTGTGTAATGGCTACTTGCAAGTTCGTTAATAGTGAAATAAAATATTTTTTAAAAAAATGTTTAATCAATTCAACATCTTCCAATAAGTATCCATGATCGGTTCAACCATTGGAATATTTTCGTTATGAAAGATGGTTAAAATAAAATGGAAAGATATGCAGTGTCTAGCATTTAGGAAGTCGAGTCACATCGTGTTACGCAATCAATCTTCATCTTATAGCAGAGTTTTTCTATCGTTATAATGTTTTGAATTATTACTCCTGAAAAGAATATATTTTAATAAATAGAACAACATTCTTTAATTTTTTTCATATAAGAAAAAATAAATTGCAAAACATCCTTAATACAAAGATTAATAATATAACTTGTGCATTTTATATGGAATAATTCACCCATTAAAATTAAGATTTAAATGAAGAAGTTGCAATATTATTATTTAAAATACTTTCAAAAGTTATAGAAAAATCTTATTAAATATTCCGTATTCATTTCTAATAGTATTAATTGCTTTAAAAGTTATGAAAATAATGTGTGGGTGTTCAAAAATTTTAAAACCAATAATTCCTTTTTTGTAATTTTTAATTTTTAGAAATCCAACATACACTAACACAAATATATTATAAGTTATAACATGATAACCGTGTATTACTAGTTGAAAATTTATTAGATTTTACTTGTATTAATTGTGAAATTATTTTTTTTAATTGTAACAAAGACAGAGAGCATCATTTTTAACAATATGTCAGGATATTTTTATATAGTCAAATTGCAAACACTTTTGCACGTATTTTTCACACTTGTAATGTTTTGCCATTTGAAAAGGGTTCATTGAGTGAATTACATATTTTATCAGTTTTTTTTTTTTATTTAGCTTCTGATCATATTGAAAAGCTCTAACCCTACCTTGTTCAAAAATATTAGTTCAATTTGAATTGAAGATATTCGCTGTCTCTTGTGCTTTTCCATGTGTCCAGTACTTTTAAAATTTTCATAAATATAACTTTTTTTAATATTTTTTATAAACGGTCCAATCTTAACTGTTAACTAATTTAATTTTAAAAAGTTACAATACACTACTAGAAGATGTTTTTAGGGGGTGGCTAGAACTAGAAGTAGTAATAGTGGTATTTAGAGTAGGTTGTGATTTAGATATTTTATCTCTTATCAGTATGTGTATGAAGTATAGCGGGTGTGGGAGTATTAGAATAATTTTTTCATATCCTTGTTCTACTGAAATTAGAAAAATTCTATATCATAATTAATAATTAAGTTATAAATTAATAATATTAATATATAAATTATAGATAAAAATTAATAAAAATAGTATTGTTGTATTAATATTATACTATCACTTATTGTACAAGAGTGAGAAAGTAGAGAGTTGAGAGAGCAGAGAGATGAGTTTATGTTGGTAAAGTAGGGATAGGGGTTTTTATAATTTTTTTATTTAATTAATTATTTTTATATAAAAAGGGGCAACGGTTACAGGGTCATTGCATTTAAAAAAACTTAAATGACGGGCTGTGTCATGCAACAGGCGGCACGGCCTCGTTACCATTGCTAAGTAGAATCAGGCTTTTTTTTATGTCATGAATTATTTTTCTGTTGGTGAGTACATGGTGGCATCCCATCATCCTTCTGGGCATCTTGAATAAATTATTTTCCTACAGGAGTAGGATCGTAATTATGTATCGATTATGAAACTGCTGCATAGAGTGATACTTTACTGAGGATGTAGAGTGTATATGTAATACCTGCTGTGCTTAAGGAAACGTGTTTCATATTTAGGAGGATGCTATTTTGTCTTCCATTTTTTGTGTTTTTCCTTTTTTTTTTTCATGCTCTTTTATGGTCTAAAGTAATGTAGCCTTCATATAAGTTTTATCACTAGAATGAAGTTCAATGATCTATAATAGCTAAAACTTGCATTTTGAACTTGATCTTTGAGAAGTCTATGTGTTCATATGGAGGGCATAGGTTATGTTTTCTAATGCAATGTTCTATTGATTAAAAAAGCTTTTCCAATCCATGATCAATGGTGTTAACCATTTGGCAGAAGATATTCCACAACCAATCAATTTGTCTCGTATCTTCAGGATGAAGTTTGATGATCTAATATCAATAGTGTTAACCATTTGGCACATGATAATAGTGTTAACCCCTAGTTTAGAAATTTGATTGTCTCCCTGATTGCAACCTGGTCAAAGTTCATTCTTACTAAAGAAAAATTTTATCTTGAAGTTTAAAACTACTATAAGCTGATTCCAGCCAATATTGTTGTCTTTACGGCATCATTCCAATTAAAGCTTGCAGGGTATGTTTTTTAGATGGTATTGCAAGAAATTTGCAACTAAATGCAGTGATGACTCCAATAATGATCAATTAACTGTCACTTCCTGCCTTTTTATCTTTTTAATCTAGATCATTGTTGTTCTTTGAGTATTGACATTTCATATTCTTTTGAAGATTCTAAGGATTTTTCAAGTATTGTAGGTATGCACCAAATCTGGTGTTGATTGTGTAGCTGTATGTTTTTATTATGCGTGATAGTCTTTGTTCGGGAGATGAGTTTCATAGTAAAATGTTGACAAGCTAATTTCAGTAATTCTGGAGGAGGATGACCAACAAGTTCTAATTGAAGGTCAATAATTTCTTAAAGCATTTTGTTTCATTAACCTAAATGTATGCACGAGTCAAATGGGCAATCAATGCGTAGATTAAAGGAGGATTAGTGTAAAGGAAGAATCTTTCCAAAGTTTTATGTGATCATCAAATATCTTTGGAGTTATATTGAAAGCCTACGATAGGATAGGATCGGTCAAATATTACATGGTTTAGAATACTGCTCTTTCAAAATGTAACATATGCAAAAGCCAAAACATAAGTTTTGCAGAATTTTAATGGTAAGATTTAACATTTCTGAACAATGGCATTTGTAGTCGGTTAATTGGGTGTGTTTTGTGATCTGAATATACCAGTATAAGTAAAAAAAAAAATTTATAAGATAGTTATTAGTCCTGCTATACATTGTAGATCAGAATGTCGGGCAATTAAATAGTAGCAAGTATAAAAAACAAGTGTTGTGGAGATGAAAATACAAAGATGGAATATTAGAATCACACTAAGAGCTCAAATAAAAAATGATAATATTTATAAATACTTAGAAGTTATATTTGTAAAAGATAAGATGAGGAAATAGTATTTAAGGTAGTTTGAACACTTAAAACGTAGGCCACATGAATTACTTGTGAGAAAATATGAGTTTGTTATAGTTGGATGAAATAAATAAAGAAGCAAACCTAGAAAAACTTGTAGTGAAGTGATAAAAATTATTTAAAATTACTTCTACTATTAGAGAATATTACTCTAAATCGAGTAAAATGATAAAAATTAATTTATATAACTGATTCGGTTAATGAAATTTAAGGCTTTACTTCTGTCGTCCACGGGTACCAAGTCGAAAATAGTAGTATATTTACCGTACTATTTCCCAATTGCTGCCAATTAGGCCAGAACATGCAGAGAAACAATGGGACAGAATTGAGTTTTCATTTCACAAGAATTTTTTTGTGATTGTGAAGTAGTGCTGTCTTCTTGCTACTTCAAGCTTCTGGCAGGCCCTCAATCCCGTCTGCATAAATGAGTGTGGATTCTATTATTCATTTGTTGGCAGCGTAGATGAGAATATCAATGTTAATGTCAATTGCAAACATATTAGTATTAGACCTATCAAAGGCCAAATTTTTTTGCAAATCAATATCCCAAAGGGGATATTAACCAATATATCAAAAAATATCAAATATATCGACTAATAAATAGCCGATACGATAACATATTATAATTTTATTGTAGTATTAAGATATATTGGTATTAGAGTACCCAATACCAATATATATCGGATAATATTTTACACATCGGTCGATATTTTACTATATGGGCAGCTATAAAACATATGTTTTGACATTTCGACTGCTCAATTGCAATTGCTTTCTTCTGTTTAATGACAGTGATCCGAGGATTCCACTCCAGTGGGATGAAAATGATGGCTGAAGGCCACGGCCATGGCCATGGCCACGATGAACCATTCTATATTCATGCAAAGCACATGTACAATTTGGACAGGATGAAGCTTCAGCAGGTGAAGATGCCGCTCTTCGTCTGGACATGCGTCGGGATTGGGATCTTTGTGCCCATTTATGCCGTCGTATTCCAGCAGAGCAAGACCGCATCTGCTTAACTTGTCGATGTCATAGGAAGTAAGTTGAGTGGATTCCTTCATCTTTTTGAGTCCATGTTTCAGCATAATGGTCCCTTCAAATTTCTGACGTGTTTATTTCCGTCCTGTTTTTGCTTGATTGTGGTCTTTCTTTCTTTGCTTGAACACGAAAATAAGCAATTTAGCAATGAATCTTTGATTCTACAGAGGATGTTTGTTGTTTTGCTCTTAGTTCCTCAGGCCACATGTATATCATGAACCCTAGCAATTCAACTCCCTTTCTAAATAGAAGGCATGGCCGGAATGTCGAATCGCCTTTGACTAGAAGGAAGGACTCGAGGATATGATCCGAGAAAGCTTTTGGGTGTAATCCTTTCTGTTTAAAAGTAAAATTGCACTATTGTATTTTAAGGGGATACCATTTAGACATTATTAGGATAATGTCCGATAATATAATATCTATTTATTTGTACTATTAAATCGATATAAAAATAGATAGATAGATAAAATATCATATAATAACGATGGTTTTGTTTTTGGGCAACTATTTTATGGCTCGGCACCTATTGCCTCCGAGTCTGTGACAATCAGGAAAAATGTGAAGGGTTTATCTTTTATATATTCTTTAGATATTTTTAGATAATATGATATCTTATCAATTGATACTATTTGGTTAATCTAAATATAGATAAATAGATGAGATATTATGTTATTTAATGATATACTGAGGGTGTTTATTTGGTGATTTTAGAACATTTCCCATTGTCTATGTTTTATCTTCTTCTTCTTTGACCAATTGACTGAAGAATTTAGGTCTGTTTAATTGTAATTATACTTTTTAATCGAATATATTTTATAATAGTTTAATTCGCAATTATCCAAAGTTCTAAAAATTTTACATTATGGATAATAACAAATTATATATTGAATGTGTTTTTTGATTATAGTCTATTATGTGAAATTATAGATATATTTATATATTTTAGAAATTTATTATATGTGCTTGGTGTTGAACTATTAATTATGGCTACGTTAAAAACATGGGCTAAATTTATTTGAGTTAAATTTATCGAACTAAAGAATTTACTCCAATTTAATTTTCTCATCACAAAATTGATTATTCTAATTTAAATTTGTTAATACTTAAAATTTTTGGGTCTCATGTATATATAAATTTGCAATAAGTCAAAAAAAGATCTTAATGATATATTATTTTTAATAATTATGATTTTATAAATTATTGTAATATAATTAGTTTAATTTTTTATTAAATTAATGATATATAATATTTTGTTAGTTAATATAAAATATTAAACTGTAGCTTAAATATTATCATAATCAATCGTATCTAAAATTAGAACTGTTCCAGCCAACGCTGGTTTATGCATTTTGACGGAATTTTATTTTTATTTTTTAATATTATAAATTAAGATTTTATATTTATAAAAAATAATTAAAACACAAAATATTGGAAAACATTTGTAATACCTAAAAAATTTAATTAAAAATAATTAATTATATAAAATATTTTTTAATCTTTCAAAGCTTAATATTTATATTAAAAAAATTTACATTTAAAAAAATTGAGTCAAGCCGATCATTTTTACTTATAAACAATAAATAAAAACTAATTATGCTTAAATTTTTAAATGTATTCTGTCATAATACCTATATATTTTATAAAAATTTTAAATTAAATTTAATAGTAATTTTAATAATTTTAATAAAATTAATTATATAAATATTATTTTATTTTTGATCGGGTCTCCAGTCAGCCATCCAGGCTTTTCGTAAACAGCCGCAATCACATGTCGCAACCGTCATCACACCAAACCGGTCACCTGCCACCTGCTCCACCGGTCCATCCCACGGCTGCCATCAATCGTCGCCACCGTCTTCCGCATCTAAGCCTCCGTTGAAAATTTTTTTAAAAAAAGGAAAAGAAAACGTCCCATCAAGACAAACGTAGCCTTAGATTAATGCGAATTTAGCTTAAATCAAAGTCACAATCGACGGCGTGGATCTTGCATGGAAATCGCACCATCTGACGTGGCAAGTGATAAAACAGGTTGACTTAACATAACAGAAATATTTAAATATATATAAATAGACACCGGTAAATTTCATAAAAATTAAATAAATACATTAATATTATATTATTTGATTTAAATTTATTTTTAAAAATATCTAAAATATGAATTTTCAATTTAAAATTTCAAGTGATGCACACAACCTAAGAGAAAGTCAGGGACGCATATATTTTTTAGAGAGATTTTAATGATTAAATAAAAATTTTAAGATATAAAAAATTATATATAATATTTTTTAAATTTTTTAAATTTTTTTATAATATTAATATTTATTGAATAGCATGAATATTTTTTAAAATATTATTTATTTATTTTTTAAACTTAAAATAAAAAAGGGAGATGTGTTAGATATCGTTCCCCAATCCCCAAAAGTAAACCGATGGAGACTGCCGGCGGACATATAAGTGCATGACGTCATGGCTGATCTCAGCCGTCTTGGTCGGCCGGTCTTTGCATCACAAAAATTCAAATTATAATTTAAAATTTTAAAAATTAAACTATTGGAAATTCAAATTATAAGTTAAAAATTCAGAAATTAAATAATTAGGTTAGGCCGTTAGGCTGGGTGGGTCACACATTTTTAGGGCCGGGAATCCTTTCTTTAAACCAAGGCGACGATTCCTCTGCCCAAAGAGTCATCCTCCATGCACACGACCACATTAAAAAAGAAAATTGCTACTCATAATTTATATATATATATATATATATATATATATATATATATATATATATATTATTTATATTTTTATAAAAGGATACCTAAAATGTAAATATTTAATAAAATTAATATTTAGATAAAAAATTAACTAAAATCATTTAAATGGATGATGATCATATAAGAAAGATATTTATTACACAAAAATGATTCATATAAATGATTTTTCTAAACTTATTATTTATCTAAAATTAAAAATTAAATATTAGTAAAAAAATATAATCTAGGCCGAGTCAGATCGGTCATTTTAACCCGTGATAGTATGGTTAAAAAATTAACCGGGTCTAATTATTAGCCATTCCCACCCATTATGCTAATGTACTGTGACCATATATTATAAAATTTCAAATCTACCAAAGTCTAACATATATATAAGTTGGTTAGTACCACTTTTAAAAATGTGAGTATATCATCGTGCATTTGGGAAAACAGTCAGGAATTCTGGATTAAAAAAAATAATAAACCTTAAAAAAAAAATGTGTCAGTTATTCAAGCAAGATGCTAGTCTGAGCATATGCTATTGTACACAATCGTACTCTAGTGAGATCTAATAATGGTGAAGAACTACTAAAGAATTTTCACTTTGTGGGGAAGATTGCAGTTAAAAGGATGTTACCAATTTCAGTCTTTTCTCTCATCTTCTTTCTCTTACATTCTGATTAGAGCTCAGCATGTCCAAGAAGATGATCTCTTGATCAATGGCTTCATCAGCTTGTCTTCCTCAAGGGAGATCATGCCGAGGTGCGAGGGATCCTCAAGCATCATCTTCGCCACCAGATATCCGGCAATTGACCACGTCTGCAGCTTCCTTGCTTGTTTACCGATGTATCGACCGAGTTTACCATCGTAGTATTCCGGCCAATTGTCTTTGGCAAGACGGCTCTCGGCAAGATCGATGGCTCGCCTTGCTATCTGAGGCCGACCGGTCTTGATGCAGGCAGCCGTTAGCAACCATAGAAGAACTGCAATTGACAGAATGGGAAAAGGAAGTGTGTGAATGACGAACCGCACAGTTTCACATTAAGAGAAGACGATCGAGGGAATACGACAATAGCAAGGCCTTAAGTCATACTAAGTAGAGTCAAGTATATAAATTCACTTCTACTACTCCACTTAATCTACATGAATATCCTTTAAAAATAAAAATAATTCAAACTATCTTGTAGCACAAAATATCAAGTTTTTATGAGCCAACCTCTTCTTTTTTTTTTTCTCCAACCATAACTCGTTCACTTTCCTCACAAGTACTTCATCAAACCTATGTTTTAAGTATATAAATCACCTCAGATATATTCACTCATCTTATCTTCTCTATTAGTTTAATTTCTAATATTTATAGATATCATCCTTGTTTATCTTATATTTTAATATTACTCAACTTATTTATCTAAGTATCTGCATTTTTACAATGCTTATATATATATAGATGTTCTATTTGATTATTCAACAATCTGACAAATCAAAAGGGCAATTTCTCTTAAAATGTCTGGCTTGGGGAAAACATATTCTCTTGAGATCCTCCATCGTAGCAACTCCATTGTCGTTCTCATGCCCAAAATTGAAATTGCCAGATGGAAAAAAAGACAAAAGGGGAAAAACCTGGCCATGATCCTCCATTGTGGTAACTCCATCTAGTATTCTTGGGATCACATCCTGTGACAATTCGCCATTCATGGCTTTCTATAGCAGGATAACATATTTTCAGGGGCATTTCTCCGACCAGCTCCTCCCAACGTGCTTCAATAAGATCCATTATAGCCATAGATTGCTCAGGAGTTGCAAGAGAAGAAAGGATGGCAACACAGTTTCCCAAAGCAAACCATCGAAAATCCATCCTCGCAGGACTGACATTACCTATGAAGTAACCGCCACGAGTTGGCATAAAATCAAAAACCCAGTCGGGAATTGAATCTGGAATGACATTGAACTTATTTACTGCTGTATGCGAGTATTCCTCTGTTTTGTATCGATATATGTCATTTAGTTGGCGGAAATCAAGCCAGAAGTAACTTCTCATGTGATAACTCAATGCATGTAGACGCTTCACTATTCTTTCGATGAATTCCTTCCCTTCAGCATCATGTTTCAGCAATGCTAAAGCACATCTCAGCACCATAAAGAACAATGCTTGAATTTCAATCGGATACCCATAAATGCCCTGTATGAGATGACCATAAATTTAACACTTACGATAATGTATTCACATGTTGATGATCATTACAAAGCTCCGACAGCTATGATAAGGACATGATTATTACATAAATAATACATGAATCATTATCTTACATTTCGAGTTGAGTAGAAGAAAAGCACATAGCTCAAGCACAATATCCATTGTCTTAATTGTACTGCAAAACATGCGTGTGCACATATTATATGTGAAGCATAAGTCTTTAGGAATTGACAGCGGCATTCTTTCTTCAATCATTTGATCTGAAGAAGAGGTTTGGTTCGTTTCATCATTGTTGGATTGTTTCTTGGCATATAAAATGGCAATTTAAGATTACAAGAAAGAAAATAAATTGTGAAAAGGCACATAAAATGAGAATGAAGGGACAAACTATTGACCACATACCTCATCTGAGCCCATAATTGGACACTTATCTTAAGCAATTTTTTTCCCACGCTCACAAGCACAAAGGCTGTAACGATGTATTAATAGCTGGATTCTAAGTTAAATGCTTGCACAACTTAAACAGGGGAATAAGCATCATTCACAATCAAAAAGAAGTTGTACACAAGCTCATATTAGATTGCTCATGGAAATTGATCAACCATTTACAAATTATGGAAGACTAAGAGATCAAAAACACAAGTTGGAGTTTACTACTATTATAAAAATGCTGGCACAGTACAACAAATGTCATGAATTAGACACGCTAAGAAGAGTTAGATGTACACAGCCATGCCTTGCAATACAGATTATTTACACAACTCAAACCCGTAAATTCTAAATCACAATAGAACAGTGCCAAGGCTCACCCTCATTGTATTTCAGAAGAATATAGAATGTAAACTTCATCAGAATGGGAGTTTCTCTTTTGTGAAACTTTTTACATCATATGATTTTCATTCAAAACAAAACAGCATTTTCAGATTTGTTAAGTTGTAGAAGGTTAAAAGAAAAACATAATGATTACGCATATTGACTAGTTCATTGATTAGAAAAATCCTGACAGGGGTAGGCAACTAGCATTTTAACAAGGAATGATCAACAAACCACAAAAAAGTTTGCTGAAACAGCTTACCATTCTTCGATCAATCATAGAGCATCCATCTGCACACAGCAAAGTGGGAAATGTATCAAATCCATCGGATAAACATAAAGTCAAAATAAGCCTCATTCCCTTCTGACACTCGGGTGATTCTGCAAGGGACATATCACCGGTAGACTTTGTATATGCACGAAGCAGAATAATCCACCAGAACCCTGAGTCAACCGGAGCAACTCTCCCAATGGCACTTTCTCCAAAATCTGCAATTATAGTATCAATTTTCCTAACAGGATCATGGAGAACCTTGAAGCTAGCCGGCATTGCCCCCTCCCCAAGCTTGAAACGGTCAATTCTTTTTTCCCAACCCTGAAGTTGCAGAGTCTTCAACAAGAAGTTCTTCACAATATCAGGCTCTCCATTCATTAGAAAAGCCAGTGCACTGGGTACAAAATCTCTTACAAAAACCTGTGCAACAGACCAATTTCATGCAACTTTTAAGATCATCTTCCAAATAATCATTGTCTCATCACAAAGTTGTAATGTGATAATATCAGTAGTAGGTTTTACCTGATCATAGTTTAGAACTTCCTCCGAAGCATGGTCATATGCCGCAATTGTGCCAACCGGCTGACTTCTGAAATACACCAAAGATCGTCGCAGAGCATCCCAAGCTTCAGCAACCATAGGGTGGGGCTCAAACGAGTTCCTCGCAGACGATGCTGGCGTATCCAACCCTGACCTAGCCCCAGGAGAGTAAACGCTCTCATAGTTGTCTCCACCTCCTCTGTTCAATCCAATAGACAGCTCACTTAAAGACCTCTCATCAAATGATCTCTGTCTCTCGATATTCAACCTCGGTTTATCCATAAGCCGAGAGAGCTCAAAATCATCCATTTCAGGGATAGAGCAATGGGAGCTAACATTTCTAAGCCCACCTTCTCTTACTCCATCCATATCTTCCAGCTCCTCAAATTTAATTCACTCGATCAACCACTACAATATATGGATAATATAAATCCATAGGAAGTGATCAATATACAGACCAAGATGATCAAACAGCAGCAAACAAATCATATAAAACAAGATAAATACAAAGGTAAAGATATTAAGGCACAATTTTATGCAAAATGGACAAATTTACCCAAAATTAACTTCTTTTCTCCTTTCAACTAGCAAATTCATTTTAGAAACAAATCTTAACCTATCCATGAGAATAAAAATAAAACTAGCAAGTCAAATTTAGAAACGAATTATTACCCTGTCCATATCTATAAGAATGAAACCATAACTAGCAGGTTAATTTTAAAAATGAATTACTCCCTTACAACAAGAATAAAACTAGTAAACTTTACGGCTTTTACCATTTGGACAAACCTGCAAGATAATAAATTACACAAACTCGGTCCCAAATTTAAGACAATATCTCAAACTGATCCTCCCATTATAAGCAAATCATTAACCGGATACAGAAGTTAAAAACATATAATTTTCCCTTCACATTCTACTAACAACAGTGCTATTTCAGAAAAATAAGCCCCATGAACAAATTTTCAATAACCTACAAGTCAGATTCGATTAGATATATCAAGCTAAGGAGAAGGGAATAAACTCTAAATTGCAAAAGGGGAAAAAAAGCATAGATCCATCAATAGGAATCTCACGAAATGTATGTCAAATCTAACAATACAAGTTAAAATTTATCAAATAAAACTTGCGAAAGATATAACAGCTATAAAGTATCATACGATAGAAACGTCAGATCTGAAGAATAACGAGGGATCACCAAAGGAACAGAGAGGACAGAGTTGTCAATAAGGGGAGGGCGAGGAGAACCTTCGAGAACCGAGATGGAACTGAAGCGAATTATCCAGCAGGATCAACGGTGGAAGATGCCGGCGATTTGGCCGCAGAATCGTCGTCGTCGAAGAGACGACCGCGATGGAAAGGAGAGGAGCGGAAAAAGATAACCCCATCGCCAGAGCTGGCATTTATAGCACGAGAGAGAGAGAGAGAGAGAGAGCGCGGGGAAGAGGTAGATGAAGAGAGAGAAAATTGACCCGTTTAGTTTGGACAACGAAACGGGTAGGTGTTAGATTGTAATAAGAGGGAGACATGAAATTGCCCGTGAGAAAAGCTATGCACGAGGAGACTATTAAGCGGTGGACCAACACGTGGTTTTATTGGCAATTTATGCAATTTATAATATTAAATTAAAAATTATTTTTTAAAATTTTATATTTATAAATAAAATATAATTAATATATTATAATAATTTAAAAATTACTTAGCATGATATAAAAAAAACATGGCCAAAATAAATAACAAAGAATCCTAAAGTAATATTATACGTAAAAAATTAATTACCGATAAAAAATTTGTTATGTGCCAAATTTAAACTTTACTTACTTTATTTAGATAAAGTGAATTGTATATAAGATAATATTATATTGAGATAAATAAATAAAATATAATATTTAAAAAATAAATATTACTTGATATAATTTTATTAAACTTTTTAATATCACTCAGAGCATCTCAATGATATGAGTCTCTATTCAATAATAAATAAAACAAAATTTTTAATATTTTTAATACGCTATGAATCCAAATTTTAAACGAATTTAGGTCAAATCATTCGTTTGAGTCTGGATTCTGCATATCACAACTGCAGATAAGAGGTGAAGTATCTGCGAGGTATTAGAGTGTTTATAGGAGTGGGATTACTCTCGTAAGTAGAAAGATTTCAGTTGATTGTGAGGAGTAAAATTTCTGAATATTGAATTCATTGGGAACGTAGTAATAATGAGAGAGAAAGTGCAGATGTGCACGAGAACTGAAAGCGTGAGAGCATTGTAAGATAAGGCTTTTATAGGCAAATGAGAACGTCCCCTATAAGTGAAAACTCTATAGCCTTTTATAGCCATCATACTGAACTGCCTTCATTGTATAGAATGGCTTAATACCCACGCTTTGTTGGAATCATTGCCTTTTCTGACATGCAGTCTTTATGACTGTAACAGTCATTGAATTGATTACTTTCCTTTTTACGTTCTGTAACCGTTAGGGTTTCCAACAGATAGAAAAATGATTATAACGCCTTCCTTCAATGATATGCATTGATTCTAGAAGCAACTGTTATAATGGTGGTTACCTTTTGTGGAAAGCGCGTAATCACAATAGAGGATCGTTGCGGCTTGAGGATGGACACGTGGACTAATCGGAGCTTGGGTCGCATAAAGTCTGGTCTTCGGCTAGTCAACTTGGTCGTGCTTCCGGTCAACGGAAGCATTGACCGTTTTGGAACCAAATGATTCGTCCTACTCTTGTGCTTTTATTGGCTGATCAACCTTTCATCCAATCAACAGTCGGCATTGACCATCTAGGCGTAAATGAGCCACTGTGGATCCGAATCGTTTTTTCTTCGTGGGCCAACTTATTATCGGCGTACCCATCAATTTTAAATGATAATAAAGTCTTAAAATATCAATAATTTAAGTGATTTTATAATAAAAAAAGTTTTAAATATAATAAAAATATATATAGTTAAGACAACTATTTTCAATAATTAGTTACAATTGAAAGCAATACTGAATATATATGCGGTTAGGATTAGTTTAGTTCTATTTAAATTTAAAAATTTACAATCAAATCAAAAATACAATTCAAATAAAAAATTAAATTGTAATTTTGTAAATGTGATTTGATTAGTATGAATCGGTTGGTTGAAAATTTTTTTGCTTACTCTTATCTCTGATAATGACTATCTATTGTAAGAAAAATTTAATGAGACTAAAATATTAATACGGATTATTAAAATTATTATATTATTTTATAATACTTATAATACAAAATGAACATTATAGATATATTTAAATTTATATTTAAAATTTTTTTAATGAGAAAATATAAAATTAATTTATATTTTTTTATCCTTATTGGTCTTTTATTATACTATAATATAATTTTTTTCTTGTGAGAACAAATAATCCAAGAGTTTTTAGAGGGTTATTCAAATTTTAAAAGTTCGTAGTCTAACAACGGGGTCTTAAATCAATCTAACTTGAAGTAAATTTTTTTACTATATAGTTCGATTTGACTAAGAAAGTAAAAACAACTTTAAACACATAGAAATAAGCTATTTTAGTAATAGAATATAAATTATTATTATTATTGTTGGTTATTGTGTAATAAAATGACTTAGTATTTGTATCTAAACAATTTTAAACATTGTTTTCAAATCAAAACTGACAAACTAACTTAAATAAATGGATCGACCATAGTACCAACGTAAAAATATAATCATTTAGAGTCTTATCAATAGCACTTGATCCATCCGCCCAAAGACGTTTGAAGGCCCAAGACGATCAACGCCATCGTTGATCGTCCATGACTCTAATCTAGTGTTACGGATAACACAAAGAACACAAATGGCCAACGATCCGCACTTGTTAACCTAATCACTGGAAGAAAATTTCATGCCAAAAATAAAAAGGCTTTTTCTGTTGGCCCCTCTGTGTGTCCGACGAGCCGTCGCAAAGCCCACTCAAGCCTACGATCCATCAAACGACCACTAAGAACGGCTCTCTTGGCAATATCTGAATCTGACGATCTTTGCATCGGTGGCTTTCCAAATGGATATTGACAAAATTGGGTCGCCTTTTCTTCGAAGGCACAAGGTGTTCTCGATTTTTCAATCTTCTCGCCAAACCCGAGGATACTCCGAGATCAACTTCTTAGAAAAATTTAGAAAATCACGAGAACAAAAGAAAGGTGAGAGATTTAGGCCGTGCGCCATTTCTAATGAAACTACCTTGCTGTTATTTTTGTCTATAAAAGGCGCTTTCCCCGCTTTTTGCAACCTTCGCTTCTCTTCTGTCTTCCTCTATCAATTCCAAAAGCCCTTCACAGTTCTCAAGTCCCAAAATGAGTTAGATCATACAGGAATCATTCCTTCCAAAGGAGGAAGATCGTCCCTTTAATCATAAATAAGCCCTTGAATTATCATTCAGGCATGTTCTCGATTACCCACGCTTCGCGGACAAACTCTCAATCAAGGTAACATTTTCATCAAAAATGTGGTGGATACTCTAACAATCCAAAAAACCTAAGGCATATAAGTGCACATCTCACAGCCGCTTACTGCCTCCCCACATTTCGAATTTAAGGAGGCGCACTCGTCTCTCTTTCATCTAAAAAAAACACACACACACACACTCTTTTTATCAATTTTCGGGACGATAATAACATTTATATCTTCCGGCCGCTGTTTATCGACGATTCGAATCGGAAAGATTTTCGATGGGACAATTTTCCGCCGATACGCTAACCTCCTGTTCTATTTAGTGGTGTGCAGGTTCCTGGATCCAACTTAAGATGAAGGTGGACGCACTTAGCCAAACCAAGATAAGGCGCCCTTTTTCATCCCTAACTCTGCTCGAAATTCAGATCCAGGACGCATCAAAGATAAAATTTGGAAGCTTTTTAAACCTTTTTTGAATAACAATTTTGATAAAAAAAAAACTACCAATTCTTATTATTGACTGATAATGAGTAATTTTATTATTTATAAAATAAAAAATTAATTTTTTTTATAAGTCAAATTAATTAAAAAAATAAATTTTTTAATAAAAGATAATAAAATTATACAAAATTATTACTTTTAATGATTTTAATAAATTATTAAATATATATAATATTATATAAAATAATTTTTATATCTATCTCAATTTAAAAGACTATATCATATATCCAAAAACTATAAAAATAAATATTTTTAAATAACAAAATATTTAAATATATAAAACGTGCTCCTATAACATTACCGCTGGATGCGCTTGATTTATTAACCACCGGTTGATTCCAGATACCGAGAATTAATTTCACATGCTGCACGTGCCCCAAAAAAATATATTTTATTGGTTGGTAAACCTACTCGTTAGTTCAGAAATCCGTACAATCTGATATTTTCCCCGGTTGTTTGGTGAGTCCAAAATCGAGTATAATAATAAATTTTTATCAATTATAAAATTAGATTTAATTTTATTCTATTTAGCATAAATTATAATTTTTAAAAAAATTATTTTTACTTTAAATAAATGCTAAATTTGAAAAAATTATGTCCATAAATTATATTACGTGTAGTTAATATTTTTATTTTAAAATTTTTTCATTAAAATATATATTTTCATAATATATCATGTAACATAATTAATTTATGAGCGTATATATATTATTAACATATATTCCATGCAATGTATTTTTCTAAGGATATTAGTAAGAATTTCAGCATTAACACCCATAGATGGGAACCTCTTGGACACCAAAACCTCTAAAATTAAAGAAAAACATTATAAAATTGATATTAGATCAATTATACTTTATAAATTAAAATATTAGACAATTAAATAATAACATATATATAAAAATTAAGTATTATAGATATAAGAATATCAAAATTAATAAGTAAAGTTATACTAAAAAATAAAATAAAAAATATAAATGTATCTATAGTTTGTAAAATAAGCTAATAAATAATAAACTACTTACCAAAATAAATAAATAAGCTAATAAAATTTAAGGTTATTGGGAACTCAAAACATGGGCAAAAAGTATCGATAAGAAAATGTTAGTTAATTATAATTATAGAAAAAATAAATATTTAGATATAAAAAAACTTAGAATGATGTAATTAAAAAAAATTAAAATTACTTATATCTCAAATATACTGAATAAAAATAGATTCATCTAGATACTCATACTTAATGGGCATTGGGAATGATAAGGTGATGCATAATTTTTAATCCCTAATCACAAGTAGAAAATAAAATAAATTAAATATAATATGATTAAAAAATAGGATAAATACAAAGCAAAAAATTTAATGTAAAAACCTATTACAATTAAAGAAAAAAATTAATGGATATAGAGTCAAAAATCTCTCACTATAATGATAATGAATATACTATATAGTCTTTTCTAATTAAAATAATAAAATATAACAATTTATACATATGAAATGAAATAGCTTATCTCTCAATATTTACCAGAGTTATTTTCATCTATCTCCCAATGCATGATATTTTACAGTCGTGTACTCCGAATAGGATATCGTGACAACTTGTTATATTGATAACTCGATAATCCAATAACCCAGGTTGTTGAGTCTGATATCTAAGTCTAATAGACATATAGATTAGGTTCGGAGTCTAACAATGGCGATCTTAGGATCAATCTAACCTGAGGTAAATTTTTTATCATATAGCTCGACCACATTCTTCAATCTAATATAAGTATATTTTTTTACTATATAGCTTGACTAACAAAGTAAACAAAAAAAAATAGACGCAAAACACATAGAAATAAGCTATTTTAGTAATAGAATATAAATTATTATTATTATTGTTATTATTGTGTAATAAAATGGCTTAGTATTTGTATCTAAACAATTTTAAACATTGTTTTCAAATCAAAACTAAGGGGAAACTAACTTTTATAATAAATGGATCAATCATAGTGTACCAAATGAACTTGATACCATATCAATATAATCTTTATTTAGAGTCTCATCAATGGCACTTGATCTATCCGTACTCCAAGATGTGTAGGGCCCATAGCCAATTAAATGAGGATTTGCTAAATAGTTAATGGGGCCCGAGAATATTCTGGCCTTACTTGAATTGAAAGAGAATTAAGTGATTTGAGTTTTCAATCGGTTAGGTTACTCTATATAATGTTGCAAAGTAATTAAAAAATAGTAAAAAAATGTCCATTACAATCATCAGAGCATAGAAGTGGTTATCTATTGTTATAATCAATATAATAGTATACGTACCATTCTAATAATTTTGTATATACGATAGATTTATCTTTTATTTATTTTTTAACTATCTAATATGCCAAATTATATGACTAATTTGACAGTTTTGAGGTATACCCTTATAAAAATTTTTGCAAATTATTTGAGCAATTTGTCTTATCTTTACTTTATTGCAGTTAGTCGGCAATAGAGTAATTTGAAAACCTTCTTTTTTTTTTTTCTGAAGGAAAAGTAGGATTATAGTTTTTTAGTTGATTTATTAAGTTAAAAAAATTAAACTTTTAAAATTTAAATATCAAATAATATATATAATTAGTTATTTTATTAATTTTCATGCATTAGATTTAATATTAAAAATATTAATATTATAAAAAAAATTAAAAATATTCTTTTTACTTTTAAATTTTAATAATTAAATTCTAATCTAACAATCTCCTTAAAAAATTAAAGTTCTACTTATAAATAATGCAAGTGGGAGTAATAATCTAAGTTGTAGAGAGACTTGGACGATACGGGTGAAGGGAATGAGAGAGCTTTCATTTCTTTAAAAAAATAAATATGATTATTTTTTAGATCTAAACTGTTTAATTTTAAATAAATAGTTATAATTTAATAAATTATTTTAAATAATATTTAATTTTTTAAAATAATTAAATTATAATTATTTATTTAAAAATAAATAATATAAATTTTAATAATAACTCATTTTATTTCTTTAAGAGATAGATGCCCCTTGATCCACTGGTGAGGTGGATCATTGACTGTGGGGTTGATCACCGGGGCAATTTTCATAAATATTGGACTTAAAATTATAATTTTCGAAAAGTTAAAAAATAAAAAAACATCACTATATTGATATTTAATTATTCTTAATTTTCTAATAATTATAATCACTTGACAGAAGGCCTGTACATGTCAGAGTCGGCCCAACAAGGCGATAAGAGGCCTTTTTGAAAACTGTAAATACTGGACTGTTGGGCCATCGGCTGTGGGCGGAAAATCTCTCTTCACCCGGCCCATCTAACATTAGAGCTGTTACTAATGTTTTATTAAGGTACTATTAAAAATTAGACTTTTTTTGTTTTTTAGTAATCCAAATTATTTTAAAGTAATTAAAAATAATAATGAATATAATATTTTGATATATTATTTTAATATCAACCTTTCTTATTATTAGGATAAATATCAATTATTAGCATAATAATGGAATCCTATATTTAGAATGATCATATTAAAATTATCATCGATTAAAAACCCTTTTACAGATAAAAATTATAGGTGTTAGTTATTTTCATAATATATTAAAAATACGTTTGAATTATCTTACATAATGCATAATTTTATTGGAAAAATATTTTATTTTTTTCAAAAATTTTATATTTTAAAGATCTTATTCTTAATTTTTATTTTATTTTATTTTATTTACTTTTATTTTTAACTTTAATCTAATATTAATTTTATACGAGATTAAATTTTCTGCCGAATTTAGCCAGTTTATATGATTCCTTCCTATATACATAATGGTAAATTCAAAATATATTTTCTTTGATAGAATCAGTTCTCTTATAGAAAATTTAATATATAAGAAATAGAGGGTAGAGATAATAATGATTATTACGATAAGTTGATGCAATCTTCACCCTCCATCTTCTATGATTAAATCTTGGCCCTTGGGTATAGCACGAGTCAAAATGATAAAATAAAATTTCTAAATTGTCAATGTACATGTTGATTTGGTTTGAACAAGTTGTGATATTATACTCATTTATTTAAAAAATTATTTGTTTAATTTAATATATGATATAAAATATCAAACTAAAAAAGAAATAATACGAATATAGTGATAATAATATCTTAAATATATTTCAAAATTATATAACAAATATAGTAAAAATATAAAGCAAAGCAATACAAAATTATATGCTAAGTGAAAAATATTCATCAATCAAAAATACAACAACCTCAAATTTAAACTTGGTCCATATTTTTTTGATGAGAAAAAAATTTATAAATTACTATTTAATAAAAAAATAATATAAAAATAATAAAATATAATATTTAGAAAAAAAACATTATATTATGTAATTTCTTAAAATTTTTCAATATCATATAAAATTTCTTTTTATATCATGAAAATTTACTTAAACACAAGAGTAATATTGAGAATAAATTAAAAATTTAATAATTGAGGTGACAATAAATTTTTAAAGGATTAATAATCTAACCACTTGTGTTAAAAGTGGCTTCATAAATGCAACATAAATAAATAAATAAATAAATAAATAAATAAAAATATATATATATATATATATATGTATGTATGTATGCATGCATGGAATTTACATGCACGTATCAAGCAGTTGCTGACAATTTAGTTTGACTTGATTTTGACAATTTGAACGATTTAAAATTTTCCATTTAGCCCTACAATATGCTACACTTTTGACCCTTTTCTACTGTTTGTTTTTTTTTTTTTTTTTTTTGACCAATTTTTTGCAAGTATAAATATACATATATCTTTGTGGGGTCCTAGGACCCAAGGACCCACTATCCTAAATCTACGTGGGTTTTTAGAAATCAAGAGGGTATCATAGCACCCCCAACAATTATCATAATATTAATATTTTAAGGATATAAATTTAAATTTTTGAAGTGCATAGAGTAAGATGTTAAATATGAATCGTCAAATATAAAACTAAATTCCTTCTTAAACATTTACAAGTATTTGAGGGATTAGAAAATAGTTATTATGGGACCCTGGTGGGGCCCAAGATTGATGGATTTTTGCCCAAATCGGATGAGAAACGGACGGCCCCGGAGACAATAAGTGGATCCGAATTTTACATCGGTGTAACAACAAAATTAGTGGCAGTATTAATCTTCTCATTGATTTGATATCATGATCAAAGCCCCTTTCCATTTAAGGCTCAGCTACTGCTTTACAAAGGGAGAATGGCGCCTACAAGCTAAAGGGATTCTAGACTTGTGTTATCGGAATTTCTCAAGAGAATGTTATTGCCCCTCAAGAGAAATGCTTACCTAGCCTCTCCTGAGTCCACCATTTGAGCCAAGTTTAGTAGTAGTTTTAGTGTACACGGTCATCTTCAACCTTCATAATCGACCACACGGGCACTAAATTTGCTCTCTCGACTGTCCCCTGGATACACCTCAACGAAAAATTTTTGAGATATCTTTTAACTCACCTTGTACTTGTTTTATAAAAATATAAGTCATATGATAAATCTTATTATTCTTATTTTCAATTGTTTAAATTTATCTAGTACTATACTGATTTAATTGTTTGAGGGATTTTCTTAGGAAATATTATTGGCCCCATTACCTCTTATTTGTTATTATAATATGCAAAGTAATGACTTCTTAATTCAAAACTCGCTCTTATTGGATTAAAAATGGTTTGAATTGAATCTTTATACAAATACATACAAGGCAAGTAAAAAGATAATTATTTATAGCAGGCTTACTGTATAGCATAAATGGAATAGTCATTGCCGTTAACAAGTGATAAATTATAATTAAAAAGGCATATTAAAAGGGTGATCTTCCATGGTGAAGCACACACACATACATCACTAAAAGGTTGCACTTATAGGCCTTAGTCAAATATTGGCATGATAGAATGATAGTCACAAATTCGAACCATAAAAATAATAAATTATATAATATAAAAGAAAAAAAAATGCATACAATAAATCTAAATATGATCAAATCCTTTTTCAACAAGCCATGTAAATAAGGAGAGTATAAAATATGTACCATAGGACATGATATATATTCTTTTATTTATTGAATTAGTAAATGTTGCAATCATGTACTCATAATTTAAACGAATTAAATATTTAATTAATAGAGAATTTATATTTTTTTCAGACATGTTCATTTAAAATATAACATTTGATAAAAAAAGGCACATTCTAATAATTCAGGAATGATCTTATCCCTCTTTATAAAAGATAACGTTTTTCTATCATTATATCATGATATCAAACATATTTTGAAAAAAGAAAGAGGAAGATAGAGAAATTATTTTTCTTTTGTTCAATGAAATAACAAATCAATTGATTGATTCTACAAGTTAACAATTTAGCAAAAAATGCGATAATAAAGATCCTTAAATTAGAATTTAATTTCATTAAAAATTTCTACCAAAATGACATAACATCGCCAAAAAAAAGAAAGTAGCTAGCTCGGAAAGAGGCTAAGGAAGGTGGAGACATCGCACGGAAGAAGAATCATGTCAGGGGAACCAAAGCCATACTCCTCGGCAGCTTTGTCTAGCAAATGCTGGAAAATGGGGTTCTTCAAGACAGCCATAGGCACTACAAACCTTGTCATTTCACTCCCAACATAAACCACAAAGTGCCCCCTTGGTGCCCTTCTTCTTCCTTTATAATAACCCTCCACAGCTCTCCTTGGCATATTATTAGTTAAGGGTTGGGGGGCTAGAGATATGAGGGTGGTCTCAAAGGACAAGGGAGTGTGCCCATTTATATCATTATATGCAAAAATTTTAAAATGAAGATAAGATTGAAAAGTAGGTTTTTTTTTTTCTTTGAAATTTATGGATAATGCCAACTTATATTTAGTGGGTAGAGTTGAGCCAAGGGGCTACAATATATATATATATATATAGCAGAAAGGTCTAAATGGGACTTCACATCTTGCAGCTCTGATTTCATGTACTTGAAATTTATGCATGGTTATGAAAAAAACTTGAGACTTTTATAGTTTTTCTATTTTTTAACGTAGTAAATATAAAATAATTATCCTATTTTTTAGGAAAAAGATGGTAAAAATAGACTAATATTCGATCTATATAAGTGAGCCCCGGTAGTTCATAAATAAATCTAGGGGGGTTAGTACAAAAATTTGAGTTTAATTATTGAAATGGTAATATATTATTTTTTTTATGTTTATATTATTCAATGAAATCAATGGATCCTATTCTTATTAGAAATAGACTATGTATTTAAACTATGAGGGAATATGAAATAAATGATGACAAACACACAACAATTAATCATAAGTAATAAATGTACGATTTTTACGTGAAAAACTCCCTATTAAATGAGGAAAAAAAATTACGGGACACGGAATCCGAAATTTTTCATTAATAACAGTTGATTTGTTACACAAATCACAAATCTTAAAGGTCACAACCCCCTTACTTTACACAGCTTGTACAAGAAATATAAAGTGTAAGAGTAGAGATAAAATCCGATTGATATTTTTCTCAGCGGCAAGAACTTCGTACATATGACTGGCGGAGATTGGAACTTGATTCAAAACCCAACTAAAGGTTCAAATCTTCTTCTTCTCTTTCTCCTCTCTCTTTCTCTTTGAAACAACGCTAAAAAATGATCACAATGCCCTCAAACGCAAAGTGCGCGTATTATAAAAACATGTGTGCGTTCGATCGCCCATCGAGGGCGCATCGGGCACATGCCCGGGCTCGAGCGCCATTCTGACGCATATCGAGTGCCCCAATTCTAGAATTTGAGCTCGAGCACGATGTAGGCGAGAAACGAGCTGGAGCTTACTAGAAAACACGCTCGAGTGCCCAACAGGCGCAACTCGAGCCTTCCTCATGCGGTGAGGATATTTGCCTCCATCTGCCACATCAAGTGGATACGGGCATACATGTGAGTGACCCATAAACCATTCTCTTTTTACAATGCTTTGGTCATCACATCCGATCCATTCTTCTCGGTCCCAACCTTTTTCAGCACCAACAACCCTGTGTCAACGACATTCCGCACCCATTGATACCTCACATCGATTTGCTGTGATTGAAATAAAATGACGAGTTCTTGCAAAGGTGAATCACACTTTGATTATCACAAAGCAACACATATCGCTTCTGCTTGAGACCAAATTCCCGAATGAATTTCTTCATCCATAGCATCTCCTTTCTTGCCTCCGTTATAGCAATGAACTCCGCTTTAGTAGTGGAGAGAGTAATACACCTCTGCAAGTTTGATTACCAAGAAACGGCTCCTCTCGCGAACATGACTAAATATCTCGAAGTAGACTTCCATGAGTCAACATTCCCAACCGCATTTGTATTAGTATACCCAACCAGAAATAGCATGTTGCTTCCAAAGCACAAATATAGTTTAGAAATTTCTCGGAGATACTTTAGAATCTATTTTACCGCGGACTAATACTCCTAACCAGAATTTGACAAGAATCGACTACCAACTCTAACAGTATAAGCTATATCCGACCTTGTACACACCATGGCATACATTAAGCTACCCAAGGCTAAAGAATAGGAAATGCCTTTCATGTATGCATTTTCGTCTTCTGTAGAAGGATATTGCTGATTGCTCAACTTGAAGTGATTGGCCAACGGAGTGCTCCCTGATTTTGACTTTTTCATATTGAAACGTTGAAGAACTTTCCCCACATAGCTCTCTTGTGACATCTATAGCTTTCTTGCTTTGCGGTCACAAAAAATTTTAATTCTTAAAATTTGCTTTGTCGGTCCCAAATATTTCATAGAAAAGGACTTCCCAAGTTGTCGCTTTAACTCCGTGATTCGAGAAGCATTACGCTCAACTATCAGCATATCATCCATATAGAGTAAGAGAACAACAAAATCATCCTCAGAAAATTTCTGAACAAAGACGCA
The DNA here is from genome assembly GCA_033239525.1 of Nepenthes gracilis. Taxonomy (NCBI): domain Eukaryota; kingdom Viridiplantae; phylum Streptophyta; class Magnoliopsida; order Caryophyllales; family Nepenthaceae; genus Nepenthes; species Nepenthes gracilis. The sequence goes on from BSYO01000024.1 coordinate 12,115,999, forward strand.
ATGATTTGAGGTTGTCTTCTAATAGTCCTGACCCACCATAACAGACTCAAACTTCTTGTACAATTGCCTTAATACTTGTTTCAATCCATACAGTCTTTTCTTGAGATGACATACTAATTGCTCTTTTTCCTTGGCCAGGAATCCCTCTGGCTGCTCCATATAGATCTTCCCCTCAAGATCACCGTGAAGAAATACCATCCGCACATCTATCTATTCTACTTCCAGGTCAAGAATAGTAGCCAACCCGAGCACCACTCGAATAGAAGGCATCTTTACCACCGGAGCAACAATTTCGTCAAAGTCAATACCTTTCCATTGATTGAAGCCCTTCACAATTAATCTCGCTTTGTACCTCAATTGTGAGCTATTTTCATCTGTCTTCAACTTGAATACCCACTTATTTTTTAATACTTGTCTTCCCTTTGGAAACATTGTCAACTCAAACATGTAATTTTTATGCAACAATACCATCTCTTCTCGCATAGCTTCCATCCACTCCGCATTGTGTTCGTTCTCCTTTGCTTCTTCAAAACATTCGAGCTCTCCTCCGTCGGTAAGTAACACATACTCTTCGGTCGACAAACAATAAAGGTCTTTGATCTCTTATGGATCGTTGGAGTGGAATAGTCTCGATAGGCTCAACAGTATCAGGAGTGACAACCTCATCCTCATCTCTATCGGGCATTATAGTCTCATGGTCTTCTTCCTCTTCGGCATTACCTTGATTTTCACTTTGATGACGGACAAGTGCCAACGTGAGATTTGAATCACATGTCCGATTGTCATTATTTTTGGAAGCAGTTTTTGCACCTTTGTCAATATCCTGTATAGTCTCATTCTTGATAAACACGATATCCCTAGATCGAACCAGTTTCTTCTCAATCAGATCATACAGTCGATATTAAAACTTATCTTTTCCATAACCAAGAAATATGCACTGCCTGATCTTTGACTCCAGTTTGGTTCTTTCATCTTTGGGAATGTGAACAAAGACCTTGCATCCAAATACTCGCAAGTGATCAAAGGATACTTCTTTTCCGGTCCATATCTTTTCAGGCACTTCTCCTTTCAAGGTACCATACTTTGATAAATTGACGACATGAGCCATAGTTTTCAAGGCTTCCCCCCAAAACGAACTAGGGAGCTTCGCCTCCAAAATCACACATCGGACCATCTCCATCAGAGTCTCATTCATCCGTTCGGTCACCCCATTTAATTGCAGTATCTTCGGTGAAGTCTTCTGATGGCAAATTCCATGAGATCGACAATACTCATCAAAAGCTCCGATGTACTTCCCACCATCATCACTTCGGATGCATTTCACTTTTTTTCCCGTTTGCCTCTCAATCAAGGCATGAAAATGTTTGAAGAATACAAGAGCTTGATCTTTCGATTTCAGCGGATACATTCATAATTTTCTAGAACAGTCATCAATGAACGCGATTAAGTAAAGAGCTCATCCAAGAGTCTTCACCTTAAATGGGCCACATATATCGGTGTGGACCAATTCAAGGAGATCAATCTTCCTTATGGATGAATTAACATTGAATGAAATTTGTCGTTACTTTCCTGCCATACAATGAGGACAAGTCTTCAATTGAGTTGTTTTTACACCTTGAAGACAATTCTTCCTAGCTAAATAGTTCAAGCCCTTCTCACACATGTAACTCAACCGTCGGTGCCACAATCTTCCGTTCCAATCGAAGCTTGCAATACATACAAGTTGAAAACTTTTCCCTTATCTAGAGACTATCAATCAACTTTCATCTTCTTCGCAGAATGTGCTACAAAGACTTGCAGCTTGCATACAAGTTAGATTTAACCGAATATTTGGGACGTGTCTAACATCCCTCAACAACAATTTGGTTCCATTATTCGTGGTGAGGCACACATCACCACAGCTAACAATTCGAGATGTACCTTCATTGTCCATTTTTAACACTCCAAAATCACTAGGAATGTATGATGTGAAGAACTCCCTCCGTGATGTGACGTGAAGTGAAGCACCACCATCAACTACCCAATTTGTCTCAAGATCAGCCAAATTGATCACCTCATCCTCCTGACACACCTAGCCAAAGATCACTCCCGGTAATAACAGTAACTCTTTTCTTCATCTCGAGTCTTGTTTGCCTTCTTTTCATTACTCTCTACATTTTTTCATTTTCACTTTTAGCAATGCTTCTTGATATGTCCATTTTTTTCATAGTGATAGTACTCGAGGTTTTGATACTTTAATCTAAATTTACTTTGACCATTCTCTACAGGTTTAGGGTCACACCTTTTATTTCTTTCCCGTGACTCGAGACTAATATTTCAAAGTGTGTAGAAGAAGACCCCTATGATCGACGTTTCATCTCTTCATTCAACACCGCTCCCTTTAGCTATTTTAAAGATTACCACACCGTTTGGAGATGTATTGGCGATAGTAATCCTTATCACCTTCCAGGAGTCCATTAAGGTAGTCAGAAGCCACAAAACCAGCAGTTCATCATTAAATTTTATACTCATACCACTCAATTGATCAATACATCTTTGAAACTTATTTTAGTGATCGGCGATAGACGAGTTCTCATTGTACCTCACTTACATTAACTTCATCAAGTGAAATAATTTATTGTTACCAGTCTTCGAGGCATAAAGTGTTCCAAATTTTTGCCACGAGGTTCTTGCAAGTGTCTCATTCCGGTTGTGGTTATATACATTGTCATCCACAAATTACCTAATATAACCAGAGACTTGTTCATACTCAAATGCCCATTCCTCCTCAAACTTTGATTTTGATTTTTGCATAGCAAATACTAGATGGTGCAACGATTTCAAAAATAACAAGTCCTTCATCTTGCTATGCCAAATATCATAATTCGTTCCATTCAAATAAATCATCTTATTTTCGGCCTCCATCGATTCAAACCATTCACAACACCCAACATGAACCAAATATCGGATACTACTTGTTAGAAATAGACTATGTATTTGAACCATGAGAAAATACGAAATAAATGATGACAAGTATACAATAATCAATCATAAATAATAAAGGTACGTTTTTTACGTGGAAAACTCCCTATTAAACGAGGGAGAAAAACCACGGGACATGGAGTCTGAAATTTTTAACTTGTAACAGTTGATTGGTTATACAAACCACAAATCTCAAAGGTCATAACCCCCTTACTTCACACAGCCCGTACAAGAAATATAAAATGCAAGAGTAGAGATAAAACCCGACAGATATTTTTCTCAATTGCAAGAATTTAGCACGTGTGATTGGCAGAGATTGGAACTTGATTTAAAACCCAACCAGAGGCTCAAATCATCCTCTTCTTTTTCTCCTCTCTCTTTCTTCTTTTTTTTCTCTCTAAAATGGCGCTAAAAATTGATCACAATGCCCTAAAACCCAAAGTGCGTGTTTTAAAAAGCAGCGTGCGCTCAAGTGCCCATCGAAGCTCGCATCAAGACGATTCTCGCGCTCGAGCGCCCCGGTTCTAAAATTTGAGCTCGAGCGCGATGTAGGCGAGAAGCGAGCGGGAGCTTATTGGAAAACGCGCTTGAGCACCCAACAGGCACAACTCGAGCCTTCCTCATATAATGAGGATATTTACCTCCATCCATCACATCAAGTGGGTATGGGCTCACATTAGAGTGACCCATAACTCAATAAAATATATATCTAAATCAAATTGTTCTCCTCCACAATCATTTGTATGATAAAAAAACTAAATATATTTTATCACAACCAATGCAACAATATTATATAATGTTAGTATTAATATATTCAAAGTGATACGAGATCTATTATATAAATAATGGAACTATACTAATAACACGTTGTTCTAAAGAGTTAAAAGAATAATAACCAATTTATTAAGATAAATTTAGTCTTATATGTGGTAGACTAGACTCATTTAATCTGTCTTTTTTTTAAGAAACTGTAGCCCATCCCCACCATGATTGCAAAGGCTTCGACCCTAGGGGTTGGAGTGGTTTATCCTCATGCCCATGCCAGTTTTATGGACTTCATTTAAGGATATTGTTAAAAATGTAGTAGTTTGTGACTTTGTCTTTTGTTGAATATTTGTTGGTACAAAACAAGTGCATATGAGTACTTCTCATCTTTAGACTCAGAAGATCAAATCCAAAAATATTCTTCATGAGAAGAGAGCTCTACTAAGAAATTAAGTAGAAAAAAAATTTAGCTGTATTGATGATTTTTTAGCTATATAAAAGCTTTTTCATACACCAATTTTAACTTTAGAAATTATATTTTAAATATCAACTACTATTAAATACTATGATTAGTCTTTTTCAAAAAACTTATAAGTCAAAATTGTTCAATAGTATAAGTTATTATTTTTTTTATTTTTCTCATTTAGAAAATTACCAAATAATTAGAGATATCTCGATTAAATCTCATTTGAGTAAACATTTTTAATATTAAAAAATGCTACTTAATAATATGTCCCTCTTTGTTTAAAGACACTTTCATGCTTTGGATACCCTTTATCCCTACCCCTATGTGTTCTCAAGCTAGCTTGCAGGTCTAAATGTTAGCATGGGGACCTATGAAGAAGCTAGCTCATTCAAAGATAAGCCTTTCTCTTTGGATTAACATGCCCATTTTGTATCCATTCTATAGTCTACAGCTCTTTAATTATATAACAGTATTAATACATATTTAAAAAATGAATTTGACTCAACGAGTAATAGGGCAAGTTGTGGATCACTAAACTGTAAATCTTGCACACTATGAGTACAAATAAGAGGTTATAGAGTTATAATATTTTTAAAATCTCTTTTGATAATCTGTTTAATAATATACTAGTCAAATTAAATAATTGGGTAGAAGATATGTACCATTCTTGTTATTATGGCATGGGATCATATAATGTGAATCTTCTTTAAGGAGGGATGGATTGGACCTTTTGATAGAACTATCACTATATTTAAAAGAATATTACTTATGGATTATATTAATTTGTAAGGACTTGAATAGGTATTAGACTATTTAGAAGGACTCTTTCATTTACTTTGCCATTAAAAAATGGTCTCAAATAAATAATGAATCATTTTTAATGCAGACAATGCTTCAAAAAGAACCAGTCCACCATTAAAACTCAACAACTTCGAGATTGAAATATGGCGTATTCTCCATCCAAACTCCCAAAGCTCTGCCCCACTGGTAGCCCTAGTTGACCAATAATGAATGCCACCACTATGTTTGCCAATTGGTTTTCATTTCCCATCTTTCTCTGCCACAAGCAGCTTTTTTTTTTTTCCTTATTTTTTTGTATGGGCAGCCAAATATGATTATTAGATAATATATGAGAGAGAGCTTCTGATCAAATTCCCTACACAGCTGTCAAAGTTCTGCCTAGGACCTTGGCCATGATGGGGTTCAACCCGGATACACCTGATTCAGTATAGCAAATAAACCCGAACCCTTTTTGTCGGCCATCGACCATTAAGAATGTGAATATAAGGAATACAAGAATGTACAACGATTTTTAACGTGAAAAAATTCTTTTTAACTAAGGAAAAAATTACGAAATATTTTTTGAATAATCTATTATGTAAAATCGGTTATAAACCCTCGAGACAAAATACCGATAACCCACCCAAGATAGAGTAAAAAAAATAATCTTCTAGAGTAAGAAAATTCTCCTTCACCATTCTCTCTTTTTCTCTTCTCTCTTTTTTCTCACTCGTGGTACTCTCTACCCTTTGATTTTATGAGCGTGGTGGTGAATAGTGAACGGCAAAATTTATATTCTGCATTTCGTTTCTACTCCATTCCACACACCATTCCGAAGTACCTGGTGTGCTTTATAATGATGCCTGGCTAATATCCCACCTGCTCATTTGCCCTAATCTTGCAGATAATTTGCCACGCTAACTTTGTCATTTTTTACGCTTTTACTAGTTCCTGCGATTTTCTACAAATGGTGCATACTGTACAAGTTGGCTACTCGCTTTGCAAGTCAGTTACCTACTCTACAAAATCTGCTACCTAATCTGCAAATTCGTCTACTAGCTCTGCCAGATTGTCCCCTCTAAATTGGCTTTGCCTGGTCACCCCTTCTCATCAGTACCCTCGGTTGCCTCTTTGGCTGGCCTCATCCCAACTCAGCCACACTGGTCTGGCGTCTCCTGATTGGTTTTCTCTTAGACGGTTTGCTTTTTTGGTTGGCTATGTCTTCCATCTAGTTGGCCTCTCCAACCGGTTTCCTACTGGCTGATCTCCTTGCTACTTGGCCAACCGACCTCCTGCTATTCGGCCGGCTAACTTCCTTCCGACTGCTCGTCACGCGTGCTTTGATCATCGTACAAATCTCGTATAAACCTCCGATAACTTTTTATTTATTGAGTTATCCACAGATGAGTGACCAAAAACCCAACAGGCCGCAACCCACTAGATTTTGCACCCATGCCACTTCACAAACCTGCCACTGCCGGTTAATAGCATGCATCCAAGGATTTGCACATCCACTTGATAATAGGACTACCATGACAACTATAATTTGATTAATGATATGTCGCGGGTCTAAATGTATAATTGTGTGATATAGACAACCCAATGAGAAAGCTCAATTCAAATAATCTTATTTATTTGTCTTGTGCACCACAAACAATAATGTCGACCGATATTGGTTTGTGTTCCCGCGAGAGCTCCCCTAATGCTTGAGTTGGTGCTTGCTCAAGTAGATAAAAAAGAGAGAGAGAATTATCTATTTTTTTAAATTAGCCAACAAGATTGATGTTTCCAGCTATTAGGTTTTTGATCACTTTCTTATAAATGTTGTAATAAACGAATAGTTATCGAAAAATCGCATGATATTTGTGCGAGAATCAATCGAGGATCGATCAAAGGTCAGTAGAAATGCGTGCATTATATTATTCACGTGTGCGACTAAGTGCCTGAAGTGCCAAAAATAGTAGGCACGCTCTTGAGGCCCGTCTAAGGTGCCGAACCAAGTGATGCTTGCATTCGAGGCGCGCTTGACAGGCGCTCGAGTGCCAATTCGCAGTATAAAATCATACTTGATATGATTTTTTGTATTTCAAAATCTTTTTTCTCATACAAGGGCACCGCAAAGAGAGATAGAAGAGGAAAAGAAAAAAGCGTTAAGAGTTTTGACATCCGATTGAGGTCCATTTGAGTTCAGTTTTTTATCAATGTCAAGTACGTTATTCTATAGTGGATTTCCAGAGCGTATATCATTTAATTACTCTTATTTTTTGTTATACTTTGTCTTGTGGGTTACTAAGTATGTTGAGGGGGTTATAATTAGCCATTTTTTACTCAAGATTGTAGCGAAAAAATTTCAGAGAGGATTATTCGTAACCGGTACTATTATTATAGTGGATTATTTTAAAATTTATCCAATAATTTTTTCTTAAATTGAAAAAAATTTTTACGTTAAAAACGTTATACATTATTATATTTCTTATACTTACGAGTTTAGTGGTTAACGTTTAACGGGGGTTCAAATTTTGTTTCACAGTGTCGAATTGTATGTATTTGCGTCGAACCCCAACACCAACAATAAGCAGCAGTATGGAGCTTGATCAGGAAGTCGATCTAGTTAAATGATTCATCCTTTTCATTAGATGATAACATGGATTGTGTAATACTAATGGAATAGATATACTATTCTTGTCATGATATCAGGAGCTCGGGTCTAGTGTCTTACTCGAGAAGAGTATAATTCTCAATATAAGAACTTGGTTCTAAACATGTGAGAAAATTTGTCTTATTCAATGAGTGTATGCTTTGATAGAATAAGAGTGTAATTTGCTCTTCGAAATACAATCCCTTCAATTGAGGCTAAGGTTTTGTTATCTATTGGCAGGATAAAAGAGCCATTAGGCTACGTAGGCAAAGGTTAGTGGGTTAAGTATCATGAATTTAGTAGTTGACACACATACTCCATGATCCCCATTAAATGTCCCTGCCACTTTCGATCAGTGTCCACCCAAGGTTTAACTTGTAGTGCCGTAGACATCCTTTGGAGTGGAAGGCACGCTTGTTGCTAATAGACAAATATATTAGAATTTCTGTCCAACAGGTAATACTGATACGTTATTTTAATTGTCTTGAATCATATATAGAGGTTTTGAATTCATAATATAACCGATGGCAAGAATGTACAAACCACACTTATAATTTTCTTCAAGACAGGACTTTTATGGGTCAATCGTATCTAAGGTGGGGCTCCTATCCCAACAATTGCATAATTGCTCAACAACATAAGTGATAATAAAGAAGATGATGATAATGTTATTAATAGATGAACTAATTTTAATAATAGATAACACTATCAAAAAAAATATATGATAGATAATCATGGAATGGCTTTTCAATAAGCCCAAATTGATCTTAAATTAAAATATAGAAAAAGTTAAAAAAATATATAAAATCGAGGGCATAACATGCCCATTTTCACTACATACAATTTCCAAATCAAAATCTAAACAAAAAAGTTCAGATAATACCCTAGTCGATCCCAATAGGTCAACATTGCCACTGACTCATGAATTTCTCTCCAATAAGACAAAAGATTATCCTTCTCTTTTTCTCATCTTCAATTTGTCATATTTATAACCAACTTAATCCTAATGATACTTACCCTAATTAAAAAACAGTGGTAAAATTTTCAAGAAGAATTATAAGATTATCATTAATGACTCCATAAAATAAATAGACTAAACGATAATAAAATATTTATCCTACTAAATTTATAAGATAATGATGACAAGATACATTCTAGTTAATTATTGATTGATATTCAAAATATAAACTCTTTCCATATGCCCTATATATCTACTTCTCTTCCTATATAAGTTTGGTTCATGTTTTCAGCATCCAGGCAAGTGAAGTGTTGTTAGGTTTTTCCATTTTGTAATGTCTATTTCTATCTAATGGGAAAAATTTCAACCTAAAAATTTAAAAAATTATGATTATGATAAAATATTAAAATATATGATTAATCTTATAATTATAACCTTTTAAATTATCATGATAAAATTTTTACTACCGGATATATTAGAGAACTCTAAAATAAAAGAATTTTTACGGCTTCCAAACAAGTGGCTTTATAAAATAAACAGTTATTATAGATGAATGGCATGTTTAAATAGTAAACAATGGTAAATTGATATTTTTTATAAACCATATTTATGAGGATTTTGCTATGGATCTTACCAATTTACAGCCAATTTATAATTATCTTTTTATACATGGAATTTATTTTAATTTTTTTTCAAAATTTTAATAGACCCCACATAAAGAAAGGGGTATAACTAGAATGTAAGTTAGGTATAACAAATGGCCTTTTCCTTCTTATGATTATGGACCCTCTTTTATAATAGTAGTATTACATAGACATTTTAAACATTCTTTGGGGGCTTTTTGGGATAAGTAATTATTTAAATACTTATTCAGACATAACATTTTATTTATATTTTTTATATTAATCCATTAATATAAATTAAATATCATATCATTTAATAATATTTAAATAATACTTAAAATATATACTTAGTATATTTGGTAAACCCAACATACCACATCACTCAATTGTCAAAATAGCATATAAAAATAATCTATATGCCATTTTTGTGTCTTGCACGAGCAATGCTTATACTTTTTTTTTTTTTTTAAAGTTTGTCAAATGTCTTATTATTTATAATTCTCTCTCTCTATATATAAAACTTGTTAAAATTTTAAAAATAATAAAATAATCCCTATATTAAGAAAATAAATTATAAGTATGTGAGATAAATAGATTTTTTAAAGCATGATTTTCCTATTGGCGAAGCAGAGAACTTCTCATGCAAAAATAAAAAATAAAAAAATAAAATAAAAACTATAATAAATATAAATATTTGGGCTGTGTATACAACGTGGACACAGGCCCAATTAATCCATAGTTTAGGCTTTGCGTTTCATGGTGGCCCAAATAATTTTGTACAGCCCAAGATAGGGTATCTTAAATTGGGCCGATTACGGGCTGTATTTTACACCCACAAATATATTGAAATAATCTTTCTATAGTTATGAAAGCTAAGGTTGTTCACCCTTTGAATTAAAGCATAGATTAAAATATAATAAATTAAGGTAACGTATCATCAATAATTCAAAGTAGATAGTTATCGTTAAAATTAAAATTAAAGTAATTATTATATATTTTGTAATAATTAATTGGTACTACTAACGTAACATCAATCATCAATTATGTGTGCGATGGACTAGCTACAAAATGATAAGATCTATATCTAAAATCTCACTATCAAAACGTACCTAAATTATTAGAAAATAAATTGTTAATGAGTCAGTCTATTAATAAAATTAAATTATCTAAAAGGTTAGTTGAGAATAAACCCCTTTAACTATTTAGAGTTATCAATTATTAGGAAGATAAATATTAATAAAGTTTGCCCTCTTAAAGAATATCACTATCAGAGAATTAGAGCTGTCAAATTCTCGAATCATCACTTTGAATAAAATGCAAAAATGGTTCAAATCGTTAACTAAAGGTAAATAGGCCCACTCCAACTGGTATGCTACTTAAGTGATGACCAAATTACATTATCGAAATAGTTATGGCCACAAATATCTCCCTAAGCTCATGAATATCTAAGTTAGAGTTTGAACCTCTAAAAACCATTTAAATGTGTCCAAGACATTAATAGCCAAACTTACTAAGTATGCATTGATCAAGTAATGAATAACCCATCTCATAAAGAGGAAAGAGTTCTTTGCAAGTCTCCTATTTGTTTGGCTTCCTAGGTTGATTGTGTTGGGGTTCGAAATTCAAATTCATTTGATCCGGGGCAACAAAGATTTGAAACTCTCCATCATTATCAGTTACCAATTTAGTGGGTATAAGGAATAAAAGAGATGTACAATATTTTTTATGTAGAAATCCTTCACAAACTAAAAAAAAATCACGATATACTAAATTCATTAAAGGCTTCTATTATGTAAAATATGTTATAAAAAATTTTGATATAGAGTATTCGTTATATACCCGAGATAGAACAAGAAAAACAACTATCGAGAAAGAAAACTTTCACTTTGCTCTTATCTTTATATTTTTCTTCTCTCCTTCTCACTGGTGGTGCACTCCATTCACAAATATTTTATAAGTTTGGTAAAACGACAATATTCATTTTACCCTTGTACACATGTGGCCTGGCGCACAGCACTCCTGGTGATTTTTCACACACCAGCATAGCCCTTGGTACCTAGTACTATGGCTTTTGGTGATCCACACACACTCATTTGAAGCTTCTGGTGCACATTTACAATGACCCAACTCCACTAAATTTTATCTACTCAATTGGACATCTTACAGATAATCTGTCACATCGTCCCTATTATTTCTGTGCCTTCACCAATTTTTGAGCTTCTTGTAGACACACATATTTAGCACAGATGATGCATACTCTACATGACAGCTTCATACTTTGTAAACCTTACTAATTTTAGAAAGTCAACGCTCGACACAGATAATTGTCAGCATTTCAGACTTTTCGTCTTCTCTTTTAGCTCGCCAGCCAACCTCTCATTGACCTCTTATTTACCGCCAACATACCATTGATCGGATTCTACTCTTAACTTATCAACCTCCCGTTTACAATTTTCTATTGTCAGCCGATTAACTACTCTTAACATGACATCTTCATGCTTTGGAAAACTTACTAATTCTAGAAATTGTCTTGCTACTCCATAGATAATTGTGACAAACATTTCAAACTTTGCTATAATTAGTATGTTTCTTTGACATCACACAAAACCTCATCCGACCTCTTGTTTGTTAAGTCTTCTCTCAATGATCAAACATACCATTGTGCGATTCTATTTAAACATCTAACCGTAGATTGAAAAGTCCCATTGACAATCTTTTATTCAAAATTATAATTTACATGATTCGAGTTAAAATATTTAAAGGCTCGTTACATAATTTTTTGAGTTAAGTATACACATTAATATATAATATTTAATGTAGTTATATCCTATAATTATTTCTATAGGATAAAAAAATAGTGGGTTAGCTGGTCCAGTCAATTAATGCATTTATTTAATAATATAACTAAAAGTCTATTATTGATTTCGGCTGGTAAGAGAGATCACCACCCACGCTGAGTGCCACCATTTGCAAGGGTAGTGGATGAGGCGGTCCAGTGGGAGACTGACAAACTAAAAGCTCCATCAGCATGCCTTCCACGGGGCCACGCTCCCTTGTGGGTACGCGCTAGCAACAAGCGAGTAGGCTGAAACCTAACTTCAATAATAATAATAATAATAATAATAAAACTAAGTAAATAAATAAATGAATGAAAAGTCAAAACACCCAGATTTAAATTTGATGCAAACAATTTTTATAGATTTTACCTAAACCGGATACCGTTAAATTTAAATTCAACGCTGCATTTTTATATAAAAATATTTATATTATTTTTATTTTTATTATTTTATTAAAAAAATATAAGGATGATTGGATTTTAAAATTAATCAGACTCTAATGTATTGCAGGAGCGATGCCCGTACAAAGTCGCAGATTCTAAACATCGGTAGAAGTAGATTGAAAAATATTTTTAGGACTTATTTTTTATTCAAAATTATAATTTATATGATTCGAGTTAAAATATTTAAAGATTCATTATATAATTTTCTGAGTTAAATATACACATTAATATACAATATTTAATATAGTTATATCCTATAATTATTTCTATAGGATAAAAAAATAGTGGGTTAGCTGGTCCAGTCAATTAATGCATTTATTTAATAATATAACTAAAAGTCTATTATTGATTTCGGCTGGGAAGAGAGATCACCACCCACGCTGAGTGCCACCATTTGCAAGGGTAGTGGATGAGGCGGTCCAGTGGGAGACTGACAAACTAAAAGCTCCATCAGCATGCCTTCCACGGGGCCATGCTTCGAGTGTCGGTACGCGCTAGCAACAAGCGAGTAGGCTGAAACCTAACTTCAATAATAATAATAATAATAATAAAACTATGTAAATAAATAAATGAATGAAAAGTCAAAACACCCATAGCCATTAAATTTGATGCAACTACAGGCCTTGATGCAAATGCGGATAGGGGTACCCAAGTCGGATACCGTTAAATTTTAAATTCAACGCCGCATTTTTTTATATAAAAATATTTTTATTATTTTTATTTTTATTATTTTATTAAAAAATATATGGATGATTGGATTTTAAAATTAACAGACTCCGTATGTATTGCAGGAGCTTTAATGCCCGTACAGCGTCGCAGTCCCCTATGCCGGTACAGCGTCGCAGATATTCAGCCAACCAATGCTACCTACGTGGTTCAACGGCTCTTGCTCTACTACAAAATCTCATTACTTAGCCATTTGAGTAGGGATCCAATTTGATTATTGCAGCTTGCTTTACTAAAACTCGAATTGATTTAACACTCGACAAATTTATAAGTTGAAATTGGATGCCGGTCTTACGAAAGTGTATATGCTCTTTTTGAGTGGTCAACTTGACCCCGAGCGATTTATGTCATGACAAGGATGTTGGGTTTCAAACCCTCGTGTTAGAATCATAAGGAGATGAATCGATAATGTATAATAAAATAATTATTATTATAAATAATTAGACATACAAAAAAGTCTATGTATAAAACTCTTTTTGAAATAATAGAAAAAATTTCGGGACTATAAATTAAAAAAATTTTCACTAAATAGTGAGTTTTAATTATAAAAATCGTAAATAAATATAAGAATATAATACCTTATAATAATAAGTTCGAGTAATAAAAAATATAAGATAAAAGAGAAGAAATATGATCAACAAAATATCATTTATAACGATAAGAATAAAGTATTCGAGATTGGTAGAGAATAGAACTTAATTCAGAAGTAAAATGGATGAACAAATTTTTATCTTCTCTCTCTTTCTCTTCTTTTTATCATTGTGTTGGTGTTTAATAACTCAAAACTGTAAATAAATAACCATATTAACAAATAATAAATCCTTCAATCACCACCTTCAAATATCATAATTTGAACTATTCAAGCAAATTATTTTATTGTCACCTTTTATTTGTTTGAATAAGTTTCTATACAATAATAACAAGTGGTCTCTGATACCACTTGTTGTGTTTCAAACTACCTTATATGAACCGTAAAGAGATAAATTAATAATATATAATAAAATAATAATAACCATAAATAATAAGGCACATATAAAATTTTATGTGAATTTTTTTTTAAAATGAGAAAAAAATCATAAGACTATAAATTCGAATAATACTTACTAAATAGTGAGTTTTGATTAAAAAAAATATTTAACAAATATAAGGATCAATATTTTTAATAATAAACTCGATTAATTAAGAGTACAAAGTGAAAGAAAAGAAATATGATGGTACAATGTCCTTAATAACAACAAGAACAACATACCCGAGGTGGATAAAAATGAAATATGATTTAGAACTCAAATAAATGATTAAAATTTCTTTTTCTCCCTTCTCTCCCTTTCTTTTTTTTTTCTTACTGTATTGGTGTTCAATAACTTAATTGTAAAAAAATAACCCTAAAATTACGTCAAGATGATTTTATATTAGGAATTGTGTGCCAGTGCTCGTTAGGTACATATCAGGCACGACCTTACTATACAATCGACGCATGAGTGTCACTCAGGCACTAGGCACTCTAGACAAAATGCGTATTTACGCCTTTTATATTCACATCTGGCGCCCCAAATTTGGACAAAGTACTTATATATACCACCCAGGCACTCATCGAAGACCTCTAATATGGACAAATAGTGCACATATATGGATTAGACATCTATTATATGCCACTCAATAATTTTTTTTCATCAGGCCAAGACTTGTGTATCATTGTGCGTGTCACCGGCTGACTTATCAAATAAATATGGGACTCACAGGTAAGTAGCTTACAACCTAACAAAGGATCCATGTTGTCAGTAGCTGAAAGAAAGAAACATCTAACATGCTCAACAATCTAACCGAGCTCTACTCTGTAACTTGGCCCCCTTCACCATGCCTAAAATATCAATCTCGATGAATGGTTGAAAAGATTATGTAACTGCCGTTCTCTCTTTTACTAGCTTGAGTTAAACTGACTTAGACATGATGATATTTTCTTGTAAACCTTCACTGTTGTCACTTGTGATATGCATGACCACGTAATCAAATTATCAAAATTGAGCTTTATCATCTTATTGTTTCCCTTCGAAATAATTGACTAAGTTTAGATACGTGTCAATATCTAAACAAAGTAAAAACTGAAGTAATTGAACAAATATCTAACAAGAGTTTCATAATTTACATAAGCAGCCCCCTCAAGTCCTAAGTTATAGGCCGCCGTCTACTGGGCCTATGTATCGGTTTGCGAGCTTGGATTTCTAGCCGGCCTAGTATAAGTATACCCATCACTATTATTGTATTAAGTCTATTTTTAATTATAAGATGAGAAAATATTAGAAAAACACTCACTGTATATTTCTGTGTATTTTATGTAAAAAATAATAAATAATAAATATTCTCCAAGTGAAGCAAATTGCTAAGAATTTGGACACCAAAAGAGAATAAGATTGATCTCAGTATATATTATTAAAAGATTTAGGAATAATAGAATATTATGTTATTTAATTTATACAAAAAACAAATATTTTGTAAAAGAATAAATATTAGTGTTACTATCAGGTGGATAGAAGGGTGATAGGTGGTCGGTGGCAGGCACGGAGTTGTAGTCTAGCGGCCAGTTTGATATTTATTTTTATTGATATTAAATATTTTCAATTTTTTATAATATATTTTAAAAAATATATATATATATCACATCTACTATACAATAATAATAACATAATAAGATAATCCCATCAACCTTTTCTGTTAAATGTCATAACAAATTTAATAAAAGTACATAATTAATTAATTAATTAATTAATAATTATACAACATAATAAATGAATAAAATTATGTAATAAATAATATCATATTTACTATTTATTACACATGGTCATTTAACCAATTTAATTTGATCGTTAAAAAATTTTATAAAATATAATTAATACATTTATTTATTGTAAATGATAACAGCCAAAAAATATAAATCTAATTACTTTTTTTTAGGATGATTATAGTAAAAGTAATTAATCTGACCTTGCCCAAATTATGAATATTTTTTATATATAATTTTTTTTAGCTCTTATAAACATCAAATCAAAATGTATCCTTAGATTTGAATTATTAAACGAATTAAGAGCCACTTGATCTTTTCAATAGGTTCAATTGAAACAGGTTCAATTTTCGTTATTTAAAACCCGAATTTTACACACCACAACAGGTAAATAATAAGTTAGAGAATGACTAGATTTACTTTCAATATATCCTCCGATATTTAACTCAAAAATCTTTCTTGGGAAGATAGAAGAATTGTAGGATGAATGAATAATGCATAGATGCATATTTCGGGGATTAAGTATTTATAGAGTGTTGAACTCCAATGAGTATGCTCTATTGGAGAGCAACTTAGAGATGAAGGATTGAGCTCTAATGAGTTTGCTCGGTTAGGGAGTGGCTTAGAGATAGATGGTTGATCTCTGATAAGTGTGTTCGGCTAGAGAGTGGTTTAGAGATGGAGGACTAAATTCTGCCAAGTGTGCTTGGTTGAGAAGCAACTTGGAGATGCATGATTGAGCTCCGATGAGTGCGCTCAATTGAGAAGCGGCTTGAAGATGAAAGATTGAGCTCTAATGTGTGCACTTGATTGGGAAACGATTTTAAAATGAATGATTTAGTTCTGATAGATGTGTAAGGAGTGGCTTAGAGATAGGGGATTAAGTTCCGATGAATGTATTCGACAGGGAAGCATCTTAGAAATGAAGGATTGAACTCCGATAAATGTGCTCGATTAGGGACCAGTTTAGAGATCAAACTACAATGAATGCCCTCAGTTTGGGAGCGGTTTAGAGATGAAAGATTAAGTTTCAATTAGTGTGCTCGGATGATGAGCGATTTAGAGATGAAGGATTGAGTTTCGATGAGTACACTCGGCTGAGGAACGGTATGGAGATAGACGCTTGTGCACTCACAAGCTGGGTGACATGAGAAGCGATGCACTCGGAGGTAGAGTTGCTCAAGAGAAAGCAGTTTGATACTTCATGGATGCTTGAGGCTAGGAATTCTTCGTCCTTCCCATTTTCCCGCAGGAGAGAAGAGAGATTTATGAAGTTGGAGCCGGTATCGCCTTTCTTGAGTATCGCAGCTAATGTCTGTTGCCCAAAAGATTTGACTAAGCTGTCTCCTTAAGCGTGTGCCGAGGTAAACATGGCAATTATAGTTTTTTTAGAAACATTGGAGGACTGTGCTTGCCTTCTCAAAGTGATACGTTGCACAGGAAGATATTTTACGGATATTTATTAGATTGTGTAGGACAATTGTTGTGGCCATTGAGCTGGAGGAGCCTCTACTGATTAGTTCTAATTGCTCATTTATTATTGAATGGTGCCATGTTATGTGTTCTTGGTCCGCCTCGACGGCTGCTGGACCTTAGACTAGGGGAGCGTCCCATTGAGCTTCCTTTTCTTGGGGCCTTGGACTCGGAGGAGTTTCTACTGGACTGTGGCTTCTAGGGGTGCTCTTCTCTTATATGCCTGATTTTGGGTTAGCCCAGGGGTTAGTGGGCCCATCATTAACCCCTCATGTCGGAATGTTTAAATTTTCAACTCCTGACATGTCATAATGGGATGCCGCTTGCAGGTCTGTGCGCACTTTCCTTTCCTAGGTGTCCTGCAAATTTCTACTCTGATTGATAGGTTTTAGCACCAATTTAGTTCTCTATTGTTGGAGATTTTTCGTTGAGGATGATTTTTTGGCATCAGCGCAACCTCTTTAGTTTAATGCTGATCGATCTCCTTATCTGGCTAAAAGTGGAAGGGCTCTCAATGCCTCGCTTCATGAATGGTCTACACCAGCCTAGTGGTGTGAGAGTTCAGAGTAAATATGGAGCCTACACAACTATAAGCTGGGATCGGCAGAGATTCTTCACCAATGCACAAAGCTGGAGTTGGAGATACGCCTAAAGTTTGCCCTGGTTTCCAGATTCACGAGCGGGTCGCTGGGGTTGACCATGAGCCGTTTGAGTCTTAGAGGAGATTCAAGAACTCAAAGAGGAAAAAATGTCAAGCATTGAATCGAATCACCTCACTGCGAGGATAAACTTTGGGAGGCCTAGCTACTAGAGATGGGGGAGCCGAGGGAGTACTATTGCTGCAGAGACTCTAGATTCATGAGTAGGTTGCTAGCGTTAGCCATGAGTTGTTTGAGTTTTAGGCGAGATCCAAGGGCTCACAGAAGGAAAAATCTTAAGCTCTAGATTGAATCACCTCGTTGCAAGGACAAGCCTTAGGAGACCTAGCCGTGAGTGAGATGGGAAACCAAGGGAGCACTACTGCTGCCAAGGTTTCAAATTCATGAGCGGGTTGATGGCGTCAACCATGAGCCATCCGAGTCTTAGATTTGATCTGATAGCTCACAGAAGAAAAAATCTCGGGTTCTAGATCGGATAACCTCGTTGCGTGGACGCGCTTCGAGAGACTAAGCGGCGAGAGGGATGGTGAGCCAAGGGAGTGCTGCCACTATTGAGGCTTTGAATTTAGAGCGGGCCACTGGTGTCAACCATGAATTGTCCAAATCTTAGGCGAGATCCAAGTGCTCATAGAGGAAAAAGTCTTGGGGTATGGATCGGATCACCTCGCTGCGATGATACGCTTTGAGAGATGGGGCAACAACTCACTATTCTTCGAAGTGAGAATGCTTGGCTTGTACGGGAACTTTGACCTGGTGGATTACTTAGAGGCAAGAGGGGGCCTGCACGACGCACACTGAGAAGCCCCAAACCCTAGGATAGTTATCCGAGTAATAGGTATAGGCAACTCTTTGCATACACTTTTTAGGCTACCTGATACTTTTGATATACACTTTGAATCTTTAATGAATCAGTTAGATTACTTTAACAATTGTTGCTGATGTCTGAGCGTGTGTCAAGTTGTCTTTATCCGACATTGGTTCTATTTGCCGATCAAGGGTCATTGCCATAGTCGTTAGCCATGGCTGGATTCATTTGTCCTATTGTGCTTGCTTTTGACGAGTAGATCACGGCACTAAGAGAAGGTGATCTCCGGCTAAGCCAGACAACTATTGTTGTCGGGCTTAGATGGATGCAACTGCCCGATTGTGCTCGCTCCTGATGAGGAGGTTGTGCCACTGAGAGAATGCGATTGACAAGAAAGCCATGCAGCTATTGTTGCCTAGCTTACATGGACGCGGCTACCCGATTGTGCTCACTCCTGAAAGGATGTTGTGGCATTGGTATGGGTGTCTCACAAGGGCTGACTGAGTTTAATGGTCGTAGTCACCGAGTTCTGGCAAATTTTAGGCCATTGTCTCGCACGTAATTATTGGTTCTCGATCCTGTTAGAGGATGTCATAACTTTTATGCGTCTGGTCGTAGTCTACTGACCATTGTTGACTGATAGTACTCATCTCTATTGGAGGAAGTTGCCACACGCATACTAAAAACCCCCCTAAGGTTTTTTTGGCCACTTGATAGAGAGGTCCGACTATTGGTCCACAACCCCTCGGGCTGTGACATTCGACCTCATTTAGGCCTCTCAGTGATGAGGATTGAGATTTCGTTTTGACCTTCACTGGGCCGCTCGATTAATGGGATCGAGGTTTTGTGACTGAGTTGTAGCCGGTCGAGGCATTGGTAAAAGAGTTCATTCGACTTATGTGCAGTCTAGTTATTTAAAATAATGTAAACATACAAGCATTTGTATGATTTGCATAATGAATGGAGTAAGCAAATAAACAAACTTATGTCATTCCAAAAATCTGCATGGATGCACTTGACTTACCTGCACTTGACGGAAAATCATTGGAAGCACCTACTGGGGTGGTTGGTTCTCTGCACCTATGGGACCAACTTTCTGATTCGGGGTCGTACCACATGTGCCCCACTTTGGAGGATTGTTGATGCTCAGAATGGTCCTCATCAGCAAGGAGACTGCTCGTTTTGGTCGACAACTATTTCCCTACGGTCTCTACACTTCGAAGAACTCGGTCCGTCAAGCTGAATTGGCACGCTCTTGCCTTCTTTCTGATGGTTCAAAGGCTGTCTGCTGCATGATCTTCAATATCGGGGTCCTATTATCGACATGCGACCCATAGGTACCGGGGTGACATTGCTTGGTGCCTGGGTAGCGTCTTCTAGTGTGAATTGCCGCATGTCAGGGTTTGAGGACTCCACCACCCCCCGAGGGCGTTCCAACTTGCTGTCGATGCTACACCAAGTCTTTGCACCTTGGGAGCCCAGTGAAGTGCAGAAGTGATCCAAGTGAGCACTAGATCAAAAATTTGAACGCAAAGCTCCAGGTTGGGCTCACTGATCCTACGAGGAAAAGGTAACGACTGAATCTCTCTCATAAATGGTGACCCTTTTTAGGTCGACAAAGAACTTGCGGGTGCTGCACAAAACTTCTTCTTGGGCAGGGGGCCCCTATCGTCATGGGAGCGGTGTAGATCGCGCCTCTTTGGGCTTTCATCCCTCGTCCCATAACTTGGTTGGCCCTTTGGCTGCTACTAGGCCTTGTCGCTCGTGGCCACCCGGACCATGAGTTTGTCAAGCCATCGGATCTTTCGAGGAGGCTATTTTTCTCTCTCTGGTTCCTCCTTCTAAACACTAAGGTCTAGGAGTTGGAGGGTAAAGCCCCTAGCGTTGCACCTTCAAATGGGTACTAACAGCATGGGGCCATTTAGGACATGGCAAATCTCTGGGTGGTGAGCGTCGGCACTTCAGGGGCTAGTCGTTCATCTGTATGACTACCCATAGAGAGGTGGTGGCCATGGGAGATGGCACCTATGGCATGTGCGCTGGCTCGTATCGGGGCATTGGCCTTATCTGCTTTCGTAGGAGTGGTGATTAGACTTTTCAGTTGTTCTCATAGATGGCACCAATAATGTATCCCTAAATTTGGATTATCGAATAAATTAGATAGTAGCTTGATTTTCTTGGTAGGTCAAATTAAAACGGGTTTGCTTTTTATTATTTTGAACTTAAATCTTGCACACCACAATTGGCAAATATGAGGTTAGAGGATGAGAAGATTCGCTTTTCAATATATTCTTTGATAATAAAATTAGAAATCTTTTTCAGGTAGATAGAAAGATTGAAGGAAAATGAATAATACATAGATGCATGTTTCACAGGATCAAGTGTTCATGAAGGGCTGAGCTCCGATAAATATATTTGGCTGAAGAGCCACTTAGAAATTAAAAACTGAGCTCCAATAAGTGTGCTTGATTAGGGAGCGACTTAGAAATAGAGGATTGAGTTTCGATGAATGCGCTCGACTGATTAGCAGCTTGGAAATAGATGGTTGAGTTTTGATGAGTGTGTTCGATTAGGGAGTAGCTTTAAGATGAAGGATTGTACTCTGATGAGTGCCTCGGTTAGGGTGCGGTTTAGAGATGGATGATTGAACTCCAATGAGTGCGGATGACTGAGGAGTGGCTTGGAGAGGAACGAATGAGTTTCGATGAGTGTGTTTGATTGAGAAGCAATTTGGAGATGTACGATTGAGCTCCGATATATGCGCTTGGTTGGGGAGCGACTTAAAGATCGAGAATTGAGTTTTGATAAGTGCATTCGGTTGTGGAGCGGTTAGAAGGTGGAAGACTAAGCTCCTTAACTGAGCGCACTTATTGGAGTGGTTTGGAGATGGAGGATGGAGTTCCAATGAGTGTGCTTGATTGAAGAGCGGCTTAGGGATGTACGCCTGTGCACTCGAAGGTAGAGTGATTTGAGAGAAAGTAGTTTGATACTTCACTGATGCTTGAGGGTAGGAATTCTTCATCCTTCCCCTTTTCCCATAGGGGAGAAGAGGGATTAATAAAGTTGAAGTCGATATAGCCTTTCTTGGGCCTCGTGGCTGATATCCGTTACGCTGAAGGTTCAACTAAGCTGTCCCCTTGGGCGTGTCTCGGGGCAAGTATGACAATCATAGTTTTCCTTAAAAACATTGGAGGACTGTACTTGCTTTCCCGAAGCAATATGTTGCGCAGGCAAATATTTTGCGGATATTTGTTGGACTGTTAAGTTGGCTGTCATGTTCGTTGAGCTGGAGGAGCCTCTACTGATTAGCACTAATTGTTTGTATATCATTGAACGGTGCCGGGTCATGCTTCTTGGGTTTGCCTCGGTGCCTCTTGGACCTTTGGTTAAAGGAGTGTCCCACTGGGCTTCCTTTTCTTGGGGCCTTGGACTCAGAGGAGCTTCTACTATATTGCGGCTTTTAGGGCGCTCTTTTCTTGTATGCTTGATTTCGGGTCAGTCCGTGAGTTATCAACCCATCAAGTTTGAATAAAATTGCCTAAAAAATTATACTTTTATATAATTAATAATTTTTTGTATAAAAAGCCATGCTAAAATATTTTAAGTAATATTTTAATTTATGTTTTAAAATTTTTTTATATTTTAAGATTTTCATATAAATATAACTTTTTGAATAAAATAATTAAAAATAATAACGTTTATTGATCCGTCTGTACTAGCCTAATTTTAATATGATCGAGCATAATTATGATTTTAGCTTGGATAATCGAGCCTAATTCAAACTTACCTAATTTAATAGTTATAAACTTTCAATTAAGCTTAATTAATATTTAATTTGAATTTCTTTTTAATCAGATCTATATTTTCAAATAGTAGATGCAAGTGCCTATGTCACCTAAATTTTGGTATTAGGGAAGCTCCAACTTTTAAAAAGATGGAACCCATTTTTTTCTCATTTAAGCCATTGATATTTAAATTAATGATTATAATTTAATTATTTTTTAAATATAAAAAATTAGTTAAAATTAATTATTAAATTATAATTATTTATTTTAAAATAAATTATTAAAATGTGGAGGAAAATAACTTCTATATCTTAAAGACTTGAAGCCATCCAAACCCCCTAAAATTTTGTTATGATACTGATAAAATCTTATTAAAACCTATAAGAGTTAGTAACAAGAAGAAAATCTTTGCCTATAAAGGTAACATTTAATGATATACAATAATGATACTAATAAAATCTTATATCTCATAGCTTAGATAAAATTGTTTTTGTTGTTTATATAAGTTAGTTATATTAAAAATATATATAAGTTACTTATGAGTTTATTATAGTATTTTTAAGTATATACTAATTTTAAATTATTTTTATCATATCATTCTATTTTTTTAATTTTATATTTTATTTTCTTTTTAAAATCATAACTAATTCATATATTTATTTACTAATATTTCTTTAACCCAAGTTTTAAACATTATTGTGTCTTTTTCTCATTTTATGCTATATATATAATTTTTAAATATTTATAAAAATTATTAATACTTCGATTATCTTTTAGCATAAACATAATCTTTTATCTTATAATTTTTATATTTATAATGCTTAATTATTATATATATTATTATTTAATTTTAGAATATTCTGATCTATAAAATATAATATATACCATAACTATCCCATAAATTTTTTATTTTATTTTTAAAGTTGTATTTTTATTACAAATTGATGGGTCTAGTAGACCCTGGGCTAGCCCAAGGTGCGACTCAGAGGAAAGTAATGGCCCAACAGACATTTGTTTGAAATCAAGACCCAGGGAGCACAACATCCACGGGGGGCTAGATAGCAACGGCCCAGCACATGATCCTTCCAGAAGAGGGCCAAGACAACAATGTGGATGGTCCAATCGGGTCCACTTGAGACTATATGGTGGGAAGCAAAAGATTAGAATTGCGTGCGATGTAGCGCCCATGATTTCCCCTTCTACATGGTTGTTAATGGCTTTGACGCACAGCATGCGTAGGTAAGGAGAGTCGGTGAAATGTGGCCACAACAGTTGCCCTAGCAGCCTAGCCGATATCCATAGGGCCCCTTGCTCATGCAGTGGTTGGTTCCGAGATGTCACGCGCAATCCTTCGCCCCTAAGAAAAGGCTATGATTACCACCCGAATTCCCATGCGCGTTCAGAGAGATAGTGGGGAGAGCATCGTCAGCCAAAAATTTCAAGGAAGGCTTCACCGATCCCAAGTCTATAAATCCCTCTTCTCCCATGCGTGGAAAGGGATTTGAAGAATCCAGAGAATTAAAGAGAAAAAGCATCCGAATTGACCAATATCTCTAAACCATCAATCTACTTACTCACAAACCACTCAGCCTACGAGTGTACTACCTCTCAAACCACTTAGCTTACAAGTGTACTTTCCAGAGGTTAGCCCTCTACAATTTACTCAATTCCCTTTCCTATGTGCATCCACACACGTTGCATCCTCCTATCTTTCTCACTATTGTAGAAAGAATATTGACTTAAGGTATCAGAGGATATACCGATGAATAAATATTACCATCCTCTAACCTCTTATTTATCTTTTATGGTGTGAAAGATCTAAGTTAACAAGGATAGAGATCGGACTCATTCAAATTTGACCAACCAAGAGAGATTGAATAGTTTCCTAACCTATATGATAACCTAGATTCAAAGATGCATCATTAGCGCCATTTGCAATGGAGTTTGTGAAGAAATATGAAAATTGTTAGATCCACAACAATATTGCCCATCAGTTGCACACAGAACTGCAAGCCCTGCAGGTGTCGTGGCCATTTGCACAATGGGGGCTCGACATATTTGGCCAGCTACTCACTGCATCTAGGTAGCGAAAATTCGTCATAGTCGGTATTGACTACTTCTTAGAGTGGGTTGAGGCTTTCCCATTGGCGTGGATAATCGAACAAAACCGAACAAAGTTCGTTCAGCAAAATATCGTGTGTAGATTTGAAATTTTTGAGGTCATAGTGACCAATAATGGAACCTAATTTATCGGCAAACGCTTCACGAAGTATTGTTCGAGTTTGAGGATGTGGTTGGTTCACACTTTCATTACTTATCCGCAAGCAAATGAATAAACAGAAGTCACGAATTGAACCCTATTGTATAGACTAAAGACGAAACTAGAAAATGTTGAGGGTTCTTAGGCTAACAAGATACCCACTGTACTGTGGTCATATAGGATGACAACAAAAAGGTATATCTGTAAGACACCCTTCAGTTTGTGCTATGGAACTAAGGTGGTGGTCTTGATAGAGATTGGGTTTCGTAGCCTCAGGGTGAGAGTTTTAACCCTTTCAACAACTCAGAGAGGATATCGATATGCTTGAAAAGGCTAGAGATGTCGCTAGGCTCTACACGACAGCCTATCAGCAGCGAATTGCTCGATATTATAATAAAAAAGTAAAAGTACACTATATTGAGGTAGGGGACCAAGTTCTACGGAGCATGGAGGATTCTGGCAAGAATGCCAATAGGAACAAACTTTCATCGAATTGGGATGGCTGATTCCTAGTATCAATGATTCCCTGAAACGGTGCATACAAACTATGCATTAAGAATGAAAAATTGGTTACAAAGACATGTGACGCTGTCTACCTCAAGAAATATTATCAATAACTTTTCACTAAATCCAGGTAGATCAAATATGCATCATCATGAGTGCCTATAAAGTGTATCATGTTTCAATTAATAATATAATTGCTTGCTTAGTATTTGCTTGCCAATATGAGTGCATGCATGTCATTACATAAAATTAGGTAACCTACATTGCTCCTAAGTTGGGCGAACATGCTTCACCTTCTAGCTACCCATCTTAGGTAGAACTAGAATCTCGGCACTCACCACTGAACGGCCCACGTGTTGATGAATGACGGCCCACACCTTCTAAGATGAAAGTCGGACCTCCTCGTGTAGGAGGCCATAACAAACCTTAGGGGGCTTTCTTAGCATGCGTGTAACGACTCCCTCTAATGGGGATGAGTAGCATCAGTCAACAATGACTAGTGGATTAGGATCGGACATACAAAAGAGACAATGTCTCTCTCTATGAGACTGAGCACCAATGGTAATGCAAGAACAAAGACCTCGACTCCACTAGAGCTCGGCGGCCGCGGCCATAAAATTCAGTCTACCCCAGTGAGGCTCACGAATCGATGTGTGAGACATCCTCCCACAGGAAAGAGTATCGCCCCACAAACTCATAGCGCCACAACTTCCTCTTGTGGGAACAAACACGACCGAATCCTTGTGTCCTTGCCAAATCCTGAAGACAATGGAAACAGTGCTTGGCCAGTAAGAAACAAAATATTCTAAAAAAAAATGAAAGAAGCTCCAAGATAAGCACAAGACATTGATAACAATGACTAAGAAGCGATTTGGTTATTCATTAAAGTGTTGATATGTATAGAGAACACAGATAGACAGACGGCCAAGTACAGCGGTCCGCGCAAGTACAAACACTTTCCTAAGGCGCAGATCCCCTAGTCTGGTGTGGCGAAGGCTCCTCGATCAACCCTAAGAAGTTTGTCAAATTAGATCTGCACAGTGCCTCAGCATTTCTTGAGTCGAGATACCCCAAAGGAAAGTTAGGAGCAAGCAGGGACACAATTTGATGACAGCAAGAAAAGCCATCCCCAAACCCGTCGGTCAATAGCTGTCCGAGCTCCCTAGGATGAGTCCGAGACCTTAGCCCATTAATAGTTGAGCACACCAACCCCAAAGATTGGTGAGGTGCTGCTCATTTCCTTGAAGCGCATCTTGAAAGAGGCGATCTGATTCAAAACCCTAGACTTCTCCTCTAAGAACTCTTGGGATCTTGCCCTAAGCTTTGACAGCTCAAGGACAAGGCAAGCCACCTGTGCTTACATCTCTCTAAACTTAGTAGGATCGGTATGCATTTGCAACAAGTGTAAGATTTCAACCTCCCACTGGCAAATAATATCATCCCACTGGTGTACGCAAGCCTCCATCTAGTGAAGCCCCTCCTGTAGCTACGAGCAAATAACGTGTGATTAAGATGAAGACGGTGATAGGAATGCAAAAGAAGAGATAGTAAGATCCGCACCTCAAAAAAAGGCCACCCAACCCAAGGTAGTTTCAAAGCACTTCCGGGCAGAGAAGCCGAAGGCGGAACACCCAAATTTTCTAGGGTTGCTAATGCCACTGCTTTCGATTGAGGTGCCTCCCAAGCTGCACCGGCCTCAATACCACTCTTCGCTAGTGGCTCGGTTGCCCGAACTACTGTCAGCTCATAATTAGCCAAGGGGACACCCCACTCGGCTAGGGTTGGAGGCTGGGTGAGCACACCTAGGTCATCGGACTTGACGTCGCTCACTCCAGCAAGCGACAAGAGGCTCCACTAGATCCGAGCAACCCGACAGAGAAGCGACATGATTTAGCACCCCAAACGATCGCTTCTACGCCGCTCAGAGTCCCTGGCAACCTTAGCCTCTAACTCATTTGTGATCATCTCCTCCATGGCCCAGTCTCCTCGTGCCACCTCCTCAACACAAAGGGCAAGAGGCACGGAAGCATATTTTTCCGACAGCGAGGAAAACAAGATCAGAGCTCCTTGCTCGACCGCGGCTGAGAAGCCCCTGCCAAAATGGTGGCATCAACCTAACACCCACTCACGATAGCAGAATCTAGCCCATCAATATTTGCCAGACACGAAGATTCCCCTAAGGGCAATTGGGACACCTTTGCATGGGCTTCATCGATCTTCCTAACCTCCTCCATAATGGACAACGAAGAAGATGGTTCAGCTCCGCCGGCCAACTCTTCTGGAGAGTCGCATACGATCGGCTCTTTCTTCCTTCTTTTAGTGTGGTGAAGAGGCATTTTGGGGACCTCCTAATCGTCTCCTTCCACCCTCATCTCCCACTCGACTCTAGCGAGTGTTTCTCTGGAGAGCTTGTTGCCGGTGCGGCTTAAGTCGATGGCGTTATCCTCAACTAGCTTCACCAACATGGAATCCCTTCGTTCTCCCTCCTTGAGACCCTTGCTGGTATAGACGTGATTGGATCTATTCCACTTGTTTGGAATACACCATTCGGAGCCAACCATGAGGTAAAAGAAGTGGTCCTTCCAATTCTTAACTGAATCGGGATTCCCCCCGCTTATCTTGTACTTGGAGCAAGGGGGTGAAGGAGATCTAGTTAGAGTCCTGACTGAAGCATAAGATCACTTCCATGCCTCGGAGATCCAAGGAAAGCCCCTTGGTGCGACAGAAGACGCATAGGGAAACAAGGTATCGAAGAGCGTTGGGATGGAGTCAAACCACGGGGATCTCCGGCACCCTCAGGATCTCGCTCAGTGGCTGCACGAAATGAATATAGAGACCATCCTTTAGGTACTTTTCATAGATGGTGATGAACCCCGGGGGAGGATTGCAAGCCTTGTCACCAATGTCGGGAATAAGGTACGGGATGTTATAAGAAATGCTACACTTCTTGTACAGAGATAGCATGTTCTTGTTGGTAAGAACGGATGAAATTGCAGCGATGCCTGAAGCAGCCAAGAAGATGAGAGTTGAAGAAAAGGAGAACTGGAGAAGAGTGAGTCAAAGAAGCGGTAGGGTGCTGAAGCGGCGGGGGGATAGTTCTTAAATAGTCGTAGCCTTGGCCCTGAAATAGTGTTGCATTAAGAATCCAAGGAGCATGCCCCATAAGAACTGTGATATATGCCCGCACGGTAACGAGCCTTGGAACGTGAGTCCACTAGGTCAATCATGTCAATTGACTTGATGCCACCCTATGAGGACCACGAGCGACCAACGGTTTCAATGCATGCACATGAGAGCCAATAGCACCACATAGGCAATGATGGCCCGATGCCCTATTTTCTAAGGTTGCAAACTGGCGGCCTATAACCATGGTAGACTCGAGGTCGATCCAACCGGCTTTTGTCCCGACCTAGTGTTTGGAATGGGATGCTGCGTGTCTGGAGTGCCAGAAGATTGAGTCACCAACTCCTTGGATTGTTAGGTTGTCCAATGTCAAGTAACAGAAAGCGAATTTCAAGCACACCAACTATTCGAAATAAACAAAAATATTGGAGTCATAAGAATAAATGAGGCTTGGGAAGTTCCATCAATTAATTCCTTTTTACAAAGTATAAGATTTCAATAGTGGACGTACAATATAAAAGGAAACGAAAACACATAGAGTAACGATCCAACTATGGCTCCTTAACTAGTCTTCAGAACGGATAGCTGTAGAAAACAAGCCTCCTTCTTGACCGTCCTCACCAAAAGGATGGAATTACAGTCGGAGTGTTTGAGGAGCCCCTATTGTTCTTGCAAGGAAGGGCACATAAAGCCTATGAGGGGCGACCACCTCGAAGCCGTTGACCGAAAACCATCGAAATCTTTGAAGATGTCAATCCTCGTGAGGACCTTAAGGCGACAATGACTCAAGCTCGGCTTAGACATGAAGAATAAAAGGCGCCCCACACAAGCAACCAGTGTTGAGACAGTCCTCCCAAGAGCTACCAGAGAGCGGTGTCATCCCAAAAACGGATGGGAAGCAGCATCACCTATCGGGGCTGAAGCACCTCTCGTTCATATCCATACTGGAGGGACTTCCCAGGGTTGGCAGCCACCCGAACCCAAGCCTTCACATGTCCAAGACAAGTTCAGGTCAAGGTAGGAGGCAAAAGAGGAAGACCAAGGTGGCTACCCATTCAAAAGGGGAAAACCTAGGCTCACATCAAAAGCATCATTTGTGCCTGCTGTGGACATTGGGCAAGAATCTCTGTCAATCCCATCTCGGGGTTGTGTTGGCTCTATGCTAGCACTGAGTTCTCACATCGCTTGGCTGGTGAAGACAATTCATGAGGCAAAATACAGAGAACCCCTCAATTATAGTCGAGAAGGAAATCGACAGCATTGAAACAGAAAGATGATGCTAGCATCAGAAAGTCGTCACGTTCTGAGAACTACCTCAAATTTTGCTAAAGTCGGTGAGTCAAATCTTGCCGCACTGATAAGCAAATCCACAAGCACCCGGAGAAGGAGCACGCAAGGTCTGATCCCATCGATCACATATCAGGAGTCGACAATTTGGCCATCCCAGCATAGGGGGCTTGTGATGGGTCTAGCAGACCCTAAGCTTGCCCAAGGTGCAGCCTATAGAAAAGTGACATCCAAACAGGCTTTTGCTCGAGACCAAGACTCAGGGAGCACAGTGTCCATAGGGGGAGCCTAGATAACAATGGCCTACCGCGCGATCCATCTAGAAGAAGGCCGAGGCAACAGTGCAGATGGTCTAGTCGGGTTCATTGGGGACTGTACGACGGGAAGTAGAAGATTAGAATTGTATGCGATGTAGCACCCATAATTGCCCCTTCTGCATGGTCATTGATGGCTCTGATGACACAGCGTGCAAGGGTAAGGAGAGTCAATCAAACGCGGCCACGATAGCTACCTTAATTGCCTAGCCGATATCCACAAGGCTCCTTGCCCGCATAGTGGTCGGTTCCAAGATGTCATGCGCAATCCTTCGGCATTCTCAAGAAAAGGCCATGATTACTACCCTAATTCCCAGGCATGCTCAGAGAGGCAGCGGGGAGCGCAAGCATCATCCGTAAAGTCCAAGGCTTCATTAGCCCCAAGTTTATAAATCCCTCTTCTCCCCTACAGGGAAATGGATCCGAAGAATCCAAAGAATTGGAGAGAAAATAAATTCAAACAGACCAATATCGCTAAAGCATCAATCTACTTACTCACAAACCACTCGGCCTACGAGAGTTCAACTTTTCAAGCTACTTAGCTTACGAGTGCATCTTCTAGAGTTTAGTCCTCCGCAATTCACTCAATACTCTTTCCTACTTGAATCCACACACCTCGCATTTTTCTATCTTTCTCACAATTGTAGAAAGTATACTGATTGAATGTCGAAAAATATACCGCAGAGTGAATTTTGTCATTCTTTAACCACTTATTTATCTGTTATGGTGTGCGATATCTAAATTATTAGGGATAGAGATTAAACCCGTTGCAATTCAACTCACCAGAAAAGATCGAACAATTCCCTAATCTGTACGATAAATCTGATTTAGGAACTCATACAAATCATATATAATATAATTTTTTTTATTTTAACCATTTTGATGGAGGCTAAACGGGAGGAAGACAATAATACCTATATGAAATATATATGCCATATGATTTAATTTAAATCAAATAAAAATGCAAATTAAATTTTAAAAATCAAGTCATGCGTACTTTACACCATTATTTTTAAATCAAAGTAAGTTAAAATAAATAATTTATACTATTTAACCCTCTTTATTTTTATTTGTTTATTTATTTTGTGTCCACGAACACCACAGTAATCATTGAATAAAAATTGAGTCAGAAGGTCAACAATGGCCGACAGGAAGCAGCAGATGTAGAAGTATAGGCGCCTGACATCCACAGTTGGAAAGTTATATCATGCAGTCACAGTCCAAATAAATAAAAATATATGTAGTATCATAATATTCTTAATTTTTTTGAACGTATTTTGATATTTATTTTATTATACAATTATGATATAAGTCGGGAATCAGAATTTAACCGGAGATATTTTTAATCAAGCTGGTAAATTTGTTAGTTAGATTTTATATAATATAAGTTCAAATAAAAAATTAATTTTATATTTAATTAATAAAAATAAATTTTTATTTTTAACTTATTTTTTTAAAAATATTTATTTTACTATTTAATTATATTTTAATAATAAATAAATATTTTTAAAAAGATAATTATTCTCAAATTTTTAAAAATAACTATTATTACCTTTCCACTAGTATTAATTATCCCGAATAGTTAAAAAAAAAACTATACCTATATTAATTTTTTTATATTCCAAAAATATCTTGACATATATATATATAATCATTTGATATATATAATTATTTAATAGTTATATTTAATAAATATTTGTTATATATACATAATATTATATATACGTAAGATTTAATAAATATTTAATATGTAATATTATATTAAATAATTAATAAATATTTAATATATATACATATTATATATTTAATTATATATATAATATTAAATATTTATTAAATATATATTTTTTATGATAAAAATATATATTATACTAAATAATAATTTAAAATAATGTATATATATATAACGAAAAAATATCTTTTTCACTAAATAAGAGCAAAAAAATAATTACGATATATTTTTACCTTATTATTCATATTATTCTACAAATTAAATATTAAAATAATAAATTTTAATTTATTCTATATTAATAATTAAATATGAGAATAACAATTTTTAATTCTATTTCAATCTTATTCTATTCTCTAAAAATAATTATTTTATTCCTATATTATTCTATTTCAGTAACCAAACGTATCGTAAAGGAATAAAATTTACTCAATTTATCCTTAACGTTTAAGTTAGAACTGCATTAATTAAAATAAAAGGCAAGTAAGATATATGAAAGAAAAATATTTGTGGAGGATAAACACTATTGCTTAGAGTGTTTTTGTAGGGAATAGATTATCAGGTAGACAGGCTCCTAAATTTTAGGTATAGACTTAAGTATTATTAGACTTATATTTAAATTTTAGGTTGATATGAAATGCCAATTGACGTGTGACATAATTGACTCCAACCAACAAGTGGCCAATGTGGCTTATCGTTAGATCTAACAATTCATCTATTTTTTAAGACATTTATTTGACATTATAATTTTTTCGCTTGACCAATTTTTGACAATTTGCTTTTCTTACGGCTTGCTTCTTTTTACAAGATAGTACTTTGAAACCTATCAGTTGATGCTACTATAGATAAAAATATTAGCTTATACGGTTTATTTATACTAATATATATTAACTAACAATTTCATAATGGGTTTCTATATCAGCGGATATGATCAATATATTAATTAATATTTAAAATATTTATCGACATATCAACCTAAACGGCCTGTCAGTTTATAATTTTTAAAAATTTTATCCATATAATATGTCCGATATTAATATATGATCTCGAACTATCAATTATATATATGATTTCGATCAATACCAATTTTGATAATTTTGTCTATAGTTGTACGCTTGTTCTAGCAATCCTGTTGATGGGTCCAGTATCAATGGCCAACCTAAACTCCGAATTGATGCACAGCTTGTCGAAGCTCTTTCCAGGCCAAGCGTAAGCCTAGCCGAGCGGCCCAGCAGTCCGAGCCAGTAAAACTTCTCAAAATATTCTGTCTAAGATGCGATATCGCCCAGGCAAGTAGGGATAATTCCATGAATTACATCACAAAAGCAATTGTTATAGTTGGCTCCAGTGGGCTCAACAAAATCTATAACTGTCGCCAGTTAGTCACCCTCTTATGAGTACATCTCTATAAGTAGCTCGTTGGTCAGGCGCACTCCTAGAGCCCTGCTCTTGCTCTCCATCCAGGAGGCGCGTTCTCTACCTAGGAAGCCTGCTATACAAGAGCTAAGCCCTCCAACCAGGCGCCATGCCTTCCGTTCAGGAGGCCCTCCATCTAGGCATCACACCCTCCATCTAAAAGCTATACCCTCCATCTAGGTCCCATACCCTCCATTCAAGTGCTATACCCTCCATCTAGGAGGACCATCATCTAGGAGTCATGTCCTCCATCTAGGTGTCATACCCTCCATCCAGGAGGCCCACCATCCAGAAAGTCTTCTATCTAGACAAAATGTCATTCACCCAGGAGGCCCTCCTTCCAGGGGCCATACCCTCCATCTTGAAGGCCCATAATCCAAGTGTCCTCCATCCAGGAGGTCTGCCCTATATTCAGGCAACCCATTAGTCATGCGCACCTCTAAGCCATCTATCAGTCGATCGCGCCTCTAAGCCACCCCTAGTCGAGCGCACTTTATAAATTGTACCCTGGTTAGGCACACTCTCGAAACTTAGTCCTTCATCTTATAGCCTCCCCTCATCAGGGCATACCCCTAAGCCACCCCTTTAGTCAAACACACTTTCAATGAATTGAGAAAGATTTCTAACTTGAGTATTGGAGGATGTATTAAAAAATGACTTTTGCCAATTTTCTTAATTCTTATTTGTTAGTTGTGTTGCGTAAAATCCAGATTTAAAGTGACGGAGACCGTAACTACTTCAATTCGATCTATCACGAAAGATCAAGTGTCTCATAAATTCGTACAATAATTCGGTACCTACAGGATATATCATTGGTATCATTTGTGGAAACGACTAAAAGTTTAACCACTGTACCTACAAGAACAAACATGGTCAGCATCTCGAGTATGAGCCAACGCACCAGCCAGAGACATTGCCGCCATGGCAACACCCCCCCTTCGAGTTGCCATGCGGATGGATAACCAGCCCGAGTGTGCAATTGCCTGATGCCTAGCTGAGTGTCCTGACTTTTTGAGCCCCAAACCATCCGCACTTGTTCTAAGGTGTAATTTTGGGGGCTCCACCCTTCGACTTCCAAGTGATTAGAGAGATTCTGTATCCCCAGAGGATCCAGTGGCCCGATGACCTTAGGGACCCAGCGGCTGCGAGAGATGGGGGCCTTGCCACAACTGGAAGATTAACAAAGTCACCAAACAGGGAATGAAAACCAAGAATGAATGATCCATGTCACTCCCATGGCAACTGGAGACCCCCTGCCCGAGAAGAAACTTCATGCAACACTAGTTGGCACCTCGTCAACCTGACAAGGTCACCAATCGCAATGAGGATTTGATTCCCACCATCTCCTCGCAGCATCCGGAAACCCAACCAGGAGTCCCGCATTCAAAGCTCCAATCTAGTGTTTCGCTCGGATCACTCCTACACTTCACCAAACCCCCAAGGCCTCGCAAGTTCCCAATGCAGTGTTAGAACTAGGCTACGGTGGCAGTGCCCTCGACCCCTCACATGTGACATGCCACACCAAAAGATACTGTTGGTGTGCCGAGCGAGGCAGGTAGCAGGTTGGGACGTCCTCGAGGGTAGTGGAGCACTCAACCCCTATATACGGTGTCCCTCTCTACAAAACACCGGCCAAAGTCCACCCTTAGTACCTACAAGTTTTGTGTCAACAGCATAAGGTCGATGTCCGAAATCATACTGCCAGACAGCTATCAATCAGTAGGCTGGGACACCCTCAAATGCAATAGTGCTCTCAGTCCCTCACATGCAGTGGTTCCACGCCAAAGATATTTTCACCGCATAAAGCGCAACAGGCAGCAGACTAGAACATCATCAAGAGCAGCAGAGCACTTAGCCCCCTGCATGTGGTGCCCCTCGCTAGAAGGCATTGGCTTTGTGTAACACCAGCTTGGTCAGGTGAACCCTACGGTTTGGAGTATAGAGGCCGCAGACACAAGACCACCAGCATATGTGGTTAGACCCCCTGTAGATGGGGACCACTCCTGGCCTCAGCAATCCTCCAAAGTAGGGCACACCAGCTACGACTCCAGGTTAGAAAGCCGATCCCATGGAAACGTCTCTCATCGGCCCATTACATAGTAGCAAACCACACAGAAACTATCATAGCTCGTGCAATGGGGGCCCCGACATGCTTGATCCACTACCCATTGCATCGCACTAGGAATCGATCGGCCAAGCACCATACCAGTTTAGGTTATTCGAGGCCGTATCGACTGACAATAGAATCCAAGCCACTGGCCATCGGACCACCTAGCGTGACAGCCTGGCACTGCCCAATCAATCCAAGGTGGAGGACCAAGTCCCAAGAAGTATAGAAACCATAAAGCCAAAGCAATTGCCAAAACACCTCGGTGATCCTCCAAAGCGGTGCATGCCAGTCGTGCGTCCGAGACAGCAACTGGTCCCAGGGGCATAGCACACCATCCGCCATAAAGCACCTCCGGTGATTCGACACCGAATCCAAGTAAATCTTGCATGCATCATACTACTTGCTCAAATCATGCTATTATTAATGAAATAGTCATTTCATCTGATCATGCAAGTGCCTGCATATTATTTCATTGTATCAAGTGATCTAAACGGTCCCTAAGTCAGACATGTTTTTCCTCACCTGCTACTTAACCTATGGATGGTCAAAGAACCTTAATCCCGTTACTGAGTAGCCCATACGCAGTTGAATTTTGAACCTCAATCCTGCCACTGAGTGGCCCATACGCGGTTAAATTTTGAACCTCAGACCCATTACCAATCGGCCTATATGCGGTCAAATTTTAAACTTTAGTATTGTTATTGAGCAGCCCGTGCATGGTCAAATACAAAACCTTAGGGGACTTTTATGGTATGCGCATGGCGACCTCCTCTTGAAGGAGAGAGCACCATCAGTCAACAATGATCAACGAATTAGGACCAGACACGTGTGAGTTACAACATCCTCTAATAGGATCGAGCACCAACATGGTAACATGTGGGCAACGGCCTAGACTTTGCCAATATGGTAACCTTACTCAAATGATCAACCAAACTCAACGATGATAGCTCCTGTTCTTAGCTGACATACGAGGTGTACCTGTGTCACGACCTCATTCCAACTGGGGTGAGCACAATCCAT
This sequence comes from Nepenthes gracilis, assembly GCA_033239525.1. Classification (NCBI taxonomy): domain Eukaryota; kingdom Viridiplantae; phylum Streptophyta; class Magnoliopsida; order Caryophyllales; family Nepenthaceae; genus Nepenthes; species Nepenthes gracilis. The sequence goes on from BSYO01000024.1 coordinate 12,152,457, forward strand.
CACAGACATCACGGTGTCGATCCATTCACTCGACTTGCTTGCCAAAGAGTCCCTTGCTCTAGCATCGGAGCCGCTAGGGCTCCTCGCCCTCAGTCCATCCAAATGACTCATTAGTAGCAACGCATGAGATGTACCCTTCCAAGAAATGCAAAACTCTACATGCTCTTATAGCTCGAATGATTGACTACCCTAAGGCGGGAAGCCCTCGACAAGTGTGGTGAAGGCTTACCTTCTATCTCCAAAAGATCTACCAAGTCAGATCAATGCCGAGCTCGAGTGCCCCTTGAATCAGAGGCGCCAATAGGAAGGTCCAAGATCAGCAATAATCCACCAGGCAGAGCGAAATCCTTTGCCCTCCACCTCTTCATGCATAGTCTCTCTAGAAGGCAGCAAGTCACCACTCGACCTCCCAAAACACGTCCTCGCAGTAAGGAAATTCGATCCCAACCTCAAGATCTTTCCTCTACAAGCTCCTAGATTTCCCCAGAGACTCGAACGACTCATGGTTCAAGTCGGCATTTCATTCTCGACTCTACGGGGACCTCAACTCCTGAAACAGGTCAACCAAGAACATCAAGCTCATGAACGACACAGTTCCTGCATGACAACTCCATCTCTCAGCGTAGCCCGCTAGCGATTAATGGTGCCTTGGTGCACTATTTCTCAAGGATAGCAAGCCGAAAAATCCAAGCCCTAGTAGACTCGAGACTAATCCAACCGGTCGGTGCCCAAACTAAGCATTGGGGTGGACCGCTGCAAGTCACACCACTAGAAGACCAAGAAGCTAACTAGCTGAGCATCAAGTCATCAAGAAATCAAGCAACAAATGGTGCTCAACCCTAACAAGCCTGAAGCGGGCTTGGCCGGCCCTTGTCCCTGCCAAGTATGGGGATGAGTAGTCGTGAGCCGAATTGCCAGAAAAATAAGTTTTCATAGCACCAGATTGTCAGACCGGTACAGCCTAAGCAACTGAAGGCACCATCTAAACGCTTCAATCATTCACACCTTACAAGAATATCGGAGCCATACAACAAAGTTAAAGAATGCTAGGTAATTTCATTCATCAATTCATTTGACAAAGTATAAAACCCACAGCGGCTGACATACAACTCAAAGGAAGAAAAATACATGGAACGACGATTCAACTTCCGAAACCCTACTCCACCAAGTCAAGCACCCGTAGGGTAAGAGGGCACATTACCCAAGAACGAAATCTCAGTGGCAGACCACCACGTTTCTGGCTGGTCGAGAAGATTAGGCTCTTATGTGCCGCCTCCCATAGGTTGCTAAAGTAGGAAGCGCATATCGAAACCCTCCCTAGCAAGAGCAGGGGATCATTTATCTGCTCTCACCCAGGAGGCGACCGCCAGATATCGTCCACCAAGGCAGACCATAGTCATGCAAACAGGAGGCTACACCAGACCCAGTGCATTGATGATGGCTAGACCCAAGGTGGATCGAGAAATCTCCTCCTCCGAAAGATGCCAATAGTCCCACGTAAGCCACAAATGGAGTGCCTTTCTGCCCAGACAGGAAGAGGAAGAAGTGACCTTCCCCACCGTGGCAAAACCACCACTCCACTAAGTCGTCTCGGTAAGGACTATGCTATATTAGCTGGGAGTAGTATATGATGGTGACCCTACACTGGGGCCATCCTCATCACCGCCTGAGGCCAATCAAAGCAAGGGAATCCAGGCAAACTTCAAATGCACCTTCAAGCCTCTCTAAACTTCCTTCGATCTCAGCCAATGGTAGCACAAGATCCATACCTACTTCGATCGCTTGCATCACTTCGCTGATGGGAGAATGGATCGTGAAACAAGGCGCAGGAAGCCCCTCCATCTAGAGCCAGGGGAGGAGGTCAATGAGCAAGTATTGTAGAAGGTCGCGGCCGTCGGCACCTTTCGTAAAGAATCAATAGGTTCAAAGAGCTGAATCGCCACCAAACCTTGCCAAACATAGTAAAAATCTGTAAGACATATGGGAAATGAATATGTGTATAGACCTGTATGACGACATCCCATCATTACATGCCGGGGGTTAAAATTTCGAACCTTCCGATATGAGAGGCTAATGATGGGTCCACTACCATGGGCCAGTCCAAACTCCTAATTACAGCAAATGGATAGCCCATCAGAAGCTCCTCCAAGTCCAGCACAAGACTCGTCGAATGGCCCAATAGTCCGGGCTAGCAAATTTTCTCAAGATATCCTAGCTAAAATCCCATATCGCCCAAGTTAATATAAGTGATTTTGTGAATTACACCATAAAAGCAATTGCCACGGTAGACTTCCCATGCTCTAGAGGGCTCAGCAAAATCTGCAATCACTGCCAATCAGTCACTCTTTTATGAGTGCATCTCCATAAGTAACCCATTGGTCAAGCACCATGCCCTCCATCTAGGAGACCCTCCATCCAGGTGTATACCCTCCATCCATGAGGCCTTCCATCTAGGAGTCATACCCTCATCTAGGAGGCTCATCATCCAAGCGTCATGCCCTCTATCCAGGAAGCCTTCCATTCAAGCACCATACCCTCTATCTAGAAGTCCCTCTATTTAGGCGCCATGCCCTCCATTCAGGAAGCCCAGTCTACATCTAACCGGCTTATTGATTGACGCACCTTTAAGTCGTCTCTCAACTAAATGTGACACTAAGCCGCCCCTTAGTCGGGCGTATCTTATAACCGTTCTTGGTTGGGTATACTTTCGGAGCTCAATCTTCCATCTCATAAGTCGCCCCTCAATTGGACGCACCTCAAAACAGCCTCTCAGCCGGGTGTGTCTCTAAGCCGCCCCTAGTCGTGTGCACTATGGAGTATAGTCCTCTATCTCTCTAAGTCGCCCCTTAGTCGGGTACATCACTAAGTCGCCCATCAGTCAAGTGCACCTCTGAGTCGTCCCTCAACTAGACATATCTCGAAGCTGCCCTTAACAAGGCACATCACTAAGCCGTCCCTTGGTCGAACGCATTCACACTCTATCCCCAAAAGACATTTATCCACGCATATTTTTCACGTCCTCGTATCTTTCTATCGGTTGAGAAAGATTTCAAACTTAAATATCAGATTATATATTGGGGGACGATTCCCGTCAATTTTCTAACATCTTATTTATTAATTGTGTTGCGCAGAATTAATGTTTAAAGTGGCAGATATTGGACCCATTTCAGTTTAACCCACTGTAAAATATCAAGCGATTTCCTAATCTGTACAATAATTTGATACCCATGGGATGCATCAACTATATTCTAAGATTAGCTATCTAATAATATGCTTACTCTAATAAAATAATTTTTCAATATCCCAAAACATTCTAACCATTCAAGTTCTAATATTTTTATTTGGGTCTATCGATTTCAATGACCCATTAAATTATAAATTCATAGTTTCACCAATACGCCACCTAGAGAAAGCAAATACCAAAGCCCTGTTTCCCGGTAGCCCTTCTTCTTCGCGATGCGTTTTTCCTCGCTCATCATTCTCCTCTTTCTCTCTCCTTAACAAACTCTATTTTTAAAGGAACAAATACGGAGAAAGATGAACTCCACTTAATATAATTCCACAATAAAGTTCTAAAATGAATTCAACAACTAAGATCAAATAATATAAATTAAATAATTTAGATTATATTTTTAAAATTTTAATTTAGACCATTTAATTTGTATAATTTAATTTTTATAATATAAATAATTGTAATTTGTAATATTATAAAAATATATATTTTTTTAAAAAATAAATATAAAATATCCATACTATCTCTTACGGTCTCTCTAACTTTCTTGAGGAAGGTATCTTGCATGGAGTGAAGCTTAAATTATATAATAGCTACGAGGAACGCAGTGCTAACTTTCCCTTCCCCAGAAAATAAGGTGCCAGCTGGCACAGTGACGTGCCCCGTGGCAATCACGTATGACGTGGCAATCACCTATGACGTGGCGAGCACATTTCCAAATAAATAAATAGAGCTCGGGGAAGTAGTGCATTGTGCTCTCTCCATCGTTACTTCGTCTTCTTCCTCGCACCACTCTGCTACTGCGCTCTCTGTACGGCAAATTTTCTTTCATTTTCCACTTTTCTCCCTGCAAGTTTCTCAGAAGAATATGTCAGTGGTTGGGGACGGGAATAATAGTAAGCCTCCCAGCTGTAACAATGGCGAGGTATCATCCGACCGCGCGGAACGATCCAGAGATTTCTCTCGAGATTCTCATCGCAATCGCTTGCCATCTCTCACGTCGTCTTTCTTTCCCGTGACTCTCAAGGTAAAAATCACCGTTGTTAAAGGTGCGACTGTAATTGTACGATCATAACCGTTGATATCAGCCATTCGTTACGCAGATTTATCTGCTCTGGATGAGATCAAACAATCACGACCTCTAAGCATTTTTCAAACCAGAAGAAAAGAAATATACGGAAAATCGACCTTTTTATTTTTATTTTTTAAATTAATTGATTTTTGGCTTGTTGCAGTTTGTGGACATATGCTACACAGTAAAGCTAGAGAGCAAGAGCAGAGGCAATATCAGGCAGAGGATATGTGGTGGTTCTAGATCATCGGATGATATAACGACGGCTACGATTGAGGAGAAGACGATCGTTAGTGGGATAACGGGAATGGCATGCCCGGGAGAAATTTTAGCCGTCTTAGGTCCGTCCGGGAGCGGGAAATCAACGCTCCTCAATACGCTCGCAGGAAGGCTACATGGACACTCCCTCACCGGATCAATTCTCGCTAACAACAGAAAACTCACAAAATCGGTGCTCAGGCGAACCGGTTTCGTGACGCAAGATGACGTCCTCTACCCGCACCTCACCGTCCGCGAGACGCTCATCTTCTGCGCGCTCCTCCGGCTCCCGAATTCCCTCTCGAGGGGTGAGAAAATCGCCGCGGCGGAATCGGTGATTGCGGAGCTAGGGCTGTCAAAGTGCGCGGGCACGATGATCGGGAACACCTTCATTCGCGGGATCTCAGGGGGTGAGAGAAAGAGGGTGAGCATCGCGCAAGAAATGCTGCTGAATCCGAGTTTGCTGATCCTGGACGAGCCGACGTCGGGATTGGATTCGACTGCTGCGTTTCGACTGATGTCGATGCTGGCGGGGCTGGCGATGAAGGCGAAGACCGTCGTAACTTCCGTACATCAGCCGTCGAGCCGAGTTTTCCAGATGTTTGACTCAGTGCTGTTGCTCAGTGAGGGGCACCCATTGTACTTCGGGAAAGGGAGCGATGCGATGCACTACTTTGAGACCGTCGGGTTCTCGCCGTCTTTCCCCATGAACCCTGCCGATTTTCTCCTCGATCTCGCTAATGGTACGTGTTTCCATCATCTCTCTATCATCTCATCTTCCTCAAAAAAATTCATAATTTACCGTTCATCTTCATGATCGCCGATTATGTTTTGATATGTATTAATCGATTTTTCTCAAATAGTAAGGCTTCGTCTTCCTCTGCAAAATTAATAATTCTTTAAATTTTCAAGATCTCTTTGAAAATCTTAACATATATTAATTTTTGTAAAGAAATTAAATTCTAAAAAAATGTGGTTGAAAACTTTTGAAAAGACTGCTCGAGCCTTCAAAAGCTGAGATTTTGACTGACTTTGAATCTTAATTGACTACGTGCAGATATAAAACATAAACTAAATAACTGCATAGATAAATAATTTGGCGTTGCTTCTGTTCTGTTTTTCCAAATATAGCAATGTCGTGGGGACGTAATTAATTAATTAATTAATTAATTAATCATGATATTTTTAATTGTAATAATATTTATTTAAGTTATTTATTTTTATTAGTATAAATTTAAAAATGTTTTATAATTGAGGATGTTTACGAATATTAAAGAGTCTCCTTGTGGTATTCCCACCAGCTGTAATATTTGGAACATAAAATGTTGAATAAATTTAGGGTTCAAGGCCTAAATTCATTTTTATTGTTAAATTTATAAAATAATTATTTTATTTTTTTATACTTTGTATTTTATAAATATTGTTCTAAGTATAAGTTGATTGGGTAAATCGTATTTATTTATAAAGTATTAGAATTTAATACCAATTGATTATTAACAAAAATATAATTATTATATATCTTAATAATTAATAAAATCTAGTATATATTTCAAACAATGGCTCGGGAAGCTTTGTTTGATGTGTGATTATTTATTTATTTATTTATTTAAATTAAATTTTAGTTTTTTTTTTTTTTTTTTTTGGGGGGGGGGGGGGGACAAATTTTCCAGAAAAACACTCATTTTAGCTCACCTGTGACCTGTAAAGTGGCATGCTGATCTATTGTTGACGATGACTCTTATATCCATACGACTATACTTGGAATTATGCTTCTAAGTATACTTGATACTTTTTGGCATAGCTTTTGAAATAATATTATATATATATATATATATATTTAAAACATTATAAATTAAATATTTTCCATAAAATTGATTGAATTTTATATTTTTTCAAATAATTAAATTTCTTTATAGATTTTTTTAGAGCTAGAATTTCTGCTTGCCTATGCTTCTTTGGGGTCGTACTACACTCCTCTATAGTAGGGCCTTTAATAATTCATAGTATACAATCATATAATCTTTTGAATATTTAACCATTTTCTTATATATCATGGTTATATTATTATCAAAAAATATCTATTAAAATAAGATATATTGTAAAATAAATTTAAAATTATAAGTTGACAATATATTACAATTTTATTGTAGCGTTATAAAAAATTAGCTGATATTTTTATCAAGTATAATAACCTGACAAGTATTATCGCTTTAACATTATGGAGAATCCTAGGATGCCCCTAGCCATTATTCTTAGCCATAAGGTAAGATTTATTAAACTTAGTTATAAATAATTTAAGTTGCTCTCTTAGATGATCTCATTGGTCTATGATTCCTCGGTACATAGGGCCAACCTTTTTCTAATAAGCATCAAAAAGTCCCAATGTTTTTTTGGTGGGTTTGAGCCAAACTTGGGGTGGATTAGTTTACCTATAAAGACTATGCGTAGCGTAAGTTCGTAATAAGTTTGGTCATAAAATAGTGGAAATTAAACTTGTGACAATTAACCCAACCGCGACTTCCAACTCACGCGCACCAACTATGTTGACTCGTGTGGGTTAGGGCTAACCCTAATCACCGGGTTCGCCTTTCATTATTTGTTGCCTAGTTATGCAACATGCAAACTAATGTCACTTTACTTAGAGGCTATACTTAGGAGTAAAAAATACTCGGTGGACACTTTTTAAAAGATTTGAATGGCATAACATATCATCTATTCATCACACTAATTGGCCTACATAATAATAAATGAACTATGGATAAAAATATTTATATCAGTATCATTATCGGTAGTATCCATAACATGTTAGATATTAGGTATCGATATTAGATATATTAAAAGAAAAAAAATTATTAAAAATTATAAATTGATAGAATTGTATTAGTCAATATATTATAATATATTACTGATACGATAGTATATCGTAATATTATTATGGTATCAAAAAATATTAATTTTAGAAACCGATACTGACACATATTATCCGATATTTTTAAAAATGTCATATCTAAGTGTGTATGGGTTTTAGGACTTAGATATTGTGATCGTACAATATTTTTTTACATACCATATTTGAAGCCAACTTCCTAACACGTGTTGGCTAGTAGCCCCATGATGAGAGGGATTTAGGACTTAGATTAGTAGCATGCTTTATAATATAGGAGTCTAATCCTACAATTCCACTTGATTTATGCTTTATGAATATAAAAAGCATTGAATGGACGCTGATTTTCCCGGTCAAATATTATTAAATTAACACTAATACATGCAAGTTTCTAAGCAGAGTGCTGTTTTAGTTAGGCATTATGGGATTTGTTAATTAAGCCAAAGATTAGTGGAGAGTGCGAGTGCTCTTTGGACTCAATGATGACACTCGTGGGTGATTGTATCACTTAATTAGTGACGACATTCATTGCGTTGGAAGGCATTTTGTGGAAGCAAACAAATTGATTATATCAAGAAAATTATTTTAAGGATACCCTTCACTTTTTTTTAAGAAATTTGGACCTGATCTGGTATTCTGTATTAATTTATATTTATTTTTTTTATAAATTTATGAATATAAATAGATAAATAAAATATTATATTATTAGAAGTGTCCTAAATGAATAAAAGTTGTTTAATTTTAACTTTTTCGGATCAGCTCGGAAGAAGCCAGTGGAAATGCATATCAAGGGTTTGGTTTGGATATCTGATCTGATCCACGCCTCTAGTTTCACAGGTAGAACCAATGACAGAATAATCTACCATGTAAACCTACTATTTTACTCATGTAGGCCTCAGTAATCCTCAAAAATAAGTAAATAAAAATTTATATACTTGTGGGGTTTGGGGAAGAATTGAATTACATTTAGGCTTATTGTATATGATTTTACATTACATTATACAAAAAATGATTTTTATGACTCAAACTTATATAATCTTCAGACTATACGTTGATAATTCTACTGTCATATTTGTAGCCTCCAGAGTCAAGACCCCAGCTAAAAAAAAAACCTTCCCGTTATGTGAAGCCTTTAATTCATAAGACTAAAGGTCTCTGGGCAAAATGTTGAACTATATTACTTCTGTCTGTTGGAGAACTCGGCGGCTCAGCAGTAGGGCACTTCAGAGTTGAAACAATCAATTAGCTCGTCCTTTTTGTGTTTGAATTTTTTGTTGCTTTGCAATCAGGTAGATGGCTAGCAGCTGTCTTTTTGTCAAGCCTGCGGCTGATTTAATCTGCCTTTTTTCGCCTATTTGGTTGATTAAAGCATACGCCATGATAGTTTTTTTGGGGTGAAAGTGAAGCATCTGAGAACTTTCCCGTTATTAGCTTGTATTCTATACTTGTTTATGCTGACGGATGTACATGCGAGAATCCTACCTGCATATTTCTTAGGGGCATTTCATCGAACACGTAGCACGCATGATTGGCTGAGCTTGATTTAGTCTTTATGTATGCCTTTTGCTTTTTGTGATTATATTCCCCGCGACCCACGCTAAGAGCATTATCCTGCTAGGTTGCACCTATGAATGGTTCTGTCTTATATGAAGACAGAAATTTCCACGTCTTTAGATTTGCGAAAAATGTTCTCTCAAAATGTCACTTCTGGGCACTCCACCACTTACTCGACCTTATCATGCCCACACACGGAAGGTAATCAAAAAGAAGCAAACGTGTCCGTAATTGCAATAGTATCATAGGATTGCATTGCAATTTGATTTAGTACCATATGATCAGACTAGACAAAATGTCATAGAGTTACTTAGCAATATGATTTAAGTACCAAATGAACGGACTAGACAAAATCCTTGTACATCTTCTATTTTTTGAGAAAAAAAGAATATAGTCAATAGTAGTTTGAAATCTATTTATACCCTCTTTGAGGTTCTCTCAAGGCAATGATATCCCAAGGATGAATCTGTTTGGCACATGTGAGATGGACACATCCTGGGATTCAATAGAAACTCGCACATAACTGGCACAGTAGGAATAAATTTGAATCCTTTATCAATTGTCAAAGGTACAAATTTGAGATAAATCTAAAAAACCTTTCTAAATTAAGAAAAAGTTACGGGAGAATTTTGGAACACATTCACCAAAAAAATAGTGGCCAATTATAAATATAACCCCCTCGGAGAGTGCTTCACTAAAATTTGAGTGAATAATAGTTGAATATAACACTTTCAACACACCCTACAACTTATAAGAGAAAAATACAATGAAAACAAAAGCAACAGATCGATAATATGCTCTAAAATCAAAAGTACAATAATATATCCGAACTTGATGAAAAATGAAATTCAAATCCGACCTTAATCAGATATCAAAAATATTTATCATCTTTTTTTTTCCATTCTCTCTCTTCGTGCAGCGCTCTTGTTTGAAATATGTTCTCAAATCTACCCTAGAAATTGCATCAAAATATCTTATACCAGTATTGGTGCAGAAACACCCATCAGGTGCGTATTAAGCACGACCCCTTTGTCCAAACTATGGACGTGTGCTCTTTGGGAGCACATTAGGCGTGCCTCTATTCATCCCCAAATGCACACAGGCACCAATCATCTGCCTATTAGGCACAGATGTTTCCGGTTCGTTAGAAATAACTTTTGCCGAAACGCACATTGCATGAATTTCATGTGAACCTTCATGGCTCATATTTTTGGCCTAAATCTGTGAACCAGATAAGGGTTTTATGAATTACGTTACTCGAGCGACCCTCGTACAAATATAGCGCGATCTTTGTTTGATAACTTTGCTTGAGTATGTCTCGTGTGAACAATACACATTTTCGAATGACTTGTCTATTATGTATAATACTCATAAGAAAGTGACTTAAAACACAACAAAATCATCCCAAAAGTAGAATTGACCTCAATGGCAGAAAATTTTGCTCCATATCCACTTTTCCTGTCCACTTTTCCAGGAAGAAATTTCAAAGTTTAAGCTTTCTTCTTTTCCTTGTTACTCCGGTGCATACAAAATTAGAGAGCTGTCGATTGCACCACGTGTTAGGATGCTTTGCAGCTCATTTCTAAGCATCCAATATCATAAAAAAGTTTCAAACTTGTGGGGCTTGAATTCTCAAAAAGGAGTACAAAATGTTTTGAAATGGTTTGAAGTGGACTTCTGCCACACCCACCAACATCATGTCTGCTTTGCCTTGTTTATCATTATCATTTATTTGTCTTACTTTCCTGGTGAAGTATCAGCCACTCACTTTATATAAAGGGTGGTCCAATATTCGAGATTTTTTACATTACAGGTTTTTGAGGTGATTAAAGATACATAGGCTTATTGTTACATTATGATGCAAGGAAGGGGGAAGTAGGGGAGGGGAAGGAGAAGAAACTGAAAGGAGGGGAAGAAATAGAAGGAGGACTAGAGAGAAGAGAAATAGAGAGATCAATAGAGAGAGAAGGAATTAGAGAGAAGAAAAGTAGAGAATTTAGGAGAAAGAAAAAGAAATCACAATCGCTCAATATTTTATTCAATTCATTAATCATCATTTAAATAATAGAATTTATGATCTTTATATAGAGAAACCTTAATTCTAGGATAATTTAGAAATAAATATAATTATCTAACTAAATATGACATAATTTTCTAAAATAAAAATAAAATTTTTTAAATAAAATAAAATCAAATAAAATAGAATCTTTCACAATCAAATAAAATCAAATATCTTCTAATTTGAAATATTTTAATTTGGAATATTTTCGATACCTCAATCAATTCTTCCCGAGTGGGTAGGACTTGACCCTATCGAATGAAACTTCTGTAGTCAATTCTTTAACCACAAATTGAAGATGAAAATGTTGACAAAGAAGACGGTGACGAAGACGAAGATAAAGATGAAGATGGAGAATACGAAGACAAAGAAGATGAAGACGAAGAATTTGGCGCAATCCGATTCGTGACTTCCCTCTCTATTTATTTATTTTTTTATTTATTTTTTTTTGTGTTTTTGTTTCTCTCTAAAGAAGGAGCGATGTGGTGGCTAATGTTTGGGTTGGGCTTCGGCTCTAACGTGTGGGTTAGGATTTGTTTTCATTGATGGTTGTGGAGCCTAGGCGCTGGCTGGTGGTCGATTAGGGCCTTCGGGTAGTTTGGATGGTTGTTGTGGTTGTGATTTGTCTTTGATATCAAATTTGTTGTAGGGAAGGGGAAAGTAGGGGAGGGGAAGGAGAAGAAATTGAGAGGAGGGAAAGAAACAGAAGGAGGGCCAAAGGGAAGAGAAATAGAGATATCAACGAAGAGAGAAGGAACTAGAGAGAAGAGAAGTAGAGAAATCGGGAGAGATGGAGAAGGAAATCATAATCACTCAATATTTTATTCAACTCATTAATTATCCTTCAAATAATAGAGTTTAGGATTCTTATATAGAATTGTTGGGTTTTGGCCACTCCTTTGTGGGTGTCACAACAAACGGAAAGTCATCGAAGGTCGCGCGAGTTTCGTGCGATGATCGAAGCACGCGCATGATGAAGGCTTAAAGCACAAATTCCAGATTGATGGCGCTCAAGCCGCGCTTGATCTGCACTCGAGTGCTAATTTCAGATTGATTGCCAAGACACCGCGCTCGAGGCTCGCTCGAATGGAGCTCAAGCATCAATTCCAGTGGTGCTCGCGCTCGAGTTACGCCTGATGAGCGCTCGAGTGTGGTTAGCAGTATAAAGCGTGCCAAACGTGTTTTAGGGTTTAATTTTTAAATCATTCTCATACAAGGAGCGCAGCACCAAGAGAGATGAGAGAAGAAGAGAGAATAGGAAGAGATTCGGCATCCAGTTGATATCTGATTTGAGTTACGTTCTTTACCAAAGTTAGGTATATCGTTCTAAAGGTGATTTTTAGAAGTGTATTTTTATTTGATTGTTCTTATTTCTCATTATATTTCTCTTGTGAATTGTTGGGTGTATTGAAGATGCTATATTCAATCATTTTTCACTTGAGATTGTAGTAAAGAGATTTCAAAAAAGATTCTTGTAACCGGCACGTTTATAGTAAATTGTTTATGAGTTTATCCCGTAATTTTTTTCTTGGTTGAAAATGGTTTTCCACGTTAAAAATGTTATATATTGTTATATTTCTTGTATTCACTAGTTTGGTGACTAACTTGTGACAGGGGGTTTGGGTAAGTTTCCCGCACCAGATTGTGCATATCCGGTCAAATCCCATCAAGAAAAATTTTAATTTTAGGATAATTTGAAAACAAATATAATCGCCTAATTAAATATGACATAATTTTTTAAAATAAAAATAAAATCTTTCAAATAAAATAAAATAAAATTATTCACAATCAAATAAAATTAAATCTCTTCTAATTTAAAATATTTTAATTTGGAATATTTTTGATGTCCGCATCACATTACCTAGAGGAACCTTATGCAAGGTAGATTACATCTACTCAACCAGTGCCATCTTTAATATATCGATCAACGTCTTTTATGTAGGATATTAGGATTTCAACTTTGTTCTGTGGGCCATTCGTGTGGTGTGCTTTCCCATATAGGACAAGTTCCAATATCCATCTTTGTCGAGATTTCTTTCTCCCACGGTCATGTGGCAGTTTCCTGAACTTTTCCTTTTAGGCAGCAATTATGTAGTTCCTACTTCTAATTATGCAATGGACTAATCCCAAATCCTAGTTTAGATATTGTTTCCTTCAATTGCGTATCAAACTCGAGTTTGTCTACAGCCAAGCTATGAAGACATTGCATGGTGAATGGCTTCTTTGTTAAACGCTTTACTCCAATGGTTTAGAGCTTGTTTGGAATGAAAGGAGCTTAACAGAGCTGCTGTAGAATTGAAAAAAACTAACGTTTTCCTCAAATATTGAATTTCATTACTGTGTAGATTCCTTTATTTCAAAAAACGAATATGAATAAAAAGTCGTAAAGATGCTTATCATGTTTGCAACCGTCTCGAAGAGCGAAACCATACGGAACCACGATATTTTATGTGTTCCAATGTCAGAAGCTCAATGCCTACTAGCTTTCGGCTTACAGAAGTAGCATTGCTTCGTTTGTGTAGAAAGTCATTACATACATGGCCTGACTTAATGTTCTTATCACGTCTTCAATCATACTGTACTGATTTGCTATAAAAAATCAAGTCGTGATCACCAACTGTTCTTAGTTCATAAATTTTGTTGGTGTTTGATGCTACACATTTCAACTTGCTTAAGGGTAAGTGATTTGAGGGAGAAAAACTGCCAGATGCACATTTATCTTCTCTTAAGAAGAGTTATTTTCTAAAATCAAGAAACCAGTTTGCATATCTGTTTAGATATTTGACAGCTGGAGCGAATCAACGCTGATGACAGTTCTTAATGCAGGTGTTTGCCATCTCGATGGTGGAAGTGAAAAAGAAACGCCGAACATGAAGCAAACTCTCTTTTTCTCCTATAACAACATCTTGGCTCCAAAGCTAAAAGCTGCCTGCTTAGACAACACCACCATCACTACTAACCCAAAAGAGATGGTAGTCATTGGAAGCCAAAACCCAAAAACCCAAATAAAAACCAGCATTTCCTGTTGGTTTAATCATTTCACCATCCTCCTTCAAAGAAGCCTCAAAGAAAGAAGGCATGAATCCTTCAATTTCCTCAGGGTTCTTCAAGTCATATCAGCGGCATTACTATCCAGTGCTATATGGTGGCACTCCGATTCCCAAGACATCCAGGACCGTCTTGGCCTTCTCTTCTTCATCGCCATCTTTTGGGGTGTCTTCCCTTCTTTCAACGCAGTCTTTGCATTCCCTCAAGACCGAGCAGTCTTCTTGAAAGAGCGCGCTTCGGGCATTTACCCACTATCTCCTTACTTCATGGCCCGAATAGTCGGAGATCTGCCCATGGAACTCGTCCTTCCTACAGTCTTCCTTACCATCACTTACTGGATGACGGGCCTAAAGCCTGACCCATATGCCTTCCTTCTAACACTACTTGTGGTGCTTGGATACGTGCTCGTGGCTCAGGGGCTTGGCCTTGCCCTTGGGGCAATCATAATGGATGCCAAAAGAGCCTCGACCGTTGTTACCATAACTATGCTTGCGTTCGTGCTAACGGGTGGATTTTACGTGCATAAGATGCCCGGTTGTTTGGCTTGGATTAAGTATACTTCCATCACGTATTATTGCTACCGGCTTCTGATCTATATGCAATATGGCGAGGGGAAGGGAATTTCGTCTATGCTCGGGTGCTCTAACTATTGGAGTAAGAATACTGCTAGCTGCAGGTTCATTGAGGAAGACATCGGAGGGCAGGTTAGCGTGATGACAAGCATCGGCATCCTAGCTCTTATGTTCTTCGGTTATAGGTTGTTGGCTTATTTTGCATTGAGGAGGAATAAGCTCTGAAACAATTTCTATGTTAAGCTGTTCCATTTTTTGTTTTTGTCAAATAAGCTTCCCATTGAAAGATTGTCTAGAGCACGAGTGCTAGATTTTGCCCTGTTAAGTGACAGGGAAATTGAACTGAAAGCTGACGGCGGTTGCCGTGATTTAAGTGTGGAGGATGAAGCTACTTCTTCATTGTAATTGAATCTGTTCACTACAACAAGCTAATGATAACCAATTTTATTGAAAATTGCGTCAATCTATGTGTCTTTAGTTGCAAACATTTTGATAGAAAATACTATTTCCGTGAACTGATCTGTTCCTCTTCACTGTCATTGATGATGCATAAGTGACCAGTGAGTCAAACTAAACGTGAATTTTAATATTACTCAACTCCATTGCTCTTCTCGGTGCTATTGTGCATCATCCATTGTGTTGGGACTTTTCATGTTGAAAATTTTCGTGGCAAATGTATTGTAAGTCATGTCTTTAGCAAAATTGGGTCTTGTCCAAGTTGGTTTGACATTGACCCAACTATCATACTGTCAGAATTTCCTTTTGTAAAGTTTGAATTCATGGATTTGAGGAATTTCGAACAATAAATTTATTAGTTGGAGGCCACGTCTAAGGGGGAGCATGTTAAGATGTCAAGTGCATCTTTATCACCTAAAATATAGCTTAACTTTTTAATATAATTGTCTAATATTGGCTTGAAAAGTCAAAAAATTTTACTCTTTAACTATCATTTAATATTTTATTATAGCTGCGATTTTCCCTTTCCAGGCACCTGCCTTTGAAAATTGGTCTAAATCCCTGATGCTTTTCTCACATAGAAAATAACCAAATGAAGATGATAACAATCTGATACACGAAACTTCAATATTGTGATTTTGAGGTTCAAAAGGAGTCAGGTATACATAGTTTTCCTCATGCATTGAAATGAGACTGGACTGCTTCCATAATTTAAACTCATAATATTTAAATTACCATTCATTAACCCTATTATTTCTCAAAAATCAGAAAAAGCATTTTCAGAAAACAAGATTTTTTTTTTTTTTATTTTTTTTATTGCTGAGTACACTTCAGATGATAAGGTGCTGCTGCAGCTGTTAGAAACCTCCCTGTAGTCTCTGACAAATGCATTTCTTCTGTGAAAAGAATCAGCAGAGCAGTTTGCCATCCATCCTTGCTGGTTCTGCATCCAGCCATTCCTGATCTCTGTCATATCCATTCTCTCTGGCTTCCCATCAAACAATTGCAGTTTCTTTATTATGTGATCCCCCCTCCCAATTTATTTTATTTTTGTAAACTATAAAATAACCTCAATTTATTCGATAGGCTAAACTCTGGATAAATATTATTCATATAGCAAATTTAGACATATATCTATGGAAATTAAATTGGCAACTATGAACTCAACTATTATCCTTAAGTTTTGGTTGCTAATTATGCTAACTTGCACTAATCAGCACAGCTTAACTTGGAGCTATTCGACTTTATCTTTATTAAGTATAACCCAAATTCGTTTTATATAGCTGGCCCGTTTGATTACCCGATTCGAGCATAGGTCTGTTAGGAGCTCATTGAACTGAACTTGTAGAGTGAGGCCTGTGCTCGATATGGTTCATTTCAGTACCCTTTCTATCGGTATGGTTCACCACATACCGGTGATCGGACTCTTTTAAGCTAGATTTGGTATCGGTATCTCAGTCTACTTTCTCTGCTATCGGTAGTTTTGTATAGCTGGTCGGTGTGAATACCCGATCCGAAAAGTCTGCGGTGTAACTTGATTAGAAATTCGATTAAACATTGGTATTAGTGTCTTATATTTTTTGGACCAATTATTTTTTCAATATATATCTCCTTTCAGCTTAAATTTTTAAGTAAATTTTTAAAATATAAAAGTATAGTCATATCTTATAATTCTATTTTTAAAAACAATAAAACATTTCTTTTTTACCCATAATTTTTTTCTTTAAAAAATTTTTATATAATTTTGACATTTTGTTATATAATTATTTATAATATTATTATTAAATGTGATGAAATCCTAACATCTATCCAAAGGCCATAAGTAGGAAGGCTGTTGGTTGGGAATGGCTGCAATGCATGGGATTGATGCCCATAACTTATTGGAAATTGTGCTGCAAATGAAAGTGGTCAGTCTTAACCATGTCTTGAGTGGTAGGCATAAGTCATTTGATTTGAATATAGTGGAGTCCAAACCTATCATCTCAACTTAAAAGATAAGTTTTGAAAAAAATAAAGTTAAATATGATAATTTTTAGATATTTATAATAAATAATGTGATAGTTATGTTTATTGACTCATATAAAAATAAATAGATAGATAATAATTTTATTATTTGAGGTATTTTTAAACTTAAAATAATTTTGATAAAAAATAATGTTAATAATGTCCTATTAAGTAGGACCTACTTTTAATTAGCATGAATTGTAAGACATAATCCACTAGTTATAAGAATAAATAATTTGTGGAATATAGCATGATTCCCTAAAAAATCTTTCCTAATTTAATTTTTTTAATTTACTATTCCTTAATTTAGTATACCCTAATTTAACATATGGCCAAAAATAATAAATATTAAAAAATAACTTAGTTGCAGTGTATATATATATATATTATCTTTTATCTGTGTATAAATTTATTAATTAATGATAATTATTCTCTATCAATATATATTTCTTTTGACACTTTTGTACGCGAAGCTAGGTAGGATTCTAAGCTTTTAATTAGGTTTTTCCAACTTTCTAACACTAATTTTTTAAGGTCGATATGGTCTGATTTATTGTCTATATTAAGTGGTATAACTTAATTTTTAGAGTATAAAAACCGCCCAAAAAGTTGACATTTTGGGTAATTTTTTATTTTATTTTTTTGTTAGTTTTTTTAGTCATAATTAATATCTTGAATATTTGAAATCTATATATTTTTTAGGTTAAGGGGTTTTAAGAGTTTATCCTATATCTCTGAATTACAAGAAATTTTATCTCTTAAAAAGATAAAATTATTTATTTTTTTAATTTTATTTGTTTATTTTTAAATAAATAATTATTATTTAATTATTTTAAAATAAATAATTTTAACTAATTTTAATTTTTAAATAAATAATTATAATTTAAATACTTTAAAATAACTAATTTTGTTTAGCTTTTTTTAATTAGTTTAATTATAATTATTATTTAAAAATAAATGATTAATATATTTAGAATAAAGTTTTCTATTTTTATGAGAGATAAAGCTCCCTCAACCTCCTCTACCTATTTCCCAAAAAGAAAATATGATATTTACTAAAAATAAATTTTGAAAAAGGAAAGAGGAAGAGTGAGAAATTATTTTCAAGTTCTTTGAGAGAAAATTAAATTGATGGATTGATACTACTGATTATTTATGCAAACTAAATATTTTATATTTATAAATTCAGTTATAATATATTATATTTTATATATTAATTAAATGAAAAACCCAATAAAAAATCATTAGAATTAAAATTTAAATCTCATTAATTTTTTTAAAAAATTATGATAAAATTAACATATAAAAATTAATTAAATAAAAGAACTAAAAAAATATTGATATATATAGACTTCTATAATAAATTGACCTATCTTGAGAAAATGGGCAATAAAGGTTTTAATGATTATCTCTACCATTTAAGTAATGGGTGGTGACAGATGTATGTTCAATTAGTTCACTCTTCTTCTATAATGAATGATTGTGAATCTCTCACTAAAGTTCTCTATTATTGATCTAAGGTTCAGATTAATTGGCATAAAAAATAAATAATAAAAATTAGAATAAATCATTAAAATATAAATAAATCTTTATATTTTGCTTTTAGTTATTCAATCTAACTCAAATTATAAATGAAAAATACCAGATGTCTAATTATCTGTATTTCTTGTTTATAAATACAAGTGTTATATCTCTTATAACAAGAGCTTATTTTAATATTGTCGAGATTATATCTACTGTGAATTTGAATTTAATCTGTGAGATTTTTTATTAAATTTTTAAATTTTATGATCAAAATTCTAAACATAACAAACCAAAAAAAAAGGTTTAGAAATTCATAGCTACCATCTGGGTTTTATCTCTGATCCTCAAATCAGTCAAATTTTAGCTAAATTAGAAAGTGAGAAAGAATTAGGTGCAACATGGGCTCTTGGAGGGCGATATTCCGTGCTTGAAAAAATTGCTACGGACAAAATTTTATTTAAATAATAAAGTTATAATTTTTTTAACGGTGAATAATTAAGTATTGTAATATTTATATTTTTTTACAATTTAATTATATGAGAATTGATTAATTTCAAATTGAAGATAGTCATTCTGTATTATGACAATTTATTTTTATAGAAATTAATGAAGGCAATTTCTTCCTAAATGAGTTACTCCATTGGATGAATAATCAATTACTTTCAGTAGCTTTTTAAGGCCCATTCTCAATGATATGTAGTTTTCTGTTTATAAAGAAGGATGTAATGGCAGACTGGGCTAGCATTTTGGGCATGCGCTTTATTGTTACTTTTGGGAGGTGGGCCTGCCGTCAGCGTCCTAAGTAGAGGACAAATGAGCCCAATTGGCCACTATGGGCCACAAAATTGGAGAAATTCCCCAATTGGGCCCCCAGATGAATTTGGGCCGAATTGCCAACCTTTCTCTTTCTCCTCCCTGAGGGTATGCTCCCTCTCAGCGTCTATGAATGTTTGCTTGCGGAAGAAAATTCCAGAATTCTGATCAGAAATTTTTTCTGAGAAACTGAAAGAAACTGGGGAAAATTCAAGACTATCTGCATAGCATCGAGAGAGAAGCGAAATCGAAGCCGGGCATAATCTGTAGGAAAAAAAGAAAGACGATGGCGAAGTTAACGAACTCAGAGGTGGAACTTCAATGCGTCGGAAGGTTGGAAGTCGTGAGACCAAGACCAGTCGGTTTTCTCTGCGGTTCGATCCCTGTCCCCACCGATAAATCCTTCCAGACCTTCAACTCTGCCCTAGTTCCTTCTTCTGAAACGTAAATTTTGTCCCCTAAGATTGTAATTGAATGAAAAATATGACTTATTTGGGAAGTTGTCTTGGCAGTTTCTTTTGCCTCTTTGAAATCCTTTTTATGACGGAATTTTCTTTGAAATTTTAGGGTGACTGCCCCGAGGTATCGAATGCTGCCGACGGAGACTGATCTTAATACGCCGCCATTGTTTTCGAGTCTTCCGGAGAGGGTTCTTCCCAGTGATTATCATGCAGTGCAGTCTAGAGCAACTAATGGAGGTCGGTATTGTTCATCTACAAAATCATTTTACTCGATATATGTATTAGAGCTCCTTGTTTCCTTTCGTTATGTTTTTTAAACCTTATTTTAGTTACTGAGGATAGAGTCTTGACTAGGATGATGTAATGTAGGACTTGATCAAAGTAGATGGTTTTGATTCACTATAGAGGTTACTGTTCTACGTTTAGGATGTGTTGTTGTCTAGGCCGTTCGTTGAATGCCCTGCAGAATTCAGAATAAGAGTTGGTCACTGCAATGCCCATGATTAAAAAGGGTAAAGGAAATGGTGATTGAAAAACATCAAGATAATTCTTGAATAGCGAAGTAGAATTTATATAAGCTGATTAATGGTTTGATTGAGATCCTAATATTTCAGTAGCATGATCTTCATGCTGATAACTGATACTTCATCAGATGTTTCTTGGGATAGTGGTGCCATTACATCAAATCTCGCCAGGAAGGGTGAGTCCCTAGCGGTCTCTGGCTTGGTGGAGTATGGGGATGAGATTGATGTGATTGCTCCCGCTGACATTTTGAAGCAGATTTTCAAGATGCCATATTCGAAGGCTCGATTATCGATTGCAGTGCATCGAATTGGTCAGACACTTGTTCTGAATGCTGGGTATGTCTGCGTCTCCTTTTTTTCATAGTTTCTCATGTTTTAGTTCATTTATTTTTGAAACATCTTAATGTTCGTTTTTTCGTGTGATTGCAGACCTGATGTTGAGGAGGGTGAAAGATTGGTTAAAAGAAATCAGCCAAAATGTGCTGATCAATCTCTATTTTTAAATTTTGCAATGCATTCAGTCAGGATGGAGGCTTGTGACTGCCCTCCGTTTCATTCGGCTGCCCCTTCAGAAGGACAATCAAAGTCTTCTGCTCTGCCTGATCTGTCTCAGTCAAGGAAGAGCTCCTTCTCCTCTTCCAGCATTCAGAGAAATGATGCTGCTCCTTTGGAAGGTGATAAGCAGCACATGGATAACTCTGAAGTCAAACAAGAGAGTTTCTATTGGGGCGGTGCAAAGAACAAGAGAAATAAGGGGCATGGTCCTGTCAAAAAAGCTTCTCAAATTGGTGGAAAGCCAAGAAGCTCAATGCAGGAATCTGAAAAGTATAGACGAGGTGGGAATGATGAATTTGTCAGGGTTTTGTTCTGGCAATTCCACAACTTCCGCATGCTCCTTGGCAGTGATCTGCTTTTATTCAGCAACGAGAAGTATGTTGCTGTAAGCTTGCACTTATGGGATGTTTCACGACAGGTATGTGCTCTACTGATTCTGATTCTTTTTTTCCTCCTCGTAAATATGTTTTTTTCTTTTGTGTTTTTTGTTTGATCCCTCCTATTTTTTTCTTTCATGCACTAATAACAGGTCACTCCATTAACTTGGCTTGAAGCTTGGCTTGACAATGTTATGGCCAGTGTTCCGGAATTGGCCATCTGTTATCATCAAGATGGTGTTGTCCAAGGTTACGAACTTTTGAGAACGGATGATGTCTTTCTGTTGAAGGGCATTTCTGAGGATGGTACACCAGCATTTCACCCATATGTTGTCCAGCAAAATGGTCTTTCTGTTTTGAGGTTTCTTCAGGAAAACTGCAAGCAAGATCCTGGTGCTTATTGGGTATTGTTTGTTCTAATACTTTGTAGATCTTTTTACATCTTTAATCGATATAGATGCCATTAAAGTATGTTTTGTTTTCCTGTTTTCTAATTTATTTTTTCTTTCAGCTTTATAAAAGTGCCGGAGAAGATGTGATCCAACTTTTTGATCTCTCTGTTATTCCCCAAAACCACCCATCTGACAACTATGATAGTTGCTCAAGCTCTCTGCCATCTCTGATTCGCAAAGGAAGGACAGACTCCTTATTATCCTTGGGAACACTTTTGTATCGTATTGGGCATAGGCTTTCACTTTCCATGGTGTGCAACGCTAAATAACTGGTGATGTGCCTTTTACATAATGCAGACCTCCACCAGTCCATTTTTGACACTGTCGGGTTTTTATGCAGGCTCCTAACAACAGACCGAGGTGTGCTAGGTTCCTCAGAAAATGCATTGAACTGTTAGATGAACCAGATCATCTGGTAAAACCTTTTTGGATTGATTTTGTGACAGAAAAGTTGTTTTTTTTTCCTGTTTTGTTGCTTAAATAAATCTTTTCTATACTAATCAATTTTATTTGGTCAGGTTATCCTAGCATTTGCACATGAACAATTTGCAAGGTTCATCTTGAATAATGATGAAGAGCTCAATCTAACAGCAGAAGCTTTCTCTCTGGTATCTGAAGTTAGAGTCACTGATGCAGAAGAAGAATCCTTGGACATTATTAGTAGTATCTCTGATTCAACCATCCATGGGTTATCCTCAGTAGATGATGAAAGCCCATGTGAGGACTTGAAGAAAATTCAGATTTCCAT
Source organism: Nepenthes gracilis (assembly GCA_033239525.1). Lineage (NCBI taxonomy): Eukaryota > Viridiplantae > Streptophyta > Magnoliopsida > Caryophyllales > Nepenthaceae > Nepenthes > Nepenthes gracilis. The sequence goes on from BSYO01000024.1 coordinate 12,175,050, forward strand.
AAATGGAGCTTTTGGGGAGAATAATTTGGGGACTGATGCATCTGAATCCAGAAGTTTGATTGCAGCAGGCGCTGCAGAACTCAAATGTTTATCAGAGCTTGTGCCCTCTTGCATGGATGATGAAAGTTTTGCAGTTTGCAATGTGCTTCCACCTTCTGCACCTGTGATTCAAACCGTTGCTGATCCAATTTCCTCTAAGCTTGCTGCAGTTCATCATGTTTCTCAAGCTATTAAGTCCCTGAAATGGATGCGCCAAACTCACAACACTGACTCAGAGCTAGTTGACAAAGGTGAAACTGTCCCCAGCACATGCCCAACTAAGAGCTTTTCTGTTTGTGCATGTGGGGATACTGAATGCATTGAGTTATGTGACATTAGAGAGTGGCTTCCAACAATGAAGCTGGACCGTAAGTTGTGGAAACTGGTTCTTTTACTTGGAGAATCGTATCTGGCCCTCGGAGAAGCCTACAAGGAGGATGATCAGCTGCTGAAAGCCTTAAAAGTTTTAGAGATAGCGTGTTCTGTTTATGGCTCAGTGCCACAGCATCTTGAAGACACAAGATTTATATCATCTATGGTTAGTAGCCCTTTGGGAAGGACAAGACTCAATGATGGACACAAAAAGAAGCAATCGATTATTGCTGGTGAAATAAGACTAAGCAGAAGTTCTAGTAGCGATTATGCCACGCTTGAACATTCCTCTACTTACCTCTTTTGGTCCAAGGCTTGGACATTGGTTGGAGATGTACACGTTGAGTTCTATACGATACAGGGGAAAGAGATGTCAGCACAATTAAAGCAAAAGCCTTCTGGAAGAGAGTTAAAAATGTCCTCTGAAGTTGTGGAGGAACTCGTGAGGCTCAAGAAGACGCTGAGCCAGGATAAAGAGTACTGTAATTCATGCTCCTTGGTAAACTGCAGCTGTCAGGGTGATAGGGCCAGCAGTGGTAACAGTGCCAGCAGTAGCAGTGGAGATGCCCATGCAAACGTCCATAGCAGAAGACAGAGTAAACGGTCGTATCCCAAAAGTGGTGCTGCTTTGCTTGCTCGACAGGGTGAAGATGACTGTGTTGGCGTGAGTTCTGAAGGTGGAAACATGGGGCACAAGGGAAATGTTGAAACGCTCATGCAAGCATCCAAGATTTTAGATGGAAGTGGTGAAAAATCTTCAGTTCCTACTATTGTGTGTGGTGCGGGCGCCACATTAGAGATCCCGACTACAACAGCTTCAAGAGATCTGCCAAAGTCAGGTAATGGTGGGATATTTAAGTACCTTGGAGGTCCTATCAGTACAGATTGTGATGACATTCTTTCAGCTGCCTTGAGCTGTTACAAACAGGCAAGAAAGGCCTTGAATGGGATTCATGTAGGATCAAAAGAACTAGAAGCTGTGCTTAAGAAAATAGGATGGGTATGCAATGAACTAGGCAGAAGCAGGCTTGAAAAGAAGAATCTGGCCAAAGCTGAACTTGCTTTTGCTGATGCTATTGATGCATTTAAAGAAGTATCTGATCATACCAATATTATTCTAATTAACTGCAACTTGGGTCACGGCAGGCGAGCAGTAGCGGAAGAATTGGTGTCAAAGATGGAATATCTCAAAACAAATGTTGTTTTTGGTAATGCGTACGTGCAAACTCTGGAAACCGCTAAAACTGAATATGCTAGGTCATTGGGGTTTTATGGAGCAGCGAAGTCGGAGCTGGTTGCCGTTGTGGATGGAGCCGATGATGTTTCTCTGGGTCTGAGAAATGAAGTTTATACTCAGTTTGCTCATACGTGTTTGAGGCTTGGCATGCTATTGGCAAGAGAAGATACGACGGCAGAGGTTTATGAAAATGGAGCCTCCGGGGACACAGAACTAGGATTTCGGGGTCCTAAGCAAGAACTCAGAAAACATGAGATTTCAGCTAATGATGCCATTAGAGAGGCTTTGTCTATTTATGAATCATTGGGCGAGTTACGCAAACAGGAAGCTGCATATGCTTATTTTCAGCTTGCTTGTTATCAACGAGACTGCTGTTTTAAGTTTTTGGATTCAAACCAAAGAAGTTCCTATCCGTCTAAAAGTGAAAATAGCATCCTCCAAAGAGTCAAGCGGTACGCTTCTTTAGCAGAGAGGAACTGGCAAAAGGCAATTGAGTTCTACAGTGCAAATACACATCCCATTATGTACTTGACCATTGTGATGGAAAGATCATCTCTTTCACTGTCTCTCTCAAGCTCTTTCCATTCTCATGCGGTAAGTTTGTGATGGCAATTCTTAAAGTTCTGTTAGCAAACTTAGATGACTCAATTTATGCCAGTATGATTGTTCTACAACCGGAGGGAAGTATCGGCGCAGCTGGTAGAGTTGTCACCATGTCACTTGGAAGTTAAGGATTCGAATTGTGGAAACAGTCTCTTACTTATGTAAGCTAAGACTATGTAGAATAAACCCAAAATGATTTGACCCTTTTCTAGAAGCTGCACATAGCGTGAGCATTGTGCACGGGAATGTCCCTTTTATTGTGCTACAACCTTTTAGTATCTTTTCGCATGATACATCAAACCCCGACAAGTCAAACTTAAGCTAGTCTTCCGTTCCACATGAAAACACTACCTGAATGACAAGCCCGTAAGTTTGGTGAAACCACTCCATCAGTAATAGCTATCACGCTGCTACAACTCCTTGAGTTGGCATCGGGCAAAGGGCTTGTGAATTGTTCACCTGAACAGGCAATTTGCTGCTTGTGGGCTGAGTCTCAGGCTAAAGCCTGGACAGTCATGCACGCTTTTTGGACATAAAATTGTCATCCTGCCTAGCTAGTACATTCTTGGAAAGGCTCATACTACGACTTCATGTATAGCCTTTTTTAATTGCTCATCGGCTTTAGTTGCATTGATATATATATATATTTTGTATTTGTCCTTTTCCAAGTAAGAATAGAATTGCAGAAAATCAAATAAATTGAAGAGCGTCTAATTTTTGCTATGCCATTTATAACCCGTAAGAACTATTAAGCACTGACACTATATCTTCCCAGTGTGTTGGTGTCTGTCGCACATCAAATATCTTTTTTGACCCTTCTGACATGCTTTTAATAAATTAAATTATTTTATAATTTTCAGAATATAGGTTTTTAACATAAACTAAAGAGAATTGAAATAATTTGGTAATTTTGAAATTATGAAAAACCTAAGCCCCTTTTGTTTTTTGTTTCTATTTTTCCCATTATGTGAGGTATATCACAACTCATTATATGGGCTCACTTGCATAGTAATTCTTCCTGCGAACATTTTGAAATGAAGAAATAAAAAATATATGTATTTTATATGCATTTTTTTTTAAAAGCATATAATATGCCTCTCCACCATATAATCTGCTCATTTTTAGAATAATGTGTTGATGTTGTATCGTGTTTGTATCCCATTTCAATGTCTATACTTTCTAGCATATTTGTTACGACCTTAATACGTGTAGGTAATAATAATGTCAAATATAAAACTTATCTATAAATAATCATGGTCTAATAATTAAAACCAGTTTAGATATTACATGTTAACACCATAAACAACATAATTAATCGTAAATTGTAGCAGTTATAGGGTTGACTTGACTATTTCTGTCCGGTCTCAAAATAATATTCTACCCGCTCAATTTATAAATTACTACAAGAAAAAGTATCTAATCCAAAATATCAAATAGACAATAGCGAAAGATTACACATAACTCATAATGGCATACTGGCCTAATTCAACTGCTATAATCTTAACCAATAGAAGATATTTGAAAAACAAGTCTAAAAGCTATAAATAAACTCTAAACTATATTTCCTTGACAATTCTCTGTCCAATCCTGTAAGAATCTACTACTCACTAATCTAGAAAGGTTTTGAAAACATTTGTAAAAATAAGTCTAATGCTTAGCAAAGTATATATGTGTGTATGTTGTGTGTGTAAACGAATATATGTGAGTAAAACAAATTGAAGGATAAAAAATACACAAATCACAAGAAAAAATCCAAAATGTCCAATTTTTGATAAATATGTTCTAATTATGATTTCATACCAAATGCTCACAACACACACACACACACACACACACACAAAAGCATGCAAATCGTGCAAAAAATATATGAAGACTCAAAGATGTAATGTGTCTCTAAATACATGAAAATCGAAGGATCGTATTGAAGATATGCGAAAATTTAATAATTAAAGATTGGTGACTCGCACATCGACTAATCAAAAGACAACTTTGAGGAATGGGCTACACGTATTTTTGATAGCCTTAAGTTGATACAGTATGATTCAAGAGTTGTAGGCTGGCTTGTACAGTACTTTATATATGGGGTTAAACGTCATATTTTTCCACCCATAGATGACAAGTGCATTTTTTAAGTGCACATAGTATACTACAATATGTTTCAACATAATATATCCAAAATACAATAGTTCTCATTTTGTCATATGGAGGACTCTGTAATAATTCTGATTTGTCAAACTTTTTACATTGGGGAAAAGTAAAATCTCTGTCCATATCACAAAGTTCTTGTTAAATATTTGTATGAAAATAGTATGTAAGGTCAAATACTTAAATATTTCATGATTTTCTTACAATATTTCAATATAAGCACAAAAATCTTCAAAATATCCAAATGTTCGGTAGAAAGTAGTGAAATTTCTAATGGAGTTACCCCAATATTGGACTGATAGATGTTATTTACACAAGCTCAACTAACGGCAAATAATTGTCCCAATTATCCTTCATCTCCAAGACAAAGGTTCTAAGCATATTTTCAAATATCTGCATTGTTTTTGTGATTGTTCCTCTGTTTGTGGATGAAAAGCCTTGCTGAATTTCAACTTTGCACCCAATTATTTGTGCAAGCTTTCTCGAAGTTTAGATATGAATCTCAGGTCTCAATTAGACACAATTGAAGCTGAAACCCATGCAATCTCACAATTTCATTAATGTAGAGCCATGCCAAGTGGTCTCTTGAAAATGTGGTCCTTACCCGAAAAAAATGTGCCAATTTCATCAATGGATTTTGAATCAACAAAATAGAATAATGATTCCTCGCCGTCCTAGGTAATGCGGACTCTAGGTCCATTGTAATATGCTCTCATTTCCAACTAGGAATAGGCAAAAGTTACAAAAATTCTATCAATTTCTAATATTGAACCTTGACCTATTTGCAAACAATACATCTTTCCACGAAAGCTACTATTTTTTTATTCATATTTCTTTATTAGAAGAGTTTTTTCATGTCCTGATATATTTTATTAATCCTTGGATGAGTAGTATGCTTCGCTTTGTGGTCTTCGTTCAAAATCTCTTACTTTAATTCTTTGATATTGGGCATACAAATATCACCCATGATTCACTGTTCAAATTCCATGTAATTTCCATAAAAAAATGGATCGTCCATCTGGGGCTCTTTATTTTTCTTCATGATCATTGGTTGCACTTAAAAATGTAATAATATCATCCTAGACCTGTGGAAATGTAAATGAATATTGCAACTCTTCATTTCTTCAAACATTTCTCATTCCTTAGTCATCGTATAAGCTATCATGCCTGATGACTTTCGATTCAAAGCATTGGTGACTATATTCACTTTTTTTGGCTGATACTGAATCTCGTAATTATAATTATTCAACAAGTCTGTCCAATCAAGCTATCTCATATTCAATTCTTATTGTGAAAACAAGTATTTCAAACTCTTGTAATTAGAGTATACTATAAATTTTTCTCCATACAAATAATGCATCCATATATTCAAGGCAAAGAAAATTGCAACCAATTTTAAGTCATAGGTAGGATAGTTTTGCTCTTAAATCTTGAGCTACCCTGATTCATAGGTAATTGTCCTTCCATGTTACATCAAAATGCAACCCAACCCTTTCTTCGAAATCTCATAGTAAATCACAAAACCTCCAGTTTCCTTATGGATCACTAAAATCAACGTAGAAGTCAGTCAAATTTTCAATTCTTAAAAACTTCTCTCACATTCCTTATCCTAATAAAATGCCACATTTTTTTGAGTTAAGTGAGTCAAAGGTAATGAAATCTTTAAGAAATTTTCAACAAAGTGTCTATAATACCTGGTCAAACCAAGAAAGCTACGAACTTCGGTAACATTCGTTGTTCGTTCTCAACTAGTCACTGCTTTAATCTTTTTCTAATACCTCCTTTAGACACAAGAAGTTCGAGAAATGAAACTTTCTTAAGTCAAAATTCACATTTCTTCAATTTGATGAATAATCATTTCTCTCAAAGTCTGCAAGGCGATTCCCTAATGAATGTGATGATTCTCATAACTTCTCGAATAAATCGAAATATCATCAATGAAAATCACTAGAAATTGATCCAAATACGGTTGAAAAACCCGATTTATCAAATCCCTAAATATTGTGTACACATCAGTTAGAGTAAAAGGAATTATGAAAAATCATGATGGCCATACCTTGCTTGAAATGTCTTCAGTACATCTATCCGCTTATTCCTTAGTCGATGATACCCCAAGCGCAAGTCAATCTTGAAGAAAACCGAAGCTCCTTGCAATTGGTTGAACAAATTGTTAGTCTTTGGCAGAGGATACCTATGCTTAATCATGCTCTTGTTTAACTTTCAATAATTTATGCATAATCTCATTGATCTGTCCTTATTAGCAAATAGCAGTGGATCTCCCCATCAGCAATACACTTGGTCGAATAAATTTATTTTTTAACAATTTTTATAATTGCTGCTTCAATTCTCTTAATTCTAATAGGGTCATTCTATACGAAGCCTTTGAAATAGATGCGGATCTCGGTTCCAAATCAATGGCAAATTCAATCTTCCCTTTCAGAGGTGATGTGTTCTGAGATCCGGGTTATTGTACGAATTAGGGAGCCATTCGATCTTTCACGGAGGATTGAATTGGAGTAGGTCTAGTCTTTATCATTGCAAACTTGGATTATGTATGCTACAATTAATAAATAGGAGGTCAAAGGATTGGTAGGATTCGTTTTTCGATATATTTTCTAATGCTCAATCAGAAATCTTTCTCAACAGATGGACAGATGTGATGATATAAGAGAAATGCGTGGATGCATGTTATGGGGGATTGAGTGTTTTGGTGTGCTCAACTAGGGAGCGTTTTACGGATGGAGGACTAAGCTTTGATAAGTGCGTCTGGCTAAGGGGCGGCTTGGAGATGAAGGACGAAGCTCCGACTAAGTGTGCCCGATCAAGGGGTGGCGTTGAGAGATAGAGAATTGACCTCCGGCAAGTGCGTCTGACTGAGGAGCAGATGAGAGAGATTGAGGACTGAGCTCCGGCGAGTACGCCTGACTGAGGGGCGGTTTATAGAGATGGAAGATTGAGCTCCTGCTGAGTGCACCCAACCAGGGGGTGGCTTAGAGAGATAGAGGATTGAGCTCCGCTGGAGGTCTGCTTTGCTAAGGGGTGCTTTAAGAGATATGGAGAATTAAGCTTTGTTGGGTGCGCTCGACTAGAGGATGGCTTTGAAAGATGGAAGGTTGGGCTCCGATAAGTGCGCTTGACTAAAGGGCGGTTTCCAGAGATGGATAATTGAGCTCCGCTGAGTGCGCCCTGTTAAAAGGTGGCTTTGAGAGATTGAGGATTGGGCTCCAGTAAGAAGAGAGGAGTGATGTACTCATTAAGGAGTGGCTGACTGTCGAGTGCTCCCGCGAAGGGGTGGCTAATCGGAGGAAATAGAGATTTCTAGGCGCTGATGGTGACAAGAAAGTTCACTTGCTAGTCTTTTCTTGACTGCAAACTGAGGGGGCTCTCTGCGCCCTGCTCTAGAGTTGTCTTCGTCGGCCACGCAGAGTGAGAACTCGGAGCTAACGCAAGGCCCGCGCAACCACTAGTCAGGATTGGTAATCGGCAAGGAAAAAGGATTCACCTCTGGTAGGAGGTAGCTTTGAGACTAATCGTCGCATGCCTGTGGTTATCTCCCTTGTTCTCCATTTTTGCGAGCTTTGGAGAGAGTTCTCTTCTGCGATTCTTCTCCTCTCTTTTTTCCTCCCCGGGGTTTTGCTCTTAGCCAAATCCTCTCCTCTAGGGACTAGGAGCCCAAATTGACCTCCGCTTTCTCTGTAGAAGAAGTGGGATATTTGTGGAGCAGGGGTTGCGAAGCTTGCTTTGGGGCATATAGCTGGCGGCGGTTGCTCACGTAGATTTGCTGAACTCTCTTGATGATTTCGAGAATCGATTGCAATGGCGTTGGTTGTACATGGATACTCTTTCCTTTTTGAGAGCAATCATGAGGCGCACCATATGGCAACTGCCTTCTTGGGGGCGATTCTCTTCTAATATTTGCCAGGTTGCCTCAGCAATTATGGCAATTGATACGTGCGTGGATCTGACTAGGTTGTATGCCGTTGGGCTGGAGGAGCGCTCTGCGCCATGATCGGTTGCAAGCACTGGTGATTGCCATCTGGATGACCGTGTGCGAGTTGTAATCATGTGGGTATGCCTGCTGATTTGGAATAGTGTTGGCGGCTAGGACGCGCTTATGGGCTGCATATGGCGGGCGGCATGGACGGCCTACGTCTCGATAGGCGATCTTGGGTCATTCGATCTTGGGCCTTTTCCTGGGCTGCAGTTTCCGAACTATTCTTCTACTGTAGGCCTTGACTTGGCGCCATCCCATGGGTATAGGACCCATCAAGGGGTAAACTAGGCAATTTTTTCATAAAGACATCTTTGAATTATCTTACCATTTAAATTTCTTCAATAGGCACGTTATAGCTTTTAGCAGCGGTAACATAAGTAAGGTAAGTTTGACACCCATCTTGTATAAACTGAGATGCTTGTAAAGCGGAAATCAAACATGCCGACTCCTTCACGACACTTTCTTGAAACACAAAGAGTTCATAACCGGAAATATAAAACTGAACTTTCTTATTGAAACAACTAAAGCTTGTGTAATAGCACACTAATCAATCCATATACAAAGTAATATCAAACTCTTGCATTTTCAATAAAATCAAGTGTATGAACAACTCAAGTCTACTAATCCAAACAACATATTGGGGATACATAATATCTACTATTAAAGACCTATCCACTAGAGTTGATACCACTAACGTATAGTCCAAAATTTTTGGAGATAGATGCAATTTACAAACAAATTAAGGGGTCACAAAAGAATGCATAGACCTTGGATTGATTGACACATGCACCGTAGATTCAAATATTAGCATATTACCTTCAACCTTCGATGGATTGGCTTGAGTATTCTTAGCTGCTATTGCAAAAGTCTTCCCCAAAACAGTAAGTTTTCGATCTGTGTGCTTTGGCAAAAAAGGGTACTCCCTTACCATGTGACTAACTTGGGCACAATTGAAACAAGCTCCAAGCTACTTATAGCACGGTTACCCTCCATGGTATTGCTCACAGGGATTGCAGGCTGACTTCGAATGTTGCGGATTTGTCAGCGAAGATTGAACTCCCATAGATTTCCCATTATCCCGTGACTTCGACTTTGAATAGGGCCGTCCTATTTTGGAGCTCTGGCCTTCATGGCTCGTATTCTTCTTCTTGAAAAATTTTGCTCTCTCTCTCTTGTGCCTACTTAATGAGCAAGGCTCTATCAAACACTTCTCCATATATCCTCAAACGAGAAGGCACTAGCTGCTGTCGATTAGAGTTTTATAAGCCTTGAAGAAATTTCCTTGCTCTCCTAGCTTCATCCACAACCACATGTGGGGAAAAATGAGCAAATTCAGTAAATTTGGCGTCATATTCTGCCATTAAACGATTTCCTTGTCTTAGCTGAGCAAACTTGTCCTTTCTTTTACTCATGAACACTTGTTGGAAAGTACTTCTCAAGAAAATTTTCTAAAAACACACCCTATGAAATTTCCTCTTTTTCTAAGCCCAAATTCTCCTTCTCATGGCCCATCAATAGTCCTTCACTCTATCTAGTTTGTAAACAGGAAACTTGACTTTCTCCTCCTCCGAGCAATTAATTACTTCAAACACATTCTCCACTCAATGAATCTATATCTTTGCTTTGATCGGGTTTTAATCACCCAAGAATTTAGGAATTTGTTCATTGGTAAAACATCAAATGCCGTCATACTGTGCCCTTGATTTCCATCTCCCTGATTTGCCGCATGCTCCATGTCGTACCATTGAATGATTCAAAAAGTGGTGAAAAGGGTAATATACATGTACATCTAAATAATAATAGGAAGGAAAATCAGAAGATCTTAATAATAAACCAAAGAATGGATTTAAATATATTTAACTTAAAGATATACTAAATCTGACATGAAATATCATTGAAATCATTTTCCTTCACATTCTCTCTCTTTTCTCTTTTTTCTCTGCAAAAAAAATGACTGAACTAGTCGAATGGGGCTTGGATACTTAAATTAGCACACAAGCGTTGATCAAACGCATATTAGACGCCATGGCCAGCCACATGTATACATACGCGCTGTAACAAGCGCACCTTAGTTGTGAGTCATACTACCTAAATCAGGTATGAGTGCCCGTTGTGCGCCCCTTAGGCGTGGAGCTTCTGCCAAAACCACACGTGCTGTACCTGCGCCCATTAGGCACTGAATCTACTTCCTTAGAATTCGATTTTTCTCAAAATTGTCATTGTGTAATTATTTTTCACATTTACCCAATGCATAATAATTATGCCATATATATAGATTAGAAAATCGGGTGTTACAATATTGTCTAGTTGTCATGTCTCATTTTCGCAACAGTCTATTGTGATGATAATAAATTACTGTCTTTCCAGATACTGGAAACTGCTTTATCTTGTCTGCTTGAAGGGCGCCATATCTCAATAGAACTATGCTCAGATTTAACTAGAGATGACAAACCCGAAATCTATGCTAAATTTTGGAGTCAGCTGCAGATGCTGCTGAAGAAGATGTTGGCCTTGGCACTCTCTCAAAGTTCAAACAAATCGGGCTCTGCATCTCCGTCTACCTCACTGAAGAGGTCAGCGGATGCCGACAAGCTGAGAGAACTTTACAAGATGTCTTTGAAGGCTGCAGATTTCTGCCAATTGCATGCTATGCACAACTTGTGGACATCGTAATCAGAATGACTGACATGTCGAGCCACGTATTGCAGATCATACTTGTCGTGATCAACAAAGAACAAGCTCAGGCATGCAATGCTCTCTGATTGAGAGGCTTTTGATGATTGATGACATTGTCATTGCTACACACCCGTATTGCTTAGCTGATATCAAATCAAAAATCGGTGAGAAGTGTTTTTGATCAATAGTTTCTGGGTATTGAACGTTGTAATCAGAAAGTGCAGGTTACCTCTCTCTCCACTGTGAATTGAAGGTTATAGATTTGAGTCTCAAAAATAGTCTCCCCATAATGTAAAGATACAGCTGATTTCACCTTTAAACCTTACCGGATCCTATGATATGAATAGTTTCATGTATTATTATTATTATTATTTTTTGCAGTTAACTTGTTTGATTACTGAAATAGGTGGTTGGTTCATCTTATTGTTCTTTTCCTTGGCTTCTGGAGCTACGGTATGGTTCTTCAATTCTCCTGGACAGCTTTTTGAAATACCTTTTAAAGTTATTTATATTGGAATATGATACTGGCATCGTGATATTATTGTTGTGTTTTGTCACACCTGCTAAATTTTAGCACTTTGTTGGTAGCACTGAATCATTGTTAAAGACCTTGGCTAGAATATTGTGTTCGTATGACAACCAATTATACTGAATTGACAATTTGTGATGCTCCGGCAAGCAATATTGAGGCCTACCATGGATAAAATACAAATATCGGTATAAATAATGTCTATATTTGTATAAGTTATGTTGGGCTAGATATGTCGGTATCAAAAATATCGGCTACAAATTCTTGTTTTCGAATTGGAACCCAACACTGAAATATTGGGGGTTATCCTATGACATATTCTCTAATTTTTGGATATATTATCAATAATATTTTTATTTTTGTTGCCTGTTATTAATTGTATTAGTTAATATTTCATTCTATTCCTACTTTATTTGGTCTGGCAGGTTAGTAATTGCATTTTACTTCTATCATATTCACAGAAAAATGTTAATAATTTCAGTTTTTGATAAAATCAACAAAATGAGAGAACTAGCTAGCAAGCGGACAGAAAATTTAATTGATAATTTTTTTGAGCCACAAGCTAAATTTATCCACCATTATAATCATGTGTTAATAAGCTCGAGCATAATTAATTTTTGGTCCTTCTGAAATTTCTTGGTAGTGTTTAACCAGATTTACTATTTCTTTGATACATTCAATGGAAATAAGGTCCTAGCATCAAGCCCAATAAGTGGCGCTCATAGAAGAACCAGGAGCAAAGCTACAATAACCGGACTAACCGAAGTAACAGGATGACATAACCTCGGACCTGAGTAAGCGATGTAACTAGAGGCTGGAGCAAGGGTGAACAAGTAACACGTCAAAAGCATGTTAGGTTATGGGTTACTTTCGTATAGATTCATAGGCATTTGACATGCTATTTGGTAATTTGGAATGAGGTCAAATGAGTATTGTGCTAATATAGAGGATTATAGTGTAACCAACACATGAGCGCTGATTCTAGAGGGAGAGCACTTAAGGCATGCTCGAGTACCGGTTTGCAGTATAAATATGTGCTCATACATTTTAGGGTTTATCATTTGTATTCTTTAAGATTTAGAATGCCGTTTTTTAGAGGGAAAAAAAAAAAAAGAGAGAAAGGGAGAAAAAAAGGAAGAAGAAAAAAATGCGAATATTCAATTAAATTATGAATCGTATTTCAGTTTTTGCTGACATTGGATAGTTATTTTTGGAGTTGAGAAGAATGTTTTACCATTATATTTTATATTTTTTCATCTTGTTCTTATTATTACTTGATCTATTTGTTACAAGGTGTCTTGCCTTTACATTTGTGGGATTTGTGTAGCCAAATTGATTGTATAGTGGAAATATTTCGGACGTATCGTCTCATAATTTTTTCTTTCATTCTTAAGAGTGTTTTCTATGTAAAATAGTATCCTGTGTCAATATTAATAATTATTATGTACTTATTATAAATTATTGATTATTTTTTTGTGGTTCAAATAAGCGATCTTAAGTCTCAACAAAGCTTGCATGCCGAAATCAGCCAAAGGAGTGGCGTCACTTGGATGCCAAAGTAAGGGAAAGTCCAGCGATCATAGCACCAATGCCAGGAGTGCAAAGCTGCCTGAACGGCTCAAAGCTCAGGAGAAAGAAGAGTATAATTGAGCCTGGGACCTGAGTACCTGAGGTAACCAGAGGTTGGAGCGACAGTGACCAAATAACATGCCAAAAGCATGCATTTCGAGATCGGCCGAACGGTGGAGTAGCCTGGCTGCCAAAGTAAGGAAAAGTCTAGTAATTAGATCACCCATGCTAGGGGTGCAAAGCGGCCTAAACGGGTCAAAACTCAGGAAGAAGACTGTAACTGTTTCGGTGGCACTGCACATCACAGAAGGAAGGACGATGACAACTCGTAAAGGTAGAAAGCGAGCCGATATGAGCTGTGGGAGCCAAAAACAAGGCAAATGCCTAATATCATGAAGAAAGGTGGTGCCGTGGTGTGCCACCAACAGGATACGCTCTGTGCCTTGTTAGATTCGATTACAAGTGCTAACCACCTCTTTTATTACAAGTTTATGTTCATAGGGTCGTATCTTAGATGGGGTATATTTAAATTCACAAGCCTTTTGATAAAAATTCTCCAAATTTTTCAATAATGGATCATATGTCATGGGTAGGATATAACTTTTTATTACTTTTTTTTTTGTCAAATCTAATAATATAAACGATATTATTTTTATACTGTACAAAATTTGAAATATTTTACTCGATGGAGTGATTTTGGTTTTCCTAAGAATTCTCTCACGTCAATTAACAACTTTAGGTATCTTGTTAAGAGCGATTAAACTTAGATGATCTGTATTAAACATAAATCAGGTAAGAGATGTATAATCAGATTAACAATAATTTGAAATGAGAGACGGTGGTGAAAACTTTATATTCTCATAATTGGGCATTTTTAGATATATGAAGATATTTGGTTATAAAATTATAATACTAATAATCTTTATATTTAATAACGAAGAAATTAACTGATAAAATCATAACACTAATAATCTTTGTTAATTAATAAATATATTAATTAACAAATTAACCAATAAGGAAGAAATTAATAAAATCATAATGCTTAGGAGGAGATAGTAGGACAAAACAAACACGTCTAAATATTTTGAGAAGGAATAATTAGGTATTGTGTTATAAAAATGCTCATATGAAGCTTGATTTGAAATTATAAAGGATGAAACTCAATTAATAATATAGATGGTTTTAAAAATAGCTTCTTCTTGAAGGAACTCGAGAAGAGAAACTAGGAGGAGAGCAAGAATAGTGTTATAAATATGAAAATATTTATATTCAGTACGATTATTTATTGGGGCATACAGTAACATAATTAATAAGATATAATACCTATTTGTTAATATTCGTTCAAAAAAAGTAGAGGTATATTTTATAATATTATCAGAACAAAAAGCTTTAATTACGTGAACAAATTGAGTTTTTATTATCTATCAAAATTATGAAAAATGTTAAGTAATTTAAATAAATTATATAAAAGATAAATCTATATATAGTGAGTAATCACTATTAGGAATAGGGTGGGACCCAAATATTATAATAAACTAAATCAAAATGTGTAGAGGCTAAGAGGGTCATTCTTATGAAAAGATGTGGCTAGTTGTTAGCCTAAGTGAGAAAACATATAAGTAAAAGTGTTTAAAATAATATTTTTTAAGTAATTATTAGAGGCTAATGATTGAACATAATGTAACAAGAGATAGTTAAGCTGACTGAGCCAAAAATTAAAAGAGATAATAACAGAAAATGAAAGTAAAAATTATAGAGATATAAGTTTAAAAAGTTAATCAATTTTACAACCGATCCTAATGAGATAGCTTATCTTTTAATAGTGCACGTTATAATTATTGCGAGAAAATGTTAAGTTGAGGCCACGTTAAATTAATTGATCAACAAATATAAAATTTAAAAATAAATTCAAAATATTATAAATTTTCAGAATGTAAAAGTTGGTAATAAATATATGATTAATATAACCAATAAACATATGAAAACAAGTAGTAGTATAGATAAGAAGGATATTAGTTTAAGAGATGTTATACGACATTAAAAAAGAATCAGATATCATGTAATTATGGCAGGTAGAGTAGATAAACTTGAACGAAAACATATATCTGCAGAGATGGTTAGTATAATAGGTGTACGAAATAGAATTTGGCTTATTAATAGCCTTAAGATCAATTGCAAAAGGAGACAAAAGAACAGAGGACGAGATAGAATCAGTCAAATATATAGACGTATTTTTCTTGAAATTCACTGAAAAATTTGTCAAAAAAGTATGGAGAAGTCACCAAAACTAGAAGGGTGCTGGAAAGGGAAATTGTCGGAAAAGCCATCGGAAACACACCGGAAAAATTGCCGAAATACTAACTGGAAAATTGGTCGGAGGTTGGCGCTGGTGGTGGAGGTGGCACCAGCTGTTGGGGCGGCAGTGAGCCAAAGGTGTGCAAGGCTCGTTGGTGAGAGTAAAAGAAGGGAGAGGCCGGTTTGGGCTTCCGGTTAAATGGGCTCGTTAGAACGTTGGGCCGAGACGTGGGTTGAAACAGGCCGGAGAGTCGGGCTGTGAAGTTGGGCCGTCGGGTAATCAAACTGACGCTTTTTGATTAGCCTCTCAATTAAAACGCCGCGTTTCATGAGTGGCTTAACCAAAACCGATCAAATCGTAAACGAGACGTGTGAAGGTAATTGAAATCGAAACGATGCGTTTTGAGTTGTCTTCTTCCACACAATATCTCCGACGACGACAATTCAGAGAGTTGACGGCGGCGGTGCAGAGCGTTGACGGCGACAATACGGCTGGTTTCGGTGACGACAAAGGAACCTGGGATTCGCAATGATGAGATCTAGAGCAAATGGGACTAAAAATTTCAGATTCAAATCACGGAAGACAATGGTGATTGTGAACAGGAACCACCAGAGGAAGATGGCCAGTGACGGAAAAAATAAAAACTTTTTATGGGTAATGCATATTTAAGTAGATTTAGTAAACCTGTATTAATACCAGAAATATTAAAAAAAGAGAAAGAAAATTTTTTATTTTTATACGTAACTGTACAATAATCATCATTTTATATAAGAATAAGACAGCTTAAATTATAAAATTATAATAATAACAATTATACAAATAATTTGAATAAAAAGACATCAATTCTTTAGTTATTACATGATGTTACATATATCCTAAAATACATAAATAATCAATCGATTAGTTATAGAAAGAAATTACATGATACCCTAGTGTTGCCCATTCCATTGAAGCCGCTTGAGCTTTGATATTGGCAAAGAAATGAATCTAATTTCTATCTACCAGTATCGTCGATCCCAACATTTGAGGGTAAATTCATATATAAACGTATAATATATATAGCAGTAAATTCATATATAGCAGTTTGAGGCAACCACGATCACCGGGGGCTCTTCTTTGCTGGGTGCCGTGGATGATGAAGCCAAAGCAGCTTCTTCCACACCTTCATGAGCACAACGACACTCTGTTTTTTGCTAGATATCGCCACATTGCCGGCACGGTGTTTTGAATGTTTAGAGCCCGGAACGCAGCCAAATTCAACAACCTTTGGATCAAAATGGCAATAATCCACACTTGGACGGTTGAATTTGGACAATTCCTCATTGAAATCTTCCCACAATAAGTCCATTGTCACTCCCTGTTCCGGATCATCTTCTTCGCTCGCCCCTGTTTTTGATCTCCCCGCGGCTGCTCCCTTCATGGAAGAAAAACTTCGCCCCTGATTCACCTTTCCTGATTCTTCGCACCCCTGTGCTTGTTCTTCATGCGAAGGGCTCGGAGATCTCGCGGAGGACGTGCGCCAGAGAGGTGGTGAGCCGAGGAAGGTCTGAGAGGCGGAGTCGTCGATGGGGAAGGTGAAGTCCTCTGTGGCCATGGCTTGCTTTCGTCAAATTTGGTTAGATATAAAGTGGGCTTGATTCATCATCCTTAAATTAACAAACAACACCAAAAATAAATAAATAAATTTCAGTTATCCCTTTTTCTTTTTAAAATTTAGTTATAGTTCTTTAAATAGTTTATTTTAATCAATTTCAGTGAAACTCAATAATATTGAGGTCTTAATAGGGATGGAAGGAGAATATCCAATAGAAGAGACTTTTATCTTGAGATTTGTTCAATTCAATAGTTTAGATGAGAGCAGTATAATCCTATTTTTTTGTAAGAGAAGCAAGATTCTCCACTCCCATTTACATTAATTTAAGCATTCGATATATTCTCTAAAAAATTTTTGGGACTGTTCGATCTTCTCTTTTTATTATAGTGTATAGAATTTTTTATTTTGTAGAGAGTTTACTTTACTTAAAATTAATAGATTTATGAGTTAAATATTTATTTTAAATACACATTAAATCTTATTTTTTAGATCTAAAATTAAAATAAAAATTTACTCAACAAGTTTTTTTTTTTTTTTAAATCAATACACTAGTTTTTTATCACGTAAGTATGTCCTCAAATTTAAAATTTTAATATTTTTTTATGGTCGTTTCATAGTTGACTGGTATATAGCTCCGCAAGCTGGCCCCACATGCACAAGTCCACTGTGTGGGCTCTGAGCATTGAATTTTGTGCCCTAATCAGTGCATACATCAATATTTGGCATTGTTAATCGTTATGGGGAAAAAGAAAGAGAAAGAGTTGCAAAAATATAATTAAAAAAAATACACCAATTAAATTATATATTTAAATATAAGTTTTTTAAAATTGTAAAAATGATCCAATATTACATAATGGGTGATTATTTTTAAATTTATTACATTAAAATATTAAAATTATTTTTTAAAAAAAATAATAATATTAGATATGCCTCAGGAGACAAAAGAGACATCCTATCCACCGGCGGATTGATCGGAAAGAACCTCCCAACCTCTCCCTGTCTGTCTTCGCTGTTAATTATGGGGGACGTCGACAGCTACTCGGGTTAAGCCGACGTGATATATTTCATCCATAAATTAGTTTTTATTATATTTATTTTTTAAAAAATTTAATTTATATTTATTTAATTTAATAAATTTAAAATAACTTTGTGGAAAAAGAGTGTCAAATCATGATAATTGGATTTGATGGGCATAGTTGTTGATGCCTCATGACGAGAGTCTGTCAAAAGATTTGGCTCATAATAAAAATTGAGGCCCAATCGGCCCACATGGCTAAAAATCGATGGATGAATCCGTCGGTTAAATCCGAACGATTTACTCATTGAAGGAATATGGAATCAACTCTAACCGATCGAAGCGGTTTTTTTTCTTTTATCTGGTTCAACAGTCTTGATCGCCGGTTGGGAACGGCCAGTTGAACGACAACTTATCCACTTGATAATTTTTTGAGCGATTGGTAGAAAAAATCAACCGCCCATAACTTCTATATAAATCCCTTCTCAATAGGAAAAGGAAACGACGTCAACCAAACAAAAATTAATTAAAGACAACCTAAAAATGCTTTAAGTGTACACTCTTTTTCTCATTAAGACGCTTTCTGAAAAGCGCATACCACAAATAAAAATCATTTATACAAGTATTTATACTTACGTCCTTTCTTTTTTTCTCAAAAAAAGATATTGATTTGAGTGTTGGATGATATATCGAGGGGTAAGTCCCGTCAATCATTTGACCGTACTTTATTGTGTTGTACATGATTTAAATTAAAAGTATATGGAGACAGAATCCGCTTCAGACCTACCAGACAGTTCCTGGCTCCTTAGTCCGCACAATAATCCGGATTCGAGAACACAATAGGATTTAATATTTTTTTTCTATTTTAAAAATAAGTAAATAAATAAATAACTTTTTATATTTATAAATAATTAGATTTAATAATTATCTTTATAAGAGATGAAACTTTTTTAAATATAATACTAATCATAGTTGGACTGACCTTATTAAAAAAATATTCTCACTATTTTTTCAGTTCGAATTAAAACTTTTGTAATTAAAAATTTCAAATTACTTTTAATAATTAAAATTTCTTAGCCAAACTAGTCTACACCCCTTTTTCACACCGCATCAAAAATCATTTGACGCAATAAACTAATATTGCCTTTAGCCATTCAAACTTAATCGCACGGAAAACGTATTTTTTTGTTTTTTCTTTTTCTTGTTTTAAAATTCTTATCATGGTAATTGATGAGTATTGTATTTGATCATCTAAAGAAATTGGCCCAAAATAATTCTAAATCAGAGGATAAGTTTCAGTGGCCCAAACTATTTCCGCAGTCCATTTCAACGAATTTGGCCGTCATCCTTAAGCAGTTCAATTTTGTGATCAGGTCAAAACCAATTTAACAACTATGGTGGTTTCTTATTTTTTTCTCATAACGACCTCAGCCGTTGGTTGAAATTGCTATTATGATAAAACTTATCTATCCGACAGTTTCTTATATGGTTGACAAGAAGAATCAATCGTCGCCCAATTCCTATAAAAACTCATCCTCTTCAATAGGAAAGGGGATCCCACGATTATTCAATATTTTTTCAGACAGAGAAAACAGATAATTTTAAAATGCCAAAAGCGCACTCTATTTCTCAATTTAAAACGCTTTTATAAGAGTGCAAGCTATCGACAAAAAAACATACATATTCTTACATCATCTATCTTTTATCTTATTTAATAAAGATATTGTCTTAAATATCAGAGGATATAGTAAAAAGTGAGTCCTGTCAATCCTTTGACTTTATTTTGTAATTGCATAGGATTCAGATTAAAGACATTTAGAGATCGAGCGCGTTTAACGCTCGACAGACAAATTTCAAATCTTTATATCCGTACAACAATTAGGATTCTTGGACGCATCATTAGTGTCGTCTGTGAAAAACGTAACTAAAAGTCCGATAACTACAATTCTAATAACAACACGGTGAATATTAGAGTACAAGTTAGTGCACTCGTCAGAGACGCCACTTCATGTGGCAACTATCCTCCTGAAGGTAGTCAGATAGATAACCATCTCGACCCTTGTGTGTGTACACTGGCAATGAAGATGGACGACATCTCTAAGGCCGTTTAGACCATTTGCACGTGAATAGATGAGCGGTCGAAAAGGGCTCTATCCTCGACCTCCCAAACCACAACATCTAGGAGAAGGAATAGGGGAAGAAAACACCCATCTAGAAGATTTGCCAACAGGATGACCTCGAGACTCAAGTGCCCCGAATAATAAAGTCTCATCGTGATTTGAAGGTCGCCTGAGCTTTATGGCTTGAAAGGATAGCCCTGAGAGGTAAAACCCTTGATACTCTCGTGATGACAAGGAGCCTACCTATGAGGCAGGACTTTCTGATGATAAATTCCCTCAAAGGGTTACAAGCCGCCCAATTTCTCATGCTACACAAAACCCCTCTGAATTGAGAAATTTTCTTAATGAAAAGAGGATGGCAGCTCCTCCCCAAATGGAGGAGAAGGTTGAAAGGATTTGGCAGCGTAATTTTGGAGAAGACGCCGGAGGAAGAATCGTGGATTTGCAAAGATCTTCATTTACAATGGAGATCCGAACACATTCACTTTCGCATAAATTTAAGATGCCGACCCTGAATCCATATGATGAAAGTTCTAACCTTATGGATCATCTGGACCATTTTTATACTCTTCTAAGATTTCAAGGCTTAGATAAGGCAGCGATGTATCTTTGCTTTCCCCTTACTCTAAAAGAAGATGCCTGAACATAGTTCTATCGGTTTTAGCCGAACTTCATCATGACCTTCCAGGATCTAGCCGATGGTTTTCTATTCCAATTTACCTTCAACAGAATGGAGGAGAAGTAGCCATGACATCTAACTCAGGTTAAGTAAGGACCAAATGAAAGTTTAAAGAAGTTCCTAGTCAAGTTCACAATCGAGGCCAAAAAAATTTCAAAGCTCACCGATGAGGTGAAGCTTAGTGATTTCATATCTACGTTGGTGCCCGGTGACTTCTTCAAGTATCTCGCCCATAAAGACACACAAACTTTCAGAGAGGATGAGGCTATTACTCAAGTCTATATAGCGGTCAAAGAAGCCAATGAGATAAAACGACTAAAACAAAGGAACCAGTTTCACCAAAAAACAGTGGAAGGAAAGAGATACTCCGAATATCATATTATAGTCATTTAAAATAGAAATTAGATTTCCTACATCTAGTTTATTGTCTATTTTGTTAGGACTGATTAGTCTACAATAAGTAATCAATTCAAATAAGGATTGAGTTAATTGATTTATTTTTTACTTAATCATGATTTTGTTTTGGATCAGTTGAAGTCTCCCGGAGCATCTCATGAATGTGGATGTTCACATCTTAACCCTTGCAATATTCTTTTTGGATAACAATAATAATAATAATAATAATAATAATAATAATAATAATAATAATAATAATAATAATAATAATAATAATAATAATAATAATAATAATAATAATAATAATAATAATAATAATATTAATGCATAAATAAAGTTTTGATTTCAATTAATTTGATCAAAAAAATTTAAAGTGATCAATTTTTTAGTTAAATTAGTGATAATTATAATTTTGGGTCATGAGATTTAAAAATCTAATTATTTGGAGTTGTTTTTGGAAGAATTTAGTCTAAGCTAGAATATTGAACGAATTATCGAAATGAGATAGAGTATAGTATAGAGAAACACACTAATGAAATTTAAATCAGAGGTAATCATTGTTTGAGTCGGAAGAGAATAATATTAGTTAAAGGTTATAAAGATAATTATAACTTTGGATGGCATCCTTTAAAGGCTATATAAGTTTTATCGAGTTATGATATATTATTAAAATGTGATAACAATCAAGTATATGCTGGTAAGGAGTAACCATTAATTTATGATGGATGTGTTTGAAGATTGTTAATTTACTAATTCATGAAATATTTTACGATGGTTGTACTTAAAAGATAAACCATATAAAGGATTCGAAGAATTCAATAAGAGTATTTGATACAGTACAATTACTAGTGTCTTGTAGAATTGACCTATATTGAACAATCAAAAGCAGGTTGAGGTTATAGAATGATTTAAGTTGTGATTGACGACAGTATTATTGAGGTCGACGACAGTATGCAATGAAGTGGGATGCTAGTACTTCAATTAACGATTTAAGTTATATAAAATAGTTGTACTGGAGTTGCATTTGGAGGATAAGTTTAAATGTTATTGTTATAAGTGGGTAATGCAATTACTAGTTAATTATGAGAACGTTAAAAATCAGAAAAAATTGTGGACTCGATTTGTGCAAATACTAGGTAGAAAGAGACTCTTTTGATATTAATATTTCAGTAGTGTGTGTATAACCTATTGCATGTTAAAATTATGTGCTATTAGTTTTGAAGGGAGTAAAGATTTGATGAATATTTGATTCAAATAGAAATGGTTCTCTAAGTAAAAGTATCGGTGATTAATTGAGGATCAAGACCTATATTTTAAGGACATAATTCTTTTAAGGGGAGAGAATTGTAACATATTAAATATTTTTGAGTTTATTATTTTATAAAAATAAATTATCTAATTAATTTTGATAATTTTTTACTATTTTAATAATTATTTTGGGTTTAAATTTAATAATTGGGTTAAAATATGAATTTAGAGTATTTGAATCGTTGAATTGTGTTTAAATACTTAAACCATTAATTTGAATTAATAGTTGAGTTTGAGTATTTTAACAATTAAATTTAGTTTAGAGTAATTAATATATTTGATTGAGTTAGCTTAATTTTAGGTCTAATTAATCAAGTGAACTATCATATATTTAAGTTATATGAATTTTAGTATATTAAAATTTATTAATGTAAACTATAATTATAAAATTAAATTTAAAGAGGGGTCAAAATATTTAAAATTAATATTAAAAATTTAAGTATTATTATAAGATTAATTAATTAATTAGCATTTTAATAAGTATATAAATAACTGTGATATAATAATTATTTATGATAATAAATATAAAATAATAATAATAAATGTTATTAAATATTATAATAATATTGATAAAGGGATAATAATAATAATAATAATAATAATAATAATAATAATAATAATAATAATAATAATAATAATAATAATAATAATAATAATAATAAAAGGAAATGGGCGTGAGGGATGCGGCAAGGGGAAAGGAAGGAATCAATGTCGAAAATGAAAATTGATAACCCTAACACAAATTACTTTCCATTATTTAAGTGAGATAATCGATGAATTGAGAAGGGGAGAACGCAAGCCAAAGAAGGAAGCCGTGCACAATCCGAAGCAGAACGAAGCTACTGTTACCATCGTTAATCGGTGTCGAAGGGAGTGTTACCATGACTGTTCGAAGCCGTCACCATCTTTGTAATTGAAGTCACCATCATGAGTTAGGTTGAAGCCACCACTGCCACCGCCGCCGCTAAATCCTAGATGTGCTATAGTTTCAGGCAAGTTGATTTGAGATTCTTTACAAGTAATCTTCCATTTTTTGCAAGAAATATCCTAATTATTGCAAGTAAATCCTTCTCCTCTTATTATTGATCGTATTTCTTTGCTGGATGCCTTGATTTCGTGGGATTCGATCGCATTTCATCGTGAGCCCATTTGTTGGGTAGAAACAAAGCCTTCGGCTCGGGTGATGAAGAATCAATGATATTGATGCATAATAATTAGTATATTGATGTTATAAAACCTTGTTTACATGTTATAAGATAGAAATTTTATATGGTTACTCTCCTATTTTGATTCTCGGGTACGAAAGGAATGAACTGGAAAAACATAACTTAATGTTCTGTTTGGGTGATTGTGCGAAATAGTGAATAGGATGTAGGAATATATATATATATATATATGAACATGAATAATTGGTAAAATAAATATTAGCGTATTATGTAATGGTAAATATATGTGTACATATTTTAGAATACAAGTTGATTTATAAAACGTAGTTAAAATTATTATATAGTTTTGTTGGAAATTATTAGACAAATTTGGGATGATTGAATTAGATTTGGTGATAATAAGCTTGTTTGTCGGTGATAATTAAGATATGGTTTTGATGATAGGATCCATATATTTGAACAGAATGAAAAATTAGATAAATGTTTAAATTGGTCAAAATACATATATTTTTTGGTTCTCTTTTGTTCTTTTATCATTCCGCGATAAATTCTTTTGTATTAATCTTGATGGCGTGAGTACGGTCCTTGCCAGTACCAAACGACATTTCTATCGTTGTACTTGTAAAACCTCTTTTGCGTTATATTTAATTGCGTGAGTATTTAGATTATTGACTTTCTAGGGTCAATGTTAAGGAGAGCGTATAAAAATATTGAAGTATCTAGTCGAATGGAAGGTTACGATACCTTAGTGTGGTTTACACTTATTCGATACTGATTTTCATATCATTGTGATAATGAGTTATATTATTTATTGTGGAGTGATGCTTATATCAACTTGTTCGAGAGTTGCTTCAGTCTCGGCCTCGGGCATGGGACCCTCCAAAAGCGGCACGTCTGCCACAATGAGTTGTCCTTTGGTCTCGACTTCAAGTTGGACCTTGGACGCTAGGGGCTTGGTAGATTGTACCTCTACAACTTTAGCATGAAGTTTCGAGGTGACAACTTCAGCCATGTTGGTCACCTAGAACTCAAGTAGCAGCATTCCCTTAGCCTCACCAGATTGAGTCTCACTGATTTAGGATGGGCCCTCAGCAAAAGTAGTGGGAATGTCGGGCAGAGACTCCTCGAATAGTGGAGACAGAATGGCCGAAACCCCATATGAAGTGAGAGTTTGGGCAAGGAATGGCTTGACTTCAGCCACCTCCTCAGCAAAAGACTCCAAAGGCTCATAACCTTCAACTGGTCTGACGACTCCAGGAGTTTTGACCAAGGAAGACGTAGAAGTCGAATCCAGTTTGACTGATAGGCATTTTCTCCATATTAATTGGTCAATGGTGGCCTTGTTTTCAGAAGTGGAATCAGCTGAGGCCTCTTTATTTTTTGGCACTATGGCTGACGGCTCTGTTATTTGAATGGCCTTCGCCTTTGAGGCCTCTTTGTCTTAAGGCATTTTGGCCGACGGCTCTTTTATTTTAAGGGCCTTAACCTTTCTCTTATACTTTCTCCTACGAATCGACAGTTTCGCAAAAGCCTCCAACCCCTCAACAACATACTTCCATTTATCCTGAGTAAGGGATTCGGCAAACAACCATCGATTTTATTTTTTTATTATTTTTGTTAAAGGTTGTAGCCTTTTTTTGAATAAGGTCTGTCAACGCTTAGGCCGCCTTCTTCTCATGATGAAAAGCATCAGTTTAAAAGGAAGTAGAGACCCGACACCACTCGTTGCAGAGTTCCCATACAAGAGGAACTGCCAAGTAAAAAAATTGATCTTTCCAACTCTTTGTGAAGTCAGGGTTTCCTCTACTTAAACCAAACTTCGGCCTCAGAGAGATTGTAATGCAGTCTTGTCCACGTTGGAAACGAAATATAACTTTCACGGCCATAGCATTAAATGCCAGGTCGTGAATCCGGGCAAAAATACATAAAGAAACAAGATACCTCACGCCATTTGGCTGAAAACTGGCTATCGGTATATGAAACTCCACCATTATTTTGTACAACTCAGGAGCCAGTGGAAATCGGAGACCACCTTTTAAATAGGTCTCATACACAGTGATATAACTTTTCGATGGAAAAGAAACTCGTCCACTTACTCCAGGCAAAAGATATATCAAAGAACTCAGAATTTGGTATCGAACTCGAAGATATTCCACGTTTATGGAAGTCAAAATGCACTGAATATCTTTAACATTGGGAGCCATTGGAATGGAAAACCCCTGACAACGAATGAAAATGGCAAAAGGAAATTTCAAATGAGAACGAGGAAGATGAAGGAATCAAAAGTATTTGGCAAAGGCTTGGATGGCTATTTATAGATGGAGAATGAGGCTCGAAATGACACTGTTAAATTTGAAATTCAAAAGATGTGCCTCATGATGACACTAATACGTGTCAACCGCCCATTAGCTTTGCCGCACGTCAAATCGTCCGATGTCAATAATGATGACTTGTGTGTTTCCAATGAGCCATCTGAAGAGGCGTGCATTTAATGCAGCGGTTGATGGCAAGGATAGAGACCGTCGGGTTAACTCTCCTCATTTGGCGGAAGCCTTCGGACTGAAAGTTTTTGTTCGACGAGCTAATGAAACTCGTTAAATTAAACTGCGACCTTGGATAGAAATTATTTTCGAACTTCATACTAGAATGCTGAATTTCAAGCCTCTTAGCATGGGGGCTAGTGATGAGTATTGTATTCGACGATCCAAATAAATCGGCCCAAAATGATTCTAAGCTAGAGGACAAATTTCAGCCGCCTAAACCATCTACACAGCCCATTTCAACGAATTTAACCGACACCATTAAGCAGTTTAATTTTGTGATCAAGCCAAAACTAATTTAACGGCCATGGCGATTTCTTACTCTCATCTCGTAACGACCTCGGGCGTTTGTTGAAACCGCCATCAGAATAAAACTTATTCATCCGACAGTTTCCTATACAGTTGACAGAGAGAATCAAACGTCGCTCAACTCCTATAAAAACCCATCCTGTTCAACAGGAAGGGGGATCCCACGATTATTCAATACTTTCTTAGAGAAAGAAAAAAGATAACTTTAATATGCCAAGAGCGCATTCTCTTTCTCAATTTAAGACACTTTTACAAGAGCGCAAGCTCTCAGACAAAAACATACACATTGCTACATCCACTATTATTTCTTTTATTTAAGAAAGATATTAATTTGAGTATCGGAGGATATATCAAGGAGTGAGTCCCGCCAATCCTTTAACTTTATTTTGTAATTGCACAACATTCAAATTAAAGACGTATGGAGACCGAGCACATTTAACTCCAATGGACAAAATTCAAATCATCATATCTGTACAACAATTAGGATCCTCAGACGCATTAGTAATAATCTATTTAATTGATAAATTTAATTAATTTTTGTAAATCAAATTAATAACTAATTAAAAAAATCAAATTAATTTTAATAATTAAAATTTCTTAGCCAAACTAGTCTATACCCCCTTCCACACTGCATCAAAAACCCTTTGACGCAATAAACTAATATTGACTTTAACCATTCAAACTTAATCGCACAAAAAAACATAATTTTCTGTTTTTTATTTTTATTTATTCATTTTAATTCTCTTCATGTTAATAATCTATTTAATCGATAAATTTAATTAATTTTTGCAAATACAAAATAAAATTATTTTAAAAAAATAGTAGTCTGACTTAGTTTACAGAGATAAAATTAGTTTTCAAAGTCTGCCCATAGTAGGAAAGGAACCGGGGACCTCAACAACTAGGTTGAACTTTAACAATTTTTTTTTTTAAATATAAAATTATTTTTTGATTATTTTAAAAATAATATAAATATTTTAATATTTAAAACTATAATTAAAATTTTGTGACAATGAAAATTAGAAATAAAATTCATAGTACCCAAAGGGAATATTTTTGTATATTAATTTAGACATTTTAGGATTTCTTGAACACAAAATAAATTTGCAAATTAAATTATTATGGATTAAGAGATATTTTAACAAACAAATAAATAAAATATAATTTAGAAGTTATTTTATTATTAATATTGTTCGTCCCCCTGTCCGCTTCTGCAAATGCGGATTACAGGAGCCTTCAATTCTTTTTAAGACGCTAAGGCAGCCGTCGGTGAAGGTCCATCTTTCATCTCTATGAACACTGACTTACAACACAAACAACGAACAAGAGGTCGAGTCCTCGCGAGATTCTCCCACCGGCGCCGCTCCGACGCTCAAGTCAGCAAGTTCCCGCAATGAACGAAAATGACGCACACTAAAGGGCGGTGCGTGAATGAATACTGTGAAAGCGTTAGAGATGCTCGTGTAATGGTATGGAGAATGCGGTGAGCAGGTTGTAGAAGGTCTGGCTTCCTTGGTGCACCGCAGTGGGTGGCTGACTTTTCCGTAGTCTGAGTAGACGTGGGGTGAGTAATCGTGAGCTAGCTCGTGATAGACAGAAGTGAGTCAATCCTCAGTTCCAGCTCGTTACTTTCTTGTGATCAAGTTGAGAAGAAGGAAGCTCAGAGTTCGTTGAGTTCGATTTGGAATTGGAATCAGAATTCAAAAAGAGGATCCTTTTCTCTGTGGGGTGCGAGGGCCCTTATAGGCCGCTCTCCCTTGGACTCTGGGTGCCAGAACGCCCGTTGTGAGGGATTCCGCGCCGCTGGTCACTGTTGTGAACCGCCGGTCATGTCGGTTGTCCTCTTGCAGTGGCTGGCACACTTCTAAGCGCTGCCTGCCACGCCCGATTTTTTTCTGAGCGGGGATTTGTTAATTGCCTGCAGGCGGCTGCGGGAGCCGTTGGCGCTACACCAGCCACTCTTCTATTTGCTAGTCTTTCTGTCTTTTCGCCCGGTTTCTCGGCAACGCATTAAATGCGTTGCAGAGTTCCATTGCCTTCTGCCAGCATAGGCTCTACACGCGTCTCCCGACTACTGGGCTGGGCTGATTATCCCACGTGGGCTTTTGGACCTTTCGTGGGCCACGAAATCCTTCATGGGCTTGAAAATTTTTCATGGGACAGGACATGGGACCCAACAAATATGAATCCAAGAAAATTGACAAAATGTGAATTCGTACGTCAAACTCAATTGTGAATGCATCCATGAAAAGAAATTGAGCATATACTATTATTAAATATATTATTTTTTGTAAGTAATTTTTTATTACATGCTATATACTAAAATAATATGTACTAAATTATTGTCAAAATAAATATTATAGAATCATAAATTATTTTGTAAAGTTTTATTAGAATAGATTTTGGCCTAACAATCATTTGGAGTGTTTGGTTTAAATTATTATTATATTGTCATTTTAAACATATATATATATATATTCATATCGTTTGATATTAATCATAACACATCAACTTAAATTAATTTATTAAAATATTAGTAGGATTAATATTTTACATATAATATATTTGATGGTGGGTGGCGACAGTGACTGAAGAATTAAATAAAAGATCTTTAATCATCTTAAAATCTGATTATTATAAAAATATGTCTAATTTACTTACCTTAAAAATTTATTTTTCTCATAATTAAAATTAATTTTTTACTAAAAGTTAATTTAAAAAAAAATAAACACTCCCTTTATATAAAAAAAAATACTTTTTAAACTTAAAAAAGGGTTTTTAAAATTAAAAACAGGATCTTTAATCATATTCAAATCTGATTTTTATAAAAATATGACCAATTTACTTGCCTTAAAAATTTATTTTCTCATAATTAAAATTAACTTTTGACTAAAAGTTAATTTTAATCATAAATAAACACCCCCTTTATATAAAAAAAATATTTTTTAAACTTGCAAACGTTTTTTTTTTTTTAAATATCAATTTAAAAGACCACTGAGAATTGCATGGAAGGAAACGATTTCCCCAGAGTCAATGAGTCTAGTCTGCGCTCTGTTCGCTTTTCCAGTCAACCTTCCACTCCTCTCAACACGCCAGGGTCTCTCTCCCTCTCTCTCTCTCTCTTTCTTCTCCATTTCCCTAGTTGTGCTCTTCCCTTTTATCTTAAGCCATCAGAATAAATGTCTGATGTAATAAAATACAACTAGTATCAAATTCCTGTTCTTCGGCACAACACCCAAAATGGGCAACTCCAGGTATGTGGCCTCCTTCTGCCTCCTATTTCTCTTCATCTTGTCCAGTTCTGTGCTGGCCCAGTTATCTTCAAACCAGAAATCCGCCATGGACAACCTCTACGAGCTCCTTCAGAATCAAACATTAGCGCTCCCATGGAGTGCCACAGCTGACCCGTGTTCATGGGCCGGTGTTACATGCAGTGCCGGCAACTCAACCATCACCGAGCTTTCTCTATCCAACTATGGCCTCCACAATTCTAATTTCTTGCCCCTCGTATGCAAAATCGATACATTAGAGGCTCTCGATGTCTCTAAGAACTCTCTCAGCTTAATCCCAGATGGGTTCTTCAAGAGTTGTGAAAATATTGAGGGATTCAAGCTGTTGAATTTTAGTTGGAATGGGTTATCGGGTTTGCTGCCTAGTTTTAGCGGTTTCAGCAGCTTGCAGTCTTTAGACTTGTCTTATAATTTATTGAGTGGAGTTATTCAACTGCAATTGGATGGTTTAGATGATCTCAAGAGCTTGAATCTTAGTTTTAATAAGTTCAATGGGTCAATTCCAATCAACCTTGGGAAATCGAATGCGCTAGAGCAACTTCACCTCTCAACAAACCTGTTCGAAGGCTTAATACCAGAAGAACTTGCAAATTACTCCAACTTAACTCTAATTGACCTTAGCAACAATAAGCTTTCTGGCAATCTGTCTTCTACAATCGGAAAGTTGCTCAATTTGGAAGTTCTACTACTGTCATCCAATTCTCTCACCGGTGAAATCCCCAGCATTCTTTCAAATATTCCCACTCTTAAGCGATTCGCGGCAAACCAGAACCGATTTAATGGTGGAATTCCATCTGGGATTACGAAATACCTAAAAAATTTGGATCTTAGTTATAATTACTTGAGTGAGTCAATACCAAATGATCTTCTCTGCCAGCCAAATTTGCAGACTGTCGATCTGTCTTACAATTTACTGGAAGGGCCGATACCCAAAACTATGTCTTCGAATTTGACTAGGCTGAGACTTGGAAGCAATTTTCTAAATGGGTCAATTCCTTCTGCCATTTGTGATAAACTTCAGAATTTAGTTTATTTAGAGTTAGAAAATAATAGCTTGGGCGGATCAATCCCCCGTGGTCTGCGTTCGTGTAACAGCTTACAGTTGTTGAGCTTAGCTCAAAATCACTTCAACGGTGAATTGCCAAGAGAACTGGGTGACCTTAGACAGCTACAAGGTTTGGTGCTTCAAGCTAACAATTTTATTGGAGAATTTCCTTCTGAAATAACCCAGTTATCCCGCTTGTCGGTCTTGAATATTAGCTGGAATATGATTAATGGAACTATCCCTAGTTCAATTTCGAGCCTGAAAAACCTTGTATCCTTGGATCTGCAAGGCAACAATCTAAGCGGTTCCATTCCCAGTAACATTGCAGATATGAATTCTCTGATGGAACTCCAGCTGGGGAAGAATAACCTTCGTGGAAGCATTCCTTTGATGCCCTTAAAATTACAGTATACTCTCAATTTCAGCAACAATCTGTTTGAAGGCACAATCCCACAATCTCTTCAGTCATTGCGTCAATTAGAGGTTTTGGATCTCTCAAACAACAATTTTTCAGGCAAAATTCCAGATTTTCTGACAAAAATGGACAGCCTAACTCAACTATTGCTTGCTAATAATAATCTATCTGGATCTGTTCCGACATTTAATTCGAGGGTCACCGTCACCACAAAGCCAGGAAATCTGGGTCTCACCAACCTTACAACAACAGCAAGCACTGCATCTCATCATAAGAAAACATCCATAACTGTCCTCTTGGCTCTGGTTTTTGCTGCTGTGATTGCTGGTTTACTGTGTGTGGTGTCATTACTTCTCTCAAGACGATGCTGCAGGAAAAACAATGGTGAAGTTCAGTCAAGAGATGATCCTCCATCTCCTTATCTCATGGAAGGTTATGTGTTGACAGCAAATGGCATCTACAGATCAGCCATCAACTTCAACAAAGCCATGGAAGTGGTTTCCAACCCATTAAACATCTTGCTGAAGACCAGGTTTTCGACCTACTTCGAAGCCGTTATGCCCTCTGGGGCAAGGTATTTCATCAAGAAACTCAACTGGAGTGACAAAATATTTCAGCCTGGTAGCCTTGAGAACTTTGGACAAGAGATTAAAGTTCTGGGAAAGTTGCACAATGCAAATATCATGGCTCCTTTGGCCTATATGTTGACTACAGATAGTGCCTATCTCTTCTATGAATTTGCATATGAAGGTTCTCTCTGTGATGTTCTTCACAGCAGCTCCGGAACCACTTTAGATTGGGCAAGCCGTTATTGCATAGCTACTGGAGTTGCTCGAGGTCTCGCTTTTCTCCATGGATGCCCATCAGGCCCGATTCTCCTGTTTGATCTTTCAAGCCGAAGCATTTTGCTGAAGTCCATTACGGAGCCACAGATTGGAGATATTGAACTTTATAAGGTGATAGATCCCTCTAAAAGCACAGGCAGCATTTCAGCAGTGGCTGGCTCAGTTGGCTATATTCCTCCCGGTAAACAAATGTTTAATTCTGCTTCTTTCTTCCACTTTTTTGCCTGCAAATATCATATGATGTCATCTCATACATGAAAATATGGATATTGGTATTGATTGCAGTCATATTTGATGATAAATATTAGTATTGGATATCACAGAAGCCAAAAAATTTTTCTTGCAATCACATCAAAGATGAGTTATGTACTCAAAATTAATAATCTTTAATTGTATGTTTACCTATTTAAGGAGTTTGAAGTTCATTTTATGAAAATTAATCATTATATTCTCTTAGATCATTGAAAATAGTTTAAAACGTTTGATCCATGTATGATTTATACCTTTACAAATTTATGAATTTAAGTTTTTTTAGAATATTTAGGTGTATTTAAGATGTATGAATTCATACTTTCAAGATTGAAGCAAAACAAAATGAACGGCTATTAAGTGTGATTTAAATTTGTTTTATCTGAACGACTTGATTGAATACCTGTCTTGAAAATTCCGTGATGTGATTTAATATTAATTTTAAATAAAAGTTAGTGGCAGTAGCAGAAGGACCAGACCCAATACCCCCATGGTATGGATCTTTATATTTTTTAGCCCATTAGTTATGTGATATATATGACGTTTGCTCTAGAATTTTGATGGATTTTTAAAAACATAATTCTTTGCAATCAACATCTTATTGTTAACTCTATTTGTCAAAAACAGTGAATCCTTTCTTCCTTTGCTAGTGGTCTTTTCCCTTTGGGGTTTTTCCGTACAAATCTAATGATTTGCTATGAAATTGATTATTATTTTTTTGTTGTTAATCTTTCAAATCCCTAAAAGCAACTAATATATGTTGGCTAATATACGGCGAAACATTCGGTGACATATTTGGATATATTCCATGTGTCAGAAAACCATTGGTGTTGGTAACTCCCGATACTGTCAGTCCATAACTAGCGATGTTTAAGGTCATTTGACATTGTTTTTTCCTTTATTTGTGGTGCTGCAGAATATGCTTACACAATGAGGATAACAATGGCCGGAAATGTATATAGTTTTGGAGTCATTTTGCTGGAACTGCTAACAGGAAAACCGGCAGTTAGCGAGGGGACTGAATTGGCCAAATGGGTGTTAAGTAAATCAGCACATCAGCAACTGCAGCACAGGGATCACCTCCTAGACTTCCGGCTCAAAACTTCGCCAGCTGCTAAAACCCAGATGCTCGTAATGCTTGAGATCGCTTTAGCTTGTGTTAGTTTCTCGCCGGAGGCAAGGCCGACAATGAAGAGCGTGCTGTGGAGGCTGCTGAATGCACGATTTGCATCGGTTGGTGAGCCTGTGCGTTAATTGACATTGGAGCTGCGAGAGCTTGAATTTTGTTTACTATTGCTGGCATCATGTCTTTTGCCATAAAATATTGCAGAGTGGGTGAGAATACAGCTTAATCTGTCTGCTGAAAGAAGTGTTCTTCTTCCCTTCACGGATTTTGGGTCTGTAATTATGAGTTTTCATTTTTATTAAGGTTGCTATGAGCTTTTAGTTGATATGTAACATCTGCTTCTCTTGTTAATGTGCATTCTGTAGCAGAGATGTTGAAGGGTCTGTTCAATGGTGAGAAACCAGGGCAGTCAGTTTTATAAAATTTAGAAAATATATTCAATTCTGTTTGTTTTTTTTTTTTTTTAAATTGAGTTTTTTAAGTTTTTAATTTTAAACTGAAGTATAGAAAATTTAGAAAATATCAATTAGATGTTTTTTTTCTTTTTAAAATTTTCACATGCTATAAAAAATGGTTTCACAAAATTTTATTTATATATTAATATTTTAAAAATTTATAATTATGAAAATAATATTCTTTAAAATAATAATTATAATAAATAATATTTTTTTATTGGATTTCATAATTATTTTTATTCATAATTTATTTATTTTTTTTCCCCATTTGAATTATCTGTCTAACTACGGCCTGCGCTTTTCTACATTAACTCAGCTGGCACCAGCAATTTTTTCTTCTCCCATTGGAACGTATGCCATAACACAACAACACTCAGATTGTTAAAAAAAAAAAAAAATCCCAACAATAACAATAACAATATTAGTCTCATGTTTAAGCAGATATTATATAAAAGTTCTCTGAAGGTCACTTGCTCGAGCAATAAGGATGCGAAATTGACATCAGTGTCAACTAGTTTAACTTAAAATATTGTGATTATTGAAGTGTATTTCGAATTAATTTTATAAGACTGTCTCATTTGAAGACTTGATCTGAAAAGTTATTAGCATAAAGTTATCTTAATTTTTTGCTGCATGAGAGTTTATAAGCTATCTGTTTATATAACAAGTTTAGAAAGAATTACAGTGACTATTCATACGTAAATTATACGATATCCACTCAGGTAGTTGAGTTCGGATATAAATACTCTGTTTTGTTTTAGAGTTTGTATATATATGAGCCTTTCAATTAGATTTTTTGAGAGGATATGATTGCCTCTTACACCCTTATTTTTAAAAATAGTAAAACATCTAGCTATTTATCTTTTTTTTAAAAAAAAATTCTAGTAAATCTAATATTTTATTATATTAATTATTTTTCTTTTTATATCCTAGGTTGATGGCTTGGCTTTGATCCCCACCAACTCCCCCTGTGTCTTGATTTCAGGGGGCTACATCTCACACCTAAGGTCAAATTCTTTTTTTTTTTTTTTCTCACTTTGAGGTCATTAAATATTAATTGAATGGTCTATATAATTTTTATTCAAAAAGATTTATGTTATCACTTTAAAAAATAAAAAATAAAATGTATGACATGTTTAATTTATTTCTGACGACTTTAAAATCAACCTAAAGTTTTTAGCATTGGAAGTGAGATGCAGTCCGTCTGATTTTTTTTTTTTTTTTGTGCCCTACATATCAAGAAAGAAACCCAAACCGTTGCACAAAGCTTCCACCTTGAGGGGGCTTAAGAACTTGTCAGATTATTTTGGATATATTATATGCAATATTATATTTTATTATATAAAAGATAATTTTTATGACTCAAATTCGTAATCATAGATAATTTTTATATAGAACTTGTCAGATTGAAGAAATACTGACACTCTTTTAGGGCTAAAGTGTTAATATCGAACGTGTGTCAAATTTTGTATTTTATTTTATATGGCTCGATATATTTTAGCACATTTTTGGGCACGTTTGGATAAAATTTGGACTTGTTGGGAATGTCATAATTTTTCTTAAAAAAATTAGAATTCTTAATATAAATTTGAGAGAATTTGGGCCACTTTTCAAGATGTTATAGCCCAATTTAATTATATGAACTCACCACTATGTTGTATACTAATTCTTCCTGTAAAAGTTTTTTAGATGAGAAAATAATAAAAATTTTTTAATAATAAATTATTATAAAATAGTATTATTCATAAATTATATTCTCATATTTACAAATAAATAAATTTTAATCAACACGTCATATCCTTATTTAAAAAAAAATATATCGACATATTTGTATTGTGTTATATTTGTATTTTATATCAGTGTATATATATTTTACTATATAATATTAATTCTTTTATTACCTCAAAATTTTTCTAATATCAAGAGATAAAGTGAGAGGAAAAAAAGGCTATCGACCATTACAAAATCAACTATTCCCCATATAAAGATCTTGGTATTGTGTGGTCCATGGGGCCAATTTGAGATGGTGGTGGAGGGGATTTTGAGATTAAATTCTCAAGATGAAATACAGAATATAAGGATTTCAACGTGTGTTGGGAGCTCAAAAAATAGAGGTTTGATTCGATCCTAATTAGTTAGGGTGTCCTAATACAGAGGTATTAAGTCATAATAACTAATTCAAAAGTTCTAAAGTCTTTAAAAAAATGACTGAAATTTCAAAAGATTTAAAATTTTCAAGAATTTAACATCCTTAGAAAAGGGAATCAAAGTGTTGTGTGGACCAAGGACTTATGGAGAGTTAAGGGTCACAATAGTTGCAAGGACACATCAAACTCTCGACACTTCAAGTAGGGCTGGGCCAGTGGGTAGACAAGGCATCGAACAAGTAATGTTATTATATGCCAGAACTACAGAATATATTTGAAAGTAATTTAGTCAAAGTTAACATTACTACAAGTATCGAAAAAGGTAAAGAAAACAAGTTTATTCTGTCGTCATCACTTGATAATGATGATAGATGGCAAAAAATATAAATAAGACAAACTCGTCTCCCATTTGCTACTTCAAATGCCATGTCGACAAAGTGGGTGACTTGATAGGTAAGAGGAATCATGTACTCATATTCTTGTCAAAAGAATTTATATAAGAAACTCGATCTTTTTCTATAAAAAGAGATTTCTTATAAGATTTAAATGTGCGTAGAATACAGTTCTAAGTATAAAAAAAAAAGATTATAAAGCTTTTCTAAGATAACATTTTTACTATTCTAAAGACTAGTAAGTCCTTTTAGTCAATGCTAAATTACTATTGATTCTCATATATTGATTCAATCGATCATAATCTCTATGGGATCCTTAAGTCAATGTTTAACTCTACCATATTCAGTTCTAACTCTGTATAAAAATTAACTTTTAATAATACTTTTGATTATTATTTTATATTATTTTTTATTTTTTAATATATTTGATAAAATATATTAATTTAAATATTAACGGAGTTTCTAGAAGAAGTATTTATGGACCCTTTGACTTCCTCTCACTTTTATGGTGTGCAAAGATTTAGTTCTAAGATTCAAAGTTTTTTTATATCGAATTAATTGTATTTCGTGTCAATTTTTTATTTTATTTATGCATTAATATAAAATTATTAATGATTTTTTCATATATATTTTTTGTTTTTTTTTTCATACAATTCTGTTTAATATTTATAAATCTTCAATAACTAATAGCAAACCGAGTAATTGAATCTATTTTGATCTATTTCGACGTTCAATTATTCTCTTCTCTCTGTTTTTTTTTTTTAATTTTATTTTATTTTGATAGTTGTGATTTTTGGGGCACTTTTGGTTCGAGAGTGCAGAATGGGAGAGGATTTCATGTACAATAATCACTGAATAATCAAATCTTCCAAATTCATTTATTTTCCAATCCAATAAGAAAGCATAAAAAATTATTAAATATTTAATCCTCATTTTCTTAGATCATTATATTCTTAACTTTTTACTTTATTTTAAATTTAAATATCATTTTTAATTTTTTTATTAAAAATATTTTATATTAACATATTTCATAACTAAATAAAATAGATATTTTAAAAAAAATTATCAAGTGTTGATAAAAAATTAGTATCAATTATATGCCTATTTTTTATAAATACGTCATCTCTTAATATCTATATCCAATCTATATCTATAAGTGTATGTGTGCATTTTATCTAGAATGTCCATACCCGATGTGTGCTTGTGCCGCACATAAGCACCGTTTATTTAGAATATCTATGCTTAATGTGAACCTGAGTAATATACATACGTTGAAGCATGGATCTCTCACTAAATCTTCTACATCTAAAACGTGTCTATATAGCACACGTACATTGGGCCGCTACTTTTTTAATGATTGCGTGTTTTTGACTTATCTTTTGACATTAAATATAAATATGTCACTTTCACACATTTGTTTAGATAAAAAAAAATATATATATATAGTATAAAGTGAAAAGCAGCTATCAGTTAAAGCTCACATTGACAAAAAGTGAATAGCCACTGTTCATTTTAAAAAATCAAACTTTACTATCGTGATAAATATCAAGGTTTTTTCATTCAACACATTTCTTCATTATATTATATACTAACTTCAACATGTAAGCCTTCATCGGGACATTGGTGTATGGATATTGAAATTCAGTAGTATACAAAATTTTTATAGTAAGTGAAGTAAAATTAAAAAGAAAAACTAAAGGTATCTGCTTTCGTTATTGGAAGTAGACCCAATGAGTTTCCTAGTACGAGATTATAAGAGTAAGTCGGTTAAAATCTAATATATCTGTATTATTTATACTGTAAGTTAACTTTCTTAATATGTTATTTTTACTGATTGTAAAATTTTAAAAACTTTTACTTGATAATTATTGATAATCAAAATTTTTATCAGTACTAAAATTTGTATATTATTTTTTTATTATTTATATTTTTTTGGTATTCTATTTAACTGTTAATATTCATTTTAATTTATATTTAATTATAAATATGTTTTATGTATATTATATATTTTAAAATATTTTATTTTTATAAATTTACATGGTTGAGACTAATTAAGATTAGAGATTTTCTAACTTTTTTACTTTTCAATCCACACACCAAAGCCACATTTACGCACGTTTAAAAGATTGTGTTATTGCTGTTTTTCTAGGTAATAAGAGTAATATATATATATATATATATATATTAAAATAACATGAGTTTATATTTATTTTTAATAATTTAATATAATTAAATATATAAATAATATTTTTTATCCTATGACTATTATTACAAATAGAGATAGATTTTACTAAAAGAAAATCAAATCAGTGGAGAGCGCTGTCTCTCTCTTCCCCTGCCTCTCTCTTTCTCTCTCTCTCTCGTCCTCTGATAAAGTGATTAGCTCATAATCCGAAGGGCATAGCGTTCGTCCCTTCCGAGAAGCAGCGAATTCCTTCCTGCCCATTTCCACTCACCCCGGTTCTTTACTGCCCTTACGAATTATTGAATGAATTATTTAAATTCATCTCTTCCTTCCTGATTTTATTCTGTTCTACGAAACACAAACTCTACTCAAAATCAAAGTCTCTTCACCCCCCCCCCCCCCCCCAAGAAAAAAAAGCCGATATCTTCACAGTGAAAAACTCACAAAGGACTTTCCTACTTTTCTGGGCCCCAAACAAATGCCAAGTTGTGCTCATCAATGTTTGGAATTTAGCGACCAGTAGGTTCGAAATGATTTGTGGTTTTGGGGGTGGGGAGGGGGGCGGAAATCATCGGTCATGATCAATGAATTGATTCATCCTGGCCCCACACTGTTCCGATGAAATGGTTCCATTCTTCAATATATTATTGTTTTCTTTTATTTCAGTTTTTTGGGTGTCTGCGGTTACTGATAAATTGATCCAGGTGAGCTTCGAATCGCTTTTTCAATTCTCTCTTCCTTTCCCTCCGGACCATATGGGAGCAGCCAGCGCACAGCTGACAAAGTACTCTATTGTTTCTCTCTCTGTGCAATCCTGAATCTGGTAAATTTCTCTCTCTCTCTCTGTCTTTTTTTTTTTTTTTTTTTTTTTTTGTAGTTTCTGATTTCAGGGTTCTGTGGTAAATTGAAGCTTGGTGATTATAATTTCATGAGATGCTTATGGTAGTATTTCGTGTGTTGCT
This sequence comes from Nepenthes gracilis, assembly GCA_033239525.1. NCBI lineage: Eukaryota > Viridiplantae > Streptophyta > Magnoliopsida > Caryophyllales > Nepenthaceae > Nepenthes > Nepenthes gracilis. The sequence continues at coordinate 12,214,748 of BSYO01000024.1, forward strand.
GGAGTTCTTTTGTTTCAATTTGGGAAAAAGGGGAAAAATTTAGTGGGATCTGTGATTTTGGAGTATATGTTATTAGTTATTGCATTCTTGAGAATCTGTAGTTTTTGTATTATTTGTTGATCTTAGGAAAGAAAAAAAAAAAAGAAATTTCTTGGTGGATCAGGTTACTGTTATCATTCATGTTACTGTTTTTTGTGGTCAATTTGGTATGTAAATAGTTATTAATATTGGTTGAATTTCTTTTTCTTTCTTTGATTAGTTGATGGTTAATTTTAGATCTCCAAATTCCTCTTCCATTTTCTTGTTCCTCTTCTTTAATTAATTAATTAATTAGTTAGTAATTTATTTATTTGTTTGCTTGAGAGGAGTGGTGGGCAGGGGAATTTATCAAGGATTATTACTTGTGAATGACCTAATGAAAGAAAAGCCTTGATATATGCTTCTTGTGTAAGATTTTGTTGTTTATCATGGGTAACAGATCTAGTTTGAATTTGGGGGATCTCAATTATGTGCGGAGCCATTTCACTTGTTATGGAAATGAGTCGCCCTTCAACAATTGATGGCTTTTGAATCAGGATTTTTTGAGTAATTTGTAAACCAAACCTAGTCTAACTTAGCCTTGTCCAATCAAGTGGGAATTGATGGCTTTTGAATCAGGATTTTTTGAGTAATTTGTAAACCAAACCTAGTCTAACTTAGCCTTGTCCAATCAAGTGGGATTGGCTATATGTATTATTCGCCTCCATTATGCTCTGTTGTATATAGTGTCTTCTATGAAGTTTAATGCGCAAATCATGCATTGTGGTTTCCTTTAGAAACCCCCTTTAGTCTTCCTCTTCTCTTACATGAGCTCTTCAGAGCTCTCACATTCATTAATAAGCATATTAGGCGGTCTTCTAAAATCTTTTCAAATATGTCTACCTCATTTTTTTCTTCCATGAGTGTCACCGCAACTTTATAACATTGTTTCAGTTCCTTTTTGTTCTTGTATGATGACAAATTTTGGTCACCAGATGCATCTTTGCTACTGTCATTTTTTACACATGTTGGTATTTAACTGTCCAACACGTTACTTCATGCAACATAGAGCTACCGTGACGGGCGCCCTAGAGTTTTTTCTTTAAGTTTGAATAGTATTCTCTGATCACACTATAACCTTTGAAACAATTCTCCAATTCATCCAGCTTGCTTGAATCCAATAAATTGTTTCATTACTGATCACTTAATCTTTTTGAACCATTGATGTAAGATTTTTTATATCATCTCTTTGACATGCTTTCACTCTGAATTCTCACACTTAAACCATCTACTTTTCATCTGTTACTAAACCTACATTCTATACGTTCTGTTTTTGTTCTACTAATTTAAAAACCTTGAGCCTCCATAATGTTTCTCTAAATTCCAACGTAGTGTTAACATTTTCTCTTGAATCATTCAGAAAACCTTCAATTGTAAAAGCATGTAGCATGGTACATCATCTTGAATATATTTGGCCAATTTATTAATTAGCTAGGCAAATGGAAATTGCCTTGAAGATCCTACATTTTACATAATCTTATATGCTGATAAAGAGGAGCAATTTAGGTTTGGAGTCACTGAGCTCCCAAAGTGCTACGGTGTCAAAGTATTTCCTACATCTTTCTTTGATATATCATAATCCTCGATACACTTCACTTGGTTCTAGTTTGTTGTTCTCCCGTCTCTCGCTATCTTCATCTTTAGTAAATACTCACTCATTATCATCGTATATACACTTCATTAGGTTTGTGTTGTTCTCCTCGTTCTTGCTTTAACTTATATAGAGATATCATTGTTTTCATCATTTGTGTCAAGTCGCTTGTACAAGTCCACATACACTTAATCTTCGGCTCATTCACTACTTTCTTTGCCTCCTTTCTAGCACACTTGTATACAATGCCACAATAATTTCTTTTACCTTTCACTTCTTTTAGGCCTCTTTGCACCAAGTTTTTTATGTTTTCTTCTCCTAGTACCATCTTAATAACCATAATTTTATCCTCACGTCTTTCACACTTATTACTGTTCCTTTCTGCTCTTTATCTACAATTATGCAACTATATTCCCAGCTCTATTCTTTCTAAGTACCATAATTTATAACTTGTCCTCTCTGTATCCATGGTTTTTCGTCTCACCCACTTCATCTCTTGTAAGAACTGAGGTAGAGCTTACCTATCAAAGCACCAATATTCCAAGTTCCTACCTGAATCTTGTTATCCTAAACTAACCTGACTAGCTGCAATTGTTCATGATGAGGTTGCTCTTGCTGATTTTACACTACACCAGACAACAATGTAGCGACCCTAGCCCATTAACTTTACTCAAGTGATATAGCATGCTGCTAGTAGGGAACACCCCAATGATGATATTCGGTTTTCAAATACATGTCAAAGTTATGCCAAAAGCATGCGCAGGTTGCCTGGCTGTCAATCTCCTAACTCGCAATTCCCCTTCTTTATTTGTGCTTGAAATTGATTAATGCTAGGGACAAAATTCATACCTCAAGAGTTATTATTTCGCAAATTTTGAGTCATTAGTTGATATATATGATCCAAATTCGTTGTTTTTTTTTTCTATTAACGATTAGTATTCAAATAGACTGAAAAAGTCAAAATGCCTCCAAAAGGTAGTGAAGGTATCAAGGTTATATAATAGTGAAGCATGATTGCTGAATAAAGCATCGACCTTTTCTTTCTTTCTCTTTTACTGTGTTTTCCCGTTTTCCTTTGGTACCTGAGGCTGAGAGCTATATATTTGCATAATGATTCAGAAATAAAGAATAATCATGGCTTCAGACATAAGTTCAGTTCAGTTCATATTCGTAATTGCACTTTGGGATTTTTATTTTGTAATATTTAAATCATGGTGGCAGTAATTTATATCCAAATATGCTAGCTTTTTCCACTGTTGTCTGTGTGACATCTGGAGCTTCTTCTGCTCTTTGCAGTTAATATTCATCCTTGCATTTTGATATATCTGATCTGTTTCCTTATTTAATCCAGGATTGATAGCTTATAAGTTCACAAAGATGAATGTAAAAGAGAGACCAAGCGTGGAAAACTGGACGAAACCTTCAGCTATTGTAAATGAGTTGCCACAGAACACATCAATAAATAATCAGTCTTTTAACAGCACTAACTCTCAGCAACATCAGCAGAAATGCGTAAATCCTTCTATTATGGATTACAATTTGGAAGCTTTGTCCTCTAAATTTAACCAATCTTCTGAAAATCCATCCTTTCTTCCTTCTAGCCCCTGTAATCAAACTAAAATCACAAATCAAGATGATGTTCAAATGAATCAGATGCTTCAAAATGGTAAACTTCTGGGTTGGGATCCTCGAGCTATGCTGAGCAACCTGTCTTTCTTGGAACAAAAAATCCATCAGCTCCAAGAGCTGCTGTGTATGATTGTTGGTCAGAGAAATCAAATGTACGATTGCCCAGAAGAACTCTTCCCTCAGCAGCAGCAGCTCATTACAGCAGATCTCACTTCCATTATCATCCAATTGATATCAACTGCCAGTAGTCTTCTTCCATCTGTGAAGCACAGCCTGTCGACAGTCAGTCCTTTACTGGGACAGCTTCCACAACTTAATGGAGTTCTTTGTCCTTCTACAGCAAACACCATTAGTGGTTTGCATCTACAAATCAATGGAGATCCGATGCAGCAAAATGTTGGTGATCTTAAACCCTCTGATCGATCCAATCCAGTTGAACAGAACAACAGCAGCATAGAAGTGCACGAGTTTAAAGAAGAAGACAACGCAGACGAAGATGAGCACCTTTCTCCTGGTTCTTATGAAATCTTACAGTTGGAAAAAGAAGAGATTCTTGCACCTCACACCCACTTTTGCCCAATATGTGGGAAGGGATTCAAGAGAGATGCCAATCTCAGAATGCATATGAGAGGTCATGGGGATGAGTACAAAACACCGGCGTCACTAGCAAAACCCCACAAGGAAGCAAGCTCAGAGCTGGTTCTTCTTAAGAGGTATTCCTGCCCGTATGCTGGCTGCAAACGGAATAAGGATCACAGAAAGTTTCAACCTTTGAAGACTATTTTATGTGTGAAAAATCACTACAAGAGAACTCACTGTGACAAGACATACACTTGCAGCCGATGCAATGCCAAGAAATTCTCTGTTCTTGCTGATCTCAAGACCCATGAAAAGCACTGTGGCAGGGATAAATGGCTTTGTTCCTGTGGCACTACTTTCTCAAGGAAAGACAAGCTTTTTGGACATATTTCTCTTTTCCAAGGCCATACACCGGCTATCATCCCACTTGAAGAAAATAAAGGATTATCTGAGACATTGAATCATGCAGAAAACCTTGAAGCAGTAAGTAAGGTTGGAAGGGTAGGATTTAGCTTTAGCACCAATGATTTCAATGGAAATGATATCCAAGGCATGGTGGATTTGAAAGGAAACATTGAGGAAGCTTGCTTCTCTCCATTCGATTTTGATGCATGTAACCTTGGCCCGTTTCATCAAGAGTCCCCACAGCCCACTTTTGATGGTTTGGGTAGTTCATTCTCATTCCTGATATCAGGTGACATGAGTGCAGTGCAGTCAGGTACTAATAATATTGGTTAATATTTGCTGTAATTTTAGTTTTTTGTATGTTGTGGCACAGCTTCCTTGGTAATTTTCCTGGACCCATGTACCTCTATCCAGCTTAAATGCATGCTTCTATTTCAATCTGCTCTCTCGATTCTTTCAGTATTACCACTGGATCGGGGCCAGAACACATGAACTTTGGTTAAGTCTGATAATTTTCTTGGGTCTCCTTGAGTATGATCCCAGAACTATAATACAGCTTTGTTGAGAGGTAGCCAGAGTGCTCAGCACCGGTTCGGCTGTGATGTTATGTATTTCACCAATAACCATTTTTCTTCTGAGAAACTAGGCTAGTATTTGAGATTCTGTGCTGTTATTCACTTAACTACAATTGAAACACATTATTATTGCTACTCGCGGGATGATTTCTGTGAGTATATAGGATCATAAACAGAGGTAGTACTAACTATAATCACATTAAAGATTTTAGGGGGTATTTACAGGGGAAGAAGCCCTCTGATCTGTTTTGCCATAACAAAAGAATATCGAAACATAAGAAAGGAATATATCTCTGTTGTATTGCCACTCATAAACACAGTGATCTTTCATTATTCAGTTTAAGTGTAGACACGGTGTTCGTGCATATATTTGAATCAACGGAAGAAGGGCTGAAGGTTAGAGAAGGGACAAGGCTACTTGACGACTCTCCATTATTAAGCCTTTATCTAGTATAACATAAACAAGGCTACTTGGCGACTCTCCATTCTTAAGCCTTTATCTAGCGATAGCATAAACAGATGGCCCCACCATTTTTGAAGGTAGCAAAATCAGCTTAGAGGGAAATGTGGGAGGAGTGGAGCCTGTGGCAGGGATGCAGAGCAGCTTGGTAGCACATTCATTTTGGATACAAAATGTCACATGTGGGTTGAAGATACTTTGAAAAGTGAAATTGCCCTTTTATCTAAATTGATTTTTGGCCAAAAAAAAGGTAAAATTAATTTGGGTGGGAGGTCTCCTGGTTTAAAGGTTAGGAAGATATTGCAGGATGGAGGCCTCTTGAAATATGATCCAGCATAAGGATGCAAAATCTTACTCCTATGTCCTTAGTCCTAAGTCAAAAGTCTAACATTTTTCCTTCATGATTTGTTATCAATCGGACAAGCAAGTGCAAATTCGATATTAGGTTATTGTAATCTTTGATAAAAAGTTTGTAGAAGCTTTTGTAGGATCCTTGAAGCATGAACTTTCAAATTCAAACGGAGTATAAACTATATGATAAGTTTAGAGAAATATTCATTTAATGAGATATTGGATGATTAATGAAAGAGTGGATTCGCATATAAGTAAAGGAAGAATTTTCATGGGATGACTTCTACCATTTGAAATTTTGTGCATTTTAGATAATGGCAAAGTGAGATCACATGAAAAGCTCTTCCTCACTCATTAGCAAGGGCCAAATTTTTACACATATTTTTTATTTTTATAAGCTTTTTTTTTAATGTCAAAGACCAGAAGTCATGTTCAAATTCTCATTGGATTTTGGTTGTTTGCAATAGCAATGGCTATTCATTAAAGTATTTGGGTAGCACTGTTAGATCTTCAACAAGGTAAAAATTCTCATAATTTCTATATACATGTTCTTGCAGCTCGATCTCATCTCAACAAATACCATTATAAAGATGGCTTGTGCAGTGAACAAAAAAGGAAACATTTTTCCTGATCCCCAAACATCTACTGTACCATTTGTCTAAAATCTCACATTCTGACCCAACAAGGGAAAAAAAAAGTGGTATTGTTGGGGAAACTCTATTTCTCAATTTATAAATACAAATAAGTTAACATACAAATAGACAAATGTATAAATAATATGTCATTTCTTAATATTCCAGAATTGTTTGAGACATCAAGGGATTTGAACATTAATTTTTATTTTTTTCTATGTTTTAGAATGTGATTTGTAAAGAGCCTTGTTTATCGTATTGTAAAATTTTATGACATTAAAAATATTACAACGATCATTAATGTCGTGTTATTTTATAAATAGTAATGTAAAATTAATTATATATAGCATGGTTAAAAAATGATAATATTCTTGTCTCGAAAAAGAAAAGGTCAAAGTTTTTATTTTCTTCCCTTCCTTCTTGACTTTGATAGTACTCAAAAATACATAATAATAGACGGTAATTTTCTATGTTATAAACCGAATGAGAGGTGTAGAGAACAACCAACCATTACCAACTCTCCTTTTAAGTCAGAAAAAACCATTCCTTATAACTATTTATAGGATGAATAGATCTGTCATTTATAAAATATAAAGAATACGAATTCCTTAACTATTTAAATACTATTACTTTTGTTTAAAAAGACACTTATAAAAAGTAATTTTTTTAATAAAATATATTTAAATTATATAATATTTTAACATTTAATTATTTTAATATTTATTAAATATATATCATATCAATTGAGACAATTCTAATATTTGATACTTTCTCTGTCATTCCGGTCTAGATTAATTGATAGAAAGGTGGAGTGTAGAACAAATTATTGAAATACTAACAAATTTTTATCCTTTTTTTTTCATCGATCAATCTAAAAGGCAGCAATTTCATGGAAAATTTCAATTATGTGGTGAATGTTTTCAAGGCAAGGTTTAGTGTAACAAATCCGCTGCATTGTTTAGAAATATTATTGGATAATACAATACTCTATTATTTATTTTTATATAAATTTAATAATAATAATAAATAAATAAGATATTATATTATTTAAAAATTTATTATTATTTTATTGTTTGAACTTATAAAAGAAATGGAGAGAGGAAGAAAAGGAAATAGAAGGGCCTCATTACCTTATAACTCCAAAGCTAAAATGTTTTGATAGCACACCTTAGACATCATTGAACAACATTATATTTATTTATTTATTTATTTATTTACTTTCAGATGGGCCAAATAACTTAGATAGATGAACACAAAGCCACACAAGTTACGTAAATGAGAGCTAAAGAAATCCTTAGTGCCACCCAAAAAAATAAATTATTATAGCAAATTATAAATATTTTTGATGTGTCCATAGATCCGGATTATTATACTGATTAGAGAGCCTCCCTATTTTTCACGATGAGTTAAACTGAGGCGAGTCCAGTATCCGTCTCCAATAATCTGGGTTTTGCGTAACACAACGAACAAATAATAGGTCAGATGATTGATAGAACTCACTTCTCAATATATACTCTAACGCTTAAATTAGAAATCTGTCCACAATAAGAGAAAGATGAAAGATGCAATATACAATGATGCACGGGTGAGGAGATTAAGAGTGATTGCGGAGGTTTTGGCCTCATCTGTTACGCTTGATGAGAAGCGGCTTTGAAGTGCACTCACAAAAGAGTAACTATGAGAGAGAGAAAGTTCCCCCTGTGAATCGGTGGCTTCGAGAATAGGAGAGAGCTCTTTATTCTTTATGGGCAATTGAGGGCAAGGATTGTTCTCTCCTCCTCTACCAGGGGTGAAGGGATATTTGTAATGTTGATGCCGATTCAGATGGCTTAAACACCAACGTGGTGGCAACTATCCTGTGAAGGTTTGCTGGGCTATTCAAGCAATTCTAATGACTAGCAATGATAGTCATCCTTTTTAGCGGCATTCATGCAATCGTGGGCAATTTTCTTAACATATTCGCCAGGTCGCTCCAACGATTATGACAGGTGCCTCCCGCACACACTCATAGCTCTGACCGGGCTGTCAGCCGCTAAGTTAAAAAAACCCCTGCATTGCGATTGGTGGGCTCATGTGGGGCTATTTATCGAGTCTGCTAGGTGCTTGTCTTCACCTACCCATCATGGGCTGGGTTGTGGTTTGACCTGCCGTGGTGCCTTCTTGCACCTTACAGGATCTCATTGGGCTTCAGCCCCCAGGCACGTCGACGGATGGGTTTGATTTTGAGTCGGCTCACAATGTTACAGGATCCATCAATTTCAAAATAAATTTCATTTTATACTAAAATTTCTCCTTTGTTAAGTTACAAGCATGCATGCCCTTGGTGCATGTAAGCATCTGTCCGGAGTTATGGCATTCGTTGAATGGTGCACGAGCAACTAATAGGAAGTGGAGCTTGACAATAAGGTAGAATTATCATTTTGTGACATGGTGATTATTAGTTTAAATTATAAAAACAATTTATTGTATAATATAAAGTACGACTGCACATAATAAACTAGACCTAATTGAACCGAATTTGTGAGAAATTGTGACTAAATAGTTGAACCGGACCAAAAACCATTTTGGGTCTAGAATCAAAATGTGGCGGAAATAAAAAATACCTAAAATATTATAAATAAACAATCTTTACATAAAATAATTATTAGTTACACAAAAATATAGTTTATTGTAAGGAACTTAACAGTGAAAAGGGAAACATATGTCCCAAAGAAAGTCTGATATATACTTAGGGACATAATAAAAGGGAGTGAAGAGATCATTATTACCATTACGAGCTTCTTCCTCCAGCATTTGAATATGAAATGAGATCTTCCAATTCATCGACGACAGCAGAATGGATGAACAAGTATTGGTCCTATATAATGGCAAGTATAAATAGGCAAACAAATGTTATCACACAGCCAACGATGGGAGCAGGTAACAAATAATCGAGACATAGCAAAGAAACAGTAAAAATATAATTAATGGTAATGACAATGGTATCAATGTTAGTTGTGACTGTATCAGTATTAGCTATATTAGATGGTATGTTTTTCTATTGGAAGCAAATTTTTTATTTGTGAATTGGAAACCGGGGAGAAAAAAATCGGCCGATACATCGAAAAATAGTGGTGTTAATAGGATGCCTTTTAGCCGCCATTATAACATATTCAATAACGAGACATCTTATCCATCCATTCACATTAAAAAACCCACACAATAGGAGGTCGATGAATTACTGTCACGTCACCCACAAGTGTTTGATAAATGTTTTCCAATAGAAAATACCGGGTGTATAAGCCAACAATATAGCGTAATTTTGTTAAAGTATTGAAAAAAATCAGTATCGGAAAAGCCTATACATATTGGTCGATAATTCATTCGATGGCTAATGAATTGATACTTTAACAACTTAAATGGAAGAAAGGAGATACCTTAGTTTGAACCATGCCGACACGCTGAAATCTGAAGACGGAAACTGTATTGACAAGATCTAAAGCAGACATGTCTCCGGCCAGGATTCTTTGGAGGGCGTCATGAATTGTGCAGTACGTTCCAGTTCTCCCAATCCCGGCACTAGGCAAGGCACAGATAATAAATATGACTACTTATTTAGGAAAAAAATATGGATGTGTTGAGACGGTGAAGCAAACCTGCAGTGCACCAATAGTGGGCCTAGATTGGGTGACATGTGGCACGTTTGTTTGAAAATTTCCCGAACTGCTGATGTGTCCCGGGGAACCCCGTTATCAGGCCATTCAGGATACTGAATGTGCAAGACCAATAATGGTGGCTCTTCCGACTGCAACAATGACGATGGAGAGAATAAGCTACATTAAGGGGGTCGTTTAATTGACACATATTAAACTAGAAGGAGAGCATTGGCACAACAAAAGAGTTGTCATAATTAGATCTGGTGGTCACAGGTCCGAGTCTTTGAAACAACTTCTCACACAACATAAGGTAAAACTGCATAAAATAAACTCAAAGTAGTCTGGTTTGACCATTTCTCAAATCTCACACATAATAAGAGTTTCATACACCAAATCATCCTTTAAGAATAGGCTGAACAATAAAATGTATGGTGGTCGAGAATTGGGGCAATAATCTTAGACAAGGAAGATCCTCAGAACACACCAAAGAAAAAAGAGAGAGTTGAATGCTAAACTCTGAATGTGATTAGACGTCACCTCTAATGGACTCCAAATTCTATGTAGCCAATCTTCCCACCCCCAACATAGAAAAAGGAGGTACTATTATTTGTATTAACTACTAGAAAAAATATCCATATCAGTCATGGCCGTAATAAGTGCTTTTTTTGTGTCAGTTTTAGACATTGCGGACAAAAATAAATTTCATGACCACATAAAACGAGAGATGCATACTAAAATTTTATTATTTTGGAGTTCCAGTCAATTTTATTACAATTAACCTAATATCCTTCAAGGGCATTGAGAAAAACCCAAAACTTTCAATATACACATATTTTATACCTCTATAAAATATGTAAATATATGTCTTAGAAGATTTAAATATATTTAAAATAAGTGAATTTAAACTTCTAAAAATGAAGTAAAAACATTGATTGATATATAATAGCTGATATATTGTAATATATTAGGGATATTGTAACATATTAGTGTTGGGACCTCTCGCTACCGATACATATTTACTGATATTTTCTTCCACGAAAGTATTAACTATGTTTGTATTCCCTAGTATCATTAAAAATGTCTTACAAGACTGTAAAAAGATTGTACCTCTGCCTTTGAAACTTCCAAATAGCGCAACTCTAAAGAACTTGTAGTGGTTTTCATCCATTTAGTGGTGACACAAATGCCACCAAATTCCCTCCAGCCACCAACTTCTGCCGGAAAGTAGTCACCACATTTCACCAGCTGCATAAGAGTTTCATGCGAGAAGAGGATTTAAATGCGAAATTCGGTTAGAGATCAAGAAGCTAAAGCAGAACGCCAGAAGCATACGCCAATTTATCACATTCTTTGCATAAGCAACACCGCATCAGTTTAGGGGGAAGAAATCTGGTGATACCCTATCCGGCTATCCCACAAAAATGGCAGGCCTTGAGATATCGATATTCATTATGGCTGTACTAGTACCGGCTATATTATGTGATACGTATTGATATCGAATGTAATGGATGCAATTTGTTTTGTGAATTGGAACCTAGGCAGGAAATATCAACATATACAGCCAATATGGAAACATATAATGATTTTGTCACTGAATAGGACAATATCAATATTGACGGGTCCAATCCATACATACATACATATATATTATCAGCCTATATTTATTTCTCTGAGTAGGCTGCTTTTGCATCTCATAATACAATCATGCGAAATTGTCACAGCAAAGCACAGAAAAGCATAAAGCACCAAAGAAAACACGGAATGTTAAACTTTAAGGGCATGTTTGGCACGATACAAACCCTAAATGTTACCAATTTTTTACATTTTGCATTGCATTTTTTTCTCATAATATCCCTAATAAACCAAACATAGCAAAATAGTTTCCTTAATTTTTTTCTCTTATGTTATCCTAGAACAATAGATGCAAATATCGGACGACATTTTAAATATCGTCTATTATGTCAGGAAATCCGATACCACAACAATATCGCAATATATTGTTGTTTTGGTGATATATCGGACGATATTTTTTTTATTAGCTTACGATTATTAGATTTTTTTTCTTTAAAAAATATCCGATATGTATTTTCTAATATGTTCGATATTAATATGGTTGCGACTAATACCAATACCAAAATTTTCATCATGCCTAGGACCAAACTGGCAGTGGCAAGCTTATGTCCAATGTCCAAGAACGAAGAAGGTTTGAGAGTTTAATTAGCACCAAGGAATTTAAAGACCTGAGTTAAGATGCAGTATGAGATTACAAATCAAAGCATGTGTATAACTTGAGTTACCTTGTACTCCACAAGCTGAAGTACCCTGTAGTTGTCCACTAACCGAGTGAGCATAACAATCACTGGGCAACGGTTCTGAATAACCATCTCCCAAAAATCTTCAAATGTGTGCGGTAGTGGTCCTTGTGTGGCTATGAACCGGGACGCATTTGCAAGGGAAGGAGTCTATACTTGAGACAAGAACTCGAGGTCAAAGAGGTAATACTGCCTGAGAGAGCTGATCGGTTAATAATAACATCATAAGAAGCACCAACACTTCTCTTGAGCTATCCTATTGGTGTCCGACACACGTTGCACACACTCTGATACAAGTCAGACATGGATGAAAATATCAGTCTATATGTATTGATATTGAGGCCCTCCGATATTGATATTTCCTAATATTGAGACAATATTGCAATATATTAATGTGCCGACAATATATTGGACAATATACCCAATATTTGGCCGATATTAGTTTATGATTCTCATAAATTTTTTTCTTTTAATATATTCGATACTAACACGTATTGTCTGATATTAACATGGTAACAACCAACACCATTGCTTTCATTCATAGTGTCAAAGCATCTATTTTTATATTTGACTCTAACACGCTCCAACACGTTTTGAATACATTAAGGTACCTTATAATTTTTAGAAAAATAAAGTTTTTAATATAAACTAAAGAAAAGTGAAACCAATAGATGATTTAAAAATAATTTAAAACCTAAGTTCCCTTTTTTCGATTATGTGATGTATGTTATATTACAAGTCTTTTTGTATTAAGTCACTTGCATATTGCTCTATTAATTTTTTTTGGATGTGAAATAAGAAATATGGATATTTTATTGATAATGTATCATAAAGTAGTTTTATTTATTAATTATATGCTCAAATTTATGAATAAATTATGAATTTTAGTTGATGTGTCTCTAATATATCGTGTTCTCATTTTTCAAAAAAATAATGCGTCGGCGTGTCATGTCCATGACATTTCCAATTGAAATAAAAAAATCTAAAGCATATGAATCTTACTTGAACAAAGCTCGCATTAATGTAACCCCCCACTGATGGCCTGTGATCCTTGCTCAATTTCAAAACAACCCTATTGATGTCAACTGTAATTAAAGACAACACAAATTTAATCATCGTATCTTAAAATTTGAGAGCAATGTAGGTCTGCAGGAAACTTTGAGTTGCTAAAGAAAAGAAAAACCAAAGGATTCATTACATGGTATGACATCTCTATAACGATTTTTGCTTAAATTGACCTGATCGAGAGCCACTAAACACATTTTCTCCATGTCGGAAGGTCTGATCCTTTTGTCCTGCATCTGAAGATGATTATACCTTAGCAGCTTAGTATGGGATATAGATCAAGGGGCCAGAGAAATTCAAGTAAAGATAACAAGAACAAAAACGATGCAGCACTATTATACTCCCCTGTCTGATAATTTAAAATACAAAGATATGCAAGCTAATAAAAGGTGAAAAAAAAGTTCTCACTAGAGTGATGGGAGTATGGATGATTTTTTCTTTTTAATTTTTAATTTTTGATTGTTGGTAAGTGGCTGGTGCTAAGAAGCATGTCAGTAAGAAACCTCGAGTTGGCACAGCTCGTGGTGCAAACAGGTTTCTAAACACCTCTGCGGAGGATCTTTTCCTCAAAAGCATGAGCCATCGTCAATTGACCCTTGAGAGAGGTGGATCTCACTTCTCCAGATGCTTCGATCTCATCCGTCTCTATCAACAGGCATCGGTAGCTTAACTCTCAAATTTGATAAACCCATCACTTATATTAGTCCAATAATTCTATGCCAACATCCATGATGTTGATCCAAAATCATCATCTTTCTCGACATATCATAGGGTCTGCTCCTCTTAGGATTACACTGGCCATTATTTCTATTACTTTACATCATCTGGTGTAGGACTCTTCGGTTTATCCATACACTGCACAATCCATTGTATTGTACAATCACATTGCCTCCTATTTACAAGGTGCTCCAATTCAATAGAATGGAAAATCGTTTAAAAATTCTTTCCCCCTGTTGCCTTGTTGTTTGTTGAATTATGCTTACAAAGATTTCCCTGTCATGCACTTAACTTCTCTTCTGCTTAACAAGACATGCTTTGTGTATGCTCTTATCATGGGTGACCCTATGGACCTCTCCAGTCACATATACTCCAATATTATTTCAAAACCTTCCTTGTGGTTGTCTTATTCAGAAGGTTAATCATGGGGCTGAGCCTTTTTGTATCCTGATTTCCCTTGGGTTTCTAATAGGAAACCCATTGATCGGATTACGTTTGAGTGAAGCCTATCCCATGCTTATTGTTGCTCGCTGAACTATCAAGATCCCTTGGCCGAACTGATGCCTGTTGATCCTCTGTCGGCCTCTCTACCTGGATCCTTCGAACCTCCCTTATCAACTCCTGCTCCTTTAGTTATCATGCTTAAACTCTTGCAAATATTTGATCAGCTCTCTACTCTTCAAAATGGGCAATCTCACATCGCAGCAAGAGTAAGCAATCTAGAGAGCAGGCAGGATGGGCAGTACACTCATGTCAGGAAGAGTTTTGATCGTCTGGTTTGTGAGCTGCAGAGCGTTCATGATTAGTAACCCGAATCTAAACACTCGGACAACGATCGATTCACCCCTTCATCTCTGTAATAAAAAGGGGGAGTTTTGGTTTGAGAGACATTCATGTGTGGAGCATCATTGTTGGATATGACCCTTATATTGTCTGTTTACATGCGCCGATACTCTAGTTGAATTATGATATTTGTTCCGATTCAGTGTTTTTCACTTGTCAAGCTAATCTATACTCTAAACCTATATGTCTTATTGTTTATCCACTTGTCACATATATTTGTTGCAATATTTGTGGTGCTTGTGGTAATCATGTTGAATAGGAAAAAGGATGAAATGCCTTCTAGCAGATTTTGCCTCAAACGTCTAGGGTTCTATCTCACGACCTAGGAGCAGGTTTTCATGTACACTAGCTCTATCTTGGTGCTGTCTAAATTTGTGATTTATTTATTTTTCTAGTGGCAAAGAATGTTTTGTCATGGAATATGACAAATGATGAAATTGTAAGGAATATTGGAAAATCATTTGATTTGAATTATGAGAGCCTGATGGGCACATGTGCTCAGCAGAACAGTAGCCTCACACCTGATCGGAGCCTAATGGGCGCATGTGAGCTGTAGGATAGTAGTGTTACGCTTGATAAGCATCTGATGGCCGCATGTGCGCAATATGATAGTGGCTCCAGACCTGATGGGCTTTTGAAGGGAGCATGTGCATTGCTTGGAAAGCAGCTTCCATCTGATCTGAGCATAACCTGCGCAAGAGTGCCGATTCCCTATTTTTCCCTCTTAACACATCTTTAATCATGTTTTTCTACCGCACTTACCTTACGTTTGATTGAAGAGAATAGAAATTCTATTCCCTCCTTATTCCCTGGGAATAGATATTTCTCCGTTTAGTTATAAATTAACCGGCAATAAATATTCCCGTAGAAATAGTTATTTCCACATATGTGGGAATAAATATTCCCACATATTATTATTATTATTATTATTATTATTATTATTGTCACTATTCCTACTATATTCCTTATACTATTCTACAAACCAAATAATAAAATACTAATTTCCACTTTATTCTATTTCAATAACCAAATATAGGAATAACCATTCCAACTCTATTATTATTCTATTCTATTCCCTGGGAATAACAATTCTATTCTCATATTATTCCATTCCAACAACCAAACATACCGTTAATATTTCTCTTATTGACCTAGTCGCCAGCACTGATATTGGAAGAGCCCAAAGTGTATGCTTTGGAGTGTGGTGTAAGTAGTTATTTTTTAAGCATAAAACCTCATTCTATTTGTGAGGTTGATTAGTCTTGTTTTTCTCATTCCCAGAACTCTAAAAACACTTTAAACACTTGTTCAAATATGTAAGCCTATAGAGTTCTCTATGTAGTGAGGAAATAGGAGTTCCAATAATGCTGGAGATTCACTAGTCGATAAAGCAATGTTTGCTAGAAGACCGGAAGTGTCTAGTTTCATTATTGTGAGTAGATCTGAGGAATTCTTAGATAAGGATAAAGAGTCAGAAGTAAATTTGCTATTATGTAATTTGTTTGCACCACTTGGACTACAAGTTGACTTGTATTAATAGATTTACTTTTGCTAACTAGAGAAGCCCAAAAGGTTTTATTTAAGAACTATTTGGTTGTTAAAATTTTCTTTTATCATTAATACTTATGTTGATTTATTTTCTATATTGTGTCCATTACTATTGTTAGTGATGATGCTTCGTGATCAACTTTTATTTCCCTTGTAGCAACTATGGCTATTTATTCATTACATACATTGAATATTTAAAATTTTGGATATTTTTCACTTTCTTGTTGTCTTAGGGTCTAAACTATTATTAATTAGGGTGTATCCATTTCTTTCAAAGACAATTAATTAACTCCTTCCTCTCCATCTCTCACCTCTTTTAAAACCAAAATTGTCTATAATTAATGTGAATTAGCAACAAACCACGTGCAATAGCATGTGACCAGGAATGCTGTTTATTTCAGTATCTGCATTTGAAATTCATAAAACCAAATGATGGTTTTTAAATTATCATATACCAGTGAATAAATAGCAAACTAAACAGATTTACAGATCCCTTAATTAATCAGAAGTTGTAAATAAGCAAATTAATAGTATGTTCAAACCTTCAAATACTACCAGACTCAATCTGCCTACAATAATGCCTCAAACTCAGCATACAATCTCTTCCTCTCGCTTTGACCTACTACAGTTTCCACCTAAAACCTAATTTCACATTATGAGACCCAGATGGATGAAAGTAACCATTTCAAGTTCAAGTCCCTCTATGTTTTTTTTCCTTAAATAAGATTTGAGGAACAAGTAAGCTCCTAATACTAGTACAAATCATCCAGTCCATTTTCATGAAAGCTTCTAATACAAGTACAAATCATTCAGTTCATTTTCATGGCACAAAAAAGGCCCAGTGAACAAGGCTCACGTATTGTAGATCTAAGGAGTTTAGATATCCGCAGACTTCCCCCAAATGGTACCAGGTGGCAGATTCAGTTGTTCAAAACAATACAAAAAACTCACGACGCCCAAAGGTTCACTCTCAACCACTTTCATAACACAATCAACGAAAAGCACAAGGACCCAGAAATTTGTAATCTGATTTAATTAGGGATATCCAACCCTCCCCCCCCCCCCCACCTCCAGCAATTCTCTGGACAAACAAAGAAATATACTTCTTTGGAAAGAAATATTGGGAGAATAGTATAATATTCTACCTGGAGGCATCTGAACTCACGGCTAATGATCTCGGGGCTCTGGAGTTTGTCTTTGAAGAACTTAAGAGCGCGAGAGCAGCGTTGGAGTTGATCGGAAGAGAGAGAGAATTTAGGAGGGGAGTTAGCCAGCAAATCAAAGGATTTGAAAGACGAGATGAGGCTAGAGGAAGAAGCGCTGATGCGATTTCCCGCATCCATTCTCGGCCGCCGGATGCCAGCCCGTCTCGTGAAGTTTTTCCGATGTCTTGGATGAGAGAGAGGAAGCCAGTTGTCAGCCAAGCAAGAACTAATCATTGAGTGGTCTGCATTAGCAGCTCCTACATGTTCTCCGAGAGTTGTGAGGGGACAAACTTAAATTATTATTATAATATTTTTAACAATAAATAAATTAATTTTATAATAATTTTAATGATATAAATAAATAAAATATTATATCATATAATTATTTTTTAAAAAATATTTAAGAAATGCTTTTCAATCTTTAATTGTATCAAGTTTAGATATATCAATATTTGTCTTAGCTAAAAAAAATTATGTTAAACAACATTGTATTAACAATATATTAATTCTTATATATTGTCTCTAATACTAAAACAAGTATGCAGAATCGTAAATGTAAAACGTAATAAAAAATTAAATTAAAGAATAGAAAATTATACCAGAATACTTGAATAAAACACTGGAATTTGATTGATAATTGTCGAAGTATAACTTGATATTTTGATTACAATCGTAGGAAATTTGGGATATAAGATGTAGAAAAAATTATAAAAGTTGGGTTAAAAATTTAAAAAAAAAAAAGAAGACTAAGTTTCAGAGATTTTTGACCTTAGGTTTTCTAAAGTTTGTAAGTTCTAGAACTCCTGTCTAGAACTAAAGGTGAAGCGTCTTAAATAGAATGCCTGGATGAATTTGCACCATAGATTATCTTCATAATTGAGTAGTATCTTTTTTATTTTGCATCACATCGTCATTAGTTATCATAAGTCTTGATAATTGAGGAGTATCTTTTTTGTTTTAAGTCGCATCGTCCTTTATCATTATACTTTTTTATTTTTTTGCATAACCGTCGAATTTTACTGTAGCATGAATAGAACTTTATACTATAGATAAATAGTGATTTATCAGGATACTATAGTAAATAGTGTTGCTTGATAAATCTTTCTTTGCGTGAGGTGTTTGCCTTGCTTGTTTTGTTTGCATAATTGTTTGCATGTGTTGAACAATTTGAATAGCTTGAAGGGCAAGGATAATGTTAACTTCTGTTGTCTACTTTGACTTTGGTTATTGATATTTTACTGTGATCCTTTTTTTAAAAGGATCCTTTTATTAAAAGGGTGCATGCTTTGCATAGCTTTTGAGAATATTGGCATGTTTGTCCTGGCACATGTACTGCTAGATTATTGGTGGTGATAAAATGGATAGTTGTTGGGGATAGTGTCTAACAGCATCTTTAATGTGACTTGAAAATTTTGTAGAAAATTGATGATGTGGCTGAATACATGTAAATTAACACTGATGTTAGGATGTGTATTTTTTTATTAGCCATTCAAAAATTGAATGGATATTGAGTATAGCCATCTAAATCTGGAAGCGGAGAATTGTCCGTACGTGAAGGCAGTTGTGTAGAAGAATATGAGGTCGGATCATCATCAGAAATATCAGTATACTGTACGTTGAAGTCATGGACTTGCTTGGAGAATGTTTGCTGCATTTGGGTCATCTGGGCTATCATATTGCCTAACTGAGCCTTTTGTGCTTCCAGTTGCTTAGTAGACCTGGTGGACCTTCGTGAGGATACAGAAGTTGTTGATGATCCAGTAGTTTGAGCACTTCTTAGTTTGGGTTTGGGAGGAGCTGAAAGTATGAATGCAGTTAGGGTTATTGGAGTATGAATGCAGTTAGGGTTATTTAATTAAAAATAAATATGAAGAAATTAAATTCTTATCAACCGTATCTATCGAAAGATTTAAACAATAAGGATATAATTATATTCATTATAAATTAATTTAAAAAGTAATTAAACCATTAATCAAATTAGGTATAGATATACCAGTTTTATTATATTTAAGATATTAAACATTATTAAAATATAAAGACTCCATATTAGCAATAGTTTAATCAAATTTATGCAACAGACCTATTTATTTTAACTGTACTCCCAATTTTATTGTAGATCTTAAAGATTCAACCACACTCAACACGTTGATACTTAATATTCATCTCCCTGGTTTAGCATAACTGGAAGATAGATGAAGATTTTTAATTCTTTATAGAATATATTTTAAATTACTTACTAGTCAATTTAATCCACAATATCTTATTCAGACTTTACCGGGTGAAACTATGGTACTACAGGTAGAAGCCGAATATGCTGCTACTTTTACTCTAAAATTATTAAAATGGGATAAGATCATTTTACCAAATGAATGGCAAGTTGATCTTTCCCAACCACCTAGATATATAACTAGAAGAAAATTTTCGAATATTATCAAAATCTCTAGAGGTAATATTATTTTTAATTTTAATCAATCACAATATTTTCCTAGATTATTAAGTTTTAATGCTACTAGACCTCAAGCAATCCTATTAGAATATGATACATTTAGACCATCTATTAGTACATGATATCAATCTATATATTCACACGAAATAAGATATGTAGAACATAAAAATCTTATTCCATAAATTATTACACAACCAACCCTACGATCACCAACCTTATCAGAAATGCAAACAATCAACATAATTGATATAGAAAATAAATTTATTTCATACATTGACTCACTAAGATAAGAATTTATATTAGAGAAAAATGCTAATCTTAGAAGATGGTATTTTAATACTTTTCAACAAAGAAGAAATAGAAGAATATAGACTTCTGTGAAAAAATACGATGAATTTACTTTAAAAAAAATTTATCATTTTTTGAATGATTTATACTATATATAAGAAATGCTAAACAATTAAATATCAACGAAATGATTACTTCCATATGGAAAACTGTTACTAGATAACATATTATATTTGCTCATCCTCTACTAATAGGTTTAAAATTAATCAAAGATTATATAACCACTATTACGGCTACTCCTTCTAAAAAAGGTATAAATAGATATAAAGATAATAATGTAAAGTTAGTATATGAATAAAATAATTACCAATCCCAATTATTTTCTACACACCAAACACATCAAAATGACATTATGATTGATGAAGAAGAAATTAAGATTAACAATATCATTAACCCTAATCCCCAATTTACAGTAGCTATACAAAACTCATATTTACCAACCATAGGACCAATCCTAGACCAATTGGAATTAACTTCAATAAATACTGATACTTTATTAATTAATAATCTATCAGAAACATTAACCAGCAAATTGAACGATTTACCATCATTATCCATCTCTACTCTAAAAATATTTAAAATTATCCAAACTATAGATAAGACACCAAAACTTAATATAGATCAGGAAATTAATCGACATTGACGTAATCCTAATACTACTTCAACAAATTATTATCCAAGACTAACATCTCTTGATATACAGGAAGACAAAACCATGACTTCACTGCCCTCTTTGCTCCCAGTATCAAGCTCATTGAGCTTGGGGGTGGTACAACATCAACCATCATCATCACTTATAACCAATTGTTTGCCTCCATATGAAACGAGGAAATTTAAGGATTATAAGAATAATAAAGATTTTCTTCTACGAAAAAATAAATTGTATTTCAAAAATAACCTAAAAACACAAAAAGAATGTAAAACCCCCAATCAAACTAAACAATCAAAAATTACATGTTAAAAATGTAAAAGAACTGGATATAAGTCCACCCAATGTCAATTAAAGAAGAAAAATTATAAAATATTTAAAGCTGATGAATACTTATGTAGTCACGAAGAAAATAACAAAGAGTTACATGAACCAAGTCTATCTTCTTCTACAGAAGATGAAAATTTAAATAAATTACAAGACCTATACAACAGTAAACTATAAATCAATAAGTTAATAATCAAGAATGAAAAAGAATTCTTAGTAAAAATTGAAGATGATTTTGATTATAGTTCAATTATTTAAGAGAAAAATTACCATTGAATAACCCTCTTAGATACTGGTCAACATTATATTCAAAAAGAATTATTAACAATTATAAACAACCATAATAAACTAAATGAAATTCACAAAAATGAATCAAGCCTATCTTTTCCAACATCAAAATCAGAAAATAAATTACAAGAGTTATGCAATATACAAATCACTATGTTAAGAGTCAAGGATAAAAAAATACTTAGATGATTCTAATGATTATGGCGCAAATATAACACAACAATACTCATTAGACAATCAAGATTTTCAATTCTATATAGAGAAAGTACATAGAGTAAAAGAATCAAATATCTAATACACATTAATAAACTCAGCTATTTGCAATCAGAAATATTGTTGTAAAACAACATAAGATATGAAATTGTGCACTCCATTTTTAATGCTTATATACCCTTTTATTACCTCTAAAGAGGAATTATTTAGATTATTTAGACAAGTCTTTGGAACTAAAGTTGCCTTAACAAATAATGAACAATTATATAGACTTAATAATAAAATTCATATATGCAACAACCAAATGCTTTTGAAATCATTATCCAAGCCTTTCTTACTAAACATAATGATCTAATAAATTTAAACATAATTCTCTCTAATCTTCAATATATTATACCTTGAGATTTTGTTAAGAACATACATCAATTTATTATGCCTATTCTCTGCTGTCCCAATACACCATTCTGGCATATACAAATTGTGCTATCCGAGTTCTTTGAATTTGATAATAGTAAAATCTAATGGTCTGAGTCTAATATTATCTAACAAATAGAGATAATGATAACTTATGATCAATTATTTTCTTTTAAAGAAAATTTACAATTATGTCAAAAATATTTAAAAAATCAAAATTAAATCTTCACAATGATAACAAATTCACAAATCAATTAAAATCTTTTTTCTACCAATATAAAAGAAAACAAAAACAACTTAATTATTTAGAAGAAGAAAAACAAATACCAAATATAGAACAATAATTAAACAACCCACTATTATAAATTAAAAAATTATAACAAATATTTGAGTAAGAAGCATGTTCTAATACCTTTTGAAATCAAAAATAATATCAAGTGAAATTACCATATGAAAAAGATTTTACAGAAAATAAAATTTCTTCTAAAGTATGACCTATTCAAATAAATTAAGAATTATTAGAATATTATAATAAGGATATTCAAAACAAAAATTTAAAACCACATTGGAGTTATTCTGCATTCTATGTAATAAAAAAATATAGATATAGAAAGTGGAGTACCAAGACTAGTAATCAATTATACGCCACTTAATAAAACTCTCTAATGGATTAAATATCATATCACTAATAAAAGAGACTTAATCAATCGATTATATGATGCAAATATTTTTTTTTAAATTTGTTACAAAGTCAAAATTTTGGCAAATCTAAATTAAAAAAAAAGATAAAAATAAAATAATATTTATTATCCCTTTTAGACATAACGAATGGAACGTAATGCCATTTGGCTTAAAAAGTATTCCATCATAATTTTAAAATATCATGGATTAAATATTTAGTCCATATGCTCAATTCATTATTATTTATATTGATAATATTTTAATATTTTTAAACATGATGGATCAATATTTTAAGCATTTATACTAATTTTTAAATATTATTAAAAATAATGGATTAATTGTCTCTTCTACTAAAATTAAAATATTTTAAACAAAAGTTAAATTTCTAGGATTTAATATTTATCAGTATATAATAACCCATATTCAATGATCAATTGAATTCGCTAATAAATTTTCTAATGAAATAAAAGATAAAACTCAATAACAAAGACTTTTGGGATATTTAAATTACATAGTTGATTTTATTCCTAAATTTAAACAAATTTGTAGATTTTTATATCAAAGACTTCAAAAGAATCTCCAGTACAGACAGACAAACATACCAATATTATTAAACAATAAGTTCAACATTTACCCTATTCATAAATACTTCATCCGTATGAATCACTCATCGTAGAAACATATACATCCAATATAGGATATTAAGGCACCCTTAGGCAAAAATTAGAGTCAAAATCACACACACAAGTAATTCGGCCACACACACAAATAACTAGCATGCTTAGACAAAAATTAGAGTCAAACTTACATACACAAAGTTATTCTGATTTGCGGTTAGAATCACAACAATATTTTTCAACCATTAAAAATGGATTTTTATGCAAGATTCAAAATGCTTGTCTCCTACATATTGTTTATCAAATTATTAAAGATATTTTACAAAAAAACATAAAAAATCTTATTTTACTGCATAATGGCAAATTTATTTTAATATCAAAAAATTTATTAAAAATTTTATAATTAATATTTTAATAAAAAAATTTTTATAGAAAATTATGCCACCAAAAGTAAAAGAGAAAGTTATTTAACCTCCTCCTACACTAACAAAGCAACCCACAAAATAATCTGCTAAAGACTATCTGATGCCTAAACCACAGATTATACCAACATCCAATAAATATATAACCTTAACTGAATTTTTACCGTTAACCTTTAAAGAAGCTGTTACTCCAACCTCTTCCTCTACTCAATCTGTCTCAAATGATACCCAATATATTACTAAACCACTTAAACTCCACATAATTTTAACATCTTATTATCAAAAATCTTCACTCAATGATCTTATTACCTTGACCAATAGAATGTTCTACCCTAATTATTTGTACCAAGCTACTGATATTTTCAAAACTCAGCAATTTTATAAGTTAGTACTGATTAATTCAGGTTCTGTTGAAATCAAACACCTTCGTAATCCCAAAAATAATACAATTACCTTTTCCAGCATCAAAATTAAATAAGTCAGACAATCCCAAAAAGTTGCCCTCAATTCTTGAGACATAAAATTATTTTCTGTATATTATTAACCAAGGGATATAATTACCAAGATTATAATGCCATATGATTTAATACTTTATATCTTTGATCCTTTATCTACTTATGGTTTATCTATTTTCACAAATTATACCCTAAATAATTACCAATGTGGTTCACTGAATGGTGGATTTATTTTAAACTATTACTAGTCCTCTATCCAAGTATTGTCAATAATACTCGTATCCATTATGAAGAATTATACAAAGATATATTTCAACTCCATCAAACCATTGCCTTTCATATTAATTATGAAGTTCTGTGGATAATATCATAGCATTTTACGTGTTATCAATATTATGAAGATATGTCATTAGTAATTTAAGATATTTCATTATCAATTGTCCAAAAATTTAAAGTAAAATGGTGGGATAAATTTGATTATGTCATGGTTGGTTATACTCAAATTGATGCTAATTATAAAAAGAATCGATCTTTAGCCTAAACTGTCTAGCTTGCATTCAAAATTCTTCCAATCATACATACTACTAATACTCCAGTAACCCCAATTGTATCCATACATTCAACTCCTCTCAAACCCAAACCAAGAAGTTCTCAAACAACTGAATCACCAACACCTTCTGTATTCTCACGGAGGTCCACCAGGTCTACTAAGTAATTGGAAGTCCAAAAGGCTCAATTAGACAATATGATAGCTCAAATGGCCCAAATGCAGTAAACACTCTTCAAACAAGTCCACGACTTTAATGTACAGTTTGCTGATATTTCTGATGATGATTCGGCCTCAAATTCTTCTATATAACCACCTTTACGTACGGACAGTCCTCGCTTCTAGATTTGGGCTGGTTATGCTCAAAATCCATTCAATTTTTAAACGGCGAATTAAAAAAAAAAAAACATACATCCTAACATCAGTGTTAATTTGCAAGTATTCAGCTACATTATCAATTTTTTTATAAATTTTTCATGTTACATTGAAGATGCTGTTAGACTCCATCCCCAACAGTAATCCATTTTATCACTACCAACAATCTAACAGTACATGTGGCAAGATAAATGTACCAAGATTCTCAAAAGCTATGCAAAACACACACCCTTTTAAAAAAAGGATCACAGTAAAATATCAAAACCCAAAACCAAAGTAGACAATAGAAGCTGACATTATCCTTGCCCTTCAAGCTATTCAAATGGTTCAACACATACAATTATGCAAATAAAACAAGCAAGGCAAATACCTCACGCAAAAAAATATTCATTAAGCAATGCTATTTATTACAGTACCCTAATAAATTACTATTTATTTACAGTCACAGTACTATTCATACTACAATAAGATTCAACAGTTATACAAGAAAATAAAGAAGTATGATAACAAAGGATGATGCAACTCAAAATAAAAAAGATACTCATCAATTATTAAGATTTATGATGACCAAGGATGATGTGATGCAAAACAGAAAAGATGCCGCTCAATTATGAAGATAATCAACGATGTAGATTCATCGAGGCTTTCTATTTAAGACGTTTCACTTTCAGTTCTAGGCAGGAGTTTTTGAACTCACAAACCTTAGAAAGCCTAAGGCCAAACATCTCAGAAGCTTAGTCTTCTTCTCTTTTAAATTTTTGACCCAACCTTTGTAATTTCTTTTACATCTTGTATCCCAAATTTTCTACAATTGTAATCAAAGTATCAAGTTGTATTTCAACAATTATCAATCAATGTCCATTATTTTATTCAAGCATTTTGATATAATTCTTTTACTTTTTAATTTAATTTTATGTTATAATTTTATATTTACGATCCTGCATACTTGTCTTGTTAAAAATTGAGAGAGAGGAAGCCACTAGTCAGCCAAGCAAGAACTAATCATTGATTGGTTTCCATTAGCAGCTCCTACATGTTCTTAGAGAGTTGTGTGGGGACAAACTTAAATTATTATTATAATATTTTTAATAATAAATAAATCAATTTTATAATAATTTTATTAATGTAAATAAATAAAATATTACATTCTATAACTATTTTTTAAAAATATTTAAAAAATACTTTTCTAACTTCAATTATATCTAAGTTTAGATATATCAATATTTGCCTTATCTAAAAAAAAAATTATATTAAACAACATTGTATTAACAAAATATTAATTCTTATATAATGCAATTTTTTTACAAAATATGATCTAAACAAAACATGCATTTTATATATAAATCATTTGAAATTTACAATGCTAAAAATTAATCTTTAAATGCTAAAACAAGAGAAGAGTTACATTAAATAAGGATGGAATAATTTATGAAAAGTATAGCAAAATTAAAAATATTTTTTTCATAGAAAAATATCTTTTTTTTTTTTTGTAAGAAAATATATTCAAATAAAATAATTTCTCATTATGCTATATTTAATGGTAATGTGCATTAAAAATCTAAATTACATAATTAATTAATAATAGTTAAAATCGTTAATCATTGATGGTCGTTATATATTTTAGTCTAATTATAATTTTTAAATTTGAATTTGAATTTTATATTAATTATAGGTTATGTGTAAAAACTTCAAATTATTAATTATTTCTTTTTTTTATAATTAATTTTAGCATTATCTTGCTTTTTTATTATTTTATTGCAGAGCATCTTCTTCCAAAAGTAAAATGCTGAAAACCCTAAACCCAGGGAAAGTGAAACAGAGAAAACCCCGCCTAAAACCATTGTGAAATGGTGAAACAAATCTGAAGAAGAAATGCTATTCAAAATTATTCACACCCGCTCTAAATCTTCCTATCGACCGCATAGCGATTCTCAATTCTTCCGCACCTTCTTCGAAGAGGTCGAGATAAAATTCGTTCGAGACCGTGGCTTAGACCACGCCGTCGAGAAAGAGAAGAACCTCAGGCCAATGCAAAACCTCAAAATCCTGATAAAATCCGAACCCTCAAAGTCCCTACCTCTGTCCATCATCACCCAAAAGAAGGACGACCTCAAAATTCCGATTCGCCCCATCGAATTCATCCGAAAATACCCATCGATTTTCGAAGAATTCTTCCCAGGAAATGTTAGAATACATCCACATGTTAGATTAACTCAGGAAGTGCTCAGCCTTGATGCTGAGGAACAATTGATTCATCAAAGCGATTCGTTTCGAAGAGGGGCGGCGGATAGGCTGTTGAAGCTGCTAATGCTGTGCAGAGTCTATGAAATCCCCTTGAAATTGGTCGACAGACTAAAATGGGATTTGGGTCTTCCGGATAATTACATAGAAACCCTCGTTCCGGAGTTTCCCGACTATTTTCAGGTAAAAAATGTCATGATTTCATCAACTAGGTCTGGCAATGTCCGTGGGTCAAACGAGGATTTACTAGAACTGGTGTGTTGGAATGATGAACTATCGGTCTCTGTGATGGAAAACAGGGCAATGAAAGCGGAATCAGCATATCCGCAGGGATCGCCTCTTAAATTCCCACTACATTTCTCCAAAGGGTTTGACATGGATGAGAAATTGAAGAAGTTGATTGATGTTTGGCAGAAGTTGCCTTACATTTCACCTTACGAAAATGCATCCCATCTTCAGCCTAAGAGCGGCATTTCGGACAGGTGGGCTGTGGCTGTGTTGCATGAGCTGCTTCACATTCTTGTACCAAAGAAGATTGAGCAGGATAATATACTTTCTCTTGGAGAATACTTAGGCATCAGGTCGAGATTTAAGCGTGCATTGGTTCATCATCCGGGTATATTCTATCTTTCCAGTAAGACTGGAACTTATACTGTTGTTTTGAGGGAGGCTTATAAGAGGGATGTGTTGATTGAGAAGCATCCATTGATGGATATGAGAAATCGATATATTCATCTAATGAATTCAGTGAAAGAAGCTCAGAAAGGACAACAGGTGAAGAAAGTAGAAAGGGATGTTGGAGAGGATGATCCAAGTGGGGAAGAACGAGAGAAGGGAATTCGTCTGTCTGATTCTGAAGTCGAGGACGATAGTGATGATGAAGATGAAGAGACGGATGAAGCTGAGAGTTCAAAAGTTGCTCACGAGACTATTGCTCCAAGCAAAGGGAGAGGGGCTCACAGCAGAAGTAGCAAATGGAAAAAGCCTTTGAGAACTACGAAAATTGCTAGAAGATACCCAAACAGGACTTCAGGAAGAAGATGATCCAGATATTAATGAGGGAGCAGGAAAAGTGGGTGGGATGGGAATTGTTGAAAAGGTCATTTTCACATTTACAATCAAAACAGAGGTCACATTTCATATCTGTAATGAACATTTTTTTTGTGAAATTTGCGTATGTCCTGCCTCGTTTTCCTTGGATTTCATTTTCTGTATGTTCATGTGTTCTTGTGGTTTTTACTGGACTGTCTAATTTTACCTGGAATTTCAGGCATATAGTTAGCAAAATTCCAGCGGCAGACTTGATTAGATGCATACCTCCATGATATATTTTACTATGAACTGCTGTGGAATCAAGAATCAGATGAACTATTTTTAGTTGAATGACACAATTTCATGCTGTGATTCATATTTTTACAGGGAAAATGTATATCTCAGATATTTATAGTATCCCTTTAATATAAGATAATATCCCCTTTCAACCTCCAAACACCTAACTGGGATGAATGTGTCTTTGTGTGAAGGCAAAATAAATTATATTCCAATATTCAGAAAAGAACTATGGATCTAGATATAAAAAATCAGTCAATCAAATTAAATAAAGAGAACGAAGAAAAAATGTAGAATTCGGTGACAATTAAAAATTTATGAACAATTAATTTGGCCATTAATTGTCAAATTAATATTCATTATAAATAAAAATTAACTTATAGATTGAGGATTAGGTGCGCCACCCTCTTGTTTATTAGCTCCTAACAAGTATCTATACAAGATAATCTTTAGACATATAAAATTACAGCTATCCAAACATTTTCAATTATTTTGCAATGAATCTTCGAAGAGCAAGTACTTTTACTAAGTATGCCTCGTCTCATTTTCAAATAGAGCAGTTTAAAATGCTTGTTAGTGAGTGGAAATTTTTTTTTTTTTTTTGGTCCGTTCAAAGGACTATCATGTTGTATTTGTGTAGATCATATATTAACCTGCTATTATAGTAGTGCTCAGACTAATTATATCATAATCACATTTATACTATAATATTTAAAACTTAAAATATGACTTATAAATAATTAAGCTAACAGAAAATATCATAAAAAAATAATCTCACCCCAAAAAATATAGAATTATTGATGATATGAGAATTACAGAATTAGGGTTATCTATTATAACTAGGGGGATCAAAAATAATCCCAAGTTGTCTTGAAATGAGAAATATTTTTAAGATATTTTTTGAATAATTTTTAAATATTTTTTAAATAATATAATATTTTTATATTTATTTTTCGTATGGACCTATGTATATCAATGAATGGATTGGACTGTGTAAGATAAAATTATTAAAAATATAACTATATAGAGTTATTTTCCATATGCTCCACTTTCTTAGTGGACGTCATTGAATTAAATTGAAAAAAATATTTGACAATAATAATAATAATAATAATAATAATAAAATTGAAGACACTTCTTATTCAACAGGTTGTGATTACTATTTACTAGGAATTCAACGACGGCAAAAATGAATTGAATCCAACACGTATGACTAATGACCGCGTCCTTTCGACGGTAAGATTAATTATTTAAAAAAAATTCAACTTTTATTGTTGTTGTTTTTTTTTAAAAAAAAATTAACATATTACTTTTTTATTGTGTATTTAATTTTTTCCTTTTTAATTGCGAAATAAATATTTTTATTTTATCAATTAAATAAAATTTTTCAAAATTATGAAAAATGGAATAAGAAGATTTTGAAATGCTGTTTTCAAGAATATTATGTAAATAATAATATTTGAATACTTAGTTTGAATTTTTAAATATTTTACTCGATTGGGAAATTAAAAATATTATTCTAAAATTGAAAAAAATTGAGAAGTTACTTGTATAAATTAATAAAAATCAAAAATTATTTTGTAGTTAGATTGTTTAATTGATACATTCAAATATTATGTTATAAATATATATATATATATTATAATTTGTGTATATAATCGATAAAATTAAAAACAACATGCTTAAAATAAAAATTAAAAGATTAGGAATTTTTAGTAATTAAAATTTTTAGATTCTTTTTCCTTATTTTTTATTCACATGTGAACTCTAGATTACTATTAATGCATTTTATTTTTTTTTTTTATTTTTAAATTCACTCACCCATTTTAAATCCGATATATTTCAAATCTTGCGTGTTTTGGATGATTAAATTTAAAATCGAACGACCCACGTTATATTATCCATTTAAAACGCGTGTGGCAGTGATTTTACATCGACTTCAGTTCGAGATGAGGAGAAGGACGCCTTTTCTTGGGAGCTTGATCGTACTTGGGAATCCAAATAAAATATAGGATCCGCTATACGAATAATTTTATACCATTTTTATAAACTCATTTTAATTTTTTTTTTTTTGACTTACCTCTTTTTTCATTAAATATTTTCTTATTTTTTATTCACATGTGTTATCTCTAGATTACTATTAATGCATTTTATTTTTTATTTTTAAATTCACTCACCCATTTTAATATTATCAATTTTATAATGATTATTATTTTTACATATTATTGAAAATCTTATTCTATAAAGTGTGATAGATATAGTAAATATATTATAATTGTTTTTTAGTTTTTATTTTACATTTTTCAAAATCATTAATCTATGCATTTTTTTCTCAATTTATAAAATATTATGATAAATTTATTACTATTAGAAATCTTTTATATTATTTTGATATAATATATATATATATATTATATTTAGCTAGTATAATTATTCTTTAAAATGTTGTTCAAGTCCCCCTAAATTAAACGTTAGAACCCTAGTTGGGTTAACTTGACTAGTTCTGGTTTTGAAGTAGAAATTTCGACCACACGTTCCCAGGAAGTCTCGACGTTGATTTTTCCACCACAACTCATCAATTGAATTCAGGCAAGCTTGAAATAGCAAAATCGACTCTGTAAACATAATTCTGCAACTCTTAGCCTTGCTTATATTGTTTCTTCCCTTCAGCTTTCCCACTATTTAAAAAGCCAGAACAAAATTAACAGTAAGCAAATCCAGAGAGAGTAGCCAGGGCTAGAAAATAGCTGTCTGTTGTGTGTGAACGAGGTTTTCATCTCAGAAGAAATATCAAGGAAACAAGGAAATTTTGGAGAAAAGGGAAAAGGAGATAAATACTCGCGTCGGAGATTAAGAGCTCAAACTGATTGAGCTGGAGTAAGAGAGAGGGAGAGTAGGGAGAAGTGCAAGATCAAAATTCGAAGATCGAAGTCCCCCCAACCCAAAACCCAATTCAACGCGCGATCAATATCTACCGCAAAAAGGCAGCTTCTAGTGTGGGGAGGGGAAAAGAGAAGAAGGAAATAAAGGACGGAATCTTGGGCAGGGAAACAATGATTCGTGGAATCAGTCTTCTATTCCTACTTGTCTTTCTCTCTCTTTTTGTTGGGTCTTTCATGGCAGCTGATATCTCCTTAGGCTCAGTTCTTTACGCTTCAAAACCCAACCAAACATGGTCTTCCCCCTCTGGCAAATTCTCTCTCCACTTCCTCCAGATCACCTCCACCACCTACTCCTTATCCATCACCTACGACTCCTCCGTCGCCATTTGGTCCGCCGCCTCCGCAGACTCTTCCACCGCCGTCGCAGACTCTTCCGCCACCTTCCAACTCCTCACCAACGGCAACGCCCAACTCCTCAATGGCTCTGGCGCCGTCCTCTGGCAGTCCAACACCTCCAATCTCGGAGTATCCCATGGGAGCCTTGACGAATCTGGTGATTTCATCCTCATGAATGGCTCAATTTCAGTTTGGTCTACTTTTGATCACCCCATAAATACTATTGTTCCTTCACAGAATTTCACAACCGATAAAGTTTTGACATCTGGGCTGTACACTTTTAGACTTAGTCGAATTGGGAACTTGACATTGAAGTGGAATAATAGCATAACCTATTGGACTTTGGGGTTAAATTCCAGTGTTAATGTTAACTTGAGTCAGCCTAGCTTGGGGCTCCAAACAATTGGGATTTTGTCCCTTTATGATAACAGGTTGTCGAGCTCAGTGATCATGGCATATGGTAGTGATTATGCTGAATCTGGTGACATCCTTAGGTTTTTAAAGCTAGATGATGATGGTAATTTGAGGATTTATAGCTCTAGTCGGGGAACTGATGTCTCTACAGTGAGATGGAGTGCAGTTAGTGACCAATGCCTTGTTTATGGGTACTGTGGGAACTGGGGAATTTGCAGCTACAATGAAACTGATCCGATTTGCAGGTGCCCCTCTGAGAATTTCGATCCAATTGATCCCCATGATAGCACGAAGGGGTGTAAGAGGAAGGTGGAGCTCAGCGATTGTACCGTGAATGCAACCACATTGCAAATGGATAACACTAGGCTGTTGACATATCCTCCAGAGACTTCAAATGATATTTTCTTTGTAGGTATCTCTGCATGTAGATTGAACTGCCTATCGGGTGGTTCTTGTGTTGGTTCTACTGTATTAGCGGATGGGTCAGGGCAATGTTACATCAAGACATCAAATTTCATTAGTGGGTATGAGTCTGCAGCTCTTCCTAGCACTTCATTCGTAAAGGTTTGCCCTCCTGTGGTACCAAACCCACCTTCTTTCTCTGAGGAGGCAGGAAATGGGCAAAAGTTGAAAGGCTGGATAATTGCCGTTGTTGTTCTGTGTACCCTATTTGTTTTGGTGCTCCTAGAAGGCAGTTTATGGTATTTTCTCTGTAGAAAGAATCCTAAATTTGGGGGTTTGTCTGCTCAGTACATGCTTCTAGAGTATGCATCGGGCGCACCAGTGCAGTTCTCGTATAAGGAGCTCCAACGATCGACAAAGGGCTTCAAGGAAAAGCTTGGGGAAGGAGGATTTGGGGCTGTCTATAGAGGGATTCTTGCAAACAGAACCGTTGTTGCAGTTAAGCAGCTCGAGGGGATTGAACAGGGAGAGAAACAGTTTAGGATGGAGGTTGCAACTATAAGTAGCACCCACCATCTGAATTTAGTAAGGCTGATTGGTTTTTGCTCCGAGGGTAGGCACAGGCTTCTCGTGTACGAATTCATGAAGAATGGGTCACTTGATAACTTTCTCTTTTCATCGGACGAAGAATCGGGAAAGTTGCTAAACTGGGAGCAGCGGTTCAACATTGCCCTTGGCACTGCAAGGGGGGTTACCTACCTCCATGAAGAGTGTCGGGATTGCATTGTTCATTGCGATATAAAGCCAGAAAATATTCTTTTGGATGAAAATTACCATGCCAAGGTTTCCGATTTTGGCCTTGCAAAGCTCACAAACCCGAAGGATCATAGATACCAAACTCTTACTAGTATCAGGGGGACAAGAGGATACTTGGCACCCGAGTGGCTTGCCAATCTCCCTATAACATCAAAATCTGATGTGTACAGTTATGGGATGGTTTTGCTGGAGATCGTTAGCGGGAGGAGGAATTTCGATGTTTTGGCTGAAACAAATTGGAAGAAGTTTTCTCTATGGGCATATGAAGAGTTTGAGAAGGGAAATGTAGGGGTGATAATAGATAAGAGGCTTGCTAAATTTGAGGTGGATATGGATCAAGTTATGAGAGTAATTCAGGTCAGCTTTTGGTGCATGCAAGAGCAACCATCTCAAAGGCCGATGATGGGTAAGGTAGTGCAAATGCTCGAAGGAATAATGGAGATCGAGAAACCACCGGCCCCAAAGGCTGCTCAAGAAGGTTCAGTAGGTGGGACCAGCAGGAAATCAAGCAACAGAATCAGCTCTTTTTCTACTGTCGAAATTTCAGCCGGGGCGCCCTTCTCGTCCTCATCTTTCCAGACTGGAAGGGGAACGTATTCTGAAAGGCCGTCTTCTTCTCTACCAAGAGATGGGAAATGAGGCTAAAGTGTTCTAAATCGGAGTTTTGCAATAAAATTTCTTGCAGGAGGTAACCTTCTGTTCAGATTTTTCATCACTATGCACGATATCGTCACTTCTCTACTTCTGTACTGTAAGATTGTGAAAAACTAAGGCGTTGCTATCAGTATGCCTAGCAAAAAGCTGTTTGCACAAGTTAATTTGTGTGTAGCATTTTGCTATAATATTTTTCCTCTTTCGAAAGCATATCTGTGAATTATAAAAGTCATTATTCAGTGAAAATGTTGTTGCTGACTGCAATCTGAGCGATCTGTTATGATTTGCACTGTTTACTTCGATCACTATTGCCTTTTAGCTCTTGAAAAGACTCCCATTTGCCGATTGGTAACAAATATCTGTCAAGGGACAAGAGACAACTTCACGAAAGAGGATTAAACTCACAAATCCTCGTATTATTACTCAGTTAAAGTACAGTTTGTTCTTGTGTTGAGTGGCATGATTTTTCTAACCCATTTCAGGAGAAAATAAGATTGATAGTGGGGAGTTGCCAGAACTACAAAAGATTTGACTATGGTAATGTTTTTCAGGTTATTACTGTTATCAATTGGAATCAATTTCATCAGAGAAGCACGCAAATGTGAAAAATCGATTCCCACTAAATTATAAGGTGTGAATTGAAATTATGAGGGTAGGTGCCTTCCGACAGACAATGACTTAAAGAGTAATCATATACACCCATGTGACTGTGCCTTTCATTAAATGAGCACGGCTCAGCTGAAGAGGGTCGACTGCATTCAGACTGATTTTGATAGACCCAGAAAACAAACTCCCTCCCTCCATGTGAGACCCAGAGAACAAATCAAGAGTGCACACACAAAAAGAGTAGACAGCACAGAGGAATGTTTGTTGCTGTGTGAATACAGTTTGAACATTTTCTTTCTAGGCAAACAACTATTGAGAATGTTGGTGTTGGGTGAAAACTTTGCTCACAGAATCAAGAATTAATTTCTTTAAAGATCGTTTATGAACCCCTTGTTTAAACCCGCGAGAAAATGGCACAATAATGTACAACGAATAATAATAATTACAAATAATGAAATATAAAACTTCACATGGAAAACCCTTTAAAAGT
Organism: Nepenthes gracilis; assembly: GCA_033239525.1. Lineage (NCBI taxonomy): Eukaryota > Viridiplantae > Streptophyta > Magnoliopsida > Caryophyllales > Nepenthaceae > Nepenthes > Nepenthes gracilis. The sequence continues at coordinate 12,250,385 of BSYO01000024.1, forward strand.
GAAGGGAAAATTCACAAGATTATGTGTTCAAAAAATATCCACTATGTAGTGAGTTGCAATTATAAAAACTTCTATCAAATATAATGACGCAATATCTTATAATAATAAATCTAAATAATATAGAATAAAAGATGAAAAAGAAAATAAAAATGATTGTTAGAATATCATTCACAAAGATAAGAATAATGTACGTAGAGTCGGTAGATAATAAAATACGATTCAAAATTCAAACGGATAAGTAAATTTTTTTCTTTTTTTCTTTCTCTTTCTCTTCTTTTTCTCACAATGTATGTGCTCAACAATTTAAAGAAACCGTAATGAATATTCTAAAATCACATTAGGATGATTTTGTATTAGGAACAGCAGATGAGTACCTATCAAGCACAAACCTACTGTACAAATGGTGTACGAACGCTTTTCAGGCGTGTATTAGGCATCAACATTTCTAAGCAAAATATACATGTGCGCCTCTTAGGCACGCATCAAGCGCCTCAATTATGGACGAACAGCGCACATGCTTGATTCAAGTGTTTATTATGTATCATTCGATAATTTCTTTTGATCAAACCAAGACTTGTGCAGTTTCAGACATACTACTAGACAATATATCAAATTAGTGTAGAACTCATAAAAGAATTATACAAATCATAATAAATTTACCATCGCAACCTTGTGGGATCCATTACCATTCCAGATATAGTTTGACAAGTTTCAAGCTTTTTTCTTTGTATCACTTTAGCAATCATGTCAAGCCCATTTTCTTTAGTATTGACTTTATTATGTGTTAGCAACTTTGAATATATAATATTTCTCACCCAATAATATCGAATATCAATGTGTTTTGATTTGCATTGAATTGATAAGTTCCTACAAAGGTAAATGGTGCTTTGATTATCCCACAGTAGCACATATCACTCTTGCTTGAAGCCGAGTTCTCAGTTAAACTTTTTCATCCACAACATCTCATTGCTTGCCTCCATCACTATAATATATTTCACTTCGATAGTAAAGAGAGTAATATATTTTTGTAGCATTGGTTGCAAAATACAATTTCTCCCACAAATATAACCAGATAACCCAATGTAAATTTTTGAGAGTCAATGTCACCACCATATCTGTATCAGTATACCTGATTAGAAGTGGCTTGTCATTTCTAAAGTACTAACATATCTTGAAAGTTCCTCGATATATCTTAATATCTATTTTACGGTAGACTAATGCTCATTTTTGAGGTAGAAAAGAAATCGACTAAATGTTCTAACTATATAAGTTATGTCCAATCTTATACACACTACTGTATACATCAAACTACCCACAATCAAAAAGTAAAGGACGTGTGTTATGCCCACCTTCTCGTTATCCGCAAAATGGCACTGTTGAGTGCTCAATTTCAAATAATTGGCCAGCGGAATATTTACCAGTTTAGACTTCTCCATGTTGAAACGTTGAAACATTTTTTCAATATAACTCTCTTAAAACATTTGTAACTTTTTTGCTTTGTGATTGCGAAATATTCTTATACCTTATAATGAGCATGTCATCTACATAAAATGACTAAAGATTTTGGAAACTATTTCTTTAACTTTGTAATATGAGAGGCTTTTTACCTTATAATGAGCATGTCATCTACATAAAATAAGAGAATAATGAAACCATTCTCCGAAAACCTTTAGATGCAGACATTGATGTTTACTCTCTTATTATTATTTACTTGATTTGCCAATTTTTTGTGATAAATTTGAAGGTATTTTTGGATTTTGTTGCAATAAAATTACATTATAATAAAAATGATTTTTACCCTTCATTTTGGAAAGAGTTTCAATGAAAAAGTTCATATATTTTTTTAACATATTTTATTTATAAACATGTGTTGTTATCTCGTTTCTTAAATAATTAAGACAAAGAGTTCAATACTCAATTCTTATAGATATTGGTTCTTAACTTTTTGCGTGGCAAAGTTCAAATAGGCAGTTTCCGACAAGTGGTTTAAGAGGCTTTGAATTTTTTAAGTTTTGTTTGAATTAATGGAGGGCACAAATAAAATGATTTGCTTGAATAATACAATTTTGACATCTAAAGAAATAAGATAGGATATTTGCCATTTGTAAAACCAATGCACATTCCGATGTTTACTACTTAGAAATCAAAATCCAAATCAAAAGATGAATTGGATTTTAAGCACGGGCAATTTTATAAGTATATTAGGCAATGTATTAATGATAACGTGTATAATTATTTTTGTAATAAAAAATATGCACAGATCTTGTGGGATAAGCTCAAAGTATTATATACTTTGAAGACGGGGAACAATAAATTGTATCATTTGATTTGGTTGATGCAATTGAAGTAAGGAGAGAATGAGCTCCCTCATTGACCATCTGAACCCGTTCTTAGGTAATGTTGATCAAATGTTTAGTATGGGTATAAATTTGATAATGAGTTGGTTAACATATAGTTGTTGCCAATTCTACTGATTTAAGAAGTCCTTTAGATCTCTATTGTGAACTCTAATTCAAATGGTATTGTGACACTAGAGGTTGCTAGAGCGAGGTGCTAGGGTGTTCTATGAAATGAAGAGAGATCTCAATGTGTTTTGTCTTTACGACCCGAGTCACTAGTTTTCTAGAACTAGAAAAAAGGACAAGGCCTCTAAGAGTAGAGACAATGGCAGATGCAAATCAAAGTTGAGGTATCAAAGTCTCAAATGTCATGTTGTGCAAGAATGATCATATTGAGGAGTATTGCTTTGGCGGTAAAAACGTTAAAATAAATATGGTGGTGAAAAGAATTAAGAAAAGACTCATGATGATGAACGATTTTCATTGTTACCAAATCTAATTTCTTATTGTTTGTGAAAAAAATGTGATCAACTTTGCCAACCATAAGACAAATTAGGTGATTGATAGTGGGTACATCGTATTATGTCAATAAGGAAATTCTCAATATCTTATATTTACGGTGATTTTAAGATATCAAAAATAGACAATGATAACTTATCACGTATTGTGGGTTGTGGTGACATCTGTTTGATCATCGACATTATCACGATGTTGTTTTTAATGGATTTTCGGTACATCCTAAATATATGGCTTATTTCAGCCAGAAAGCTTAATGAAGAAGGCTTTGTAACACTTTCCAAAGGAGCTCTTGAAAATTCACTAGAGGCTTTTTAACGGTGGCATGAGTGAAATAGTTGTCTAGCTTACATATGTTGCAAGCCCTGGTCTTCAATGAGATTATAAACGTGATTAATGAAGGTGATCTACGAACCTATGTCACAAAAGGCTTAGTCACATAAGTGAGAAGGAGCTTAATTGTCTTATAAAAAAGAATCTTCTTTTGATACTAAATAAGTCAAAGTTAAAAACATATCCCCTTTGTATAGTCAAAAAGCAACAAAGAGTTTCGTTTTATGTAAATTTATTTTAAAAGAAGTTAGATCTTCTGGAGCTTGTATGTGCAAATGTATGCTGTCCTTTGAAAGTAAAAACTCTTTGTGTAGCATTTCATTACTTTTACAAATAGTTGTTTAAGAAAAATGTGGATATGTAATTTAAAATGGAAGAACTAGTCTCTTGGTATTTTTAAAGAATTTCATGTCTTAGTTGAGTGTCAAATGATAATAAAGTTGAATTTTGTCCGTAGCAACAACAGATGAGAGTACATTGGACTGTTTGATGCATATTGTTATTTGTAGGGTATTCAACACCAAAAGGCTCCACCGAAAATGCCATAATTAAATAGCATAACCAAAATGATTAACCAAACGTATATTGAGATAGTTTGATATTAACTTTCGAAAATGAAGCTGCCCATTTATTTCTTGGGGGAAGCTTTGAATACTATAACTCATGTCACTTAGTATTCCTTTAAACAATGAAGTCCTCAACAAAGTTTAGTCTGGCAAAGAGGGGTCTTATGATTACTTACAAGTGTTTGGTTAAAAATCTTTTCCCATGTTCCTAAAGATGAAAGGTCAAAACTTGATATAGAGACATGTCCATGTATTTTTCTCTGTTATGGAAGGGCGAGTTTTAGCTACCTATTTTAAGATCCGATGGAAAAAAAAAAAAAACTTGTTAAATCGAGAGATATCGTATTCGTTGAAAATGAAACCATTAAAGCTATTGTCAAAGTCAAAAAGTTGGTTCCTTGTAACAACAACCGCTTATGTGACATGGATTTTCAGGATTTGAAAGGAGTTGACTAACAGTTCTGACTTTATTAGTAATATCCAACTTTGGACAAACAATTGCATACATCAAACTTTTAGATGCCAAAGTGTAAGAGACTCGTTTCATGTCGGCCTTCTCTTCCTTCGTAGAAGGAATTTAGGACGCATTTTGCTGTACTATGAGCATATTATCGATATAAAGTAAGAGGATAATAAGGTCCCTTTCCAAGAATACATATATAAACATAATAATTCGAATTAGTTTTTCGATTGACTGACTCCACCATAATAAATTCAAACTTCTTGTAACCATTATTTCGGGGCTTACTTTAGCCTGTAAAGACTCTTTTTCAAATGGCATACCATGTACTTTTTCTCTCTTAGCATCAAGTTCCTTTGGTTGCCTCATGTAAATTTTTTCCTCGAGATCACTATAAATTAATATTGTTTGCACATCTAGTTGCTTAACTTCAAGGTCTAGATATGCAATTGATTTGAAAATGAGTCAAAAAGAAAACATTTTCACCATAGGAGACAAAACCTCTTCAAAGTTGATGTCGTTTCATTGATTAAATCCCATCACAACCAATCTTGCCTTGTATTTTGGTTGTGGATTGCTCTCTTTAGATTTTAATCCAAATACTCATTTATTTTTAAATACTCTTTTGTCCTTAGGAAACTTCGCAACATCAAATGTGTAATTTTTATGTAATGATTTTATTTTGTCTTACGTGGCGTCCATTCACTCATTCTTGAATTGTCTTCCATGGCTTCTTTATGGCATTTGAGTTCTCTACCATTGGAAAGTAACATATATTCTTCAACCGGTAGGTGTGTGGTGGAGTGTTGATCTCTCATGGATCGTTGAAGTGAAATAGTAGGTGTAGGCTCAAGAATGTCATTATGAACATCATTGTGGACTTTATCGTAAATATCATCTGCTTCATCGAAGGTAGGGACATCATGATCTCCATTAACTCCGTAAGCAATAGAGACATCATTGTCAACATGAATTGAGAATGGTGTCAGTGACAAAGAATGTATTGGTTAGCTGTGAAGTGGATTCTTAAGTATCCACTAGGTACTTCTAGAATATACTAGTGCTTTGGTAATAACAAGCTTGTATTGGTTAGTTTGTTGATGCCAACAATGTGAGTGACATCAATTCTCAAAAGTTAACTTTGAAAAATTTAATCATGTTTCTCGGAGGAGTTGAATCTCTGACAATAGAAGTTGTAAAATTGTGTTGTGTTTTTCCATTGAAGTCGAATTTATTATAGTGTCAGAAGTTGTTAAGAAGATATTGTAGATAAAAAAGTTCATTCAAGAATTCAACTTCAATCAAAATCGAGATGAGTTACTTATGATAATCAAAGTATTATTCATTTTTATAAAAACTCCTCATTTCATTTGAAATCAAAGCATATTGATGCATGATATCATTGGATAATGAATATTCTTAATACAGAGTTGTTGACGCTTGATAAAATCAAAATTGACGATAATGGGTTAAATATTAATGCATTGAAATAAGGAAAGCTTAAGTATATTAAGACATCGTCAGGATGGTGCTAACCCACACAAGATCTTGAAGAGAATTTTGTTAAAATTATTCACTTTCTTATGTTCCTTATACCCTTTTTGTACATATATTTTCTTGTTGAAGTCGAATTACACATGATGAAAGTACATGTGTGAAAATCATATGCATTTTTGTATTAAAGTAGTTAGTATAAGCAATTTTATTGAAACATTTTGAGTGTCGATTTGAAAAAGAAATGAAGAAGATAAGGTAGAAAATTTGTCAATTCTTGGGTGTTTATTTATGTTTCTATCTTATCATAATGAGTAGGTTGTCCTAGAATTTATCTAGAGCATTTTTATCATTTATTTTATTCTATTTACTCTTTTGTTTTTTATTGCTTGATTTGCCAACTTTTTGCAGTACATCTAAAGATATTTTAGGGATTTCTAGCAACCAAACTTATATTATAGTAAAAGTAATTTTTATATTCATTTTTAAAAGGATTTTCATAAAAAAGTTCATTAGATTTTGTTTTTCTACATACTTTATTTTTGCATATTTATTATTATCTCACTTTTTTAAAAAATTTAGAAAAAAGTTTAATAATGGATCCTTATTAAAATTTATTCTTGACTTTGTGTGTAACAATGTTCAAATATATCATTCCCCACGAGTGGTATAACAAACTTTAGGTTTTTTTAATACTGTTTAAATTGATAGAATGTGTAAACAAGATTTGCTTGAATGACCAAAACTTTGACATTTAGAAGAATAAGACAAAAGATCTGTTACTTGTAAAAATAATCCACCTTTTGATGCTTGCTACTCAATGACTAAAATCCAAATATGGAGGAATGACTTTGTAAGTATGAGCAAGTTTGCTGGTATATTAAATAATTCATTGCATAATCATGTTTGACAAAAAATTTACGCAAATTTATGAGATAAACTCAAAATATTATACATTTCAAAGACGGATAACAGCAAATTGTATTATTTGATAAAATTGATACTGTTAAAGTATGGAGAATGAAGCTCCATCGCTTACCTTCTAAACGAGTTTTAAGTTTGCATTGATCAACTGTCTAGTATGGACATACAATTTGATGATGAGTTACTTGACTTATGACTGTTGATGACTCAACTGGGCTTTTAGAAAATCCTTCAGATTTCTATTATCAACTTCACTCTAAGCAGTATTGCCATATTAGATGTTGCTAAGGGTGCGATGCTCTTTTAAATGATCAAACGAGAAGATGATATCGAGTTTCTACCTCTTTATGGTTCAAGACATGAAAGAATGCATCGTTAGTGTTGTTGGATTTGGTGCCATAGAAAGGATCCTAATATCACTTTTTTTATTGATATCACTTGATTTTTTTACTGTATTTTTACCAAGAATAATAATGTGATTGTTTTTAAATTGACTTTGTATAAAAAATAATAAAACCATATAAGTGTTAATTTTTTATGTTATTTTATAAAAAATTACTTTATACATCGACCCTATTATATTAAAAAAAAATCATGAATCTGTGTATGTTCATCTGCTGTGCCATTTAAGTTCTTTGGGAGGGCTGACTTGAAGCTGATTATGAGGGATATAGAGAGACTAGGGATGGAGGTTTGCAATTTGAGCAATGCTAGGAGAATTTTTTTAATTGTCCTTAGGACATTATTAAATCATTAATACTATAGACTCACATAAATATAGATAAGTGGACAATGTTACGTTACTCAAAAATGTCCAGAGAATACTAAATGACAACCCTAAATATTTTTTTTTTAAGTTAATATAACAGTAGAATTATTACTATATAATTTGGTGGTCGCTGGTTTTAATCATGAAAATGCTTTTTATGTAAAATAATATAAGACCGCTTATGATAAATTTAAAGTAATTTAATTGTTTTTTGAGCTCGGATGGTGTGAATTTGGTGCAACAGATACCCTTTTTAGATAGTTCTGAGAACAACTAAATGACAACTTAAAATATTTTTATTGCAAAACTTAACACAATAGTAGAACTATCATCGCATAACTTGGAAGTCACTGTATTGTATTATGAAAACACTTTTTACATAATATAACATGAGACTACTTATAAAAAATTCAAAGTGGTTTAATAAATTTAGTGATGAGATATATTTTATGTATGTTACAGCCGCCATAATTCAATGGTAAAATTGTCTAACTATCATCTATTTAATCAACTCAGTTATCCTTCATATTTAACTATTAAGTAACTCATTATGATCTCTTAATGTATGATTAGTCAGATCGCGCTCATTGGTTCATACATTTATATGCTATTTGTTTAATCAGTTTTATGATATCTTCTGTTGAACCGTTAGTATTTAGATCTTTTATTTAATTGAATATTGAATCGACCCGTTTCTAACCGTAGCTATCAATATTAATTCTATATAATTTTACAATGCTTGTGATTCGACTTGTCCTACAAATGGACAAATTTTCAAGCAATTCAATAGTTATTATTACCTAAAACATTATATGCTTCTAGTAGTAGCCGATATTGGTCAAATTGCAAGCCAACTTTTATTCTTCAATTTTGCTATATTTGTTGCACTATTTGTTTGAAATACTATGTTTTATGTTAATATTATTATTTGATTATTACTTTAATTTTCATATATAATATATAAAAAATTGAATAAATCATGTTAAAATAATATGCTTAATTCTATAAACTTTTAAACCGTTTAAACTAAACTAATATACATATTGACAATTTAGACATTTAGTCTTAACTGAGGGTTTGATTTGATTTGGTAAAATCCAAGCTGTAATCTATTTTAGTTGTGGATTATTCTCAAATACACACTAATTCATTCCTAAGAAGGGTGGCTTTAGAGAGATGCTCTTTAGACATCTTTAAAACATTATTGAGTAACATCATATCATCTATCCAAATATATTATCATATTGATAATAAATAAATAAATGATGATTTAATATTTAAATCAGAGTCATTGAATTTTTTTCAATCTTACGGTCCAAATAAGAAAAACTGAACTTCTGAATGATGTACCAAAATTTATTTCTTAAATGAAAATCCACCATTGCCAAAAGCAATCACACATGAGATCATTATATTCACTGGAATCAAGTAGAAAGCACAGGTATAAAAGAATCAAAATCATCAAAACTCTGATTTCAAGCATTCATCCCCCACAAATTTAATCCAAACCACAGAATCAGATAAATTTCAATACTTCAAAGAAGGTGAAAGATAGAAGAATCACGCTGCAAATTTTCATCCTCGATGCAATCCCTCAGTGACCCGGCACAACACGAGCTCCACCATCTTAGCAAGCGAAGGGATATACGACACCCTGAACTGCTGGTTTAATGGACAGTTGCCGGGCACCTGCAGCCATCTAGTGCATCTACCTGCATCTTCAGAACTGGCACCAGAAAGTTGTATTACGGGATGGCAACGATCAAAGGAGCCTGTTCATTCAAGGGAGGAAGAAAGAAGCCTCCGATGCCTGTCCGATTACAAGTTGAGATGTTTCGATTTCTTCCATTCCTCACTTTCATTGTTGACGGCTTTTTGCAGTTTTTCCACAAGAGAAGTATTTTGGAAACACCTCCCATATACCTTTTAGCGACAATGTCTCATTCATTTATTCATACTAACAGATTAACACAAAAATAAATCTGCAGAAGGGACGCCACATCAAAATGGGAGTCTGGAATTACACTTCAAACTGCCTGCTCCGGATCAAGAGGGATGAAGAGGTTTGTTCTCCAAATTTTAATCGTCTATTTTTAAATAGATAACTACGATATAATTAATTTAAATAACTAATTTTTTGGCTTTTTTGAAAATGATCAAATCATAATCATCCATTTAAAAATAAACGGCTAAGATATGGAGAGCAAGTCTCTCGTCTCTATGAGAGATCGATCTCCCACAAATCCAACTGCTCCGAGCTAATTCAGATCCTATGTTAATCTACCAATCAAACGATGACTCTGTTCTCTGAAATATTTTTCAAGATGAATTGTGCATGGTTGGATCTATTATTCAATCAAATTGAGAGATTAATGACTACGGGACACAGAATTAATATAAGTTGATTAGATGATTAAATGTAATGAGAATATTTTATGATCGAAATATATCTCTAAAAATTAAAAAAAAAAAAATCTTATAAAACAGTTTATAGACTCACTGTGCTTTCTAGATCAGAATGTCGAATGATCAAACAATATGTACAAAAATTATAGGTAAGAGATATTGTAAATATTTAGAAGTTGAACATATAAAAAACATAAATAGTAAAAGACATTTAAAGCAATTTGGATACTAAACACATGAGCCAAATGAAGTATCTGTGAAGAGAAATGAGTGGCAAGTAAGAACAGAGAACGGTAATAAAAAATAATTCAAAATTACTTCTATTTTTAGATATTATTATCCTAAATTGGGTTGAATTCTAAAAGCGGATTCATATGTAAAAATGCTAAAATCGCTCAGCTGATGAAATTTAATGCTTTGATTTTGTATGAACTGCGTATGATAAATTTTGATAAATATATAACTGAATGAATGAATTATCCATCACCAATTACACGAGCAAAAGAATGTCGAGAAAAGTGCAGAGACAATGCCTACCTCAAAGGGCAGAGATGAAACTCAGGTACACTGGCAGCGAAGAGGGATCAAAACACCAGGTGGTTTCCTCCGATCACGAACTATAGCTTCCTTAATCATGGGCAGTTTCTCAGAAACCTTCTTCCATATGTGATTCACCGCACCATCCAGCAGAACCGGGCCGATGCCGCCTGCATAGCCATTGTCATACTCAAAAATGGGCTGAACCTGAGCCATATTTTCACGAAATTTGTCTCTCTGCTTTCTCGAGAAGCTCTTAAGATGATTTACAAGCCACTTTGGTTGAAGAGCATCGGCAACTGCAACAAAAACTGAGAACTCAGAATAATCAATCGTCCCTTCAAATGGTAGCTCGATGTGATCACTGACGATGACGGGTATGCATAGGCTTTGAATGGCATCGAAGAGTCGGCATGAAGTTGGGGTATCTCCGGCAGGATGCAAACAGAACTCTGATGTCCTCATCCCTCTTATCGATTGCTCCTTTCCAGTAACATTTGGGAATCCTTCCTCCATTATAACTCCAGGCTCATTTACTAGCAAGTCCCATAATTTTTCTCGAATTATGCCTCCCTGTTGTAAAATTTGGACTGAGTGTCACAAATTGCAAAGAGATCGAACGAGAGTCCAATAATGATACTTTCTCAACGATGGCTGAAGGCAAATTCTGTAGCTGATCATCGCACAGTTATATTGCAAGAAAATATCGAAATAGGTGAGTATAAAAGAGATGTGGAGGGCGTAAGTGCAGTTAACTTGGTCCCGTGGCCCACCTTGTAATTTGCAAAGAGTGCCTCATTTAGTACAAAAGAGATGGCCAGTGCTCGAAACTCTTGCATCTTGAATTTAGAAACGATCAAATATATACAAACTCACACTCTATTATAAAAAGGTCATTCCCTTTGTGTAAACCAATTACTTCAAATCTACAAAGTATGGATATAGACACGGGATATGGATACGACGCGACATCAATAAGAGGACATACTATTTTTCTTGAAATAAATATACGACACGGTGGAAATAAGTTAAGTAAAATTATAAATTATTATTTTCCTAATATGATGAATAACACTATTTTATATTAAATTATTAATAAATATGTGTATTTCTTATTTCTTCACCAAAAAAAATTTCATTGAAAAGTACATAATTGAACCAATATAAATGAGTTAACCATAACATCTTCAACAAGCTATTCTAATAGAATAATAATAATAATATAACTTAATAAATTAAAACAAAACTTAATATAGCAAATTTTATATATTTAGCAACATCTAAATTTTAGTTTTGTCACTTTACACTTTATAATTAACAAAAGATATAAAATATAAGCAAAAATTCCAAACCAAAACATGTCTTAAGCATGTCTTAAACATGTCCAAACATGTCGGAGCAATTTGGACACATGTCGAGGCATGTCAGGAAAGTTTTGGTGACCGATAAGCATCAAGCAATGAACTTTAGCCCCAAGAGAGTATGTTTCCTAGCTTTTAATTCATAATTGAAGAACATTATTATTGTTGTGTCAAGACTCACCCCTTTTAGAGCCATTGTGGCACAATAGAAAAACAAGGCAGCTCTATTCAAATTCAAAATTGCAGTGTCACATATTTGAAGAAGTTTACAGAAGAGCCGACAACAAAAGAGCCTTTCGACAGAACACTTGTTTTTGGACTAGCTATGAATACTAGAGCAGAGATGGAGGCGGATCAGATTTTAAGCCAATAATGGAAGCTGGCCAAGGAGACTGGTAAATGGAAGTCATAAGCAACATATCAACATGCAGAACAAGAAATCGAGCAATGCCATGTCACCTTTGAATGCAATAGAATAGGAATAAATGCTTTTTGACAATTTGTGAAAAAAATGCATCTTTGTTTTGCCTTGTTGTACAGGTCTGATCTTTTTATGCAAATTACATAGAACCAACTTCGGATGCAAGTTACATAGGGAATCCCCGACTACTTCGGCTCTCCTCAAGGCTCAAAATGCATACCTTAGACAAGGGAATGGAGCCTTTCCAATCTGTAATTTTTTTTTTTTTTGTCTGAATTACTAATCATGGCAGTGTTGTAATTCACACGATGGAATGTGAATCCCCCGACACCATCAGCCACCATTCTTGGCCAATTGAACACAAAGAACAAAATCAATACATGCAACCAAATACAGAAGCATGGATAATTTTATATGGAAACCCTTCTCAACTAAGAAAAAACAATGGGACACTACGTCCAAATAATCTCCACTACAATAAGAATTGGTTACAAATAACCATTCCGAGCATTCCTTTCACAACCACAGTTGGTGAAAAGAAATAGTTAATAATAACCCCAACACAACTAGCAATTGAAAAAGAAAATACAATAAGAAAATAAGCAACCAATCGATAATATTTCTACAACTGAATTTAAATTAACATACCCAAATTTGGCAAATGATAGAACTCAAATCGGATATCAAACGGGTGCCTAAATCTAACCCTTCTCTTTTCTCCATTTTCTCTCTTCGTGTGGGGTTCCCTATAAAAAAATGGCTCTCAAAACTACCCTAAAAATCATAACAGGACGTTTCATACGCATGCTGGCACACATGCAACCATCGTGCGTGACTCCTCTAGCAAGCTAAGCACGTGCACATTCAGGCACAAATTAAGAGTAAACACCTCTACTTTTTATGCACATGTAAGCTTCAAGCGCACATCAAGGATCCGTGTTCTATTCAAGCTAACACATGAGCCCATCATGTGATAGTCTCCAGTGCCACTAAAATTTTTAATTCGAGCAAATCCTTACACCAACACTGAGTGAACAACCAAATGACAATGTCGAATGGATGTGGAGCTAATAAGAAAATAACCTAAAACTCAACACGCACAACAATGGAGTTATAATCATTGGACCTAGCGGTCCCTATTTCAAGACGTGTAAATGATCTCTTATATAATAAGATATAAAACCATGTGCAATAGGACAAAAAATCGTCCGAATCTTCACTGAACTCCACGCATAGCTGAGCTTCATGCTTCAGCTACTAAATCTTAGTTATCCCAATAAAGAAGAAAAAGATTCATGAGCTAGCCACTTCTATACAAGAAACAAATCAACATGATCTAGGACTTTGCTGCAATGATATGGCATATACTTACTCGATTCCTATGTTTAGCCCCTTTGAAGTAGAGAAGGGTCTGGCGCCGCTGGTTTTCTGATAAATACAATCTAGGGAGTAGATGGGTGTACGGCACAATCACATCCTTAAGCAATGACACTTGAGTGTGCTGGATCCTTGCTGGCGAGTTACCATTGGATGATTTTGAGTCAAGCCTATACCATCCACCAAAATCTACTACAAGGAGTATTGCTGGGGCTATCTCATCCTTGACATGCCACATTGCAACAGGGTCTGCCAAATAATGCCTCAAGATATAACAAAACCTGAGAATTCACACACTCATTACAAGTTGTAAAAGCATGCAGTCCTTTTGTTTTTCTGTTGTCCTTTAATAACTTTTTAGGGCATCAAATTTATCATGTCATTGTGTAGATTCTCATTTGCGTGAAGCTGAAGTAAAGAAACATACAAGAACAAGTCACGAATGATCAAAAAAATATGACATGGATAAATGTCAAAAGGATTCATGTGTTACATTTCAGATATTTTATATGCAAAAACTATAATGTCCTATTAATCCCATTGCAATAAATCAGCAGAACACTGTGTGGCCAAAAGAGTTCTTTGGCTGAGCAGCAAAACTTCCACAAACTTCTTCATCCTTGGAAGTAAACAATATGGAAGGACCTCAGTGCTGTAGTTTCATGAGAATATGTTTATTCTTGACTACTTTAATGAAACTCCAATTCAATAAAGCTACAATTGATGCTATCAATCTAATGCATCCAATGCAATAAATCCCACAAAATTAAATACCTATTAGGACAATCAGCAAAGCACATATCTTATATGTACACTTGATATCAGGTCAACAAGTTCCTTGTCACGCCTCCCCTTGTTTGGATGAGTCACTCCTTTGTGAATACCATGCTCATCATATACTTATTGTCTTCCCAGTTTCTGGATGCATAGAGTTTTGCACGATGATTTGCATAAGCAAAACCATTTGGAAGAAATTCCGCAAGATAGCTGCTTAATCTACAAGTTTTGGAAGAATTCCAGTGATTAACCGCAGATTATCCACGTGATGATAGATCAAGCAGCTCACGCGGGTATAAATACAGTGTCCCAAGTTTTAGGGATTCTTTGAGTCATTTTTAAAACACACTTAGCACTGAACTGAGAGGGAGAGAGGGATAAAAGGAGAAGGAGATATTACCAACTGTTGGGATCTCGAATTGTGTTCTAATCTTCGTCATCCTACCACATGTTGTACCAGTCATTTTTTAGAACATTTTACTGATGGTTTTCATCTCATTTGCTCTCTTATTATTCATTACTCGATTTGCCTACATTTTTGTGAAACCAAAGGTGGTTTGTGAATATTGTAACCGGACTTGCATATAGTAGAGATATTTCAATTGCAAAGTCTCGTGATTTTCCCTCATTTACATAGGGGCCTTCTTGCATGATTTTAATTGGGCGACATTAGCGACATTTGATTTCTCATGAATTCAATTCAGAAGAGTGGCGCAAATTGATCATTATAGAGATTTGTTCTCGATTTCACGTAGGTGATATTTCAGTGTGCCGCAAAATACTCATGTTCCAGTATGGATGAAAGGAGTAAAGCAATCTAAACTATCAAGTAGAATTCATATTATATTCATCGCCATCATAAGGAAACTAAAACCTCTCACACATTCAGAAAAATAACAATTCAGTAAATACTCACATAAGAAAATATCATGTAGTAAACCCACATAAGATTATCAACACCACCCAAAAAAAGTTGAAATTTCTAAAGGAAGGTGATATTCTCATCATACCAGTTAAAACAAACACATGATCACGCCCACCAGAGCGCTTCCAAGCCCCAGTGTTTCTCACAAAATCAACAACTTCCCTTTGTCTCTCATAATCCTCATTCCCTACTTTCTTCCTAAACACTCCTCTATCCTTACTTAGCTGCATCTCAGCACTCAAAGTCGCGAAAAACGGAACGAAAACCACGTCGGCTTCATTCACATCAAAAACCCTATTTGCAGACGAACCAGTTCGCAGATTTTCGGGGGTCATCAGATCACCCAAGATCCAATACTCAGCACTGTACTGCCTGATCAACGGGTTATCCGGGTACGGTGGATATTTGAGGTTCTTGTACAAATGGGTCGACCCGGTTTCGTGGTCCGGGTCGCTGCTTATTCTTGAATCGGGGGCCATAGACCAGTATTTTTCCAAGAGGCCGTAATTTAGTGATCTGGGCAGATCGGCAATGTAGACTTTGACGGAATCTGAAGTCTGAGGGATCTGAGATGGAGAAGGATGTGAGTTGTGAGGGCAGTTGAGGAGAAGAAAGAGAGAGAAGGTGACAGCGCAGAGGAGAGATAAAGAGAGGAAGAGGGAAGAAACTGAGCACGAAGATATGCAGTTGTTTTTGGAAGCCATTTTTCCTCTTCACATCACTACCTCACTCCCCCGCACGCGAACACAACTCTTCCTCCCTACATTGATGTGCTTAGTTTGCAGTGGCAACGACGGGAGAATTCAGGTTTGGGAACGAAGGATAATTTGGGTATTTCAATAGATGGTCCAGCCCACGCCACAAATGGGCTTACCTATAATGGGCCGATATAAGTATAGCCCAACTCTTTTATGGACTCAATTCTTTTTTCCCCTTATGTGGGCCCAACAAACTTATATTGTATTTTAAAACAAAAATATTTCAAAATACCTTCCTAACTTTCTTGAATGATGTGACAACCGAAAGCCTTTTTTTTTATAACATGTGTTCCCTAGTTTGCTTAACTTTACTGCCAGTTTTTACTCATCAAAGTCTCTTTAATTTGACTATTATCTTTATAATAAAATTATCATGGTATGCCTTGATATTTATGATTTTAAATATTAAAAATAGGCTTATATATCATATAAAATAAAATCATATATAATATATTTAAAAATAATTTAATTATTCTGGGTAACATGAATACATAACTATCATTTTTTGAATCATTTACAAGATATCACTTTGAAAAATTAGTTAAAGTTGAATATTGAATTGAAGTTAGATAGTAGTATATGGATGTCAATAAATAAGGAATATACAAACATATTTAAAATTACTTGTACAACTCTAAGGTTGACTTTATAAGATAGGGGATGAAAATAAATCAAAGAATTAAAACAATATTAACCAAGAAAATTAAGAAAAATTGGTCTCTCCTACTAAGGCAAAGATATTAAGTATCTATTTAATTGGATTATTATGAACGCTTTTTATAATTACTTCTCTTGATAGTTAAAAACTTATTTTGTTATGTTGTATCCGAGCATCTGATTATTTGTACAGATGAAAGCTTGTGTCGGTCGGTCACTTGATGTCTGCAAGTTCCATAAACTTCTAAATCAAACAATTTGCAAACACAAATGACTGTCAAAGAATTGACGAGACTCGTTCCCTAATATATCATCTGATACTCAAATTAGTAGTCTAATTATGTATGAGGAAAGAGGTAAGAAATAATAAAATTGAGTTTTAGTCCGAAAAGTTGCACTCCGGGTGTCTTGTTTGAGAGAGAGAGAGTTTTATGCGCTCTTTGGCATCTTGTTTGTTTTTGTACAAGAACTCAAGGTCTTGTTCCAGTTCTCATCTCCTTTTTGGATGGAGGGAATGAGTATTTATAGATGATACGAGGCGGTTAATTGTCAAACGGTTTAACCGTATTGTCAGACGATTTTAACCGCTATCTTTGTCCATAACAGTTGCAATTAATTTTTGCTATCATTAGTTAAATAACCGCTCAGGTCATTAGATTTACTTTACTGAATTGGACTGTCCAAGCCTTATAGGCTTGCTCGGACTTAATAGATTGCTCGGGTGTAATAAGTTACTCGAATGCAATGGGCTGTGCAGATTTTAAGAACCATTGACCTTAATTGTTCGGACAGCCTAGAACCATATTGGGTCTCTCCATTTGAGCACATGGGTATTATACCTATCATGTTATAAACAAAAATATTATTACAATAGCAATAATACATTTTTAAAAGTTTATAAATATCCCATTGTTAAAAATATTATTGACTTTTTTATTATTGTTATTTGTAAAATGAAAAAAAAAAATTGTTATTAATCTCTTTTCATCCAACAACCATTTTCTCTCAATCTTTTGATTTTTTTTCTCTCACCAAACCATTTTTAGATATTAAGATATTTAATTTAATATATTTATTGTTGACATTATCTCACACACATACTAAGTTATTACTATTAGTAGTTATATGATTTGTATCATTGACAGTAAGATATCATTCTTATTTTGATATCATTTTTTTTTCTATTCAACAAAAATATGTTATAGTATACATATTTTTTAAATGTTTATATCTTATACTTCTTTTTCAAAAAATAAGAAATAAAAAAATATCAAATAAAATAAGAGATATCAATCTTGGTCATTTTACATTCAACATCAAAGAATTTTCCAATCAAATACCAACAAATAATAATAGCTAAATGACAAACTGTCAGAGTTATCCATTTAAATGCCAACAAAGAGCAATAACTCAATAACAAACTGTCACAAAAAGGACATATATCAACAAACTAATTATAAATAAAAGTATTAGACAAAATATATTAATATCGACCCCTTAAATAATATAGATAAATTATACTATATTACTGTTATGCTAATATATTAATCGTTATTTTGAATATCGACTAATACACTTAACATTTGACTAACATGTTAATCAATATTTGTTTATCAGTTTATAGTTTTTAAAATTTTTTATTTTAATTTATATGATACTAATATGAATATAACTAATACTAATATAAATATTAATATCAATATTTTTTATCCATCGGACTAACCAAACACCGGCTAAAATTGCCTGACAATTCAACTGTTTATAGATGGGATGCGTCTCAAATGACACTTTCAATACAAAAAGAGTGGAGTTCATTTACCCTTGAACTAATACAAACCTAGGAATAAATAAATAAAAAGGTCTATCTAACCAGTATCCTCTTCTTTATATCATCATCATCATCAGCTAGGCAGATAACTGGTCATCTAGCTCAACCTCATCAAAATTCCAGTTCCGAACATGGTCCCTTCTTATGGCACAGCTCCTAACTAGCCGTGGGGTACCCTCAATTACCACGTCATTGTTGGTGGAAATAGCTGGTTGTGGGGTGACTTTTGATGGTGGCGGAACAGAGATGATCGTTTTGAAGCATCCAGCCACCGCCAAACATTTTCCCTCAGTTTCTGAACTCGGAACGGAGTAACTTCTAAATGAGTGCGAGCGACTCTCTGCAGCATGGCACACAAGGCATCCGAGACTCATTTTTGTAATCGAGTCAGTCCCAACGAAGATGAAGATGAGATTACTGCAGTGGAAAGAACAGGGAAAAGGAAGTAAAAATGAGATAGAAAGCATAGTCTTTGGAAATAATCATTGTTTACCGAAAGCATTTGATCAATTGATACAAATAAGATAGACTGCAAGTTATATTTTTGGCACTTCAACAATTATTGCAATTATGATAAACTTTCTCGGGCTGGGCACGTGAAGCAGGTGATCTCAAAGTACAAAGAGGGAAAAGATACATGGAGTTTCTTTTAATACATCGAAATCTATAGGTTAGGAAAGAAGAACAAGTTTGATCGCCTAAAATCAACATTTCAACGAGAAAGAGCACTGCGATTCATGAATCAGAAGCTAAGAAGCATGAACAACAATGCAAGATAATGATATGTGCTACAAAAGAAATTGGGGACAATCTAAAGGATTTGTACTACAACATACTTAATATAATACAAAAAAAGAATACAGAAGTAACTTGGATTTTTAATTGTTTTTAAATTATAAAATGGCTTTAATTTTTTTGAATTTATATTAAACATCCCATTTTTCTAAATATTACATAATAACCCAATTGTCTAAAATGTGTTAAAATGAAACAAACTCAAAAAGAAAAATAATAAGACATTCAAACACATGTCAATAAAACCGATCAGGCGTCAGGGTCCAAAACGTTTGCCCAAGAGAAGTGCCGATGATTCTTAAAAAAGAAGTAATAACCTTAAAACTAAACAGACAAGTCATCCTGGAGCTTATCCAACGTCTACAAGCTTGACAGTGTGGATTTTCAGTGAGTGTGATCTATTATTGGATCAGATTGTATCATTAGAATGCATGTCAAACCAAGAAATATGTCAGCATTCCGTTGCTCAGAGTCCATCTCTTTACCATGCAAAAATGATTACCTGGCAAAAATTTTTGTGGGTGTTGCAAAAGATTATTAAATTACACTCACCACTAATTCAGTGACACATTCGTGTTGTATAGTGTTGAGAATAATAATTTATTCCTTCTCCCATTTTCCTTATTTTTCTTTCAATTTTGCTGTCTAGGGATAGAGTGGGAGTGAGACTGAGATAGCTAACGATTCCTACCAGTTTCATTAACACAAGGAAGAAGAAAGGAACATGATACTGATTTTACTTAGCAGGAACAACAATAAAGGCAAAACTATCAGTAAAGGCAAAACTATCCTGCGTAGATATCCCAACCCAGAAGTCAGATTCAACACCATCTTCTAAATTTTAAAAAACAAACATACCAAAAATTTAAATTGTTAGATAATGGTTCAAGAATGGCTTTATAATGACATGTCCCATCATGTTAATGTTCTTTTTTAGGCCTGAAATGTGAATTAATCACGGATCCACTTTATACATTATGCTGAAAATTAATAATCAGAAAATGAGGATTACGGAATTCAAACTTTTGACCACCTGATCAAGAAAGCTATGACACCATGTCAAGAATGCCCCCAAAGGCTTAAACTGTCAGGTGAAAGTCGAAGAATGATTTTATAGTAACCCAAATATCCAACGCCCTACTCCTTAATCCCTCATACTTCCAGCACAGAAGCACCAAACTACCACCACCACCAGCAAGCGGTGGGGAGATGAAGACACTTGTTAAGGCAGGAATTCAATCTCCATTGCTAGTAAACACTGACAACTGTAAAATGGTCATCGTGGATAGCCCAAGACAATCTCAGACAAAACTCCATAGTAAAACAGAGAGAAATTTGCAATAGACCCTCCCTTATGCTTTTATTTCTAAAATTTGCACAACTTGGATAGTTTATTTCCGATTTCAGAAACCCTTAAGATTTTAAAATTCTAATATTTGAAGAAACAAAAGGAGGGGTACATCAAATTTGCCATAAATTAGCAAACCCAGCAAACATACGGCAAGCAGAAAAGGGCATATAGTCGACAGCACGTAAGCTTAACTACAGATCGAAAAACAACTGAAGCAATGATTGTAATCAACACACGAATGTGTAGCCAGTACACAAACCAACGCCATCACCATTGTACAAAGTGAAGCTTCAGGGATTCAAATATGGAGATAGAAGAAGATCTCTGAAGGGGGAAAAAAAAAAACCTCTGCTGGTTGTCTCTGTTTTTCTCTTTCAACACAGAGGCTGCTCGTTCTTCACCTTTTCCTTGTAAAAACTGTAGATGTGAAAGTGGGTTGATCTGGGATGAGGAATTAATTAGCGCAGAGTAAGCTCTCCTCTACTGCTTCTTTTGAAGGGAAGATGCGGGAAAATAAAAGGTTAAAGTCATACTACAAATTTGATCAAAAATAGAGGGAAAATACTCAAAATATTTACTTTTTTTTTTTTAACTTTCAGTAATTCAATAGTTTTTGTTATATCAGTTTCCCGAGTTCAAGCTAATATTTGATTAGACAATTTTTACATAAAATTATACACAATTATTATAAGTATACTTACTGTATAATCTATAAGAAAATTTAGGTAAGATTTTGAAGAAAGGAGAAGATATTTTGAAGAATTTAAGTAATAGAATCATTCTTTTTTGTCTGTAAATTTTTTTTAAGATTGTAATAAAGTAATAAAAAAATTATAATACTAAATTTAAAAACAATTTAATATATTAATGTAGTAAAAATTATGCTTTTGCCATAAAAAATTCATGTACTACTGATGGTCTAATTTATAAAAATTATGTTAGAAGAAATTTTAAGTTTATTATGTTTGAAATTTGGGTGGTTGAATGGGTGATTAAGGTGGGATTAAGTAATATATGATGTTGATGCATGATAAATTGATATACTATAGAAAAAATATGTGACAAAGGCATGCGTTGATAAGCCAAGTTGCATGAAATTTTGATTTTTAAGTTGATAATTTGAGGCATATGAAAACTTTCATTATCATTACTATTTTCATTGGGAATATTAAATTTAAGATAATCACCATAAATTTATATTGAAAAATTAAAAAAAAAAATAGTGATATAAGTAATGATCAAGTGAGAAGTAAGCTTACCTCATGGTTGAAATGGTTTTTATTTGATCATGGTGATAATTTGGTAATAAGGCAAAAATTAAGCAATTATTATGATGGATGATTAGTATTGTGAGCTTAAAGTCTTTATCATAAATTTTGGATGAGTGTTGAAAGTTATCGAATCAGTAGTTATTTAATAAAAATTACGAAGAATTATATATAGATTTTGGAAGTAAAAGAATTAACTTTGATCTAGATAAACCTTTACATATTAATTTGAAATAGATTATGTAACGATCTGAATTTACATAATAATAAATTATTTGCTTTGAGTTATAGATATGGGTTTGCACCATTATAGTTTGTTTTTTTGGCCTTTTTAAGAAAAAGATTTATTATTATAAAGTTATTAAACCTTACGATAAGACAAATTTTTTTTTTCAAATAATGTGAAATTTTAACTACCAACTCTCACACTTTATCCCACATAAAAAATGACATCTTTATCAAGAGTGATACGGTATAAAACTATTCTGAATTATATCAGTATATTTTCGGTTAGAATTAGCTCTAATATCATTATATAATGATTTAAGTTTACATGATAATTTATTAACCACTTTTAGCTGCAGATATAAGCCAACACCCTCATAGTTTTATTCTTTCTCCGCTTTTTTAGAAAAAGACATATTATTATGAAAATATCTTAGTCATACTATTGAGCACATCCCCACTTATTTTCCAAGAGATATAAACTTTCAAATACCAATTCCCACATATTAAATCCACAATTGAAGTTTAGGATTATTCCTTATGAAAGTGTAACAATTTTTAGACTCGATGGAAAATTGTGATCTTCTTCTCGCAATCTATTCATATCATCAAACATTTTTTTTAGTTTCGACTTTCCATATATTTTTATTATCATGTTATTTATCATAAATGTGTTAAATACAATATGATAGTACTAAAAAATTTGAAAATACAAAACTCATGGGTCTTTTATAAGGACTACTTTGATCAAATTTTAAATCATTCGATTCTTATATTGATATGTCATTATATTGTCGTTATCTAAATTTCCGAGCATGACCTATCATATGATATTTGATAGTTATCTATAAGTTAAGTTACATTATATCTAATTATAAGCGTATATGTGCGATGGTAAATGCTATTTTGTCCTCCCAATTGTGAGATTGATGGACATTGGCCAATGATGTTGTAATATAACATCAGATTCTTACATTGCATAATGTTGGGATCTCATGTGAGATTATATCATTTTCTAATTTATTCTTGAATTGTAATATTATCTGTTGGATATTTGATTTAGTTATCTTTTATTACATCCTTAAGTCATAGAAGTATTGTCCTTACTGAAGGGTTTTTGGACAATAGAAAAAATCATAGAAGTGATAAAGCTTCCTTTTTTCTTCAATGAATTCTTTTCAAAGGTAAAACTACACGAGAAAGAATTAACGACTAAATATATTTTATATCTTTTTTAAAATAAAAAAAATTATTTAGAATTGGACTAGTCTCAAAATTTAAAATGGCATCGCCTATGAGAATTCATATCATCGTCCCAAATGTAACAGTAAGACTACCAATTCACTAAGAATTATATTTTAAGATATGAATTGTCCCACATTTACTA
This sequence comes from Nepenthes gracilis, assembly GCA_033239525.1. Taxonomy (NCBI): domain Eukaryota; kingdom Viridiplantae; phylum Streptophyta; class Magnoliopsida; order Caryophyllales; family Nepenthaceae; genus Nepenthes; species Nepenthes gracilis. The sequence goes on from BSYO01000024.1 coordinate 12,273,859, forward strand.
TATAAAAATTTGGTATTTTTCTTGTAAGTAAGAAAACTTTATTTTTTATTTGAGACACTCTTTAGAGAAAAAACCATATGGGATGAAATTAATGATTAAATATATCTTACTCCTTCCTTAAAATGGATAATATATCAAGCAAAAATGAGTTCTATAATGAAAATTATAATATTATTAAATTATATGATATTCTTTGTATGTTATATAATTTCTCTAATATATTGAGATGAAGGTACTTATTAAAAATAGTTATTTTTAAAATATATGTTAGATCAACTTATAAAATATTAACCTTTTGGCAATACACTTGAAAATTTGAAATTGGCAATTTTGAGAGGAAATCCCCACTTTATTATTGTTTAAATTGTTTTTTCTCTATTCTCAAAAGCTGTTTGTTTGTAAATATCAACTTTTTTATCCTTTTTTTTTTCTTTTTTTAATTTTTTTTATTTTCTTGTTTTCCTATTCGTTCTTTTTTCTTATCTTTCTGGACTGAATATTAAATACCTTCAATGTACCCTTATTTTTTTTTTCTAGAAAAAAATTACTAATATAATCATTTCACATTTTTTTGATATTAAGAATTCGGGTAATTTAATAGCATTTTTTTACAAGCAATGCTACTTTTTTTTATTTAACATAACTTTAATTTTAGTACCCAAAAAAACTAAAAGTAATATTATTTTTTAATCTTTTCTAAAAAAAACGTTTTATATTCTTGAAAAAACAAATAAGTATGTCAAATAAAATAAAAAATATTAATTATTTAACAATTTAACAGCAGCCACACTCTAACTAAATATTATTTACATATACATAAAATTAACAACAATAAAATAATAATAATAACTCCATAATAAACAATTACCCACAACAGTAAATTTTTAACGCTAAATCAAACAGGCTGCACTGCATAAACACTGCCGTTCGAAGCTCAGGTCTAATTTCCAAAGTTTCCTATGAAACATATTCACATCAGGGAGAACCACCAGTCACTGATAAAGTGGCGATAGGATTTTATTTTTGGGGTGGGGGAGGAGGGAGGAGCAATGGAGGAGGATCAAGAGAAGCCATCAACCTTGCTCCTTGTAAGGAGTCCAGATGAGTTTGCTGATGTCGACCTCAAGACCACTGCGACCGGCGGCTTTGAGGTGGCGATCCAACACCTTGGGGTCGGCACAGATCACATGCTGCCCTTTCCGATACTGTATCAGTTCTAGGCTCTGAAGAGTGGCTAGAATGTCTTCCGCTTTGATCGCTGTCATGTCGCTCAACTCCTGCAAAGAGCAAGTAGTGCAAGTACATTGAAAGCCTGGTTTGGATTGAAGGAACCCGAGATCGACAATAACAACTATATAAATTTACTTTCATTATTTTTCATTCGATTAAGTACAATATCTTTTAAAATTAGAAGCAATTTTATATATTTTTTTTTCACCCCAATCCAAGATTTGTGAGGTCTATCTCTTTTTTATTTACTCCAATTACAAATAACTTCTTTATCCTCACCTATGCTTCATTTGCCTGCATTTTAAATATCCAAACTATCTTAAACGCCCTTTGCTCATCTTACTTTTTGTAAGTGCAACTTTTTAATATTTCACCATTCTTTATTTGTTAGTGTTACTCCAATCATTTATCTTATTATTCCTATATCTACAATATTCTGACTCATAAAATATAGTTTTGTATCATCTCCTTCGCTTATCTATAGGACATACAATAATAGTGAAACAAAGGAAACTCAATGACCAATGAAACAAAATAACATTTATAGAGGAATCCCAACTAGGTCACTTCTCACTGTGGCTTATCAAATTCCTCTAAATTCTTACATCTACAATGTTTACTTTTTTGAAAAGTATTTTGGTTCATAAAATATAGCAAATCTAGTAATCATCTTATAAAATTTTTCTTTCATTTTTAAAGGTATTTTGATCATAAAGCAGACCCAATGTAGTTATGCTTCTTAACCCGGCTAGATTAATTCTCTGTGTCACATCATAATTAACCCCTCCATTTTATTTCTATATAGATGCAAGGTAATGGAGAAGAGACAGGAGAACAGTAAACTAAAAGAAAATAGAAGGAATAGGGAGGAAAGGAATGGAGTTTCAGACTTTAGAATGAATAAGTAGGAAGAACCCAGAAGAAGAGCTACCTTGATAGAGATGTTCCCCTTGTGCTTCTTCAAGATGTCAAGAAGAACCCGTGTCCAGTAACCCCTGTAACTCAACAGCCCAAGGTCTGACAGTGGCCTTTCGGGTGTGCCCACTTTACCTTCTTTCTTGGAGAGCTCGTAGGCTGCCCCATGGAGGGTGATATATTAGAAACCAAATGCACATGATCGAGTATGAATATTACGGGTAGTTAGAATCCTCTTATTTTAGAGTCCTCTCATATTTTCAATGGTAAGTATTTTATTTTGATAATTTAGATAGTTAAAATTATAAGATTGGATCTAACACGTTATATTATCATAATTTTGATTTTCCTAGTTACTATAATGAAGTTCTTACTATTAGGAGTATGAAATAGGATAAAATAAGATCCTAACAAGACTTGAATATTACGATATAACTGGGTGTATAATGTCAAAACTAAATTTTTTCAGGCCTTAACCCTCCAAAATTTCATACCCAAGTCAATGGAATAAAAGAATCCAGAGTTATCAATGAACAAAATATTACAAAATCAAAGTGTCTCAAAATATGGTCAAAGAACTATCGGGAGCTCATATGACAATTGGTTGGGCTACTAACCTGACTATGGCAAAATATTTTTGAGATATTAATGAATAAAACATACTTCTATTAATTGAATGTCTTTCTATTTCGTTTCATCTAAGGAGGATCTGGAGTATGTGCATGATTGGATAGAATGTCATCCTAAGTAATCACAAAAAAAAAAAGGAAAAATTGTAAGAGATGGGGAGCTTACAGAATGCAACAAGGAATTTGCCATAGCCTTTCCTTTGATATGGAGGAAGGGTGAGAATACAAGCCAAGTTATAGGATTCCTCTGAATGCTTTTCCTGCGTCATGAAACAGCCACCTCAGAGTAGTTCAAATGCATAGATCTAATCACCTTAAGAAACAATGGCAGAGTCAAGTATCAGCCTGAGATTCCAGACACCGGATTATAAAGTGACTATTAACTCTATAGAAACACATGAAAGCAGCCAGAGGCACCAATCACTGCTCACACCCAACTGTTCATATCAGGGGTGTTTTGACAAGGCTAATTGCCATGAAATGTCGCCCAGACTATGATGTGTCAGTTGATGTAGTCTCATAACTCTTCCCATGTGTAGAAAGATCGGGTATTCAATCCCATCCATCCACCTCTCCCCATTGTCCAGTGAAATAAAGGGGAAAAAAAAGAGGAAGAAAAAAGAAGCACAAACCTATCAATACTTTAATCTATAATATGCATCTGCAAGAATGTAAAATCATCATCTTGGACACCATAGTGAGATATGTGCATATAGCATGTGAGATTTATCTCTACTAACATGCAGAAAGACACCCACATTTCTTATGGGAGCTGATATTTGGGATATCATATTGCCTAGGAAAGAAGAGAGGACGTGTCTCATAGTAATCAAACCTGCCGCCCAAAAGCGTATAATATCTAATCAAGTGGATACAGGTTACTGTAGTTCCAAATCCTATAACATCTTGATAGTTAGTTTTCAACAGGTGCTTGAGTTTCCCAATCAAATATTGTCCTCGCCAGCATCATAATCTGAATTTTATAGTCACAAATTGTGTAGTGCGTCCATTTCCATTGGAAGCTGGACGCAAGCCAAGTTGACTCTCAACCATACTTAAGTGTTGAGGTCGATCCCAAGACACAAATGCAAAAATTATGTTAGTATATGTCGAATGTAAATCAGTCGCTAATTGAAAGTGCAAAAATACAAATAAGCAATTAACAGCAATAGGCTATAATAAGTTATAAAAAATTTTCAAGAACTCATTTCCCCATATAGAGAGTCTTAGACCTTTTGGTATTTGGCAATAACATATATTAAAAATTTTTAATTTTTACAATAGAGTATCTAATTTTTTTACAATCATAAAATTAAAACTAAATTCACCTAAATTTCTAAAAAATTCAAATACATAAGAAAAATTGTGCAAAAATTCACATGGCCCGATTTGAATTCTAACATCCTCTCCCTACTAAGTCATTGACGTCCTTGACTTGAGATTTAAGATAGTTTTGACCTTTTACCTTTTCAGTCTCACGTCTTTAACAAGTTCTCAACTTGTTTCTTTTGTTAGTCTCCCCTTCAACTTCATAAGTACTTCTTTCTTCTTCTTCCGAATGATATAGTCACCTTCGGTTCAATGATGATTTCTTTAACTTCTGATGCTAGTAGCAGCTTTAATTTGATGTTGATACGCTATGACAGGTTGTATGAAGGGTCTTTCATGTTGGGATAATACAACTTCAAAAAACTAACATAAAAGATATGGTAGACCTTCATCCATTCTAGATGATCTACCTTATATGATACTTTCTTCACACAAGCAATGATTTGGACGAGGTCTTCATATTTCATTAGGAGGCGCTTATCTCTTCGTCTAAATAACCGCATCTGTTTTTGAAAAATATTCACTGATATAAAATCTCCCACATTAAATTGCACCAACTGCCTTATTTGCCTTCTCCACGTAGGCTTTGGCAGTCTCTGCATTCTACTTCCACTCCCATGCAAAGTTGTAAGCACGATGACACTTATCGTTATATAATTCCGCCACAACGTGTAAAAGAAATGATTACTGACCTATTACAATATTAAAAAACCTCTTATTTAAAAAAGAACATTTTTGAGTATTAAAATGAAATTTAGGACCATCAAGGATTTTCACCTAATCTTTCTTATTAGTACTCACAAAATGTCACAAGTATTTGTTGAGTAGGCCATTAAATCGTTTAATCAGTTTAAGAATGATAGCTTAGCTCAATGAGATATTTAATTCTGAAATGAGCAATTTGAAAAATTTTGACCAAAAGGCTCAATGAAGTGACCGTCTCGATCACTCACGATACTTTGGGGCACTTTCCATTATTCAACGATGTGTTTGAAAAAAATGTTATCTCCTCCCCTAAACAATTTCTTGATGTCAAAACAAAAGTAGCGTATTTTGAAAAGCAGTCTACGACCACCAAGATGTATGAGTACTCACCAACATTGGACAACCTTGTGATGAAGTCAAAGAAAACACTTTTCTAGCGTCTACTAGGTACAATGAGGGGTTCTAGCAACCCCACCGTTTTCTAACATTTAATCTTATTTTATTGACAGGTGAGACATATATTTGTATAACTCATTGCATTATCATTCATCTTGGGCCAATAATAACCTTTTTGTAATAAACTCAAGGTATGCTATCACCCCGAGTGACCAACCCATAGAGTGTCATAACACTCTCTGACAAGCATCTTTCTCAGTTCTCCAGCCTTAGGTATAAAATCTGGTGTGTCTTCGCGAAAATCAATCCATCGTCAATCCAGAATCTTCGCGTCACATCTTCCCGAATAAGTCAAAGTAACAACCATTGGGTCCTTCTCAAAGTTTAGTTTTACCTATTATCTAATGGTCGCGACAATCCCGCTTGTCGATAAAGGGCTACTCAAGACAAGGTGACAAGGTTCATTTTTCTACTAAGGGTATCCGCAATCTGATTGCAGCATTCAAATTTGTGTTCTAGTTCCAAGTCGAATTTCACAAAGAACTCCTACCACCGAGCCTACTTTGGCGCTAACTTCGGTTGGGTGAGGATATGACTAGTAGCAGTATTATTAGTTTTCAACACAAACCTGAAGCGGAGCGAATAATGCCTTTAAATCCTCAGACAGTACATGATCACTACCAACTCCTTCTCCTGGGTTGTATAACGTCGTTTAACCTCATTTAGCTTCCTACTCTTGTAGGCTACTGAATACCCTTCTTATAATAAGACCTTGTTGATGGAAAAATCCGATGCATCGATCTACACCTCAAAGTGTTTGGTAATATTGGAAGAGTTAACACTAACTCCTTCATTGCCACACACTTAAGCTTCCTAAAAACTTGCTGACATACCTTCGACCAATCCCACTTCCTATCCTTCTTGAGTAAATCCATCAAAGATGTTACTATCTTTGAGTGCCCTTCTATGAATTGTTGATGATAGTAAGGCTAAGGAATAGTGTAGCTCGCTGACACTTATAGGGACTTATAAATCTAAGATAACTTGCTCCTTCTTTGGATACATTATGAGCTAACATTGCCCTCCGAAGTGTCCCAAGAAATTGACCTCCTCTTAAACAAATGAGCACTTCTCACACTTCACATAGAGACGATTCTTTTTCAACTCCTGAAACACTAATCTTAGATACTTCAAATGATCTTCCAGACTTGAAATATATATCATAATATCGTCCAAATAAACTACCACAAATTTGCCCTAGTACTCATGGAATATCTAGTTTGTCAACATACAAACTATTGTTGGGCATTCGTTATTCCGAAGGGCATTATAAGACACTCGAAAGCTCCATATCATATAGTACATGTAGTTTTTGGCTCGTCTCCCTTCACAATTTTGACTTGGTGGTAACCCAACCTCAAGTTGAGCTTCGTGAAGTATTTTGCGTTGCTTAACTAATCAAACAAGTTAGTGATCAATGGAATTGGATAGTATTTCTTCACGGTCACCTTATTTAGGGCTCCATAGTCAATACAAAGATATAGACTCCCATCTTACTTCTTTTGAATTAGAACAAAGGCTTCACAAGGTGCTTTTAAAGGGCAACTGAATCCTAAGTTAATCAACCTATCTAGTTGTTTTCAAAACTCCACCAACTCTGGAGGTGCCATCCTATATGCTCCTTGAATAGGTGGCCTCGTCCCAAAGTCAATTCAATCTAGTGATCCACTATTACCTGGAGCAGAAGAACCTTGGGCAACTCTATTGGCATCAACTCCTTGAATTCCTCTAGGAGTAGGCCGATTTCCAATGGTGAGGACCCAACCTAGACTTCTTTGTCCACTAATAATGTCATGATGAAAGTAGACTTGCCTTTTTCATACCCCTTTTAAGTTGGAGTGCAAACAATACCTTACCCTTGGCCTTCCTCTCTAATTCTTTAGGCCTTTTAGAGGCACTCACCAAACACAAATTCTCACCCATGAGTACCTAGTTTTTAAGTGTGGTATGAGAACTCCCTTATTTGCTTTAAAAAAATCCATCTCAAAATCATGTCAAAGTCATCCATCAGTGTTGCCATGAAGTTTAGCTTCTGGTTCCATTCTCCAAGTTGCACTAGCACAAACCTGACAACACCAAGGGTGGGCTTTGCTTTCAAGTTCATTCATGCTACCGCCATATCGTTTCAACTGCATGCTCAGTCGATCCACTTCAATACAAATCACAAAATTGTTAGTTGGGCACGTGTCAACTATAGAGCAGGTACTCCTTCCATTTACTTAAATTTCTATATATATTAAGTCTATTGATTTGGCGGATGCCCTAACCATGCTTCTCCATGGCATACAAGAGATGGACCATGCCCATGCAAGCTTGGTCCCCATAGTTCTCATCGTCTTCTAAGTCTAGTTGATCACTTTTCCTTTGTAATACACTCAGTACTCCTTTGTGTAAGCACTATGCCACCTTAAGCAGCCACTCACATAAGAAACAACCACTAGAAGCATTCTTATTTGTCGAAGTACCAGTACTTCTGATGTAGGGAGGGGGGTGAAAGTAGAGAGAAGAAGAATAGAGGGGTAGGGACAAGAAGTTAGACTAGAGGGGTAGGGACAAGAAAGGGATCAAACCAAAGGGGGAGAGAGAAAGGGAAGCACAATTGCTCAATTGCAACTCAAATATTCATTCATTCATCAATCATCAATCATCTTAAACAATAGAAATGGCGGTCTTATATAAAGAACCCGCTATCTAAGAAAATTGGAAACAAATAACTTCCTAAAATTAAAAACAAATCATAATCAAATAACTTCCTAAAATAATAGGCCTACGATAATTTGGTAACAAATTATCTATTACTAAAATAAGAATATTTGGAAGACAAATAAATAAAATAAAATCACAACTAATTTGGAAGACAAAAAGTGAATCTTCATATTTAGAAGGCAAATAAAAATGAATATTTGTCTTCGATGTCCGCATCAACTTCCCTTAGAACTTAGGAAGTTTATTGATGACGAATTTTTCCAAAAGCAACTTCCTCAATCTTGACTTTGAATTTTGACTTGTTGACGTTGGATATACTCTGCACCAACTTCTTTAATGGATCACCATAGTTCCCTTGATTAGGTTGCCCCTCTCAATGGCATAGTTAACAAGTCTTTCGATTGCATTTGAGGCGGAAGTCAAATCTTGCGCCCATTGTCTAAACAATTTCGTTTGAGCTCACAGCAGCAGGTTATTATAAAATGAAAGAGAGGATCCTCATCAACTATGTCTTTGATGTCTAATATGTATGCCAAGAAAGCTTTAACATAATCCATGATTGTCCCCATGTACTTAATCTGTTTTTGTTTCCTTTGTGCCATGAATTCAATATTTTCAGGATAAAACTGTGTCATCAATTCTCTCTTGAGGTCTTCCTATGAGTTGATGCTCAATCTCCCTCAAGCAATTTTCACATATTTGGCATGCCACCATAGTTTAGTATCTCCGATCAAGTATATTGTCACCATGGAAACTTTGGCCTCGTCCAAATCCATCTTCATAGCCCTAAAATATTGTTCCAAATCGAAGATAACGTTGTCAAATTCCTTCGAATCTCACATGCCACCATATGAGTAAGGTTCCGAATACTTGACTCTATGACTGTTGAAGACATTGCCATCAGTTGAGGCAATGCACACTAAAAGGCTCATCTTACTAGTGAGCTCGTCATTCTCTTCTAACAATACTCTTATTGAGTTGCAAACATCATCAGTTAGATCCTCGACCACTTCTTCAAAGAACCTTAACTGAATGATAAGACTATCCACTCATCTTTCTATACCGTCAAAAGATTTGTCTTGGGATTCAAGCTTAATCATCCTTCCTTCAAGAACTTTAATGCAAGTTACTATAGTCAAATGAACTACAGCAGTTGTCTACAAAATTGGTGAAACAATAGGAGTCATATGAGTAGCCAATTACGGTATGACTTAAGCCATCACTATCCCACCATATGAGAATTTCTCATAATCAAAGCCTTTCTTATCGCTCCTCTCGTTAGTTGGGTTTTAATACTAACTATCACAGTAGGAATTTTATAGCCACAAAACCGTATGACATGTCCATTTCCGTTAGGAGCCGGACGCAGGCCATATTGACCCGAGCACACTTTAAGTGTCGAGGTCAATCCCAGTACGCAAACGCAAGAATTATGTAAGTATCAAATATATCTAACAAAAGTAAGTCATCAATTGAAAGTGCAAAAATACAAACAAGCAATTAATAGAAATAAACAATAATCGGATATGAAAAAGGATTTTAAGAATTCATTCCCTCATATAAAGAATTTTGGGCTTTTTGGCTTTGAAACTAGTATAGTCCTTAAATTTCATAATGAGGTACATAATTTTTTTTACAATTTTAAAATTCAAACTCAATTAGCCAAAATTTCTAGAAAAATTCGAAGATACAAAAAAATTTACATAGCCCGGTTTTGATTCTAACAACCAGCACGTACATTACTACGAAAGACACCACGGATGAATGCTGAATACAAGGCTCAAAAGAAAGGTGATAAGAACTTCCTAACAAAAGGCTAGTCCCCACATCACGCTTTATTTTATCAGTTCCATAACTGCAAAACCTCAGGCTAGGTGTCAGATCTTCTTAGCAGGCTAAATTTAGAAGCCATGATCATAAGCCATATGAGCAAGCTTTAAGAACATCTAGTTAAGTACACCAACTAGTTCAAACTCAAAAACATAAATGTGCCAACATGCATTTCGAGAAGGTTTGAACCTTTAGATCAGCTTCTAATGGAGAAACCGATCAAAAATTTAAAATCACATTCAGTTCACACCCACCCACAATTTTACCACCCTGAAGAGTTTTTTTTCCCCCTTTGGGTTCACAGCTACCAGATGGCCTACTTTGTGGGCCTACTTTGTGGCAGTAGCAAGTTCCACAAATCACAAAACATAGACAACCACAAATGGATGCACTTATTTCCACTCAGCCATTAGCATATCAGAACTCTCGGGCACTTTCTAATTTCCCCAAAAATAGACAAATTCCTTTTCTTATGAGCAAATACATAATTCACACTCCAAAATGGATAATAGTAGACCCATCAAAACTACTATATTCATGAATTTAATAAGAACAGAAATACATGTCCCACTTGCATTTGCCTTGTGAACAAATCTATCTATTCATGGAAAGGAGATTAGTTCATGCAAAATTAAAGGTAATAGGATGAATGTTGAATCTAATAAGAAAATTGTTCACATCATTTCATGTTCTACCCAAGACACCGAAACATAAAATATGGAATGACAAATCCCTCACAGAATAATGAGAGTGTTGTACATCCTAATTCACCTGACAAAACATCAATTACAATGATTTTAGAATGCGCAAGCACTATAAACCAAAACAACCTTCAAGAAATTTAAGAAATCACATATTCAGACAGTAAAATTCAATACTGTGAACCAAAGACGAAGTAAGTACCTTGGAAAAATAACCAACCATGTGGCACCCTCGATCATCACATTCACACAGAACATAGAAGAGAAACAAGTCAACATCATAATACAGGGTCTTATGATCCAGAAATAATTTTGCCAGGTAACATAGATTCTGTCCATAAACCTTGTTCTTTTTCCCATCAACCTGTTCCAAAGAATAACAAATTGATGAGCTTGATATTCTGTAAATAGGATCAACCAATACAAACATTATTCTGTAAATAGGATCAACCGAGACAAACATTAGAAATAAACTCTTAAAAGACTATACAAGTAATGACAGTGTAGAGATAAGTAGTCCAGCAGGGTAACCTCTGAAGTTTCTCACTTTCCCTTTATTATTCTTTTCACTTCTCTTTTCCTCAACAGCAAAAGAGTGGAAAAGCATAAGAAGATATCTACATGTGGATGTTTGTGAAGACATGCATATTGGCGTGTTTCCAAAGACAGGGAAGATGGCACCAACCACACACACGCACACACACACACATAGAGAGAGAGAGAGAGGGGGGGGAGAGAGAGAGAGAGAGAGATCACCTCAAACATTGACAGGGTGCCACTCCTATAAATTTCATCACCAGGAGGATGCTTGAGATCACATTTTCTCTACATCAAGAAAATACACTCCATGTGCAACTAATAAAATAAAAGAATAGAATATAACAAATAAACATGCAATGTAATATTAGATCTTTATTCATGTTTCCCAAAATACATGACCCAGCCCACTGCAAAAAAAAAAAAAAAAAAAAAAGGAATTGAAAGAAAAATGCAACACATCAGAAAACAGATTAGAGAACCATAGTTTTGTATAAAAACTCATTGAAAGACAGACCTAAATAAGAAATGAGTGTAAAAAGGTAGAAGATACAACATCAACCAAAACATACAGGTGTGCGCTACAAGTAACCTGTATGCCAAATCAAACTACTGACGCCATATAGTAGGGCGATCAAATTAGTGGTGTATCTTAATCTATCACTACAATGGCAATCCACTGTCTATCTCTACCAAAATGAACTTGGTTCACCAATCAAAAATCTTAGCCAAAACAAATCAAACTAATAGCTTTCATCAATAAACAATTGCTGAAGGGATCAGGGATTAATTGAACAAATATCAATGAAAAATGTAGGGAAAAAATAAAGTTGACTTTAACAAGCAGGCAGGCACATAATTAGCCCCACAATGCAACCACTCCAAACAGGCCAGAGTCAATTTTGAGAAGAGCAATCCATTAGAAGATATTTTCAGAAGTCGATATCCTTCACTAATCAGCCTAACCTTATATCAGGAAGATATACCAAAATAATCAGCCATGCCTATATTCACTGTTTCTAACCATGACAAATTAGCATTATATGCAGTTACATAAAATCATACAATTTGCACTGTATGTATTCAGATATAATCATCAAACATCTTTCCAGAAATCAACTGGACAAATGAATATAGCTCATTATACCCTCCTACAGAATATACCACCCATGTAAAATTATTATATCATACAAAAAAATAAAAACCTAAACAGCAAATAGGCATGCACAAAAAAAATCATCTCAAAGCTCATCTTCCACACTTTAAAATGCAGTGCCATTCTATACCCTCTCTACGTAAAACAAAATACAAATGTCAGATAAACAAAGCTCACCATGTGCCTCTGTAACTGTTCTTTCCGTTTCATGAAGTTGAGGCAAAATTCACAAAAGTATAGCTTCACAGAGTCATTGTATTCTGGAGGAAAGGGGGAGAAATACCAAGTCTCAATCTCATATCTCCCAAGTTCAATAGTTGCTATATTTTTCACTTTTGTGAATTCTTCATGCTCACGTAAGCTAGCAGCATCCAGCTCCTCGTGGCCCTATGCATTGCATTCACAAATATACAATAAACCTAAAGATTATGTACAATCAACAAATATAAAGCAAATTACGAAAGTAACCATCAGATACCTCCACATGGATTTCATCGATCTTACGTTTCTGGTGGCGTGTCATCTTCAAGCTTGTTACCTATTAAAATCTTATGTCAGCATATTCTGTGGAACATTAACCAGACAGGAGATGGATCTAACAAATTATTCCCCCTCCCCTTCAAACAAGAACAAGAAAAACTAAAAATACAAAAGGCCAATTCCCATGTGGAAGAATATTTTTACTCAACTCCTCATCCCAAGAATGGGAGAAGAAAGGCGCAAAGAAGAGATTATATCACAAACAGGGCGAAAAAGATGATTGTTTCCTGACTAGGAAACGTACCACAAACAAAAGAAAAGGCCAAAAAAAAGTGCTGTAACTAAATATTTAGATAGTCCTTGCAGACAATTAGATTGTGCTAGAATTCTACCGGCGATAGACAAAAGCTCAGAAACATTGTAGCAAGGTAGATGTTACCTTGTCCTCCACTTTTTCATCAACAACAGTCTCTACAGTATCAAGATCAAATTGCTCAAGTTTGACCCACTCGTCAAGCCTCCTGTTGACTGTTATAAAGGATAGAAATTACATTACCACAAACCTCAAAAACAAGGGTATAAATCACATGTAATGCTATAAATGATTGTTTTAAAAATTAATAAATAAGCAGGTGTTTAGAAATTCATTATGGGAGTGTCCCAATGTACAATAAATAAACCACAAACAAACATAAAAGGTATCCAAATCACTGAACGCAAAGGTAGAGAGGGAGAGAGGACAAAAAACCCAGTCAAAATTTACGAGTTACCACCATGTGCAGATAATTAGGGCAAAAACACGTAGCCAAACCCCACAATCCAACCACTCTGAAATCCAGATCAAGAAAACTATTCTCACTCCTTAACATATTTAATATTCCTGGAATCCATCAATCCCAGAACAATCTATCAGAAACTTGTTTTGAAGATCCACTACCAATTTCACCCCAACATATCAGAATTCAACAAAGACAAACCACCCCATTCCAATCCTGATTCTCTGCATGTACAATTGATACTTTTGAACTATTAAATCCTAATGGAGGTCCTTCCCTTTTCCAAATTAATGTAGCCCGCACATTAAACAATAAGGACAGCCACCGACCATAACAAAGACTCAGATGAATGCATAATAACTTCCAAAGCTTTTCCACAGTCAAGGAAAGACCCAAGTCAAGACTGTCAATAAAAAGCACCGCATCACTTTCATAAGAACAAGAACTACTGAAGTCCTCTCCATTCTAATCAAACACCATTGTCCATTAGTTCCTCATAAATTCACCTCCAAACACCAAAAGTGCCTGCAAATGTATCCTTCGATTGACATGCATCAGCTTCATACTCAACCCCAATACACAAAATTGTCGATTTCAAAAACACTGGAAGCAACAACGTTGACATACTTCAAACAGTGTATGAAGGAAAAATAGCCCCAACAATTCTTTAAAGAAGGAAGGAATGGATACAACAGATTCATTTCAGGTGCAGATTTTATAAATTTATACTAAATCTACAAAGGGTGAAAATGTTTCTGGTGCATTTTCTACTCCCAGGCATAGATACTATGCAGTTTCTCATTATTGGCTTTTTATAGTTCATTATACAACATTATACTACCACTTCCCCCTAATAGAATCAGATATTCAGAAGCTCCTGGACTCTCAAAATGTACCTTTCCCTTGTCAATGAATGGATTTATTTACTATCCATACAGCAGAACAACACCTCCCAGCACTCCCAACCAAATACACACAAGTGTACAATGTTACCATTTTTTCTTCTCCATGCTAGACAGCTATGTCCAAGGATCTGAATGAAATGAATTGAATGCAGTATTGAGCACATAAGCAAATGCTGATCAGCCTGAACTTCTTTCAGGCTACGTGGAACAAAAGTCGGAACAAAGACAGGCATGGCTTATATAGCTCAAGATTCTTAACTGAACGATTACAAAGACATTGTGTAAGACATGGAATTCTAATTACACTTTCAAGAGCACAACCCATAGCATGCACCAGTGACCACATATTCATAGAAAAAATGAAAATAAGAGACTGACGGAATAGGAGATCAAGCCAACACTACCACCTTCTTCGACAAAATGCATTGCTAAACAATAAACAGAATTACCACCTCAGCACCTCTTATGCGAATATTTTAGACTCCTAAAACTCCACTTCCACTAACAGTATATGTTGAAGCCCTATCCCATCTCGCACCAAACCCAATGTTCTTCGCAAAACATCACCGGTGTCTACCATCCTACGATTTCATTTTTCTGCCATCTAACTATGCTTGTACGGCATTCAGTAACTAAACTAATACAGATTCCTTTCTAGTATTTCACGCCCTTTAATCACTAATTAAACAGGCAGCATAACAGAAAGAGTGAAGACAATAGTACTCGACCCATTCAGTCCAAGATTTCTGGTTCTTATGCATTAATACCCCATTTGCATTCAGTTGAGCAATGATCTGGAAAAATATCAATTCAAGGATCCAAAACGAGTACAATCCCACCATTCACCACAACCCTAAATCTACTCTAACCCTAACACAAGATTAAGAAAACAACTAGCACAAAGAGAGAGAGAAGAGGAAAAGACTTACAATCCATGTAATGAACATAGTACTCATAATCATGAGACCCGGCGGACTGGAATTTACGCCGTTCAATAACCTTAACTAAATGAAATTTCCCGTCCCTCCAACGGCACATCACCCGAGTTCCCACCTCTAACGGAAGCGTGCTTCTGTTCGCCGATGCGTTGCTTTCCGGCGCCGTTCTCTCACTCCCGTCCGCCGTTCCGAAACCCGGTTTACCATCCCCGGCGGTCTGGTGTCCGTCGATTCCATTGGTTATTGAAGTGGCGCCGTTCGGTGTACCCGCGGGTGGATCTATCGAACCCATAATATTTTGTTACTTGCGACGTTACGAATGACCGAATGAATGAGAACCGGACTTTCATAACTGAACCGCTTGTCGTGTTGGATTGTCAAACGTTCTCTCTCAAAAAAAAAAATTAAAAAAAACTTTATTTTTTATTTTTATCATTACTTTTCAAATAAATAATTATAATTTAATTATTTTAAAATAAATAATTTTAATAAATTTTTAATTTTTATAAAATAATTAAATTATAATAATTTATAAAAATAAATAATTAAAATAAAAAAATAAAATTTCCCATTTCTATAAAAGATAAAACGTCCCAAAAATAGTTATGCCTTCTTCTCACTTTCTGCTTTTATGGTAGGCTTTGTTATTATATATTATTATTATTGTTAAATAAATTATTATATACCGAAACTGTTTTTATTTTTTACATTGAACTATATTTAATAATAATCAACAATAATTTCTTAAAACAATCACATTTAAATTTTTTATCATTTATTATTATAATTATTATTTGATGCGTCTTAGATTTGAGATTTAGATAGATTTGGATTCAGTTGCTCTTTGAGCTCGTATTGAAGTCGGATTCGATCTCTATCCGACGCAGTTTGGATTCTACACATCATAATAAAAAACAAAAAGTTAAAAAAAATGACAGAACTCGTTCTTCGATTTATCCTTTGACGTTTAAGTTAGTAATCTGCCTTCCAAGATTAAAAAGATAAAATTATAGTAAGAGTTGAAATTGAAAAGGAAATTTGTGAATTTAGTTCGAATGTGCACTCGATGTGGAGTGACTTTGGAGTTATAGTGCGTTTGTGGAGAGCAACTTTTCAAGTCATTGGGTTCACCGAGAACGAGCAGTGGGAAGAGAATAGCAATGGTTATTTTGAAAGATGGATTGATGACACTAGCTTGAATATTTGAAAAGGCATATATTTGGAGTGTGTATCTAGGACTTTTTATAGTCATCAGATCTCGCCATCTTTCTTGGGCGGCATGGTGAACTGTCAACCGTCTAAGGAGATCATTTCCTTTCAACGAAAGGATGCAAGCGCCCATTTAAGGCTGCAATGGTCAGGAGGGAGGATTTATTCCTTGGCGGGGATGTCGTAAGACGTGAATGCAGAAGCTTCCATTGTGTGTCTTGTGCCGATTTGAGGGTTTCCCTTTCGGGATATGCATTAATTTGTAGGCTTCTGTTATAGAGGAGGTTGCCATCGATGGAGATTCTCAATATTGTGACTAATTAGGATAGATGACCGTTGTATGCAAGAAAGAGCTCATAGGCCGCTTTTGATTTGGGCCACGTATGTTTCGAGTCGCATTCGGTTGTCTGAGAATCTTGTCCAATCAGTTTGGGCGTTGACCGTCCTTTGGACTAGTAAGTTGTGATAGTTTCTGGGCCACTCGACTTTTTGGACCAACCCATTTTAACCGTCCCCTTCATTATTTATTAAAAAATAATATCATGTATTTATTTAATCACTAATATGTTTAGCAATTTAACGATATGAAATGAACTCATTATATTCAGAGACTTCAAATCCGTCAATTTTAAATTGTCAAATTGACGAGTGATTAAATAATCACATGTTAAAACTTAAATAAGTCTTTTTTTGTAATTTTTATTTTTTCATTAATCTAATTAGTGGCCATGCAAATATATGAAATATTATTATGTAATAATTAATTATTATTAGTTAAATAAATTTTCACTTTTACTTTTATTAATTTAAAATTTAATTATTGTCTAAACTGTAAAAAAGGACAATTGGTATTAGTTTTTAGGGTATAACAATGACATTTTGCCAAAATTGGATTATAAGCACCATTACACATACTTTTTCAATTTTTAATCTACCATCACGAGGATTAAGCTTTTGGAGAAAACGACATAAAGTCTCTCCCAATTTATCTTTTCATTGTACTCAAATATTATCTCGTGTTAAAATTTAATCCCGATATTAATAATTAATGATATTAATAAATTAATAATTAATAATTTAATTATTTATGAACGTAAATTTTACATCGATAAATCAACCAACTAAAATAAAATATTATAACTTGACCACAAGATCTGAAATGTTATGTCATCATGTAGTTGAAACACCGACCACAATAAAATGTTGAATCATATATAATGAGTTATATCTAATCCAAATAAATAATAGTATCTGAATAACTATAATAGAAAGTTAACAGTAATATCATAATTTATAAATTATCGTCTAAATATTATAAATATTTTAAATTACTGTTTAAAAACTAAATACAATAACTTTATTTTTAAACCTAATCTAATTTCTCCAATCAGCTCATTGACCAAATCTATACCTTTTCTATGAATGCTTGAACCGCTAATATGAATGAGTTAGTGAAAAATAAAAATAGGAGTGACCTGAAAATTCAATAATAAATATATATTTATATAATTTAATATACAATCTTCATTAAAACATGCTGAAAGAATCAATCAATTAAATTCAATGAAATGTTATAAATTTCTATGACAAATATATATAGTTTATTAATTTTTTTTATATTCTTATTCAATTTGTGCTATGAAATCATATTCAATTATGTAAATTCTTAGAAATCAATGGTCAATAGAGACTTATCGACTAAATAAACAGATAATCGAAACCCAAATTATATTTATTTTTACACAATCAAATACATTACAATATTATTTAAAAAATTCGTTATTGGGTCATCATACATATAACCCTATATATAAAGTTAAATGTCACTTTTACTCACGGATAATAGTTTCAAACCCTATAATTATTAAGACATTCAATGATATACCACCTGCTAAATTTATTACAATAGTTCAATATTTAAATATATAAGAAATCTATATAATTTTTTATATATATGTATAAAAAATAAGCTAGCATAATATGTATCGATTTTTTTTAAGTAAATATCGACTTAGATATCAAAATAATTTATCTAAAAAAAGATTGAGTCTCTTAACTTTGTTACTTGTAGTGTGTAAAATAGTAATATAAGATTTTTGATTGTGTAAAGATAAATATAATTCGAGTTTTAAATATTCACTCATTTATCATAAAATCCTATTGGCCATTGATCCATAATAATTAGTATTATTTGGTCATATTTTTAAAGAACATTATTAGAGTAAAGAACAATTTTATCTAATTGGAACATTTTGTACAAATGTTATGGAAATTGTATAACTTTTCATTTGATTTTGATCTTGTCCTTCCCAATATAGTTTTGAGATGAATTATATGTTGAATTATATAAATTATTTATCTTATAAAATATTTAACTCACTTTACTTTATTTTTTTGCTAATCCCTCTCAAATTAGTGGGCTTGGGACACACTTATAGATTGAAAAGGTTTGTGATAAAGCTGCTAAAAAAATTTGAATTTGTAATTGGATATGATCGGATATTGTACTATACTTAGCATATTAGCTTAGGATGTATAATTTTGTTCAAATAATGAATTGTATCACCTAAATGTTGTGATATTTTAGTTAGCTATGTATGTTAGATATTGATTATCTTTAAATAACTAAATTGAGTGATGATTTTGTAAGTACTTTGGCATCAATAAAACATTTGTCGTTACAAATGTTTAGAATTAGGTTATGGTCGAGAATTTCAATCATATGATAATCTGACATTTTGAGGTCCTCTGATGTGATTGTTAATATAAAATTTTAGGGTCACGTCCAATGTGTAGACTTGTGAAATTTTTAAAAAATTTTTTGTCAATCTCATTTTTAGTCTTGAGATATTGTAAAACAAGTTATTAATTAAGTTGATTAATTAAGATGAATAATCTCGCTAATTAATCAAAACCAATAATGAGACGTGACAACAAGAATATAAAATAATATTAAAAATTTTAATTAAAATGTATTAAATTTGAAATATTGTCAAGTATTACCATGCCTTCTTACCATTTCGTAACCTTGTATGAAGGAGAGAGGGTTAACCATTTGCCTTGAAGACTTGCAAACTTAAAAAGATGAATGAGGCACTAAAGAAGAGAAGCATTGGGTAACTTGTGAGCCATATATGACTTGTAGGCATCCGAATCTATTTCAGTCACCAAAGCCAATAGTGATTATCCAATTTTTGATTTTATGATCTATTTTTTACTATCACATTCTGTATCAATTATCATCCTATTAAACAAGATAGATTCTGTATCAAATAAAGTCATCGTAGATCAGATAGTCAATAAATATTCAATAACGATTGAATTATTGTACTACTTTCAAACTAATCATATTGCAATGTCAAGTTATTCAAAGTTTAAGATTTCAGAGTGATGAATGGCTGCATATACTTGCCCCAATGACACAGAACATTTTAACTCCATCTGTAAGTATTGTGTAGTTTAAGCTTAATTTCAGTATCATTAGTCAAGTGTAGATAAAAATTGAAATAGGATGACACCCAAAATTATTAAGATATATATCTTTTTTAATAATTAATTAGATATAAAAGATATATTACAAATTCAAAAAATTTGAGGGGTGAAAATGATAAGCTTAAAGGTGACGGTACAAATAAAATCTAAAAATACATGTGAGTATCTATATATTTAAAAACTATATTTTAAAATATATATATATATATATTTGTGGCATAACAACATATAGTTGATTAATAAAATAACATATATTTACTCATCACCCTTTTGCATATTTTTTTATTTAATTAGTTTTTCCACTAGCCCATTTGGCCAATAAGCTTGGCATGGCACGACACAACCTAAATCACGACATGATACAATTTAAATTGGGTTTAGTGTCGTGCTTGCCCAAGAAAAGAAGACCACGAGCATATTATGAATCAGTGTTAAGTTGATATGACTCATTTAATACTATTATAATAAAAATTTATATTCTCATTTTATTTAAATATAAAATCTTATTTATAAAGTATATAATTAAGTAAAGTCAAATGCACATGATTAAGGGTTAAATTATGATTACAAATCTAATCAAGATTCCTCTAACCACTCTAATCAATTGTCTTGACCTTTGCAATTTTTCTAACTTCTTAATACCAAATATAGGGACAATGGAAGAACTTTAACATGAAATTTCAATCCATATCCAAAATAAATAAAACGTGAAATTTTTAATATGCAAAATAGTATATAAATTTTAACCCAATTGTAATATAAATTTAACCTTTGTGTTTTATTTATTTTATGTAAGGTAGATTTTAATTCTAGAATAACACATGTTGAATGAGTTGGTTGATTTCAAAAAGAAAAAAAATTACAAAAAAATGCATTTACTTTGTAATTTTAAGATATTCTGGTTTAATAATTAAAGTCATTTTATAATTTTTTAACATCCAAAATTTATATTTAATAGTTGATATTTTAGATATTTTGTGTCAGTAAAACTAATATATTTATTACTCAATTATAATAACTTAATTGACTAAAATCTGTTCTAATTTTATCAAATCTAAATTTAGTGTTAGATAAGAATGGTGGGAAATTTTTCATCGATTATTTTCTTTTCATCCCAAACAACAAAAATAGAAAAAAATTAAAAAATATATATTTTCTCATACCTGCTAAACACTAAAAAATACTAAATAAATAAACATATTTATTTATTTATTATTATTATTATTATTATTTTCCAATAAGCTATTTGGCTATCTTGTGGCTAACAAAGCAAGCCTGAAACGAAGGGCTACTTCAAATCTGAGAGACATAATACGCATCCTGAACAACCAAGTATGGAGAATCAGCCTATACAGAATTCATAAACAAAAGGACCTCTCAATTTTTTTTTTTTACCCTTTTGCCGTAAAATTGACCAGATAACCATAAGATTTTCACATCTCCAACCATTTTCCAAAGGAAAGAGGAGAAAATAGAGAGGTAAAAAACACTAAGAGATGCAGTTTACTCAGCATCACCTACTGCTGATGAACAAAATGGACCCATTTTACCTCTTTTCTTCATCGTCCCAAAGGCAGACATTGCCCCATTCAAACTTATTTCAATGTCCGGAAAAAAAGCCGAATAGCCAAGTCGAACCAAACACACCTACTACATGCTCAGCTTTCCATCAAAATGGCCGGAGAACAAATCTGCCATTAATATCTGCTATTACTCTCTCGGATCAAGTATGAAAAACGATGGAAGAAATTATAACCTCAGTGTGTGGAGTCAGCTGCATTAAATCCAGAGGGAGCTCCATCAGACGACGTTGCTTGAGGCTCAGACGGTGTCAACATCTTCGACGGCAAGCCCAGGATGAGTTTCGATGTGGGTCTCAACTTTATCAACTGTGCAAGACAAATTAAGCACACTTAGTACAATGATCAATTAAATGCTGGAATCTCATACGGTCAGTGTTTCAGGTTTCCCACATTACGGGCTTTGGGGATGATAGATCATACTCTGGGTAACCTATGATTGTAGAGAGTCCTTGTGGTTTAAGCCTATAACTTTCATGTTATAATATAAGAATATTATCATTATGCTGAGGATCACCTCATTTTATCCAATCACAGTCGAAAAAAGGGGGGAGCCATTGTATCAAGTTTTCCACATTGCAGCCTCTACGGAACATAGATTATAGTCAGCATTATCTATGATTATCAAGAAACCGTTTTCGTAGTTTGAACCTATATAATCTCATGTTAAAAGAGCACTATTGTCTTGCTAAGGAGATAATCTATGTTCGTTCACTTACCCTAAGATACACGCCATGACAACACAACACACATGGCTCAAAGTCAGGACTCAGAACTCATTCTGCCAACAGAGGTCACCATGAAAATTGCTAATTCAAATTAAACACAACAGAAAATGAATTCCTTACCGTCTGACAGAAAGAATTTATCTCCTCCTCTGTAAGGCCTTCATCATCTCCAGCATTAGGATCCCACCCCAGAGATCGCATAAACGCAGCCTCTTCTTCCTCATTTGTCGTGTGGCAAAAGCTCGGTTCATGAGCATCACCATTGCATTGCACCTCACCATCATTCTTCGTGTACGGGCTCACTAAGTCACCAGCCATATCTTTATGTTGTTCACCCAAATTCTCTGCTTTAACAGAGGAAACAACGGCACCAGAATCAGCACTGACAGATGTGCTGTTCATAGATTTCTTCCTCACGCTGTTGAAGAAATCAGTCCGGCTCTGAACTTGTGGTTTGCGTTCAACAGAAAAAATCTTAGGGTTCCTCGGATTTTTCAGCGAAACAGGAGCAAACGACGGAGAACTAGTAGACAGGTCATTTCCATCCCTTGAAGCAGGAGTGACACCATTTTCCCGTTCAGGTTTAAGAACAAGAAGCTTTCCAGAATGAGACGTTTTTGGACCGTCAACACCAGTATTTCCACCACGAAGAAAGTGATTATTAGGCTGCAAAGACACCAACTGCCCATTCTTGGATGTCACAACCGGCTCAGTGGTTCTTGGCGCTGTCTTGGGCTTCAGCTTATCAGAAGGACTAAGGACCTGCAGATTAGGTTAAAAGTTCTCTCAGTATTATCAGAATTACAATGTCATGGATGTCATAGTGTAAGCATTGTTTTTTGGCTTCACCAGCTTACTTACACATGACAACTTGGGTTCAGATGAGAAAAATGAGAGAACCAGAAAGGAGAAAAGAAATGCCAACACGATTTTACTCCAGAACAGCAAACTTGTCACAATAATGAGAATTGCAATTCAGAGTCCTAACTAAAAGTTTTATTCTACATCCCACAAAATGATCTATTTTCTCATGATTCTCACCCTTATCAATCATGCTGCAGAATCATGCATTCAGAAGATTAGTTCATCTTTTTGTATTCATGCTCATTCTAATATCCTTCCAACAAATCAACTTATCATCAAAAGGTCAAATATGCAAACAAAAGCATCATGTGAGTTCAATGTAGTTAGAATTGATCAGGACGTGTAGTTTATTTGTTAGTTATATTAAGCTTGGGCTTTATTTGGTATGGTTTTTTATTTGAGGATGATTGTTTTGTAAGGTTTCTTTATGTAATTGTTACGGTTTTCTTGCTATTGGATTTTGCTTTGTTATTATTAAGGTTTTTTTACTGTTAGAGTTTCCTAATTTTAATATTAAAATTTCCTCATATTTTCCATCTAAAGACGTATATACCTAGTATTGATCATTGATGAATGAAATTATGCCTATGATTGTCACCTAGAGTTGCCTCTCCCTCCCTCTTCTCTGTTCTTCCTCTTCTATGCATTGAGAATCCTTCTCCTATAAAACTGAAACCGAAATTCACCAAAGGAACTCACACAAACCACATACTCACAATATACAATAACGCCAACATGGCTTTAGGCTATGGGCTAAACATTGTAACCCCCTCTCTGACATCAGGATAAGGGCACATAACTCATTGGCCACCGAAGACCAAGACTTGGAAGTCAAATGTGCATCCCCAAATCCAGTGAACCAATTTGGAATGGGAACATAATATATTTTCTATTGTTACATGTTCAATAAGCTCAGACTGAAAATTTCTTCTTTCCTGCTGTTATCGAAGCCATGGGAAGTTTGAAATGAAAGTCAACCAAATACCGAATCATGCCTCATTGTTGCATTTCAATTCTCATCTGTATGAGACAGAAATACCGGGTGCGCATCAGACTATGGACTCGCCAAGTTGACATTATCCAGCCCCTTTTTAACATCCATGGTTCACTTGACGAAGACATTTGCGCTGGATGAGTTTTTAAGGTCATGTTTTCCACCAAGTACAGAGAAGATTGGAGCTACACTAGGGAACTGCTGTTTTTCTAAATAGGTCTACTAGGATATTGATGTATACAGATGAATTGCTCCTTGAAAACATATGGATGTTTAAGGCCATCAGAAATAAGCCCTTAGAAAATGAATCAACAGCATTGCAAAATCAATTGGTAAATGTTATTGAAATCCCTGCATGGATACAAACACAATCACAGATCACAAGCATATGTGAATATTTTGAATCTTATCCATGTATTTTGTTAAACACACCCTTTTCTTTCATCGCTTGTAATGAGAATGATCTACCATTGGCGGTAAACAGTAGAGTGAAAGGCTCTCTTTAATTTAAGACTCAAAGGTCAAAGAGAGAATAGAGAGAGGAGATTCGCTCCAGCAGCTACCTTAGATGCAGCATCGGCCCATACCCTATATGTATATTGTACAAGTCCTAAAAGATTCTTTGCTAACTAGTTTCAGGATAATAAATTATTGGGCATCGGTTAATTTGTATGAAAAATCCACATGCCAATGCAGTAGCCATTTGGCCAACAAATATCAAATACAAACCTCTTCAATCCATAATTGTTCAGAACATTATTCTCCCTGCATCAACTTAGGATTCCACTGATAAACAAGTGCCTACATGACTTCAAATCTTTTCCATTCTCAATACTGCAGGAATCAATTTCATAAGTGGCCAAAACTCGCTAACTTCAAATTCACAGTTATGACATCAACTTATATTATATAAGTGAAACTTTAGAATTGATGAAGTTAATAGCATGAATGCAGTAGAGCAAATGAGTTCAACATGCGTTGGTGAGACTACACATAAGCCAGAAGATTATATCATTTCAAATATCACAAATTCTAATCATGCACTGTTCTCCAAGAACCAATCTTCAAATCCACCAACATAGACTAATTCTTTTACATCCTGAATATTGCAGGTACCAAGCACATAAATGGTAAAAACTAACAGTTTGTAGTACATAAGGACCAGATATCAATGTGTAACAGTTACCCAAAAGGGGCAAAGCTACATTCCAATTTCCAATCATAATAGAAACCGAGGCATTGGATAGACGAAACCTCTGGATAGCCAAAGCTAATAGAACAAACTCAATATAGCCAATGAGGTCAACATGCACTCAAGGGATCATAAAATAGATTAGAAGCATTTCAAAAAGCACGAACCAGGGAAGAGCAAACAGAGTTCAAATCACAGTCCAAACTTAAACAAATGCTATAGGGATGCTCATGGATCGTAGCATCCACAGCATCCGAAGGTAAATTTTCTACATGTAAACAATATATAAATATGTGTGGTTAAAAAGGGTGGCCTAATGTTTAAGGCTCTCCCTAGATTACAGGCTTTGGAGAAAGATTAGACAAATGCAGCCATATCTTTGCATTCCAAATATGTTTGTTTCCATGGTTCATATCCCAAGACTTTCAGGTTATAAAGCATGCTGTTGAGCCAATGCGGCCCTCTTTCATACAGATATACTCATAAGTTCTCAAACATGTATAAATACATATCTCATACATACATGAGTTGTCATTAAAAAGGCCCTCCACTTGCAACAATTAAGGGGGGGAGAAATATTAACAAATGAAAGGAATCATATCATCCATTCAACCATTTCTATATGTAAAAGGCCCATATGTATTATCAGATTTAATGAATGCCGCAATCAGCATAAATTACTGCAGCCTAAAGCTCAAAATGACAATAGCAACAAGGATATTATGTGGTCATTAAATAAAGCACGACTTCACATTTTACTTGAACTGGCAACCTGCTTGGAGCAAATTGAACTATATAGTCACCCTTCACCCACCATTTTGGGAAGAAAAGGGATCTAAAATTTCCTATATTTGAATTTGCTAAATTTTTTCACTTAAATTTCAATTTGTAATGATCTTCATAACGATTCTCTATAATTCCTTTATCAGAAAATAAGATCCCTAAAATATCACAGCATTGCATAGGACAGCAGTGAAAAGAACTTACAACCTGAGTCCCTCGCATGCTGATATTTGGAGTTTAAACCAAGCATATACATCTTAGAACAATAAAGACAATGAGGAAGACAAGGAGCAGAACCAATTCAACATAACAAAAAAAAAAAAAAAGAACCAAAGATACCACGCAGAAGAATTCATGGAAATACCACAGACAGTTACTTACTGAGCTTTTAGGCATTGAGTGTGTCATGGGTATCAATCGTTTCGATTGCAAAACAGCTAATTCTTCAAAGCGCTGGGTTTGCACAGAGGGCTGCAGAAAAAGTAAATTGATAGCTTTTAAGATGCATGCCGTTAACCATGTGAAAAGAAACACAATAAATTAGCATACCTGGGAAGCAGTATGAGACCCCGATGGAGCCTGTGTTAATGCTTCAGCCATATTAAGGCCACTTGTGATGCTTGCAGTTGTAGCCCCTGACAATGGGGCAGGGGCAGATGGTTGCAGAGAAGGTGAGGATCCTATGCTGCTGCTTCCAACTCCCATGGGCACTTCAGCAAGAGCTGAAGTCCATCCTTCTCTGCTAATCAAGGCTGATTTCCCAATAGACAAGCTTTGGGCACCTCTGTTAAAAACAGGTGAAGGAACTCTACTTAGTTCCGGGGTGGAAGGTCTTTCCCCAGATACAAGTGAAGGGAAATCCCTGTTGAATGTCACCTTCTTGATTCCAGTAACAATATCACCAACAGAAAGCCCACCATTTCCAATGTCATTATTCTTCCCACTCCTTGAATCAGTAGAAACTCTTTGCTGCATTTCCTCACCCTGCATCCTTGGTATCATTGTCTGAGAACGCCTTAAAGTGTCCTCTTCTGTCCTCTCGTATAGCATGCTCCTCAAGGGGTCAGCATATTCGGCATCCCAGTTGTCAGAAATGTTTAATCTCTTTTTTTCTGTGTCACGTTGATTCCTATTAAAACTGGCATAAGAACGCAAGTAGTTCTTATCATGCTTAGTTGAACCATTACTGCTGGTAGTTCTTCGAGAATTAGAAAAACTTCGATCTAGAAAAGAAGAATGAGGCGCATCATTCTTATCAATGCTCTTGGATGATCTATTTCTTTTTGGTAACGCCAAAAGAGGACCATCTACCACAATAAATGCATGGAAAAGTAATTCTCATATCAGAAAAAAAGGGGCTAATTTAACGGTCAGCAACAAATGCTACATACAAATAATAATATAACAGAAAGCTTCCCATAAGGTACCTGAATGTGATGATGCAAAATGGTGGCTTGAACTGCCACCTCCAGAGCTTTTCAACCATTCTGGAACTAAACTGGGTTCACTTCTTTCCATAAAGAGTGTTCAACATGATCATCATATATATATCTATATATCGATAAACCAATACTCACCTTTATCAAATTGTTCCTCTTCACAGCAGAAGCTTATACCCATCTAACACCAGATCACCTAGTTTACCCTCCCATGAGACGATCTCAAACCAAAAGTGGTGCATATACCCAAACCCAGCTTTATACCTACCTCTGTTTATCCACTAACACCACTATTTTCTCGCAGATTTCCTCAAATTCCACGTAATTGACTTCTAATATCCCACTGAGTTTCCAATCTGCAGCCAGATCTTGGCAATTGCAACCACGGAAGAACTATCCGAAATTTCACAAGAGAGGATATTTCAAATTAATTTGAACGGTTCTTTTACAATTAGAACTAGGGTTTCCAAAGTACAATCCTATATGCATTAACAGAAGGATCACATGCATAAAACAAGTGCCCAGTGCGACCCAGCACCATAAAATTTAGAAATGATGTGCCAGAGAGAACAGCACCTCTGAAACGGCTACCCAACCAGAAGCCAAGGGAAGTCAGAGGCGAAAAGAGAGGAAAAAAGACAAAACGGAAGGGTGCTACGCCATCTTTGAAAGATGATGGATTTGCAGAATAGAAAGAGCACTCTTATAAGACCCCCATCTCTCAGCCGAAAAAGAAAAACTGGAAGTGATTTGCTTCAAGCATATAACAACGATAATTCAAACAGTAAAATAAGCGAAAAGAGATTTATACCAAATGCTCCATAAAAACCCCAGAAGCCAACCTTCAATCGAATAAGATCTCTGATTTCCAAGAAAGATATTGAAACCCTAATTATATGCCAAAAATGCCAAATGCTTTAAGCTCTGAACCTAACAACGTCATACGAAGTCGAAGCGAAAACAGAAGATATAATAGAGGGGTAGTTAGAAACCCTACCTCTAATTAATTCGATCAAATACAAAAAGCATTTGGTACTGCGGCCACAATCAAAACCATAACGGTTGATAACCGCCAAAAGTATTAAGTTATCAAGAATAGAGATAACGGATTAGGGAGCGAATGGAAGCTGAAATTAGGGTTTTAACTCAGGGAGAGCGCGAGGGAGAAGATATAATTCGCAGTTTTGGAACCGAAACAAAGCGCATGAACAACCACCTTGTTTGATTTTGTTATTTTAGCATTCATGTTTATTCCGTACCTTCAGAATTTATTTTTTTATATAAAATTTATTTTAATTTTCCCTTTTATTTTAACTTTCCCTTTTATTTTTATTTTTTATTTTTAATGAACTTATATATTAAAAAATGAATTAATAATATATTATAATTAAGTAAAAGCAAACGGTTGATACCATCATTTATTGAAGATAATAACCAAATTGTTTCACCCCAATTTCACCAAAAATAAAAGCATTGTCCCAATAATTGAATTAACAGCTGAGCACAAATTAGGTTGTTCATAATTTTAATAATTTTTATTTGTCAAAATATTATTTATTTAAAATTAAATAAAATACTATAAATAAATAAAGTGTTGAGAAAGAAAAAAATTAATAACATATTAATACTGGTTTAAAAATATTTAATATTCAATCCTTAAATCATATTCAAATCTACTAAATTAATATTATTATTGTTTTGATCGAATCTATTTATTATCGCTAAAAATTATATCAGATAGCTGGTAAGTTTAAAAATATAAATTATATATTTCTAAAAATTTTACCAAGAGATAAAATTTTAAAAATTATATTTATAGCGGATTATATTTACTGTTCTGACAATATTTGTTTGCTATTTTTTAAAAAAACATTATATCAAATAGTTTATAAGCCTAAAAAATATAAATCATATATTTATGAGAATCTTTTCAAGTCTACTTTAGTTTGAAATTTAAGTCAAATTTAAATTAATTTTATATAATAAGATATGTGCAAAATACCACAATATTATCAATTTGAATTTTTAGTAATCAATGTCTATAGATTGTCCAATTTTAAAGAATTATTATCTAAAAATATAAATTTAAATTTTTATATAATATATCCACAAAAACTTAATTATATCTAATTTCTATGAAAAATATTTTTCAAATTTTAGATTTTTTTAGCAACTTCTACTAAATTTATTCTGTAATATATATAGATCATGGATTTATAATTTTAGTGTGCTTCTTTCAAAAATAAATAAATAAAAATTTTTAAATAGATGAATAAAGCTATAATATTCACATGAATTTGATTAAATTTTTAATAGTTTTAGAAGAAATTTTACATTACTTTAGAATATTTTAAAAGCAATTATTGTATATACATGTAGCTAGTTAATTAAGTCCTAAAGTATATGTATTTGGAACATTCATATTGTATGTGATACATAATTCGTATTTGTATGTTTAGGACTTGCATTTTAATCAAGTAGTTATAAAGTATTTCTTTTTACTATGATAAATATGTCATAATTTATAATAAATTGTATCATATATTGTTATAATTTTTAGATTATTATTTTTTCTATTAATTTGCTTGATTTTCATAGATATTATGCGTCAGTATTAAATTGGTTTTGAGTTAATCTGTATGTAAAAATTGATTTTTATTAGTAAATTTACTTTTGCTAATTTAAGAAGTACAAAATTTTTTTAAAAGATTATTTAACTCCTAAACTTTTTATTCATTGCTAATGTTTGTATAATTTTATTTTACATCTGGATTTTATAATTGATATTGGTAATATTTTATACGTTAAATTATCAATTCGTGTTTGAACATTTATAATCAAATATCCTTTATGTGTATTCAATATTTATATATTTTATTATTGTCTAAACTCTAATTAATTAGGGGTACCTATATTTAGATTACAAGATTTTTCTAATAAAATCACCATAATACCTTCTTAATTCCCCATCCCTCCTTCTATATCTTTCTTAAGTTCCCACTTGTCTGCCTTTTGATGATCCTTTATGCTATGTTTGATTATTAAAATAAAGTAATATAATAATTAAAATAACTATTTTAGATAATGATATAATGTAAAAATAGGGTTCATAATTACTATTTTATTAGTTAATTAATCACTTTAGATAGATAATATTAATTTAGACATTCATTTTTTAGTATTTAATGTGTAATGATAGTAAGAAATATAACTAGAAAATTCATATGGCATATCTTTTTATTCTTACTTTAAAAAATATTTCACTGTATATAGAAAATATCAATCATTATCTTATCCTTAAACTATACTATTACCTTTGTTATCGTTCTCTTTAGTTTCAAAATCAATTTTGTCACCATTTTCGTATCTGTCTTTGAATTCTTTGTAATACCTGTTATATTTGACTTCATAGTCCTAGCGTTCTTTATGCTTGATTCTTATTTGCAGTTCATACTTGACAGAATAATCGTTTCTAATTTTGATCTCAATGTAGTATTTGTTAAAATTTACTTATTGATGTCATTATAGGAACCATCATTTATACTTTTAAAATCTTTAATATGTCATTCATTAAGATAATTAGTCTTTTATAATTGTATTATTCATTGAAGGGATTGACATTTTTATAATTATACTGATAATTGAATGAAATGTCGCAATTGCATTGCTCATTAAATGGGGGCAAAAATAGATAAGGATATGAGATAACGATTATTCATTGAAGGGATTGCCATTTTTATAATTATACTGATAATCAAACGAAGTGTCGCAATGGCATTGCTCATTGAATGAGGGGGAGAAAAAGACAAGGATATGAGATAATAATAAATATAAAAAATATTATAAAATAATTATTTTTTAATAACTAAAAATAAAAAAATGTATAATTGGTCTTTTTATTTATTATTTAAAAATAATAATAAATTTTTTAAAAATAATTATTTCTATCTGCAAAATAATTATTTTTAACTAATAATATTTAAAATTTTTAAAAATTATCTAAGTAAAAAAAAATTAACTATTGGGTTAAATATTTAACAAATATTAATATTATAAAAATCTATAAAAAATAATATATATAATGATTTATATCTTAATTTTTTACAATTAAATTTTTATTCAATATTGGAGATATGTATGCCCCCTAAATCCCCCAAAAGTCTTAAGCTGAGCTCTTATATTTTCTAATTTGAATTCTACATATAGCAAGTTAAACATACAAGACTTTCTCATTGACTTACTAATCTGTTAGCCAAATCAAAATCGTACACTACAAGGTTAATAGGAAAAATGAAGAAAAAAAAATTATCTTAAAAAATCTTCATAGAAATTAAATTATCTAAACGAGTTTTTAACATTTTACAAACATTGAGATATTTAATTCAATAGGGCCCACACATTGGGCCCTTAATAAGATTTGGGGATCCTGCTTCTCCCTCCATGGCTATTGGATTTTAATCCAATGGCTAAGATTTAAAATAATAAAAAATATTAAATATAATTATATTTTTAAATTTTTTTATAATATTAATATTTATTAAATATTAAATTAAAAATTAAAAATATTTTTTAAAAAAATAATTTTTTTGATATTATTATATAATATTTAAATTTCAATCATTGGATATTTTTCAATTCAATAGTTGAAAATGAAAAAGTAGGATCCTGCTTCTCCTTGAGAGAAGTAGGACCCCCTAACCCCCCCTAATATTTGCTTCTTCCTAAAAAATAGAGAATTTGATATATAAAACACTTGTTTTGTGTATAAGATTAAAGGTATGAAGAATGGTCAGATAATTTTTTTTTATTAAATTATATATAATTTTATTTTATATTAAATAAGTAGTCCAATTACAATAATTTTTGACTGACTTTAAAAGCCCAATTATACAAATATTTAGGTAGTTTCCTGGCCCAACCAGTGAACTTCTCCTGTTGGGCCTGGGCTTATGGGCCAGGAAAAGGCCCACAAACAAAGGAAGAGGAAGATTCCTAGTAAATCCGATTCTGATTTGCCTCCCTCAATTGTCGCTCTGCCCACCATCTTTCTCTCTCCTCAGAAAATGGCGTAAGAGTGACGACAGTCGGTTTCTCCACGCTAGCCAATAAAGCTCGGAATCCGCTGCGCAAACGCAACCAGCCATCTCTCGAACGTGAGCGAAGATCGCGCTTCCTGTAACTCTGCACGTTCCCTGCTCTCCGCTCTCCTCTCTGTTTCTCCCTCCCTCTCTCTCTTTCCGAACTTCCTCCGCTTTCGTCGATTGACGTGAGGATCAGGTGCTTCTCGTTTCCATTATTCTCGCGTGGAATCTCTAGGGTTTGATCTTTCCCTTTGAGTTCCGCCTCTTATTAGTTTACTAGGGCTTGCTAGCATTGAGTATGCATTTTGCTGGCTATTTGTACTAATTGATATTTGAATGTTTGATAGATTTCGCGCTTTATTTTGATTCGCACATATCGCTTACGTTTTGTATTTTTTTTTCTACATGTTATTTTTTCTTTGCACGCGGCTTGATCCGTTAAATGACCTGTAGTGATTGGTTTCTGTATTTTTTTAATGTTCGAAACTTTATGTCTGTTTCAAGAGAGCAAATGCATAGTTCTTGGTGGAAGCGGCAGTTGAAGTATTCTTACAATTGAATTGTAGTTCTTTTTTTTTTATTTAAATTTGTTTATTTACTTTGTTTCTCAAAATTATTTACAAGGTGATTGGACTGACGGAATTGGAGCGAAAAGCAGGTAAGTAAAAAGAATGTAAGTGAAAAGGAGGGAAATGGGAGTAAATAAATTTCATTGTATTGTTTAGATGTCTCATTTGAAAAATGAGGTAATTTTATTTTTCTTATTCTGACATATGGATAATAAATAAGTAACAGTGATATTATTAGGGGTAATTTAACCATTATGTCCTTATAAAATGTTTAATGTCCGCTACACCATTCTCCTCTTCATTTTTTTGCTTCCATTGCCAGCACCACTGCCTCCACTTCATTAACAAAATCCCTGGTACCTTGGGTTGTCATCGACATAATCTGGATAAAAATACTCCTTGAATATTGTTAAAAGAGAAATATACCTTTTTGGTTATGGCACTTATCAAGATATTATCAATTATATTTATTTTGGTGATACTTTATCAAATAATAATTAGCTATTGATGACATTCCTTTAAGAATAACACTGACATTAAATATCTAATTAAGTTGTTAAAAAAGAACATTAATAAAAAATCACTTTTATGACAAAAGTCATAAAAAAAGGAAAAAATATAAAGATTCTTAACTTTCAACCTTTTGTTTTCAATTTTATGCTCAATTTTTATTATTACACTATATTTTATACCAGTAAGGGTAACATTTTTTTGGTCAAATTGATCATGTTTTAAGTCATATGATAGTATACATGTCAAAAAACTTTAAAAAGTATAAAATTTTTTAACATAAGAATAAAGTTAATGAAAGATTTTATATATGATGTAATTAATATTCAACTTTTTTGAATTTTGAAAAAATTAGGATAAACTATAAAAGTTAAAATATTTACGATTTATTTAGTAATTATAAAAAAGAGATTTGAAAAATAAATAAAACGCTTAAATCACTCAGGAAATCTAACGCCAGTAGAAATATTTAAAATTGAGAGGTGTATAGATGATGATAATACTGCCATTTGTTCCTTGTATTTCCACATAGAATATTCCATATTGATCATCTTCACCTTATAATCACCCATTATCCTAATGTACGGGAATTTTACCCAAAAGAAAGAAAGAAAAATTTAGCAAATTAAATAGTTCCAATGATAAGAAAAACAAAATCTTTTTTTCTAGGATTTCAGTTTCATCAAGTCTATCTCGTGGAGGTTGCTTGGAGAAACATTTTTTTGCTTTTCAGGATAACTTTGTAGTTTCATCTCTTACATATATTCTTTCCTTTCATTTCCCTTCATTACCCTCCAATTAGGTAATTTTCATTACCCTTCAATGTGCAAAATGTAAATACAATTTAATTTGAACACTTTTATTTTCCTCTCTTTTTTCTCATGCATTTTCACCCCCTTTCAAGTGAAATATATTTTACTTTCAATTTACTCAGTTTTCCTTCATTATTTTCAGAACAAACAGACATTAGAATCCATAATATACATTCCTTCACAAGTAGAAGTAGGTGTTAAAATTTGACCACTTTTTAAAGTAAGAAAATAGCAGAATGTAATGGCATAGGATCAAGAAATGAATGCTAGTGTTTTAAGTTAATGTCTTCTACTAGTAAATGATTCTAGTAAGAGCTTGTTTTATTATTGCCTGAGTATTTATGCTATCATCAGTGTCTGCATGCAGATGTATGACCTATCTGGCAGGGTGGACTGTGGTTGGTTTTTTTGTTAGGTGAAAATAAAACCTCTTGTTATGGCTGCTTCTATCGTGGAGACACTCCTTCCTGGTGAGCATATTGCTTGCTGCTCCACATGACTTTTTGTTCCTTTAGCTGTTCAGTAAACAGACCCTTCCTCTTGAATCGAAAATCGGATTGACTTACAGATTCTAGCCATAGCATGCCACGTGTTGTGGAGCATGATCTTTGAAACCTTTTCCACTAGAAGTGTCGAGGATCTTGATTAGTTTAATGAACATGTGATTTGTTACTTGTTCTTTTTCAGGACTTAGCTTTTTATTTCCATCTTCCCCCCTCCTAAAGTGCCCATCTGGGCTCTTCGACCTATCCAGAAGTTATGAATTGATATGAGTGATGCATGCCTGACTTAGACTTAAGGTTACAGCAGTGTGATTGACATTTTGTGCTTTTGATTGCTTTTTTCATAATTTATCAGGCATAAGCTTCCTCAGAGGTTACTTTTGTTTTTTTCCCAGTCTACCTTAAATTTTGGAAGCTATAATGTGGTGAATTCTCCTGTCCTAATGTGTGATGAAGGATTGTAACCCACCCTGAGAAAAATATTGGAATCTGT
The DNA here is from genome assembly GCA_033239525.1 of Nepenthes gracilis. Lineage (NCBI taxonomy): Eukaryota > Viridiplantae > Streptophyta > Magnoliopsida > Caryophyllales > Nepenthaceae > Nepenthes > Nepenthes gracilis. Next base: position 12,309,401 of record BSYO01000024.1, read on the forward strand.
CATTGATTACCTGATAGTTATTCCATTTGGTCCATTTCTAGGACAAGGGCTTCGTATTAGTTTGTTTTCTGTACATCTTATTTTCTGTGGGCCTGTAGCTTAGTTGTATAACATTTCAACATCCCCCTGGGTATGCACAAATGATTATTTTCAATGCGACAACAATGAGAACAAAAATCAGAATTCATTCCTATCAGAGAAGTGACATCATCAAAAGTTGATCTTGTTGTCTTATATTGTCTGATACATGGGCAAATATTTTCTTCTTGTATATGAATTGTACAAAGCAATCAGTTTCTTGCTGGATATAAAAAAGATATGTTTGCATCAGAAGCTTAGGTGAGTTTTGTTCCTCTGTTTTCTGCTGTCAACATTTTAAAATTTTTCGATAGGCCTTCTACCAATGCTTAAGATGTTGAGTTCAGTTCTTTGTGTTTTTCTCCTTCAGGGTTCAACTAAAAATTGTATTGTCAGAAAAAGAAGAATGGTTCTCTCTTGCCATAATCAGGCTGTAATCATGATATCTCGCAATATCACCATTTCATTTCACATCTTCCCAGTCAAATGAATTATGCTGCCTATTTCTGAAACTATGATAATTACTGTTTCCAATAGCAGATGCTGTGCTCCATGCCCTTTGGTTTGTACCTTATTTCATTATGGAAAATCCTGAAATGTTCTATTTAAAAGACATGAAACACATTCATGTTCCACATGTACATGTAGCATTTTGAAGTACATGTAAAATTTCAGGGTATGTTGAGTACATGTAAACATTAGGGTATTGCTATGAGTTGAGGATTGAAAATGCTGAGTTGGGAGGGGATGGAACATTTCTATATCAGGATGAAATAAACTAAAGTGGGGGGCAATTAATGGTGTGCAATCTAGTAATTGTTTAGAGTAATTTACCTCTGTTCAAAGTGAGAAATAAAATGAGTGATGTTTGCATATATTTCAGTAATGTATGGATCATGCTTTTCTGTTGTTATTAGTATTGAGAAATGACTTCATTATTATCGGGATTAGAAAGATGTTTGAGCAAAGAAAAGTGCTTCTCAAATGTGGATTGAAGAGAAACATGAGCACCACACAAAATGATTATGCTTACTATAGGTGAAAATATCGGTCGATATTTTAAATATCATCCAATTTGTATTGGTGTCGAGTTCTTAATGCTGATATTTTTAGATATTGTGATGGTATTGTGATATGTTGTCATATACTCGATATTCTTAATATTTGGCCGATATATCTTTTGATATTTCTTTGTCAGCAAAACAATTCTTAGATCTTTTTTCTTCTGATATATCGATACTAATAGATATTGTCTGATAAATCTAATATCAATATAACTGTAATAGATATCAATATAGTACCCATACAGATATTTTTATCTATGATGCTCACTAATACAAGTGTAAATGTTTAATGAATGATTTCAAACACCAAATATGAAGTGTTGCAGTTTTCTTGTCAGGATAAGATCAGTCTTTTTGTTGACTTAGCTCCCCTTCTTTTCTTAGAGGCTAAACGCCTAATATGAAGTGTTGCAGTTTCCTTCTCAGCATAATGGATCAGCATTTTTGTTGACTTAGCTCCCCTTCTTTCAACCTCTTCTTAGAGGCTAAGTGGTGAATTCCACTCCTATACTTGAGTTCCTCTTCTTTCTGTCTTGAAAATTTTGCTTGATTGGTTGTTGAATATACAACTGGTAAGTGCTCAGGACTTAATGATGCCACACCTTAACTTATCAGAAATTGTGCCTCTTCTGAGTTTTTATTGATAAAAATAGCATAACGTATGGTTACTTTATTGTGACTGGAGGCCACGGATCCAAATTAAAGATTTAACTTATTTGGAGTATAGGGATAATATTGAGTACATTTGATATCTCTAGACTTCACGGTGTTAGTGCATTGTGCATTGGATTGCCCTTTGCTCATCTAGTTCACTTGGATGAGTGCAAGGATCTTAATTCTGTGGTCATGGTTTTGATCCCTATAGTGGGCACCTCTAGATATTGCCCTAATGTGGCTTGGTGGTCTTTGTTTTCCTGGATCCCTAGTAGCATTAGAGGTCCTGTGAATATGACGCAAAAGGAAGCAGACTATATATTTAGGCAAAATTGGCCATTTCACCATTTGAAGATTTGTACGTTGACAACCATGAAAAATATAAAACATTGGATGAGTAAAGGGGTCTTCACTCATTAGCACCATCTTCATCTTTGGAGGGAAGAAGCAATCACATCCATTTACTCCACAGTTGGCAAGGCTGATGTTTTATGTTGTTCATGTCATTTCTTCATATTGTTACTGCACAGCTTTGTTTTCTTTGCTTTTCCCTTTCTCATTGGAACCAAATATCTGATTCTCTTCCTTCTTACATAACTCCCTTAGGGTGTGTTTGGAATTAAGAAAATTTGGAGGGAAGGAGAAAAAAATTTAAAGAAAGTGTTTTTTGGTCTATGGATTTGATGAAAAATTTTAGAGAAAAAATAGTGTGGAAAATAGGTGTAAAAATATTAATGTTTTATGAAAAATTATTTCCAATTTAAAACAAGTGAAAAACAAAAGGTGAGTAGATCCTTTTGGCTGTCCATGAAATATGGGTCAAGTTTGTTAGATGATTAGTTGATATGAACAATTCTAATTGGAGGTTGGCAGTTACTAGTCCGAGCTTTTACATAATGGCATTTGTATTGATAATTGTTCTTATAATGGTCGGAACTGTAATGAGTCTTTTGAGTGTAGATGAAAAATTAAAAATGTTAGGTTCTGTCTTTAGTAATGATAGGACCACCAGCTTGAGAGCTTTCCTTTTAATTGTTGATGAGAGTTTAGATATTCCCTCTTCCCTCTAGGTGTTCATGAGTTTAAATGTCGGTTTCTCACAAACTGTTCAAATGTGTACTGAAAATAGCCACCAAATTGAGCTTATTAACATATTAAAGGCATGTATTTTTACTCAGTCTATCTTTGATAGCCAAACAAATTTTTTTTGAAAATTTATTTTATTTTCTATATAAAATTTCTTTAACATTCAAACAAGAGAAAGAAAATACTTCTCTTTCATTTTTTTAAAAATTTTTTTATTGCTATTTTCTTTTCCTTCAAATTTCTTGATTCCGAACACAACCTTAAGCTAGTGCATAGTTCTTACGTTCTTGAGATGACTGTGCTGTCACATCAATGTTTCTTGCTGAAGAGATATTCTCCTATATTTCTTGAAAGTTTATGACAAAGTTTGCCATGTAGTATATGGTGGTCATGATCTGTGTTCGGTGTGGGAAGTTGTGTTGGTCTGATGAATTTCTCCTGTCTCTTTTCCTCCTGAGGTATTCTCATACTAGTATCTGCGCAAAATAAAGGTCTTTTTATACTTCAATATGTTCCCCTTTTTTTTTTTTTTGCGTAGTTCTATTTGTTCATGTGAAAATGTAGCAGTGTCAGTTTTGATATCTGCTAGACAAAGATTTGCTCCAAGATAATAGTGATGTCTGGTGTGTTGCCACTTGGGTTGAGCAAACTCTCGCATGACAAAATATTGCATCCGTCAAGCTTTTTTATGGCCTGTAAAAAAATATAAGTTAGTTGGAGGAAATAAAGGAGGAGGTAGACGGTAAAACTTTGAGTAATGTGACAAAAAATGATTGACAATTGATTTTACTCTCAAAGGATATTGTACTAAATTGAGGAGAATGATGAAAATAGATTCATATGGCTGACTCTAGTTAGTCGATCCAAAGTTAGTTGTATTCCTATGGAAAGAAAGCTGCTGTAATCTGGTGGATGCTTCTTTCTGAAATCTGAATATTGCCATCTTTCTTTATGGGCTGTTCTGTGTCCGCATTTCAGATTCAATTTGTAAATGGCAAAAGTTAGCAAGTTGAGAGTGATCAAGCCACACCTAAGGTGCAAATCAAACCCATTTCAAATGCAAGCTTGCTCTCGTAAAATCTTGAAACATGTCAACAAGAAGAAACATTCTACAACTCTTGAGAGGAAAGAATGGGAAGATGCAACCTGTTCTGTTTGCCTGGAGTCCCCTCATAATGCCGTTCTCTTACTTTGCTCCTCTTACAACAATGGCTGCCGCCCTTATATGTGTGCCACCGGCTATCGCTTTTCCAATTGTCTTGATGAGTACAAGAAGGCATACTCAAAAGTAACTCCTGTGCCACCGAGTATACAGACGTGTGGTGATTCGAAGCATGTGTTTGGCCTTTGTTTGGGCTGCCATGATGAAAAGATGGAAGTCCCCGAGCTTTTGTGCCCACTCTGCCGAGGGCAGGTGAAAGGTTGGACAGTGGTGGAGCCTGCTCGGAAGTTTCTTAATGAGAAGAAAAGAACTTGCATGCAGGAGGGCTGCTCATTTGTTGGTGACTACAAGCAGCTTAAGAAGCACGTGAAGGGAGAACATCCCTCGGCACGGCCGAGGGAAGTGGACCCAGGACTTGAGGAGGAATGGAAAAGACTAGAGCAAGAAAGGGAATTCAATGACGTCATCAGCACAGTCACGTCGTCAATGCCTGGTGCAATTATCGTAGGTGATTATGTGATTGAGGTTTCCAGGCCGTTCTTCAGAGATTACAATGGGGATGGATATTCCGACGACGATGATGATGCCTTCCCTTTTGAAACGTTCCGTGCTAGGAGGAATGTCGGTTTCCGGTTTAGCCAGGCATTGGGGAGGAGGGATCATTTTCACGGGGATGATGATGTTGGAGTCCATCCCCGAGCAGCTTCGTCAGAAGTTGATCATGCTGCTCCTCCCATCAGCAGCCACCACCACCACCGACGATTGCTGTTGTCCCAATTGGTTCGGAGGCGGCGGCGGGGAGAAGCTAATGACGGGCCATAGTTTTTGCAGCAACGGTTGAGAATCAGTTTTGACTGTGCATTGGATCTTACGGAGTCAACTGGTTCTGATATTTATTTAAAGTTGCAGCAACATCAAAGATGATATAACGGATCTTTGAAACTTCTATTATGCATACTGGATGAATATTCTCCGTGCTTCACTTTGTTCGGCGTTACGTTTTCATTGTTATGTGCAGGTTATAGCGGGCAGTTCCATCTCCTGTAATCTGTGCTCCTCAATTGGCGGCAGAGACTTCTGTTGAGACAGGAGGGAGGTTTCTGCAAGAATAGAATCTCCAAGGTAAATTCTTGAATCAACTTGTAAACTCTATCATACGAGGAGGGTTGTGATCCGTAGGTGACTGTCAGTGTAAAAATTTGTCAATCCATTTTAGGTCATTGCGGTGCAGCGATGTATCGAGATCATACTTGAACATAGCATGAAATATGGAAGAATTGGGATTAATGAAAAGCAAAAAGGTAGTAAGTGAAGTTGAAGTGTAAAATATGTAATGCGTTTTATGCTAGCAAGAGAAAATAATGAGTAATGATATGTAATGTATTAGTGTGTAAAAGATAAAGAAAATTGAATAATTGTTAAAGAAGGTGACATAAAGGATACTAGGCATAATTATCTACGTAAAGTGGCTGATAAAAAATATAATAGAATGTCGAAATTTTATAATGCGGCAAGTGCGTCCTAACTGTTTACCTTAATCAGAAATGAACTTACAAAAGATGTTCAATATAAGGTTTTTGGGTAGACGTTATTTGGAGATGATATTATTTTAACAGGCGAAGTGAAGCATATGTAGAAATAAACCGACGTGCTGGACTCACGTCTCCTGTTCATAGGCTTAAGAGAAGTAAAATCAAACATGTAATCTGTAATTTTAGCAATTTTTATATAGAATAATGAACATATTAAAATCAATAATTAAAATATTACTGAAAATAATAAGTTTTATTGCATTGGATTTATAATTTAAGCCAGTAAAAAAATTAATCATCAAAGATAGAATTAATGTATGTTAGTTAAATATTGAAAGGAATATTTATTAGATTTGAAAACAAATTATGATGTGGAGAGGTTAAATACTGGTTTCGCAATAGTCATGACATGATCCAATGAGCCAAGTATCGTCTCTCATTACCACATAAAAATGCTTTATTTTTTGGTGCAAGAATCTTTCCCACGGCTGTTATCCAAGATATATGGGTTTGAGATCAAACTCTGAATGCATAATATCGTTTCTGAAAATCTAAAGGCATGGGAGCAATGATCGGACTTTGTATGCGAAACCATGCTAATTCCTGAGTTGTATGTATATTCTAGTGTTATTAAAGAGCTCAGTAGATGGATTAATAAGATATTATATTATTTGATATTGTTTTAAAATACCTTTTACATGTCTTTAAAATATGTTTGGTATTTTATTTTCAAATACTTCATAGTACACTTTTTTTAACTTAGAACCTCCTAACCTCGTACACTTTCTTTATTGAAAGTTATTCAACCTAATCAAAACATATGTTCAATGCTTCTATAAATATAACGTTCCTTAGTTTTAGTAAAGGCATGTATTGATGTTGGAATTAAGGACATCTTACAGTATAATGATTTAATTATCTTATGATTTAAAGCCTTTCAACAAATTTTATGATTACTATAATCTTTAAAATTGAGTGTCACAGTACTTTAGGTTTGGCCTACTTAATCTTAAATTTTATATACATATTATTTTATAAATGTCACGCTTCATAAATTTAATGTGTTAAATTTCAATACTAAAAATACGTTTTAATGTTGAAACATTTACTCTTTTAGCAGTAATTTGTACCTGAATCGAGGACTGATTCATTTAGAAGAATACCTGATGTGGAGGGTTTAACCCAAGTTACTTGAAACGAGGAATTTTAAGAATATTCAATTAATATTTATAAATTATATAATATCTCCCTAATTTATTAATTATATATATTTATATGTTGTAGTGTATGTAAATATAGATAAAAATATAAGAAATTTGCATTACGTGGGCTCACATTAATTATAAATTTTGATTTTTTAAAAATAAGTCGAATATGTTATTTATAATGATATAATAGGTGACTTAAATTTATTATTTAGGTGTGACGATTTATAATGCCTTTGGATTATCAGCATCTTAGTTGTATAAGTTTTGATCCTATGTGTAATGTAGTATGATAAGTATGTGGCCTAGAAGACTTTATATGGTCAAAAATGTTTTTCTAATATGTGTTTAAAGGGAGAGCTGTTATACTTCTAGTATAATGACTTTTATATTTGTCTTATAATTAAGGTTAAAAATTAAAAAAATAAATAATGAATGATTATTTAAATAACTTATAAATTTTTATTATTTGTTTTTAAATTTTAATTATTTCGGTAGATAAATTTTAGAGCAAGCCCACTAAAATAATCATATAATAATCTAAGTCAACATTGTGCAGCATATTCAACTGAATTCCACTTATTTCATTATTTGAAATCAAAATTTTGTTATTATTGATGGGGTTAGTAGAAATGGGCCAGTCAAACGTGAAGGTCCATAGATTGATAGTGGATCATGAGGGATTCAGCCCATATGTCCAGAGGCCTGTTGGCATTTCCGTTGATCCAAAGAGTATCCCAGTCAGCTCGGATGGTCTAAGTTGACATTGGCCCAATCAGGACGGCCCACGGTCCTCTTTCATCATACTAAAATTTCTTTGCTTAACTATCTCGACACCCTGAATATTGCTCTTGATCGCAATCATTTTCGGAATGGTAACTCCAACTCAATAGATCACTCCTAATGGCAGTTCCGACTCAACGGATTTCTCCTAATGATAACTCATATATTCACCGCATCCAACATCTCCTCGGATAAGGAACAGATTCTTTTGACTGATCATGATTACCCTAATCGACACCTATGATCCCTGTGCCAGCCTCTCAAATCTATGCAGACAGTTGGTAGTTAGCCTTGGTGTCCAAATAGGACTGAATTGGTTCAAAGGTTATAAATACTTCCTCGCTCCCATGGGTAAGGACACGACTAGATGTACTCAAAAACTCATGCTCAAGAGCTTATAGAAAATGGCTCTTTGCTCAAAAAGCTTCCGAAGAAATCTATCACAATTCTTGTTCCCTCGATATCAAAGTCGCTCTATGTCGAGCGCATCATCTAAGTAAAACTCAAACCCCGTACGCTTACATTATCACACATTATAAGGTATCAATTTTCACGATATGATAATTAGGAGTAATTAAATTAATATAAGTGAACTGAGGTCTAAGGTTACGGGAGAAGTTAAATCGAAAGGTTCGAAGACCTGGAATTGGTGGATTCGGGAATTGGTATTATGATCTTGAAATATTGATTCGTAAAAGGATCTGGGTTATGATTTATGATAATCACAATTTATTAAATTAATATAATCAAAATTAGACTTATGGTACGCGGGATAATATGTTTTAGAAGCGGAGTTGGGCAGACGTCTACAGGGCGCTTGCTCAGGACGCTTGAGGGCTGCGGCAAGCACCCTTTCTAGGGAGCCAGTGCCTGGGGCCGGCGCTGATTCTAAGGGTGTGGCGCCCGCTAGGCGCTAGGCTGGCACTTGAACGCCAGCCCGAGAATAAAAGCCCGCGAGGGTTTTTGTATTTGACTCGTTTTTCGGCCTCCACACAAGAGAAGAGAGAGAGAGAGGGAGGGAGAAGAGAGAGAAGGGTGAATCCGAGGTTTTTGAGCTCGAGTCAGTTAAGAAAGTAATGGATCGGATCGAGCTAAGTGCACTCATACTCTCGTCTTTTATTTTCTTGCACTTTTGTTCTGTTTTCTTCGGGTGTCATGATCCCGATATTCGAATAAGTTTATATTTTGGAATGTTCATGATCCTAACATGAAAATATTTCAATTTCGTGTCCGATTTGTGAGATTTATGCTGATTTTTACAAACTGGAACCCTAACCCATGCCCGGACCCATTTCACCTTTTATTTTAGGTTTTATGTGTGATTTTGCCCTAGATTATTATCCATAACTTGGACAAGCAAATATGTAAATTCCATATCTGATTTAGTAGTTTTGACCCGTTTTCGGATACGAAACCTTAAATTCGCGACCTGGAGGAGTTTACTGATTAAATTGAGATTTATACATAAATTGGCTTTAGAATATTATTACCCGCACGATGAATATGTTAATTTATCAATTAGGTATTTGAATTTGTAGTTTTGTAGAGTTTTATACTCACCGGAACCCAAACCCACAGTCCATTTGATTTTTATCCAAATCAATTAAAATTTGTGGATGATATTAGTTTCGAAAATTATATAGCATGCTCTTGGGAATGTATTTGATACCCGGACGCTCTAAAGTTACATTCGGCATGTGGTGGTAAGAGTTCTTTGTTTATTCCAAAACTTATGAACAATTATGCATATATTATGAAAATGTTAGTTGAATATGTTATGAAAATCATGTCCTGAATCCATTATGAAAGAATTATTGACTGGAAGTCATATGATTTCATTTGGCATAAAATGAGAATGAATTATTAATCCCCTAAGCTTCGAAGAAGACTATGCACGAACTATGAATGCGTAAGAACTCAAACTCACAAAGAATATGGAAATATAAATTTGAACAAGTTTAATGGAAAAAGAACGAAGAAGGAATATTCTTCAATTAAGCGATGAACTGACGAATAGTTCTCCGGAATAAAGACTTGATTGAATTATGAAACGTTCTCCAATAGAGTGAGAACGAGGAATTATGTGTTTAAGCACAGAATTTCTTAAAGAAATAAAGAATTAAGAATTTGGATTGATGATTACAGATAATAAATTTTGACATGTCATAAATAGTATAATGAAAACTCAAAGATTACTCTGGCTGTGTATCCTATACCGTGTTTTATAATCGATGATATTTTTTGACATACCTTAATATATTGTAATGAAAGGTCATTGTTTGTTATGGATGCCGCTCGCCACTTATTGACTACGACCTCGTCTAAGGGTTGATATATAAACGGTCCCTCTCTGGGTCGAGAATAGGAGGATATCGGCCTTATTTGTGTAGAGTGAATATAATCCAGGTTACGACTGACCGCTTTTTTGGTCAGTAAGGCCTATTGACTCTGATCCCTCAACGAAATAAGTTTTCGACAATGAAGTAATAATTAAAGAAAATGACAAGGAAACTAACTAAAAAATTATAAAACGAATCATGAAACCATTCTTTCTGAAGTATGATTTATAGTTTCATATGCATCATTGTATCCTCCTATATGTATTATTATGTTTTAAAATATGAAATTGCATGTCATTGATTTATATATGTGCATTATTGAACTTTTGGCTCACATTTATTATTTTTCTTTCTCCAGATAAGTATGAGTTGCATCCACTGTGATAGGATAGAGATTTTGAGTCGGCTAGGCTCAAAGATGATGAAAAGGATCTTATGGATCTAGTTTTACCGTCTTATATCTTCTGACGGGATTAGTCTATATTTTTATTGAATTTTATCCACGGATGTATGCATATGATGATGTTGATATTAAGAAAATATACATAGCATAGTGTCCGCTGTATCGATGGATATTTATACTTTCATAGGTTTTTATGGTTGATTTCAGGTATTTAGTGGTATCTCCCTGTGTTCGATATTGTGTTCAAAGATATAACATTGGAACCACAAAATGATTGTGGTAGCCAGTAGGATCCCGTGTTGGTTTATTGTATTATCTGGATGTTGGGGTTAAAATTGATGGATTTTTGATATTGTTGAGATTGTATATTTAATGTACAGGATTATTATTCAGGTTTTGTGTTTAACCAACATCTGTATTACAATCAAAATTCTGCTGAATTTTCGGTTGGTAATGCAATACGTCACACACATAATTTTCATCCCTACATCTTTCCATCTTTTTGAGGAAGATCATTGATTTGAGTGTCGAAAGATAAATTAGAAAGTGAATTTTGCTAATCTTCTAGCATTTTATCCGTTCATCGTATTGCGTAGGACCTAGATTATTAGAGATGGAGACCAGATCCTCCTGTGTTTGACCCGACCGAGGAAGATCAAAAAACTCTATAATCCATATAATAACCCGAATTTAGGATGCATCAATTATTAGTCTTTTTTTTTTCTCTCAATTGAATTTCATAAATGACAAATATTAAGTAACTAAACACACAAATTATGTAATAATTTTAACGTGAAAATTTGTCTCAGTTAAAAAAAAATCATGAGACCTTTAGTTGAAAATAATCTTTACTATAAAGCGATTATGTTATAAATAGCACCTTCAAGGCAAGTCCTTCTACACACATAACTAATATAAAGAACTAGTTAACACTAACTCTAACTCACTTAACAACTAAATAATAGAATGTAACGAACAAACAAATAATGAGCTGATAATAAATCTATAACATAAACTAAAAGAACATCTTTAAATATAAAAAATGATGAAATTTAAATCAAATATAAATAGGTGCCTAAATCTTTAATTTTTTTTTTATCTTTTTTAATTTATCACTCTGTCTCGCTACATCCACATGTGCAAAATGACTTCTGGATAAAACCTTAAAACCTAAATAGGATACTTTTTGCTTGTGTGGTCGCTTTAGCAACCTAAATAGGATACTTTTTGCTTGTGCGGTCACTTAAGCAGTCATGATACGACTCACTTATAATTTGCCATTAAAATTGTATCATAAGTTGTTAACTCATAGCCTTTCTATAAAAATTTCTCCAAACTATTTTGCTTGATGTAATTTCGTGTGAAAGGCCATAAGCATATATTTTCTTTCAAATAAAACATCTTGACAAAAACTATGATAACTCTAAAAGTAACAATTGCATGTCTAATAAGTACAAAATTTATAAAAAAAAATCTAAAATTAATAATGAATCCTAGCACATTCCAAAGTTTTATCAACGAGGTTGAGTGGGTAAGATGGGCTCCACATCAATGACATATACAAACGATCTAAAAAGGCCACGTTAACATTCTACATCCATACCTAATCAAAAACTTGTCACATCAAGCCTTAAAAATTTCAGAAACAATGTACATGTTTAATTATATTTTTATAGATATAAGGAGGGAAATATTTATAGAATATTTTAATAAAATTAATTATAAATAAAAAGTTATATATAAAAATTATTATAGAAATATATTTAATGCGTTCATGGGTTTGGGTTCCCGTACAGCTTAAAGAGTTCTCGAATTTCTCGAGTCGCTTCGAACTCGAACGAGTCTGATTTTCGCGTCTCACAACTTGGACACTGCATACTATAAACTATAAATAGGAGGTCTAAGGATAATGAGAAGTGTTCTCACCGTAAACTCTCCGACGCTCAAATCAAAAATTTTTTTTCAGTGGATGAAAAGATACAAGTGTAGAGGTAAACGTGATGTAGGGTGCACGGATGCTTGAATGTAAGAGAATTAGGAGAGGCTTTAGCTCATTTCGTGCACTTTAAAGAGTGGCTTACTAAGATTACCGAGCTAAAGAGGCGGTTTCTTACGGAGGGAGGAGAGTTAGTTTTTTCTTATCGTGTTTTAGTTCAAAGCTTAGTGTGAGATAGCTTTGAGGGGCCTTGAGTGCTTTAGGATGTGGGATCCCCTTCTCTATTGTACGAGGAGGTATTTCTAATACTCCGTGGAGGAGGCTTTTGGCACAGGACCGTGAGACAAGTGTCCTACCCAGGTTCGCCGGTCACTGAACATTGACGGTGGATAGTGGTATTAGTTGTCGCCTTATGATGGTGAATAAACCGTTGTCAGGTGTGGCCGGCATGGGCCTAGTTGACTTTCGTTGCGATTGATTGAGTAGCTGCAGGACAGTCGGTGCCGCGACCTGCTAGAATTGACCTCACTCTCCATTGGCTGGCATTCCTTGAGCCAGCGCCTTCCATGCTACTCGTTTGCTGCTGTCTTGAGGAGAAGAGCAAATTGCTGGCAATTGGGCGTGCGCCAAGAAGTGCTTAGTGGACCTTGGCGTTACCTGCTCGGCCCACTATTCCCTTCGCGGTATTGGGCTTTGCTCGGAATCTCCTGGGCTCCATTACTTAGTTGGGCCCTCCCGCCAGTTGGGCTTTGTTCTTACTAGTTGGACCTCCTTGTTGTCGGCCTATATTAATACTGGATCCATCAATATTTATTTTATAATATAAAATTTGACAATTTATTATTTGTAGGGTACGACATTAATTTACTATTTTATAATAATTTACTATAAATATGTTTCATTTTATTTAAAAAAAATGGGATGGATTTTAAAAAATAAGGAATAAAGTATAGTCAACTAACTCACTTGCTCTTCCACAAAATATGGAGCGAAATCCTCCCCCCTCTCTCTCATCTACTCAATGACTCTTATAGTTTGAATTTTTAGAAAGTTTACTGATTTGAATGTCGGATGATATATTAAAGAGTAAGTTTTAATTTTTTCAGAGTTCTTATTTGCTATTATGATGTGTATGATTCGGATAAAAAAATTAGATAATTTGAATCGAATTTATTCGAATTATAATACTGATTATAAGTACTATCATTGGTATTATTTGTGGAAAGTGCAATTAAGCTATTCATTTCTATCTAAACAAAGCCACACCACAAAAATCCACAAAGGCAGCCGAGAAAATGGTCACTTGGCCAGCTGCTCCGAACATTAGAGTCATGGCCACTTAACTGCAAAACATGTTAAAGATACTGAAGTCTTTAAAGAACAGATTTAAGGATTGAATCCAACAAGTTGAAACCCTCCACCTACGAGCCTAGACCTTAAAGATAAGATTGAAATGTAAAAAAGCTACTTGATGAGGGAACCACTATTGGCCAAATATGCCTTTTCCCCCCAAGATACAAAACCAAGTTATTTTCTCATGGCACAAAGGTTGTCTCAACTTTAAGGTCAAGAAGGAGAGCCGAAAGTGATAGAATCTACAATACACTTAGGATTTCAGACACCATTCCAATTAATATAGAAAGAGACATGTAGCAATATATTCTTACTTTTTTAGCCAAGTAGATACTATATGATGTACCGTATTTTCAACCGAAATTCTGACAAATCTCTGACTGTAATACGAACGTTGGTCAAATACAAAACTTGTGAATATCCTGTACAACATAACATACAGATCCACAATATATAACACAGAATTCAAAAGCCACAAAACTTTATATGGCACAAATGTCATAATTCTGGTATGATGTTAACTCTAAATAGATACCATTAGGTATCCAGCTAACCATAACAATATGTGAAAGTATAAACATTCATCAATACAATGAAAACTATTATTTACGGGTACATCATCATCATACAACCGTATATAAAATTCATTAGAATATAAAATATTCCATCATAGGACATAAATCTTCATAACTAAATCCATATGGCCGTTTTCCACGTCTTCAATACCTAGTCAACTCAAAACCTCTGCCCTACTTCATTGGGTGCAACTTATATTCATTTGGAGGGAGAAAAATAGTAAGGGTGAGCCAAAAGATTAGTAAGGCACACATATATATATAACAAAGGACATGTATAATTTCATGATTCAAAACACAATAATACATGGATGAAGGAATAGAGATGCATGTGAGACGATGAATTATGATTTAGAAAAAAATACTTTCATGATTCGTTTCAAATTTCTTTTATTCATTTCTTTATCTTCTTTTAGTCATCAAATCATACCGAAAACTTATTTTGTTGAGGGATTAGGGCCAGTAGGTTTTATTGACTAAATGAGCGGTCAATCACAATCTGAATTGTGTATATTTTTACACAATTAAAAGCCTTCTCTTTTTATTCAAGACCCAGAAGTGAGCCACATGCGTATACACCTTATAGACGGGGCCAATTAGTCTACATATACATCCTATAGACGAGGCCAATTATTCATAAGCGACATCAAAATAGACAACGACCTTTCACTACAGTAAAATAAGGCATGTTAATGAGTATCACCGTTATAAAATACAAGCCAAGATAATCCTTGAGTTTTCATTGTAATATCTATGATATGTCAAAATATACTATCTATTGAATTATACTCGGTCCAAGTTCTTAATTTCTTATTTATTTAGGGGTTCCAACTCTTAAGCACAAAATTTGTCATTCCGAAAAACGGTTCAATCAATTTGTCGCTTAATTGTAGAATATCCTTTATTGGTTCTTTTTTTTAATAAAATCTATTCAAATTCGTATTTTTATATTCCTCGTGAGTTTAAATCCTCACGTATTCTTAATTTCATACATAATTTTCCTTTTGCATTAAGCCAATAATAAGTTTTAAAATTTTTTAATACGAATGCAGATAATCAGTTCTCACGCGTTCATATTTTCACATGTTTATTTCATGCACAATTTACCACAAAGTTTGAAGCATATGAGAAATTTTTACCATAACAAGCCATAAATAATTTTAGAGCTTCCGAATGACAATCCCTTCACATATGCATATAACATAATTTTTAAAGCATATGCAAGATGATACATTTAATGTACATGCGATTTAATATCATTGTTCACATTTGATAATATTTTCAGAATACGAAAATTCATCATATATAATTTCGTGGACATAAATACCAAATATATGGGGTGTTCGCGTCATTAAAATAAGAATTATGAATTTTTAAAGCCAAATTATGTATAAATTACAATTAATTCGGGTAAAATTTAAAGGAGGTGTGGGTTAGGGTTCTGGTGACCATAAAACCGTACAAAACTCTTAATTCGGATGCCCAATTGATAAATTAATACGTTCGAAGTACGAGTAACAATATTCTAAAGCTAATTTATGCAAAAGTTTCAATTTATTCAGTGAAATCATCTGGGGCATGGGTTTTGGGTTTCATGTCCGAAAATCAAATCCAAATCTGAAACCGAGTATGAAATTCACATATTTGCATGCTCAAGTCATGAGTAACAATTATCTATAACAAAATCATGTATAAAATCTAAAATAAAGGGTGAAATTGATCCAAGCGCGCGTTAGAATTTTCGGGTGCAAAAATACACGTAAATCTCACAAATCGGATATGAAATCGAAATATTTTCATACTTAAATTATCGGTAATATAAAATATAAATTTATTCGGATATCGGAACGAGAATACTAAAAAAAATAGAATAAAAGTGTAAAAAAATAAAAGAGGAGAGTATGGATATACCTATTTCGACCTGATCGATCACTTTTCAGACTAGTTTGAAATTGAAATCGAATTTGGAAACCTTGATTTCCTCATCTCTCTCTCTTCTCTCTCCTCCTTTCTCTCTCTCCTCTCTTTTCTTCTTCTCGAAAGCATTTTGTGTTTTCCCTTCTTCTTCTTCTTTTACTTTTAATATTATTATAATTATAATAATAATATATATTTTTATTTTCTTTTATTCTAAAATCTAAATTTATACTCGGATGATAGTATGGGTATACTTCGGATGCCAATTAAACTAATCCAAATATCAATTAAAATTTTATAATATTTAATTAATTTTTATTACACATAAATTATCTAAAATAATAATAAATAATTTTAATTAAATCGAATAAAAATTTCAGATATTACATACTAGACGTATTTACCAATTATTTAGAGTTGAGGATTTTTTCAACTTGAAAAGAATTGTCTTCATAACTAAAGTAGATGAGTATATCAAAAGGATAGAGCAGTAGGTCTTCAGATAAAGCTCTATTGGCTAAACAACCCAATTGGGTTGAACCCCATTTACCTTAGAGGTAAAGAGGAATAGGCTCTCCTACAAATTTGAAATGCCCGCAGTGGAGTTGTATGACGAAAGTTTCAATCCAATAGATTATCTAGACCACTTCTACAACCTACTAAGCTTCTAGAATTTAAATGATGCCACACTATGTCTCCATTTTCTTTTTAAAGAGAGATGTAATGATATAGTTTTACATGTTAGAATCAAATTCTATTAGAACCTTTCAAGAACTGGCCAACCAGTCCTTGTCCTTTTTCTTCTCCAACTAGAAGGAAGAAAAGCAACTATGATATTTGGTTAAGATTAGACAGGCTCTTAATGAGAGGCTTATAGCAAAAAATTTTTAAATTGACATATGCCGGTCAAGAATCCGAAGGGGTAATACTCGTCAAATTACTGCCCCTACCATCAATTTTTGTGGCACTATGTTGAGGATTGTTGAATATTTTAGAAGGAGATTGAAATCTTAATCAAAAAATGATATTTTAAAAAATATCTGTAAAATATTGAGATCATCCCAGATAAAGGCAAAATAATGGAGAGTGGCCCGATCAACCATGCAGTAGAGTAGTGGTAAATGCCATTAACATAGTGTCCACAAGTCCTATTAGTTTATCAAAATGTCAAATTGTTAGATTTTATTAAAATCAAATTATTCGTTTGGTTATAACTCAACATACTCTCAAACTTTAAGATCAAAAATTAAGAAAATTTTGTTTGAAGTAGTTGATTAATTAAAACTTTCAATAACTTTAGATTTCCATGTGGATGTATATAAGTCTAAATATGAAAAGAATAGATTGAATAATATAATTCAAACACAAAAGATAAAAAAGTATAAAATTTTTATTTATTCTTGATGACAAACATGTATGAGATATGCTTTAAGATGAAAATATTGAGCTAATTGACTTGTACAAACGAAAAAGATACCAGGGTGATAAATCTCAACAATAGCAGAAGAATTATCGTATCTCACTCTAGTAACAGTTCATTCAAGTAGAGAGAAAATAAGAGTAACACTTAGCCAAATAACCCTCGCAAATTGATGGTAGGCAACTAAATGCTGACGGTGGGTATATCCTCACCCATGTGTTGGTCCCATAAAAAAAAAAAAAAAAAGATACATGCGTAAAGATGTACCTAGAGGCGTAAAACTTTCCTAGTTATTACTCATGTGAAAAATAAATTCGGTTGATGATACTATGTAAAAGAAGAAAATTAAGATGGCACCCTCTTTAAAAGAATGAAGTCAAGATGGGCTTTGTCAATGATACCTAGCTGAATACTCAATGGAATACAATAGTATCAAGATCATCTCTCTTTTGTTTAGAATAAAAGATCCACCAAGTAATGATAGGCTTGAAGGATTTAGCTAATCTCGTTAGCTATTAATGTGTGAAAATTAGATGAAAAATACAGAGTAGAAGATTTATCCTTTTTATAACAAAAAAAAAAAAAGCAAAGAAATAAAGTATTTTGAGGCAATAATATGCAATCAAAAGTCAAGAAATCTATATCAAAATCATTAGGCAACAAGATGTGATTGAAATAATCATCCAGTAATGACTATTCATTGGTTTTGAGTTCCTTGAAAAGAAGCGCTCAAATAGTTCAAATGTTGGGCAAATTTGACCATTCTTTCAAGTATCCTCAAAACCTGAATTCAATTTTTGGGTATGGGAGTTAATATTGAATATAGTATCAATTGGGCTTACCCAATCTGTTAAGTCAACAATCCCATGGTTAATAAGATCAGAAAAGAGAAAGTATTGTCTGACTCAATAAGATCAACCTCAAAGAATATGGCGTTTGGTCCTAACTCAACGCTAATTAGAATAGTTCAAGATCTGACAGGCAGTCGAGCGATTATTAAGCAAAATATAAATTAGACTAGCTTATATATATAAATGACTTAATATCCTAATAACTAATCGAGTGATTAATTCAACAGAATGATTCATCTAACTAAGTAATTTGTATACTTTACAGTTAATTTAGACGAATGTCAGTGAGCTGGCCAATATCAACTGCTCATCCTCATTAATTCAATCTTTAGGTGTTAATTGTCTTCAATTAACCTTAAGATTAGAATGTGTATAATAATGAATAAAGTAATCGATTTTTAATTGATCTAACCACTTAAATTATAACTAAGCATTTATCTTTAGAAAATCGCTAACATTTGACAGTATAACTATAAATACGTCACATTTTTTTTTTAAAAAAAGAAGCAGATTTTATAAAATAAAGAATAGAGTATAACTCTCTAACTCACTTGTTCTTCTATAAAATATAGAGTCAAGTCTTTTATATGTCTTTCTCTCATCTTCTCATCTCTTTTATATTCCAAATTTTTGAGAAGTTTATTAATTTAAGCGTCGAAAGATATATTAGGGAGCGAATCCTAATTCATTAAAAATTCTTATTTACTGTTGTGGTATATAAGATTTGAATAAAATATTTGATAATCCGATTCAAATTTATTAAAATTATAATTCATATTTTAGATACATATTATAATTATATAATATTACATTTATAAAAAGGCACATAGACGAGGAAGTTTAGGCAATTATTTAGGTAATGTTGAGATAATTATACAATGCATAAAAATAAGATGTTGCCAAGTTACCGAAACAAAAACGGTTTACATTTAAATATTTTTGTACATACATATATGGACATCAACAGGAGGCGCCTCCTCCATTTGTAATGACGAGGGGTCAAAGTAAAAGACTAAAATACCCTCCTCTCTTTATCAAATTCCCCCTCTCTATCCTTTCCCTCAAATAAAAGAAAAACTAAAACTAAAAATTACATTATTTTTAGCATATATCACATTACTGAACAAATATCGACTATGTACATGATTGGCTTCTTCCACACTGATTCAAATAAATATAAATTTCTTCTTCTTTCAAGGAATGGTTCTTTAATCACTTTTTGAATATCCCCAATAATATTACATAATAAATCATCCATATACATTAAAAACAAGCACGAAAATAAGTGAATAGATGAAAGTAATATTATATGAGATCATTAGAAATATTTAGAGCTCTTAGAACACCAACAGTTGGTCCTTGATGTCATAACTCATCTTCTGCAAATTAGGCTGCACGGCAAACTGAATCATGGGCGGCGGCCCACACGCCAACACCAACGTCTCCTCCGCAACCGCCGGAATATGCTCCCGGAGAATGCTTTCCGTCACGAAACCAATGCTATACTTCCACCCTTCCGTTTTACACTGACCCACCACGTACCAAACCTTAACCCTATTCTGGTAATCCTTTGCCCAAGCATCTAGCTCGTCCTTCAGAGGTATATCGTCTTCGCTGTGATTGCAATACACCAAATACATCTCCGTATTGTCTTCTGGATTCTTTAGAATTGCATGCATAACCTGATTGAACATGATTAATTTGAGTATCATTTGATCAATGTAGTTTTTGAAAATATTATGACATAAATTGCGCGGTAAATGAATTTGATGGCCATAAAGTTTAACCGAATTATGCTATGAACTCACCATAGGTAAATGATCACTTGCTTTTCTAACACTTTGATTTCCCATCTCTTATAAAGTTACTAAATGATAAGATTATGTTAATATTAACCGATATTTTCATATTCTTTCATCATTTAATAGTTTTTCCATCATATTCATTATATGTATTTATTATAATTATTTTACTTTTATCATTATCTCTCTAACTCAATAGAAAAAATACTTCAAAAATAACAGTATGTATACAAATGAATGAATTGAAAAGACTATATATTAACTTCAAAAGATTACTACTCGTTTCAAAACTATTAGGTTTCTATATTTTATGTTTTTATTTCTTAACCCCCTATTTCCCTTATAATTTCATAGCAGATTACAACAATATCAATGTACTATTTAATTAGTCTATAATTCAACAGTATTCTCTTGTCATATCAACAGTTTCCATTTATGTAAACATTTTTTCTGAGTAAATTGTACTGTGGAAAGTATGAGTGATTGTTACCTGATAAATGGGAGTGATTCCGGTGCCGCCGGCGATCATGGCCAACTTCTTGGCATACTTTGGCTTTCCATGGACGACGAAACTCCCTCTTCCTGTATATTCTATGTGTCCTAAAGGACCTTTCACCTCTAAAATAGACCCAATTGGGAGAGAGTCTAAATGTTGTGACATGAGCCCCCCGTTTGGGAATTTTGGGTGACCCTTGACGTAAATTTTTACGACGAGATCAAAATATCCCACGCAATCGATGCTGCTCGTCGGCGTATAGGCCCTCATGCAGAGCTTTCCGTCTATGGCGGCACTTAGGAAGATGTGTTTTCCGACCGGAAGTCCCAGGACCTGGTCTTCGAAAGGCAAGGCAAACCGGAACCGACGGACTTCCTTGGAAATGGGCGTCTTGTCTATCAGCTTGCATGAGATCTTCTCCCGTGGGTTAATCAGGGCAACGTTGTTGCATGGCGGCACCCCGATCACGGTGATGGGGGCGAGGTGGCTGGCGGCATTGTTGGCGCCGTGGACGGAGGTGTTGGTGGAAAAGGCAGTGGAATCAGAGGAGTAGCCGGTTGTGATGAGCTGGCCGATGTGGTAGTCTTCGAGAAGCTTCTTTGCCTTGTCGGAGTGGATGGCATCGAACTCTTCCGTGCAGTCCGTGCCTGCGTTGATGAGGATACTGTCGATGCCGCCGGGATGGTCGTTGAGGAAGCGAGTGCAGTCGTAGATGTGGCCGTGAACGATGATCCAGGCGGATTCGGCGGAGTTGTGTTTCTTCACTTCGGATATGGAGTAGATTTGGGAGGCGGTGTTCATGAAGGGAGAGGAGACACTCTTCTTGAGGGCGGAGGTTCCGTCGGCCGATTGCTCGAGACAGCGTTCGCGCATCATCCAGCCGCCGGGATTGTTGGCAGGCTGAGTCGGATGCTCGAACACAATTCCGATTTCGCCTCTATGTGGCTTGCACAAGCTTGTCTTCACTCGGAACCAGCAGTTGTTCATCATACCCTTCCACAAGTTGAGTTTGACAAAGTTACGACAATAGATATTTATAGAAAAAATTTAATTAACAAAAATCTATTGAAAAATTAATAAATACGGTTTACCTTTTGTAGTTTAAAATAAGATCAACTCTGATATTTTATTATATAAAACTCATAAATTATAAGTTTATAAAAAAATATAAATTAATTGAATTATTAGACCTAAAATAAAAAAAAAATTTGACTGAACTATTATATATTAGAATTACTAAATTGATTATAATATAAAAGACTAATGTTCCGAACAAATGCTTGGTTAATAAATTCAAATGATTAATTCTACAAACGGTTATATAAATTAAAGGATAAATAATCGAATCAAATAAACAGTTAATATACCAATATAAGCGTTAAATTTATAGTTTATATAACGATTGAACTATTTAATTTCTAATTAATATAACTCATCAATTAGTGTGCAACCATATATTTTTAGGAAAGGTCTGTTGATTGGTAATAACCTTATAAATAAGCCTATTTTCCTCAAACATGATGACTAAATTCAAATCACTCATAAAAATAGTAAGTATAAATCTCTAATATTCTATACACTTGTAAATTTTAAAAATCATGGTGCCAAATTCTCCAATTCTTATTATCTCTAATCCCCAACCTCTTATCATCTTTTATTTTTTTAGAAGAATTTTAATTTGAATATCGGAGGCTACTCTAAGAAGCGAATCCTATATCATTTGATATCTTGTTAGTTGTTATGGTGTGTGCAATACGGATTAAATCAAAGGATAAACAATCGAATCAAATAAATAGTTAATGTACCAACAGATAGGCGTTAAATTCAGATTTTATATAACGATTGAACTATTTAATTCCTAATCAATATAACTCATCAATTAATGTGCAACTACATATTTTTAGGAAATGTCTGTTGATTGATAATAACATTATAAATAAGCTTATTTTCCTCAAATATGATGATTGAATTCGAATCACTCATAAAAATAGTAATTACATATCTCTAATTTTCTATACACTCGTGAATTTTAAAAATCATGGTGCCAAATTCTCCATTTCTTATTATCTCTAATCCCCAGCCTCTTATCATCTTTTATTTTTTTAGAAGAATTTTAATTTGAACATCAAAGGATACTCTAAGAAGCGAATCCTATATCATTTGATATCTTGTTAGTTGTTATGGTGTGTGCAATATGGATTAATAAGTTCAAAGGATCAATCCAATTATATTTAGACGATTATTTAGATTTGAGGTACGTATCAACTTTTAATATATAAAAATAAATACATAAATAAATAAATTTGTGTGTTAAATAAATGATTCCTCCATCTACAACCCTTTTCAAACAACTTTTTATAATAATAGGTGAAGATGATTTTTTTTTCCCAAAATTAAAAATACTCATCCGTCCAACACATAAAAACTAAGCTGATTGTAAGAGTTATAGAAGACAGAAATAAAAGGGGTTGATTCGCTGTGCTTCGTTCCCAGTGGCTTAAAGTCCCAATCTCTGTTTTTGTTCCTTTATTTTTTTTGTTTTATGTTAAATATTTATTTATCTATTTAAATTATTAAAAATCTATTGTGGGTTATGCAAAAATTATTTAGGTCAATTATCTTGTTGGGCATATTTTAAAATAAAACAAATCTAACTTATTAATAGAAGGAACCCATGAATAATAAATTCACAAAGAAGAAATAATTAACCATCTCACTAGGTTTAAGTTCAAAAAATAAAATCTAATCCAAATTAGAAAGAAATTCGGCCAGATGACTAAGAGACCAAGTGGCCGAATATCTGAGCAGCAAAAATTATAGAGAAAATATGGGATGGAAGATTTGAATAGTTAGATATCTACATAATAAATCGAATTGTTAATCTGATGGAATAGTTAATCATATTAAATGGTTAGATGAACCGTTGGGATAATTTAGCTAGGAGATTAAGTCAAAAAGATAATTAATATACCCTATAATTAATTCAAGTAATAAACTCCTAATAAAATCCAAATGCTCAGCATTAATGGAAAAGATTGGGGGCTTTATAGTTTCACAATGAGAAATAGAGGCTAATCCGAGAAATATTAAAGTAATAATGGTTATGAAATCACCACAAACCATAAAAGATATCTAAAGACTAATTAAGTAATTTTCAGCCTTATCACAATTTATGAGGAGGTTAGCCAAAAAATATTTATCATTTTTCAAGGCATTAAAAGTATTAAAGACAAATGGTTTTCGGTAGACGAATGAGTACTAACAAACGTTCCAAGATTTAAAAGAATATTTAGTACATTCATCTTTATTAACTCGTCATATAAAGGATGCACAATTATATCTTTATCGGGCCATTTCAAAAATACCTCTGAATGCTGTCCTGGTCAAGGAAAAGTAAAAGGTATAAGGACAGGTATACTATGCTAATAAAATCCTAACAGATACAGAGACTTAGTATACATAAATAGAGAAGACTGCTTTAACCTTAATTTTTGTTGTAAAAAAATTTTGACCACATTTTGGGGCCCTTAAAATTGTGGTCATTACAAATAAACTTTTAAAAGAATTTTATGAAATCCAAAAGTATTTTGACTCTTAATCAAATGATCAATTAAGTTGAATAAGTTAGACATAGAGTTTTGAATTTGATCTTTCATAAAAGGTCAAACCATTGTAAATTTTATTATTAAAATGGCAACCCTAATCTCATAAGAAAAAATCGAACCATTGAAGGTCTCACTAGATGTGTTGCCATCCATGTAGATATTGCACGTTAACGGATCATTTTCTCAAACAAGCAGTATCGTTGAGATAGTGTTGACCTCACTTGAAGCAATTGGGATAAAATATTTAATTACATTCGGGTTTCTATCCACCAATAACGTGGCTGATTTGAAGCACTGCTATCCCAATTAAAGTTAGCCAAGGAATATTTTTTCAAAAAGTTAACTATTTATAATGATTTCGAATTAGTCGTCAATTAAATATTGGCTAATTTTGAAATAACCAATCTAGAACTAGCTAAATATCCCTATAAGGTTCAAAATGCCTTATCATTCCTTGGTAACTTTGAGATTATCCATATCTCTAAAAAAAAATAATTGAATTGATGATCATCTTTCCAAAATAGTAATATTTGATTGTCTAAAATAATATTTTGGGGACTTGGAGAGATACTCCAGAGACCAAGTATTAATGAATAAGATAATATTCTCAAAGTGACTAATGAAAAAATTTGGATGAATCCACATTTAAAATACTTTCAAAGCAAAACACTTTCGAGTGATCCAGCAAGGTGAAGCGAATCTAAAAAGCTACAGATCGGTACACCATTATGGACAAAGTATTGTATATAAGGGGGCTATTCAATACTCTATATGCATTGTTTGACTCTAACAAAAGCTAATTATAGTATTAAAGAAGTATATCTCGCCATATGTGGAGCGCATATAGAAAAAAAGTTTAGCCTTTAAAATTATGAGACAATATTATTATTAGTTAATTATGAAAAATGATGCAATGTAGTTTGGAGAATAATATGAGTTGTCAAATCCATAACAGTGTTTCCAAACAACCCAACACATAACTTCAAGCTTTATAGACTCTTTGGCCATTTGTACAATAGGAGGTGGACAAATTAAGTACGTATTTGCTTGAGACGGGTCAAAAAAAAGTTATTATCATTGCAGTTGACTATTTGATGAAGTTGGTAGAAACTTCTCTTTTGACCAAGATTATAGAGTAAACTACAACAAAATTTATGTACTAAAATATTATTTGTTAATTTAGAATACCGAAGGTTATAGTAACTAACAATAATATTCAATTCTTAAGAAAAATATTCATGAAATATTGTAAAGACTTTGATATTTAATTAGTTCATATATTAATCTCACACATCAATGACTGATCTTTAATGAGACAATTTATTTTAACACCTTATCTATTAAACGTGCTGACTTAAATGAGTAGTTATTATGTAAGTTCAATGAAACCAAATGACCTTAAGGTCGGTCATATACCCAAAATTGTATAAAACTCAAGATCCTAACATCCAAGCGTTCAATACTCTTTTAAAAGGTCAAGTATCCAGTGGGTTGAGGTCAATGAAGACTCGGCCATTAATAGTCACACAACCTATTAAACTTAGGGATGCTATATATGTATAAATGATAATAAATCATTCTATGAAATATATACGATCAGTTTTATGATTAATAATTAGAGTCCTTTCTCACCATTAATAATAATTTAAAGACTTAATTGAAAATCAATTCTACTACCTCATAGTCAAAGATCCATAGGCAATCTGCCTAGGGGCTAAACCCCCCGATCCACATCAATTTATGGATATGCAAAGGCAAAAATTCAAAAGTTGTTCATTGAAGACCAAATTATATTATCCTCCTACAAAACTACGGCAGAAAATTACGAGTTGGTAAACTAAAATTAATAAGCGATCCTATAACTTATACTTGTCATTAGAGCCAAAAAAATAAAGGATTTGATTAATCCTAAAAATCTTTAATTTTAGAAGACAAAATAGCTCAGTGTTCCTCATGTCCAAATAGCAAATTGAAAAATTAGGAACCATCGGGGAAACTAGCCTTCTACAAAAATTTATGCCTTCATTGAATTTGGCATCAAGTAAAGAGCTTACTTTCTCCAGTTGAATGCATTTCATCAATGACTTCTCAAACTTAAGCAATTTGCTTGTAGTTCATCAATAGCACCCACAGCCACTAAAACTTGTTCTTCTGCTTCAATTGATCTATCGTCAAAACTTAGCCCAATCTTTAACAATGGCGGCTTGATCAATATAATCCTGAGTTCTATGAACCCATTCAGTTAATTTTTTTTCTAGGTAAATCAATTTATCTTTAAGGATCGGTACTTTAATTTTAGCAACTATAGCTCTACTCTCCAAATATTTAATTACAGCTAGATCAATATAATAACTAAATAAGCGAGTGTTTTATTGATCTTGAGAATACAACATGTGCTTTATTTGGTTTACCAACTCTTTAAAATGCAAAAGATAATGTATTAGCAATATGAAGGTAAATAAGCAAATTGAAATTAAAGTACAAAAATATACCTTTTGGGTTGAAACATCCCCAATAGCAATAAAATCTAATAAAAATTCAGCAGTATCAAGGTTCGAAAAAAATGAATGTCTCCAATAAATGAGTAGCAAGGACTAACAATATAAAGAAATTTTAAGACTTGTAGCTCCTTAAAAAACTCCAGAGTCCTTATAACTTAGAGAGAACGATACCAAACAAATATTGGACCCCTCATGCACTGGATATTATTCAAATTATTTTTTGATTCAGCTGAAACGGCTCGAGAGATGGAAGTCACCACCACTAGTCTAATTAAAAGAGAATCAGATATGACAGGAATCCTATATTCAACTATAAGAAGAGCATCAATTATCGACACACCTTCATATGGTGAATGATGTTGATAGTTGCACTTCTTATTTGAAGAAATAACAGGTTTTCTCTCTTCAAAATATAAAATAAGCATCTTTTCTAAGGGCCTTACAGGAGAAGAGGTAAGAGTCAAACTTAATAAACATTGTAGTTTTTTTGGTTATTATTTCATCCAAACAATCTTCAAAAATTTCATTAATAACTTTCAGTACATCGTTATTTGTAAGAGAATCTGGCGAAGTTGCTAGACAACTATTAGACTGATCAAAATAAGTCTTAGGAAGGGAACCTATCAAAATGTCTTCCCTCCTTTTCAAAGGATGTGAAAGCAAATGAACAGCAATATCAGCCCTACAAACGCCATACTAATTTATAGCATCTAAAGTTGTAGGAGTGAGAAAACAGTTAATTTTGTGCAACTCAGTAGTGTTTTTCTTTTGCCATTTACAATTGAGGTCTAGTAATGGAAATTTCATTCTCGAATATCAAACTAGAAAATACTGAAATAGCGTTACCTCAGTTATTAAACAAAAGCCAGTCATTAGAAACTTTAATATATAAGAACTAGTCATTCCAATTATTCACAAAGTTTGGATTTCCTCCACTTATTTGAACTTCTTCTTAGTAGTTAAAAAAATTCAATCACTTTTTTGATTAAAATGAAAAATAATTTTCAATAATCGAGTGTTTAACATAAGCTTTTGATGTCAAAAAAAGACGCACAATGCTACCACATATTGGATAGCATTGGGATGGAGTTGAGCAAAAAAGATTTTGAGTATCTCCATTATTTTATTAGAGAACAAACTCAATCATCTAGAGAAGGAGCAATGAAATGAATAGCAGATGGAATGGTAAATCAACCATAAATATTAACTATATCAAACAAAAATAAGTATGAAGAGATATTGCCGACATTCTTAAGTGAGCTTCATGCAGCCGTGAGAGATATAAAGCAAGAGGATCCAAAAATTTGAAAATTTTATATTTCAGTACAGAAATGAGAAGAATAAACAGTACAAGTTTAAGTAGAAGAGAGTGAGATATTAGAATTTTAAAAGACGATTAAACTTGAAAACAATATATTTAAAACAAAAATGCTGATGAAACAATACATTGTTGGGGTCACTTCTTGTGGGAAAATGGCCGCGAAATTTTGTGCGAACTTATAAGCCAATGGTTAGAGGATTCTGAAAATGGACGAGAACATTATGTGATGTCCGAAGGCTTTCCTCAGTTGAAGCACGAGGACTCTAATGATGTATATGTGCTACGTGACGTGAAGATCGAGGACATCAACTAATAACGAGTACTATGAATAATGCTCGAGGTCATCGGTTGAGGTCCGAGGTTCTTGGGCATTACCTGGAGGTATCATTGAAGGCCTGAGGATTGGAACTCAGATAACACACGTGGAAGCCAGCTCAAAATATTTATTGAGCACGCGAGATCTGTGGGGAATATGTGCAGTTTTTGTAGAGTGGGCGCCGTTTCTATAGGACACGACAATTTGCAGCGCCGTTGTAGAGTTGTACGTGCGCCAGGCTGCTACCCGTACGTGTATCATCCACGTTGATATGGCCATTACTTTCAACAGCCTATATATATATATATATATAGTGTCTGTGAGAGGTGTATCACAGAGTGAGAGTGTGAGAGATTTCGATGGGAGGAAAGAGTGAAGAAAAGAAGAGTAGTGAGTAAAAAAATAGAGTGCTTTTTCGTACTCTGTTCTTCATCTTTGTCTCAGGGGCTTGTATAATTGTGTGGTTTCTACAACCATCTTTTACATAGTGGATTTATTTGTGAACTAAGTGTCCCGTAATTTTTTTCTTATTTCAAAAGGATTTTTTACGTAAAATTTTTACTGTATTTTTCTACTGTCTTATTCCTCTTTATTGCTGTTTTGTTTGTTATGTGTGTATGTCATTTGGTGCATTCCTGTCGAATCGACCCCTTTCGGCCCCCCAACATACACTTATTTTCTAAATTCTATCAAATAAAGACATGTTTTTTACTCTATTTAAAATCTAGATATTGCATGATGATAACTAACGGTGAAAGGATTAAAAAACGGCATGTTGTAAAAACCGTCCGATATTGCATTAACTGCACGACTATTGAATCATTTCCTTTGCAAGCGTCATTATAACGATGATATCATCTGATTGGTTGTCAAAATAAATCAATACAAAAATCTAACTAGTATTAAGAAATAAATCGAATAAACTCTTATAATTTATATTTAATTTAATCAATTAAGAATTTTTATTTATCAGATGGCCTTGTTGCAGGAAGCATTAGGCTTTTTAAATGGGTTAATAAACCATAAAAAATCAGAAATAATAAAAGCATTGGAAAATATAAAAAATCAGAAATATTAAAATCATTGTATTTTATTCAGTACAAAGATGGGTTGTAACTCCGAGACCTTGTAAATATTACTTGAATGAATTATTGAAAAACCATCCAAGGGATCATGTTTTGCGAAACACGATCATTCACCCTTATTTATTTAATTTATTTATTTTATAAATTTTAAAAAATAAAAAATAATTAAAAAAATAGGCGTAAAGGATTCTGTTTGGTGAAGTAGAACCTTATGTTCATTAAAAAACACAATATTTGCAGCACATTAATCATCTTCAAAGTGGTGGATCCAACAACTCAGTCGATCGTCCAGCCTAAACACAAATGGGCAGCATCATTTTCGACACCAAAACAATTGGCAACTCTATTGATTAAGTAATTTTATAAGCTCATCTTATAAATACACACTTTAAAATTTATTTTTACTTTACCCTTATTGATCTATATATTTGTATATATATGTCCGCTAATAATGATATATTATTCAAATTGTATTTAATTTGATTGATTTTTATATAGATTTGATGGGTCGGATAACCTAATGGGCTGATCTGACAGAAGTCCAATGAAACTCTACAAAGTTCAAAACCCAGAAGGCACCATGGCCGGCCCAATAGCAGTCCAAACTGCTCGACCCAGAGACAACCCGACAATTTAGTGGCTCAACCCAAAGAAGGCCTGCAGGTGACACTTGCCATAATAGGATGGGCAGTCACAATTCAACGAATATTACCCTTGATCACGCTATCGCCCCCAAGAAAGCAATTGCCATACGTAGCCACGACATCTTGCCATAACCAACTCAACAAATTTCTATAGAATATCTACCGAACAACGCATCTCCCCAGAATGCTAGGAGCAGCTCAGCAAATCGTGACAAACAACTATCGCCGATCTTCACACTCAAGGCAAATCCAACTCGCTTTCTCGTTATAAGTATGTACCATTTCCTCCACGAGGGAGGAAATGATATATTGTCATCGACCTCAACACCCTAGTTGCTCCTCAAGCTCAGCTCTGCCTGATCATCCATCAGACTTGGCTCCCGGTTGACCTTTGGAATCGCTGCTTGGTAGCTCACCGCGTGCACGCAAAAACCACAATACTCCATCTTAACATTGAATCCACTCGATCGTGCCATCAATCAGGCATGGGCCCACACGAGTATGACCCATAACCCAACATTAACAGCACGTTAGCCCAAACTATCTACACCCATCCGAGGGTGTAATGCTAGGGGCTCTACACTCCGACCACCAAATGATCAAAGAGAGTAAGTATCCTCACAGGATCCAGAGGCCTGACGATCTTGAGGCCAGAGCAGCCTTGGGCGATAGGTTCTAACCGTAGCCAGACAATCAACCGAGTTGCTAAAGGAAGGCAGAAGATTGGGACGCCCTCAGGTGCAGAGAGCTCTGCTCCCTCCACACAGCCTCTCATGCCAAAAGATGCTGCCTACTCGTCTACCAAGGTCCTCTCCCTTTGGTACCAGAAAGTTACACATTAGCAAAGAAATGCAATCAGTACTTGTCCTCCATCCAATATGTCGGTCAGAGACATCACCTCAATATCTAACCTTGGACATCATGCTTAAGCGGCTATGGGTCCCATGCACCCGCATTGACGGTCAACGGCTGGAGGCTGCCTCTTCCCATACAAAAATCTCAACATTCCCAAAAGGAGGAGTTGGAGGAAGAGACCCGTTACTAAGTAAAATCTTATCTGCCTAACAACCCTGGTATTCAGGAGGATTCAAGTGACAGGGCCCACTCCCAATGGAAAGATTGACTAGGTCTTGGAATACAAGACAAAAGCCAAGATCGGTGACACCCTCGTTATTCTCGAGACAACTGGCAACATTACACCAGTGAAGGAGACTCCTGTAGCATCGATAGGCATCCAACTGTCCCCTCGTGGGGGCAAGAGGATCGACTCAAAGAGGCCTCTAGAGTATTCAACCTTTTACTTGCAAGTGACCCCCGCCAGAGTAAGAGGTATAACCCGTTGGCTTGGCAAGGTTGATCCCATGAGAGTGCCCCGCATCTGTCTCATGCAGAGTAGCAGCTTCTTCAAAAGCTGTCACTATACTCGTGATGGGACTTGATATGCTTGGCTAATTACCTATCGTACCAACCAGAAACATCCCCATGGGGACAACCCCTCATCGAGTAGCTATGCTGACAATTGGCCCCAGGTGTGCAGATACTCGGAGTACAAATTGGCACCCTTTTTTGGATCGCATGCATTCATACGAAGGTGTTATGTTAGGCACTCTGCCCTCCAACTCCCAAGCAATCGAAGCAGTCCAACATCCGCAAAAAATCTGGTGGCTTGACGACCTTGTGGCCCAAGCGGCCACAAGTGACAAGGCTAGTTGGCGGCCAGAAAACTGATCGAGCCATGAAGCACGGATGAAAACCCAGGGTGATACAATCCACGTGGCTCCAGTGCCGCCAAGAGGCTCCCTTCTTGGGGAAGGAACTCCACGAAGCGTCATGAAGAGTAGGGCTACATATTTGAGACCACCGGCGTGAGCGGCCAGTCCCTTTGTTAATGGGGACCATTCCTGGCCTTGGTGATCCTCCAAAACGAGACACACCAACTACGACTCCAAGCCAGAAGACCAGTCCCATGGGAATGCCTCTCATCAGCCTATTGCATAGCTGTCAACCATCACAAAAGTTATTGCGATTCTCGCAATGAGGGCTCGATATTCTCAGCTTGCTACCTAATAGGTATTGCCATGCCAAGTGCCATATTAGTCTAGGTCGCTTGAGGCCATGTCGACCGACAATGGAACTCGTACCACTGGCCATCGAACCACCTAGCACGTCAGCAAGGCGCTATTCAACTAGTCCATGCTGAAGGACCAAGTCTCATGGAAAATAGAGGCTATAGGCCAAAGCGCCTCGACGACTCTCCAAAGCAGTGCAAGCTAGCCATACACCCAGGACCGTGAACTGCTCCCAAGGGTCCAATGGACCATCCATCCCAAAACAATTCGGGCAAGTTTTGCATACATCATACAGAGTGCTTGGATCATATTCTAATTAATAAAATAATTGTTTGTTCATTGTCTACCTACTCATACGAATTTTGCATAACATTGTCTAAAATCAGATGACCTAGATTGCTCCTAAATTAGGTAAATTTTTGTTCACCTGTTACCAAAACTCGGTCTCAAATCGAGCAGCATAAAGACGGTCGAATTTAAACCTCAATCCCTTATCGAGCAGCCTATACGCGGTCAAATTTGAACCTCAATTCCCTACCAAGCGGCCCATATGAGGTTGAATTTGAACCTCGATCCCGCGGTTGAATTTGAACATCGATTCCGTGCCGAACAGCCCATAAAAGGTTGAATTTAAATCTCAATCCCGTCACCAAGCGACCCGTATACGGTCAAACTCAAAATCTTAGGGGCCTTTTCAGTATGCATGCAACATCTCCCTCCTGAATGGATGAGCACCATCAATCAACAATGTCGGCAAATTAGGACCAGGTGCATGAAAGCCACGACATCCATTGATAGGATTCAGCACCGACAGGTACATCAGGCGACAGTCTAGGCAACCACAAGCCCGACAACAATGGCCTCAAAGCTTAGCCGACAACCACTCTTTCCTTAATGCCACAACGCCTTCCTGGTAGGGGCGAGTACAACAAGGCAGACACATGTGTCAAAGCCCGACAATCGTAGTTGCAAGGCTTAGGTAGCAACCATGTTTTGTTCAAGCCACGATACCCTTCTACAAGGAAGAACGCAAGCAGATGAAGGCGTTCAGACGAGCCCATAGATAATAGCATCAACACTAAGCCCACGAGTAGAAAAGTATTAAAAGAAGCATTGATCAGAGAAGTTCAGTGTGTTAACAAAAACATCAGCAAGCAGTGGTCAAGATGACCCAGTTGTCCCATTGAAAAATCGAGATATACATCTAGAGCATCCAGCAGCCCCAAAAAGATACAAGAAGCAATCTACATCTATGGCCTTATTGGAAGACCTTCTTAGGGTCGGGGACCTCTCGGTCTGCATGATGCAGGCCCCTGACCGGCACCCGGAGGCACTCTAAGCAGAAGCTTGCATCTAAGCCGGGCTTCTCTCTCCGAGCATCCAAGAGCTGTTGCTAAGTCCTTCAAAGTTCGCCCTTGAGCGACGCAATTCGATCCAGAGCCCAAGCATTTGCCTCAATGAGCTC
Organism: Nepenthes gracilis; assembly: GCA_033239525.1. NCBI lineage: Eukaryota > Viridiplantae > Streptophyta > Magnoliopsida > Caryophyllales > Nepenthaceae > Nepenthes > Nepenthes gracilis. The sequence continues at coordinate 12,343,063 of BSYO01000024.1, forward strand.
TCACGATCTCGCCTCAGATTCAGATAGAGCTCGATTCAAATGGTTGACTTGCTCCATGCCCAACTACTCCTTAGCCATGGCGGCGGTGACCTAGCGCTCCATCTCTTTAGTGGCCTAGTTAGTACGCGTGTAGAGTAAGTGAGCGATCTCGATCCCTAGAAAACGCATAGCCTCTACCACCTAGGAGGTGCCATTTGTGGTAGTCAAATAAAAAAGAATGGTCAGCTAGAGGCTATAGCGAAAAGGCCCCCTCAGAACCTTCGAGGGCTCAAAAGTCAAGGCATTTAGGCGATGCCCTTCCTCGACAACCACCTCACTCCCTGAGTTGCCTCCTACGACTTCCTCCGTAGTGCACTCATTATTGCTTCCCTCCCTCAGCCGAGGGCACCAAGGTGGTGGAAGAAGATGAATACAACGAAGCCGAAATATCATTAACGTCCTTATAAGCTATTCTAGGCGTAGCGGCCAAAAGATGGAACAAATAACAAAGGGTAGAGACATCCGCAAAACCAAAGAATGCCAAAATAGATGCCAATCGACCACACTATCAAGATGCTTGACCCTAACTGACTCGAGGCAAGCTCGGATGGCTCCTGCTCCTACCAAGCACGGGGACAAGTAGCCATGAGCCGAATTGCTAGAAGAATGAGTTTTTGGAGTACCAGACTGTTAGGCCAGCGAAGCCTAAATGACTAAAAACAACATTCGAACGCTTCAATCATTTGTGCCAAAATATTGAAGCCATGTAACAAAGTCAAATGAATACTCGAAAGTTTTAGTTATTTATTCCCCTTAAAAAGTGCAAAACTCACAACGTACAACTCAAGAGGAAAGAAAAAGAACACATTAGATGGCGATCCGACTACCGAGGTCCTACCCCCTGGGATAGACACTCAAAGGGCTAGAAGAACGAGTAGTCGTGAGCCAAACTGCTAGAAGAACGAGTTTTTGGAGCACTAGACTATTAAGCAAGCATTGCCCAAACGGCCAAAAACAACATTCGAGCACTTCAACCATTCATGCCAAAATATTGAAGCCATACAACAAAATTAAAAGAATGCTCGAAAGTTTCAGTCATTAATTTCTCTTACAAAGTGTAAAACTCATATCATACAACTAATGAGGAAAAAAAAGAGTACATGAGACAACTATCTGACTACTGAAATCCTACGCCCTAGGACAGGCACTCGAAGGGCAAGTATGCACATAACCCTGGAACGGAATCTCAACGGTTAAAGCCCCACACTCCAGATGGATGAAAAGATTGAGCTCCTTCGCACTGCTGCCCTCTAGTATCGAAGTAGGAAGCACATACCAAAGCTCTCGTCAGCCAGAGCAACGCATGAAGCACCAATGCCATCCTAGGAAGCATCCACCTAAAGTTGTCCACCAAAATCAGCCATAGTCGTGCAAGGCCATATCCCAGACCTAGTGTGACAACGATGGCCCAAGGTTTGGTATAAACTTGAGGATATACCCCCATCAGCAACCTCCGGAGTAGACCTCCCGTAGGTGGTCTAGGATCGAGCCGCTTGGCTAGAGGAGACGGGGTGTTGCCCTTTCTCACCAAATTGGCTAAGTCGTCACTCCTCCAAAGCCACCCCAGCAAAGGCCCTCCATCACCAGCTGGCAGAAGAGGAAGTTGGTCCGAATCCCCCTCAATGCTATGCAAAGCTAGGATGAAAAGAAGGAAACTAAAGCAGATCTCAAACACGCCTTCAGCACCAACTCCCAGCATTGAGCCAGGGTCTCCATCGACTTTGATAGGTGGTTGTATAGGTTTCATGCCCACTCCGAATATTCACACAGCTTAGTTGGCGTGGATGATTCATCGAGTGAGGTCTTTCGAGCCCCCTACTTATAGCCGAAAGAGGAGATCAGCATGCCATTATTACGGAAGATCACGTCGTCAATGTAATCTGCAGAGAATCAACGATGCTCAGAAGATCGCCCTCGAATCTTGCCAAGCATGCTCAGAAGATCGCCCTAGAATCTTGCCAAGCAGGGCACTAAATCATTGCCCACCTGCACAAGAAAGCGGCAGAGTGCCTCAAAAAGGAACACGTGAGCTAGAAGTTGAAGAAGGCGTCTTATCGTCAAACATGCCAGGAGTTGGTAAAACTCGGCCTCTCGACGTGGGGCTAATGATGGGTTTGATAACCTAATGGATTGACACGGCAAAAGTCCAGTGAAACTCCTCGAAGTTCGAAGCTCAAAGGGTATCGTGGCAGGCCTAATCGGCAACCCAAACTACTCTGCCTAGAGATGGCCCGATAGTTTAGCGGCTCAACCCAATGAAGGTCCGCAAGTGACAGTCGCCATAATGGGATGGGTAGTCACAGTTCAATGAATATTACCCCTGATCAAGCTATCGCCCCGAAGAAGGCACTTGTCATACGCAGTTATGACAATTTATCATAACCAACTTGACAAATCTCTGCAGAATGTCCATCGATCAGGGCATCTTCCCAAAATAGTAAGAGTAGCTTAGCGAACGTGATAGATAGTTGTCATTGACCTTGGTGCCCAAGGCAAATCCAACTCGCTCTCTTGCTATAAGTATACGCCCTTTCTTCCACGAGAGAGGGGGATTCAAAATCCAAACGACTCTAGGCTCACAGAGAAGGGAAGATGACAAAATAAAAGGGAGAGAGAAAGCCATTTACGTGTATGAAAAAGAGACCAGCGAATATCCTTTTCTACACCGGTACACGAGGTCCCATACTTCCTCTAGTCAGCCACTTCCTTGCAAGTGCATTCACCAGTAAGCTACCCTGCATCGAAGGCATTACTCTCTCCAGAGTTTGACCCTCAACAGGAATCAAGTCCTTCATCTCCAAAGTCGCCCCTCAGGCAGGCGCATTTCTAAGTCGCCTTTCAGGCGGGTCCACCTCCAAACTACCCCTCAGGTGGGTGCATTAAACACTCAATTCCCATGATATGCATCAATGCATCTTCTTACATCATTATATGTTTCTATTCTTTTGAAAAAATATCTGATTTGAGTATCGGATGATATATTAAGGTGCGAGTTCTACCAATCCTCCGACCTCTTATTTATAGTTGTATTGTGTAGGGTTCAGATTCGAAAAGATGAAAATTGGATTGACTCTAGTTCAACTCGACGCAGAAGATTAAGTAGCTCCCTAATCCGTATAACAATTTAGATCCAGGGACACATCATGATTAAATATAATATCACATAAAAATTGATAATATAATTTATAAAAAATAGACAATAAAAATAAAAAAATGCTAATATTTTTCCTTTCTTAAAGCTTGGACCAAAACACAAGTCTCGAGTGGGAAGCATCATTTTGACATGAAAGTACAAAGCATTATCAATTAATTATTAGTGTGAGAAATTGATGGAACAAAAGTGGAAAATTAATTACATAATATTTATTTTAATAGTTAATTTATTTTTAAAATTAACTAATATCTAAATAATATTATTATAAAATAATATAAAAAGTTTGAGCTCTTTTATAAATTTTGGATAAGCAGACAAAAGGCTGGTCCAGCGCTGACGTAATGGCGTTAATTATTAGGCAGGCTTAGACTAATTAGTACGCATTCCACGATCGATGGAATGCTGAGACGGTGGAATCTTATAATATAAAAATATATATAAAACCCTAATAATTCCATTATTTTAGTGGAGTTGGAATCAGTATCTGAGATACTTTTTATCTATTAATTTTTAAATTAATAAAATATCATGTTTTTTAAAGTGTAAGATTTGTGTTATATCTAATAATTTCAATTATTATTATTGGGATATTTTAAAATATGAGATAACTTATATATATATATTACATAATTTTATTATTATAAAAAATAAATAAAATATCACACTATTTAAAAATACGTACCATAACATTCCAAATGAGCTTTTCGGGCTGGGTGTTGAGGCTCTCATCCCAAGCACGGACAGCGATCTCCTTAGAGCCGAGTATGTCTAGCAACTCCACCTCCAGCGACCAGAAACACCAGCACCAGTACTTTCCATACCGGTTCGGCTTCTCCGGGTGGTCCAATTGGCTTACACGCCATGTCTCTCCGCTATCCATCGTCACCTCCACTCGTGTCACCTTCCTTCCACCTCCTGTCATGCCAGCTTATACTTAAATAGGGAATCCTATTTTACAAAATATGTATTTCACCCATTTTTAAATTTTTTTATTTTATAAAATTTATATTAAATAAATTAAGATACGGACAAAATACCTATTTTATGAAGCAAGAACAACGGTCTCACTTATACTAATCATCTTTTTCAATAAATTATAATAATATATATATATATATAATTATACAAAAATATAGAAGACTCATATCAATAAACTAATTAGAGCCCAAGTACCAAGTCCGAAAATTAGCATATCAAACAAGAACGATAGCCGATCACACAAAATGGGCCCATGCGCCAAAACCAAGATAAAATAACTTATCAAAGCTGGCTTCTCACGACATCACCCCCGCACTAATCCTCACTACCAACTTATATAGCCATTGAAAAATTATATATAGTTTGAGATATTAAAAAATTTTTATAAAATAAATAAATAGATAAATATTATATTAAATAAAATTAATTATTTTGTAATATAATTTCTAAAAAAATTCCTAATTATAATTAATAAGAGACTTAATCTTCTTTTTCAAAAAAAAAAAAAAAAAAAAAACAGTGCTCATACAGGCCATCACATTATTTATAGTATTTATATTTATTTCTTTTTTCATTCTTAAAGAAAAAAAAAGGAATTTCCACAGAGAGTGCATTCACGCGCGAGAGGTGGGAGCGTTAGGGTCCCCGCCTTTTGCTGCGACCCTTGAGAGCACGAAAAGGTTGACCGAGTATTTAAATCCGCCCGCCACAAACAGCCCAGAGATGACGCTTCCGCTTCCTAGGGAGCAAAAGCCTTGCCCCCACAGTTCGTCATCCCACGTGCCGCTCACACGACAAACATGTCGCCGCTTGGGCAATTATCCACTGCCTCTCCGAGCAGCAAACAAATATTTTCCAAAATATAAATATTTCAATACTCTTTTATCCTTAAAAAAAATTATTATTTTTGATAAAATAAAAATAAAAATAATTAACTTATTTTTATTTAATAATCCACGGGCATGCAAATGCGGCCCTTGAGTACGGTCAGCACATCATTTCATCTGACGTGGAGACCGGCAAACCATGTCGGAAAATAATACGACCTCTATCGAAGCCGGCGTCCGGCGCCGGGTTAGATTCATTATTAGTCAATAAGAGTATCATTTTTTAGTATTAATAATGGTGAATATTATTTAAATTAAAAAAATAATTTTTTTATGTTTTAATAAAAAAATTAATACTAATTAATCCGTAATTTTATGGGAAGAAAAGGGAAAATAAGCCGCCGACTGACCGGAATAAGCGTAACCTCTCAGAGTGTAAGGGTGCTGGGTAGTCCACGGGTTAACCCGCAAGATCTCTCCGTGGCATGGCGTTGTGATCACCGAGTTGATATTTAGCTCGTTGATTATGTACTCTGGCTTGTACCACCAGCCTGCGTCATCGCCGTCGTCATCATTTTAAATATTAAAAAAATAAAAATAAATCCAAAAAAAGAGTTACAGTCAAATATTTAGAATCAATTTTATATAGCTAAAAAATGATCAAAATAGGATTATTAGTAATAGAACGAGAGGAAATTAAAGGTCGAGTTACCGTCGGCGTTGGCAAGCTCAGCATCCACATGAGAAGGAAGGACCCGATTGTCGTTGAAGTGGTAATAGCTGTCGGATTCTTTAGTGGTTACGATGATCCGCTTGAGCCATTTGACCATCCGACCGCCGATAAAACCGGGTATAATGACCCGGATTGGGAACCCGTGATCCGGCGCCAACGGCTCGCCGTTCTGCATGTAAGCCAGGATGATATCACGGGAAGGGTCCATGGCGATCTGCTTCGTTAAGCTGGTGCCGTATTTGGAACCGCCGCCGCCGGGAAGATTCTCCGCGCCTTCGAAGCAGATGTTGAGGGCACCGCGTTTCTCGCTCATGATGCCGCATCGCTTGAGCACGTCCCGGAGTGACACGCCCCGCCACACAGAGGTGGAGGTCCCGGCGGCTCCCCAGTTGAATCCGATGGTCTGCTTCACCATGTTCTGCTCCTTCCGGCGGTTTCCGGCGCAGACGAGCGTGACGGGGAACTCCCGGCTCGGGAACTCGTTCACGAGCTGGTCCATGGTGAACCGCCTCGGCCTTTTAACTAGGCCGGCGACCTCGACGGTCCAGTCCTCCCACCGCGCCTTTGGGACCGGCCCGTGATTGCGTACGTAGTGGAGCGGAACCGGAGTGATAAATCCGTGATGCATGAGCCTGGTCAGCGGAGGCTCCGAATTGAAGGGGTGCTTCCCTGTGAGGCGGATCATGGAAGGGTGCCGCTCTATCCATTGATCAGCCGTCCCTTCATCACGCGTGTCCAAAATGGACGGCTCCAATTCGCTGTTTCCCTTTCTGATCATCTCTCTCCATCGGTTCTCAGCTTCCTCGTCACTGGAATCGTCGTCTTCCACGACGGAAGGTTTTTCAGGGGTAAAGGAAAGGTCGTTGGGAGAGTAATTGCAGTTGCGAATCGGTGAGTCGGAACGGCAACTAGTAAACGGTCCTATTCCCTTTTCGAGACGATATTGCCGATTCTCGGCAAAGGTTGCCATTGTCTAAGAAACTACTACTTCTTCTTCCTCGGTCTGTGAGATTTCGCTCTCTTGCTTCTTTCACTGGGAATAGACGGACGAGGTGATTCATCACACTCTAAAATAGGCGTTGCAAAGGACTGAAGGGCCTACATGATGTCTACTTTAGAAATAAATATATTGGGCAAAGCTTAAATAATGCTAATTCCATTGGTTAACATAACAAACTCATGAATAATAAATCTAAATATAAGAAAGAATCAACCGAATTATTAGGCTCGAGTCTGAAGAATGAATTCTTGCCTTGACCAAAAGGAATCAAAATCAAAAGAACAACTGAGTAAGCGATTGACTGAAAAGATATAAAAAATATTGGACTGAATATTCAAGGATATCCAAATAATAAGGACAGTTAATTTAATTAAACGGTTAATCACTTTGAATAATTAACTAACTAATGAGTTAAGTTTGTCGGGTAGTTAATATATCTTATAATTAGTTCAAGTGAGAATATTTTAATTAAAGCCAATAGTATGGCATAATTATTGGATTAATTGTGTCTAGGAAACCTCTCACGTAAAGCATGCATAAAGTTGATTTAACATCTAGGTACCACCTATTAAGCTTTATTGATATTTATTAAGAATACAACTAGATCCAAATAAATTCAAAAGATGAAGAGATGACCTCATTAATGACCGACTAGAGAATCCACTGTTATAAAGTACTGCATTTGCTTTGAAGAATTTTGGAGAAACGTATCAGAGATTGGTAAATAAAATGTTCAAATAATAAAACAAAAGAAATATAAATATGTACATAGATAACAAGCTTATCAAAAGTATATCTGCCAACAACAATATTAACGAATTGGAAGAGACATTGGATGTACTCAAAACATATTTAATAAAATTAAACCAAATTATGTGAGCTTTTGAAATAACTTCTGGTAAGTTCTTATATTTTATTGTCTCGTAGTATGGGATAAAGGATAACCCAGAGAAGATTAAAATAACAATGGATATGGAGCCACCTTAAACTATAAAGGATATCTAAAGGTTAATTGGACGACTTACAACGTTATCTTAATTCATTGTGAAATTAGTAAAGAATATTTAACATTTTTTAAGTCATTGAGAGGAGCGAAGACAAATAATTTTCAGTAATCGGATAAATGCCAACAAACTTTTTGAGATTTAAAAGAATGTTTAGCACATCCACTCTTATTAACTTATCCAAATGAGGATGATGAATTGTATATTTACCTATTTATTTCAGAAACAACTTCGAGCGTCATATTGACCAAAGAAGAATTAGGGATGTCGATCGGTATACTATATTAGCAAAATATTAATAGACGCCAAAACTACGTATGCATGAACAGAGAAGGCTGCTTTAACGTTAGTTTTTTGTTGTAAAGAAATATCGACTATATTTTAAGATTTATAAAATTTGATGGGTATATCGTAGTTGGGCTGATCCAACGGTCAAAGAAGGCCCAAATAGCCTGTTGGACGGCCAACTTCAATATTGACCCAACAGGAGGTGAATGCCCAAATATTGAAAGGCCCAAACGCTCTCCTAACGGTCAATGCTAGTGTTGACCGATTAAGACACAGGCGGGCGGCCAACACACGCCCAGAACAGTCAATCCGAGCATTGACCGAAATTACTGTAGCAATATGCCGAAAATAAAAGATTTTCTACGAGCCCGGCCCACTTGAGCCCACGATTCAGTAGACGACCAGTAACGGCTCTTTCAGCACTTTCCACGAATTCAGTCAGCACCCAAAAAGGATATTGACAAAATCAACGCCCTTTCCATAAGGAAGGTGCCAGATTTTTTCAATTTTCTGCTAACTAGGGCACTCCAACGGTAGAATACATGGAAGGAAGGTGGGCAATTTGGAAAGCTGTTGACCGCCAGAACGGGAAGCAATCTCAGCACATTTGGCTACTTGCGCCTCCCTGTAGAAGGAAGGCCATCCAGAATGATGTAGGGGATCACACCTTTCAACCAAGGAAGATCACCCTGTCACCCTTTAAGTAAGCCCTAGAATCCTCATTCAGGGCATGCAAACTTCTACTAACACAACGCCCACAACGACAACTAAGACAGACATATAATTCTCTGTTCTCTACGGACAGTCAGAAAACCCAAGGCATACAAACATGCTTCTGACAGCCGTTTACTGCCTTCCCACCATCCAGATTCAAGAATATGGCTTTGCCTCTCTTTCATCTGGAGATCTACACACTCTTATACTCTTTCTTTCAATTCTGAATTCTAATAACCTTCTCAGATTTCGAAGACTGTTTACTGACTAGAGTGTCGGAGCATTTTTGGTTGGACAACTTTTTTCCGACACACTGACCTTCTATTCGTTTTAGTGGTGTGCAGGATCCAAACTCAGTGAACGGAGTCAGAATCAGGACAAGCCGATCAACCTGAATCTGTTCAAAATTCGGATCCGATGACTCATTAAAATTATAGTCTTGACAGATCAACTTTAAAAAAGATTTTTCAAAAGCCAAAAGTTTTTGAATGCTTAATCAAATTGTCATTTGAGTTGGGCAAGTATGATATAGAGTTTCGGATAATACTATTCATAAAGGATTTTATCGGGGGGTTACATTAGATGTGTCACAACCTGTTTGGGTTTTGCACATTAATGAAGCATCTTCCTAGACAAATAATGGAGTTGGGATAATATTAACTTCACCCAAAGGAATTGAGATAAAATATTCGATCATATTCGTATTCCCAACAACTAACAATGTGGCTGAGTATGAAACTCTAGTTATCGAATTAAAACTAGCCAATGAATATTTCGTTAAGAATTTAATTGGTCCATTTCCTTTGAAGACAAATCAAAGAAAGTTTACTATTATTATGGTCGACTACTTTATGAAATGGGTAAAAACTACCTAAAAGAGGAAAACCAAGATAGAAATCGTTGATGCCACCCGAAGAAATGATGCCAGGATAAACTTTCTTCTGTCCGATCTATTAAACACGAAATGGCTTGTAAGATCTAGCTAGCTTCATTGGATATTTAGACTTAAAGTTCAAATAAAGATAGAGTGAGAGTAACTCTTTTTATAGAAAAAAATAAGCCAAGAAATGATGCATTTTTTTGTGTGGTTTTGGCCCAAGAGTAGGTAATAATTAATAATAAATAATCAAGGATAAGAAGATGAACAACAATACAACCAAAATGCCCAGAGTTGGGTCAAACATACCGAATTCAAAGTCCAAAATAGCAAAAGAATACAAATCGTAGTGGATAAAGAATTTAATTGAACTAATTTTATTCGACCTTCAAATGATAATAATTAGAATTTACTGAAATCCAATTAACTTCTAAGAAAAAATATCAACCAAAATATAAACCATCATAATAAAATACCAAATCAAATCCAATTGATATAATAATTTCTAAATATAAAAGACTATAATTAATAAAAATATACACATTCATCTTAAAATATTAAATCCAAATACAATTTCAAATATAAATCTGATAGGTTCCACAATCCAAGGGCCGACCTAGGATTAGGCCCGCCAGCAAATTGCGCCCAAAAGTAGTAGTCAAGTGAGATTTGTTGTGGGCTAGGGCCCATGAAGAGCCGAGTCAGGCCCAATCGACAACCCGTACAGCTCAGTCCAGAGACAGCCTGCCAATTAAGCAGCTCGACAGACAAACCCATGTGCTCCCACCAGCACATGGTCCTCAAAACCGCAACAACAACTAAGCAAATATTTAGCGCAAAATCATGCATCACAGAGGATGGCACCGATCACATTACTCCTCAAGAAGGAAAGGCCAATTGGCCTGCACCTCAAGATTCCCTCTACAAATAGTTCCTTTCCCTCATAGGAAAAGAGAAGGAAAAAAAGATGGGAAGAGGGAGGGGCTTGGACAATCGGAGAAGAAAAACTCTCCAAACTCACAAAAATGGAGAACACGAGAGATGACTAAGGGCATGGGACGATTAGTCTTAGAACTACTTCTTGCCAGAGGTGAATCTTTCTTCCTTGTCGATTACCAACCTTGATCGGCGGTTGCACAGGCTTCGCGCCAAGTTCAAGTTTTCACGCTGCATGGCTAGAGAAGACAACTCGTAGAGTGGGGCGCAAAGAGCCCCCTCTGTCTGCAGTCGAAAAAGTACCGGCAAGCAACCTTTCTCTTCACCATTAGCACCCAAGAATCTCTTCCTCCTTCGGTTAGCCACCCCTCCGCGGTGCATTTGATAGTTAGTTACTCCTTAGTGAATGCATCACTTCTCTCTTCTTGTTGGCCGCTCCCTCACAAGCGCCACCGTCACAAAACTGTCCCCTGGCTGGGTGCATCTAGTGAAGGTCAATCCTCCATCTTTATAAGCTACTCCTTGACTGAGCGCATCCAGCGAGCCCAATCCTTGATCTCTCTAAGCTGGTCCGTGGTCGGACGCGCCTTAACGGAACTCAATCTTCCATCTATCTAAGGCCCCATAGACAGGTGTACTCAATAGGAGTCTAGTCCTCTATCTCTCAAGCAGCACCCTAGCTGAATGCACTCAGCACAAGTCTAATCCTTTATCTCTCAAGTTGCCCCTGCTCTGGTATACTCAATAGGAGCCCAATTCTCCGTCTGTCAAGTCACCCCACAGTCGGACGCACCCAATAGGAGCTTAGTCCTCTATCTCTCCAGCCGCCCCCTGACCGGGCACTCCGACGCACTGAGCAAAAGCCTAATCCTCCATCTCTCAAACCGTCCCCTAGCCCCCTAACGGAGCTCAATTCTTTATATCTCTAAGGCCCCCTAGACGGGTGTACTCAACAGGAGTGTAGTCCTCCATCTCTGAAACAACCCCCTATCCGAACGCACTTAGCATGAGTCTAATCCTTTATCTCTCAAGTCGCCCCTATCCGGGTGTACTCAATAAGAGCCCAGTTCTCTGTCTCTCAAGTCACCCCGCAGTCGGAAGCACCCAATCAGAGCTTAGTCCTCATCACTCAAGCCGCCTCCTGGCTAGGCGCTCTGACGCGCTGAGCAGGAGCCTAGTCCTCCATATCTCAAACCGTCCCCTAGCTAGGCATACTTAATAGGAGCTCAGTCCTCCACATCTAGCTATCCCTCGGTTGGACGCACTCATAGGAGTTTAATCCTTCACCGCTACTCAATCCTTCATAACATACATCAATTCATTTTTCTTATATTCTAACATCTTTCTATCCATTGAGAAAAATTTTTAACTTGAGTATCAAAGAATATATAAAAATTCATCCCACTAATTCTCTTGACATCTTATTTACTAGTTGTAGTATGCAAGATCTAGGTTCATAGTGACGGATACTAGACCTGTTCCACTTCGACCCGTCATGGAAGATCGAGTGGCTCCATAATCTATACGATAACCCAAATCTTGAGATGTATTCGAGTAACTATCGTTCAAATTTTACAAGTGTCTAATGTTATCTACCCTAAAAGAGTTAGAAAATAAAATTATGAGTTTAAAATTTAATAAGGATAAACTTATATATTCAAACCCCTTGGTATAGGGGGCTAATGATAGGGACATTAAAAATGGGCCAACTCGGCATGAAGGCCCACAGACAAACAATGGATCATGTGGGTATTTGGCCCACAATACATCTCTACAGGCTCAGGATCCAGTCAACATTTCCATTGGCCTAAGTAGTATCTAAGTTAGCCCAAACAACCAAAGCTGATCTTGATCCAAGATGGCCCACAATCTTCTTCCCGCTAATTAAAATTGCTTGCCTTAACTAGCTCGATACACCGAATATTGTCCCCAATTGTGATCTTTTTTGGAACGACAACTCCAACTCAGCAGATTTCTCATAATAAAACTTTCATACCCGCCGCATCCAGGATCACTATAAAAAATAAAGAAATCCTCCTGACTGATCACGGTTATCATAATCAACACCCACAATCCCTATGACAGCCTACCAAATCCACACGGACAACTGTCCTCTAGTCTTGGTTCCCAAATACGTCTAAGTTGGCTCAAAGGTTATAAAAACCTCCTTTCTCCCATAGGTAAGGATACGGCCAGACACACTCAGATACACATTCAAGGGCTCACAAAACTCCCTAGCCAAAAACCCTCCCAAAAATTCTTTCACAATTCTTACTCCCACAATCTTAAAACAGCTCCACGCTAAGTACAACATTTGAGTCGATCTCAAACCCCATACTGTAGAGTCCCACATCGGATGGAGAGGTGAACGAAGCGTGCCTTATAAAGGGCGTGGATACCTCTTCCATTGTAGACGTGTTTTGGGGGCGGCTGGGCCGTCTGCCAGGAACAAAACCGTGCGGGTTGCGTGTTGAGTTGGGACGCCGTAAGTTCCCCCACCCCAAAGCGGACAATATCCACAGTGCGGATGCGCCGGGGATGTTACACATACCCTTGCATTATCATGCATAATTCTCATCTCTACATCTTTCTATTTCTTTGAAAAAGATGATTGACTTGAGTGTCGGAGGATAAATTAGAGAATAAGTATCGCTAATCCTCTGACATCTTATTTTTAAATTATGGTGTGTAGAATTTAGACTATCAAAAATAGAAATCGGGCCCGCTTTTATTCCATCGGCCATGAAAAACCAAATAGTGCTCTAATCCGTCAACAACCCAAATTTAAAATGCATCATATACATACATATAACAAATGAATGTTAAACAAAATATAATGATGGGACGAAAGCTGGTAAAACCCATTCAAAATCCAATATGTCAAATAATCAAATTTGTCAAATATTTAAATACGATTGTGCACACAAAATGTATAATCTATAAACATTGAATAATCCAAGGTGTTAAATAATCCATATATCACAAATATCACAACAAAGGAACAAAAGCCAAACGTTTAAAATCGAATAAATTTGAAAGCTAAATCCAAAACCTGCAAGTATCAAATATAAAATACCATGTAGGTAAATTCTTAAAAATCTAAAGCTTGATAAAAACGATGAATTAAGAACCGATAACTTGTATTTTGATTAATCTAAAAGCAATTCTAATAACTTCTAATGATAATATCCTGTCAATTCCATATAATAGTTTTTTTAAAAATTTCTAAATGGCAAATTCTATATCAAATTACAAAACTATCTCTGTCTGTAAAAAAAGTATAAAACTTTTTATTCTATAAAGTTCAAATACCAAATAGAGTACAAATACAAAGCCTCCTTCCCTAAGAAAGTGCAAACACATGGCTCCAGACACAAGGAAGTATAAAAATAAATCTCTATAAATACAAAATTATCCATCTAGAGGGAAGCATACATGTATCACAAGTCTAAAATAGAGTTCACATTAACGTACTTGTATGAACAATAACATGCAAGGATAAATACACAAGTTATATGATTTTTATTTCATAAAAATTCATATATACAAATATAATATTTTAAATATTTACTTACTTTGTATAAATCAAATAAAATTCTTAAATATTATGTAAAATCAAACAAAATTTTTTTGTAAAACTCACATATATGTAATAATATTTAAAATAAAAAAACTAAATGGCCACTAGCTTTGAAATGAAAAATATAAACAAAAATAAAGGATTCAAAAATAGACTAAAATACCCGACTTAGAATACTTATTTTAACATTTTGACCTAAAAAATCTAATTCCTAAAAGTTTTAAAATCTCCATTCACCACTTTCTCTCTCCTCTTCCTCCCCTCTCTCTTTTTTTCCAAAGAAATGGCTAACCAGCATATGCAAGTATTTTTATAGTCTAATAAGTACACGAGTACTGAATAAGTGTGCATCATATATTCTCACTTTACATCAACCGCACACAAGCGCTACATTAAATGTGGCTACAATACTAATATTTTGCTCAAACTATGTATGATTGTTGCATGGGTACACATCAAAGGTTGCTTAATTTTCCGAAAACATATATAAATCATAGGTGCCATCAAGCATGAAATTTGATTCCTTAAATCTAATTTTTTCTCAATTTTTTATTATATGAGTTTTTTTTAAATCAATCCAAAATCATATTAATGACATCATAAATCATACATAAAATTTTAGAAGTTTCAATTCTTTCCTCCTTTAAAAATTTTAGCCTCAAAATTTCCCATACCTTAATAAATAATGAAAATTTGATCATTGCACGGGATTACAACACTCTATTGTGCAACTCTGCAACTCTGATATCTTTTCAAATCATAGTCTCAAGAAATGCCCGTCTCCATCAATTGCCTCCAAACTCTTAATCATCAAATGAGCCATCTATTTCAACAACTTTTGACTTGTCAAATTTAGCTCTCTCTTACCCCTACTCCACGAACAATACTCAATCAAGCACTTCACTATCAGTCCTCAACGGTAAAAGTACCATGTGACTCTAAATGTGAGGCAAAAATGGATAATTTCACAAATTTGATACCATACTTTGCTACCTATCTATTCTCTTGCCTTAAATGAGAAAATTTGCCCTCATTAGCTTACAGGTGCTCAAAGAAAAATAATTCTCCATAAATACTTCCACAAAAACAATCCAATAGATCTCTTTGTTATGTAAACTAAAAATTCTCTACTTCATTGTCCACTAATAATCTGCCTCTTCCTCCAATTTGTAAGATACGAGTTTGACATTTGCTTCATTGGGACCAGTTTCATATCTTTTAAACTATTATTTGACATTATGATGTGCAAGATCTAAATAAAAGACTTGATAATTTGATCAAAATTTATTCGAATTAATATCTAAATTTTAGATACACTTTAAAATAATTACAATTATAATAACTAATTAAAAATATAAAAAATTATTGTTGGATTCTTACTTTGAATTTCTAATTTATCATAAGATTGATAAATTTATTTCAGTCAATCACAAACTATAGAATAAAAGATATTTGAAATATTATTTACATTGGTGAAATTTGAATTATTGACGTATGGCACGTGGTATTATGTAGCCAATTGCAACCACAAAAGTGGAAAGTAGGACAGCTAATGGGAATTCGAAGCACAACATTCGGTGGGTGCTCCTGAAACAGGCATGCTTACGTAATCTCACACGCAACAATAAAATAAATTTGAAGGCTATCCAACTAAATCGTGTGATGTATCATAAAAATATTATACAATATAATGCTTGGAATTATTCGAATACATTAAATAATTTTAAAACATACATAAATTATATTTATTTTAATAATTGATTGTCATGTGTTGTGTAAATATTTTCAGATTAAAGCTAATGAATTTAATAACTAAATGATAAGATTTAGACTGAATATATTTAGAGACTTAAACTCTAATAGGTTTGAATTATCAGGTCATCAATGATTGTCGTGTTATGCCACCACACGACAAAGCTGCATGTATAACGATTTGCCAAGTGGTGTCAAAATAGGCACAAAGGGAATCGCTTTATCAGGATAGGTGGACGGATCGTCATAAAATAAATAACGGTAGATCTATCAGATTAGAATATTGACATACTAATAGAGACATGCAAAAAGGCATATTATCGGTTCTAGTATTCTACTTATAACTCTTAATTAAACACTTGTCTATTATTGGTCATGTCAGATATGAACTAAGACAGATCGTTAAAAAAATTATACCTTAAACATAAATGCACCAAAAAAAACAACTAATAAAATAGTTAAAAATATTGATACGTTATGAATCCAAATTTTGAATATGTTCAAGTCAATTTGATCGTTTGAATTCGGCTCTATTTACTGAGTCTGGATTCTACACACTATTACGACAAATAAGAGGTCAAGTGATGGCGGGAGATTGTACCATAGAAAACATTCCGACTTTTAAGTCAGTAAACAACTTTCGAATCAAGAAAGTAAAGAAAATTAATATAATAAAAATGTTGGAAAAGTGTTTTGGACGGTGAGCTGCTCTCATAGGAAGAGGCTTTTGCGGGCTCGTGAGTAGCACAGACTCTTAGCACTGTCTTTGCTGGGAACATTGTGGCAAAGAGTCAATCGTTCACTAAAAGCGTGAGAGCTTTCCAATAGATAGAGAGCTTGACGATGAAGGCGACTATATGTCAGTATTAAGAGCGTTTTTATCTGAGATTAAATGCACGATTGAAAGCGTAACTCAGAGCCTGCCCTTGAATGAGAACTCCATGGGCTTTTATAGCTGAGGTGTCGAGCTGCCTTCCTTAGGTAGGAAAGCTTGATTTTCGGACTCTGCTGGTGCTGTTTCCTTTTCTAGCGTGGAGCCTTAATGGCGGTAACTGCTCCATGGATTGATTGCCCATCTTCTGCGTTAGGATTTACTGCAGACAGGAAGAGGGATTTGGCGCTTTTCTTATGGAATGCACACTGAATATACTGGTGACCATTATAATGGAGATTTCCTTTTGGGAGAATGCGAAATTAGGGAAGGAGACTGTTGCTGGTTGCAGATGAAAGTGTGGGCCATACTGAGGCTGGCCCACCTGTGGCTTGCTCTTAGGCTGGCCTACTATGGCGCTTCCAGTCAACAGAGATATTGACCGTCTTCATGAGCTAGTTTTTCATCATAATGCTGAGCTTGGGTGGTCTGCTTGGCCTTTTGTCCGGTCAACGGTTGGGGTTGATTGTCCAGGTGCATATGGGCCTTCGTGGATTTGGGCCGTTCCTCCTTCTTTGACTAGCCCGCTATGAGCATACCCATAACTTGTCTCCCATGCTGGTGGTTTGGACCCTGACCTCCAGCATTCTTGTAATGGGACATGCTTGATTGGGAAACCTTGACAAAGAAGTCGGCCGCAACTCTAGGTTTGTTGGTCGCATGACCTAGTGTCCATCAAGATCTACGGAACCGGTGAAGGAACCGTTGATCGGAATCATTCACCGGCCAGGCCAAAATTTGGAGAACATCTGAGGGAAGAGTTGACTAGATTCGTTGACCGTCTAGGCCAAAAATTCGGAGAACTTATGAATGAAGAGTGAATCGGATTCGTTAACAGTTTAGACCAGAAATTCGGATAACTTCTGAGGGAAGAGTTGATCGGATTCGATGATTGTTTAGGCCCGAAATTTGGAGAAGTTCCGAAGAAAGAGTTGACCGGATTCGTTGACCATTTAGACGAGAAATTCAAAAAAACTTATGGGAGTGGGAATGACGCGCCATCATCAGTCGGCGTGTTAGTCGAAAATGTGGCTATGTGTCTGTACGCGGTGAATTCATGATCACGGTAATTAATGCGTCAGAGGATCTGATTCGACTGTGTCCGTTCAGTAAACGACACGTGTCAGCAAGGATGGGCACACGTTCTCAAAATGGTTAAATTCTATAGCGTTCACACTGCCCTTTAAGCTTCCTGTCTGTTTTGTTTTTAAATTTCCCATGCTTCCCTTCATCTTCATTGAAAAAATTCTAAGTGTCCAACAACTTTCCTTTGCTTCCATATCCATGGCTTCCGTTACGCGGATAGCTTTGATCCTCACAGAGATTGACGTGAAGAAGTTATACATGGAGTACAATATTCCTAAGGAGATTATCTTCCGCGTACCGAGCAAGGAGAACAAGGCGAGTTCACCACCTGAAGACTATATCACTATATACGAGGCCCACCTGAGGAGTGGGCTGCGCCGCCCCGTCCCAGATGAGTTACTTGAGATTTTTAGGGCTCTTCAGGTTCTAATCACACAGTTCCACGCTAATACTGTGTGGTACTTATATACCTTTTGCATTTTTCTTTGCCAGCGTGCGAAGCGACTGACGGTGTAGATGGTTAGAGTTCTCTTCAAGTTCAACCAAGGAGAAGAGTGTATCTACCTAGCTCCACGTGATGGCCTCCAAATTAGTACCGCCATATATGATTCTTTAAAGAACTGAAAGAACTGATTCTTTTTTATTCACGTGGACGCATCCTGGCCGTTGGCTAAGGATTGGGGCAAGGTGCCCAATTCCTATACGGGGACGCGCCTTGACGTGGAGACTGAGGCCATGGAGTCCCTGTTTTACTTGGTGGAGTGCAACCTCAACAAGTTCCGGAAAGATCACTTGGTCTCTCATGCTGAGGCGAAAAGGGTCAAGTGGGGACCTCCTTTCCCCAAGCAGCGAATGAGGAAGCCTTCCAGGAAGAGGAAGGCTAGAGCCATTGTGATCGGAGTGCCACCCCGTGAGGAGTGTCCCAGAAGTCCAGGGGTGA
This sequence comes from Nepenthes gracilis, assembly GCA_033239525.1. Taxonomy (NCBI): domain Eukaryota; kingdom Viridiplantae; phylum Streptophyta; class Magnoliopsida; order Caryophyllales; family Nepenthaceae; genus Nepenthes; species Nepenthes gracilis. The sequence continues at coordinate 12,361,902 of BSYO01000024.1, forward strand.
AGAAGATAGCGACGGCAGCGGTGGTGATACCTTCTTCTTCCTCCTCCAGTAAGCCAGGGAATGTTCTGGTTGGTTAACTTGTTAGAGTAGGAGATAGCTCCGATGTATGTGATGAGGAATTTGTTGCTGAGGCTTATAGGGCCAGTCTGCCCTCCGCCACTAATGGCGTTGTTCTAGCCCTACTGTAGTCGAAGCACCTGGTGCCGTTGGAGCCTCCTACGGAACCTTCAACGGAGTGGACTGTTGATCTGCCGGAGGAGACACCAGCCGGGAAGCCCACAGAGGCGCCGACAGAGCCTCCTATCACGCCAATTGCAAAAATATCTGAGGTGCCTACTTTCAGAGAGCTTCAAGAGGTGCAAGGAGTGCCAACTGCTTAAACGCCTCAATTGGCCATTGGTGTCAGTGCTGAGTTGATGGAGGAGACTGCCACGAGAGAGCCTTCTCAGGTTGTGGGTTTGACTGTGGAGAGGGTGGAGGAGTCCGTCGTTAGGGAGCCTGTGGGAACGGATGACCTCACGGCGGAGTTACTGGAGAAGTCTGTGGTGGGGGCTACCACTAGTCATGTTAGAAGAGTCCCATTTCTAGTCCTCCACCACCAGAGCCAAGGTCTCGCGTCAGGTCAGAAAAAATGGTGCGCAGGATTTGACAGGTGAATTCTTACAACTTTCTTTTCTCTCATTTTTGCCATTACTGATACTTATCGTTTTTGCAAGTAGACAAAGTTTCCGACGCTATTACTAAGGCGCATAGCCAACGAGACCTGGTGATCTCCAACCGGGATAAAAAGATCGCCTGGCTCGATGAGGAGTTGGAGCTGCTCAAGGCGGAGCACCGGGAGGATGCAGTCGCCCTAGAGTCGGTGCTGGTCAGCCTGAAAGCTGACAACACTAGGCTAAAAGGGGAGAACGCTAGCTTGAGAGAAGCTGTGGTGGCCGACATTGTGGAAGAGTGGGTTGAAAGAGGAGAACATTCGCCTGAAAGAAAAGGTTAACCGGGGTACGCAGCATATTGATCAGCTCACGGGGTAGAGGACCGTATTGGAGAATGAGTTGACTACTTGTATTCATCCCCACGAGGTTTCCAACATGCTAATGGCACTGTTGTGGGAGGGAGTTAATTTTAACCGGTGCGTTACACGACTGATTGAACCCAATTTTCTAGTTGAGTTTCTCAACCGAGAGAACCGTTCTATCTAGCATCGCGAGAATCTCATGGGGGAGCCCCGGAATAGTCAAGGGCTGCCAGCGCCTCTTCCTGGGAGCTCCGTTCATCCATAATTTTTTGTACTCCTCACTTTCTTTTATGTGCCAATCTAAATATATTGTAAGTAATAAAATAAATAACTATTTTATTGTTGTTGCACGTTCCGCCTTCGTTGCCGTTTTTTGAATTGTCTGCTGTGTTATTCTGCTAGCTTGGTGTATTACACGTAAGTTGGCCGTCTGCCTTACTTAAGGTGTTATGAGCGCTTTTTCAAGGTATTGAGTCATTGAGACGATATCAAGGTAAATCTTGACGATAGGGCAAGCTTGATCTATACTCGCTTGTGAGTAGAGGCTTGGTGGCCCTGCCCAAATACTGCCTTGGGCGGCCAGGTTTTGGGAGGAATGCTTTATTCCTGACGACCGTCGCTGACTAACCATGCTATCCCCCTATAAAGGAGGTCGCCCTGTGTGTTGCTTGAACCCCCTAAGATTGTGATCGCGAACGGGCCAATCGGATGACCAAGATGTAGATACAACTACTCTTGGGCTGCTTAGATGACCAGGATTTAAATACGACCTTCTACAGGCTGTCTGGATTATTAGGGTTTAAATTTGACCACTTACGGGTTACATGGATGACCAGGGTTTAAATTCAACCACTTATGGGCCACCCGATGATCGGGGTTTAAATACAATCGTTCATGGGCCGCCTAGATGACCCGGGTTTAGTAACGAACGGATGAAAACCCGCCAGACTTAGAAGTAGTTTAGCTCGTTTAGTCCTGCAAACATTCAAAGATGCACACATACATATAGAACATGAAAAGAAATAAAAGATAACACAATACACATGGAAAAATTCTTCTTTTACTAATTGAGAATAGTATGTATATTTACAAGTATACACATGAGTAACCTACCTGGACCCTTACTGGAAGTAGCGTTCGAGGTGGATCACATTTCACGTCCATGGGACCAGCTTGCCATTTTGAGACCGGAGTTTACATACTCTGTTTCGCAGAACGATTGTTATTAGGAAAGGGCCTTTCCAATTCGGAGAGAGCTTGTTTTGGTTGCTGGTGTAGTTGGTAGTTTTGATACTCTGCATGACCAAGTTCCCAAATACGAATTACCGTGCTTTTACTTTCTTATTGTAATAACGGGCAACTCGCTGTTGGTAAGCCGCTGCTCGTATCCTGGCAACGTTGCGGGCTTCCTCCAGTAAGTCTAGGTGTTCCCTTATTTTCTGGGAGTTACCTTACTTGTCAAAGTATTCGACCCTAAGACTTGGAAGGTCGATCTAAACCGAAATTATGGCTTCAATCCCGTAGTAGAGACTAAAGGGTGTCTCGTGAGTTGGCACATTTGGGGTTGTTCGATAAGATCAAAGGATGGAGGGTAGCTTGTCGACATAGGAACCCCCAACATTCTTCAACTTGGTCTGAAGACCGTGGAGTAGCGTGCAGTTGGTGACCTCCACCCGTCCATTTGTTTACGGGTACGCCACCAAAGTTTGGTCCTATTTGATGTCTAGATTTGTGTAATAATTAGTGAAACATGTTTTCGAGAATTAGGTTTCATTGTCGATAACGATAACCTTTGGAAGGCCAAATTTGCTGACTATAGTCTGGTGGACAAACTCTAAAGCGTTGTGCTCTATAATCTTAGCTAGCGGGGTGGCTTTAACCTACTTGGTAAAATAGTTGATACCCGCGATGATGAACTTTCTTTGGCCTATTGCAATGAAAAATGGACAAAGAATATCAAGCTTCGATTGCGCAAAGTGTCAAGGTGCATGGAGGGTTCTCAACTCAACTAGCAGCTGGTGATGTCGTTTGCCGTGGTGCTGGCAGTTTTCACACCTCCTTACGAACTTGAGCGCATCCTTTGTCATTGTTGGCCAGTAGTAACTCTGACGCATGATCTTGAATGTCAAGTTCTTGCTGCTAATGTGCGATTCACATATCCCAAGGTGAATTTCGCCAAAAGCGTAGTCTTTCCATCAGGAGTAAAGCGATAGACATACGGAGTTAAGTAGCCATGGCGATATAGCTGTCTATTAACCACAATGTACTAGTTGGTTGTCTTCTTGTTCCGCTTGGCTTCATCCGCATTTTTTGGGAGTGTTCTGTTCGTCATGTATCTTTAGCATGGTGTCATCCAGTTTTCTACGTTTGAAACTTGCATGGCTTTGTATATCTCAGTGTTGAGAGTGTGCAGGACCTCACGCATGTCCCTCAAGTATTCCTCTAGGTTTTCAGCCACCACTGCTTAGGCAAGTTGGTTGACTTTTTAGTTCTCGGTTCTAGGAACGTGGACCAGGATTAGCCTGTCGAATCTCCGGACGGCTTCCTTCACCTTAATCAAGTATTTCGCTAAGTGAGGGTTGTACGCCTTGAAACTCCCGTTAACTTGGTTGACGACGAGCTCAAAGTCGCAATAGACGGTCAGCCGTCTAATTGAGAATTTTTTGGCTAGTCTTAACCCGGATAACAGGGTTTCGTATTCGGTAATATTATTGGTAGCCTAGAAGTCGAGTACCCTGAGGGAAGCATACATGTATTACGAGTCCAAAATAGAGTTCACGATGCGGTACTTGTATGAACTATTACATGCAAGGATAAATGCACAAGTTATATGATTATTATTTCATAAATATTCATATATACAAATATAATATTTTAAATATATACTTACTTTGTATAAATAAAATAAAATATTCAAATATTTTATAAAATCAAACAAAACCTTAGAATCTTTTGTAAAACTCACATACTTATAACAATATTTAAAATGAAAAAACAAAATGGCTGCAAACTTCAAAATAAAAAATATAAACAAAAATAAAGGATTTCAAAATAGATTAAAACACTGACTTAGAATACTTATTTTAACATTCTAATCTAATAAAACAAATTCCTAAAAGTTTTAAAATCTCCATTCACCACTTTCTCTCTCCTCCTCTTTTTCTTCTTCTTCTTCCTCCTCCTCTCCCTCTCTCTCATATTTTCTAATGAGATGGCTGACTAGTGCATGCAAGTATTTTTATAGTCTAATAAGTACATGAGTATCGAATAAGTGCGCATCGTGCATTCTCGCTCTACATCAATCGCACACAAGCACTACATCAAATGCGGCTACAATATTAATATTTTTCTCAGACTACGTATGATTGTTGTATGGACGCACATTAAAGGTCGCTTAATTTTCCCAAAACATATATAAGTGTCTCATAGGTGTGATCAAGTGTAAAATTTGATTCCTTAATTCTAATTTTTTTATTATCTCATTTTTTGAAAATCAATCTAAAATTATATTAGTAATATTATAAATCATATATAAAATTTTAAAAGTTATAATTCTTTTCTCCGTTAAAAATTTTAGCCTCAACATTTCCCATACCTCAATAAATAGTGAAAAATCATTGCATAGGACTACAACACTGGACTGTGCAACTCTGCAACTCTGATATCTTTTCGAATCAAAGCCTCAGGATATGCCTGTCTTCATTAATTGCCCCAAATCTCTTAATCATCAAATGAGCCATCAACTTCAACAACTTTCGACTCGTCAAATTTAGCTCTCTCTTACTCGTACTCCACAAACAATACTCAATCAAGCATTTCACTATAAGTCCTCAAATGTATCTCTTTGTTATGTAAACTAAAAATTATCTACTTCATTGTCCACTAATAATCAGCCTCTTCCTCCAATTTGTAAGCTGCGAGTTTGACATTTGCTTCATTGGGACAGGTTCCATAACCTTTAAACTCTCGTTTGACGTTATGATGTGCAGAATCTAAATAAAAAGTTGATAATTTGAACAAAATTTATTCGAATTAAAGTCTAAATTTTATATACACTTTAAAATAATTACAATTATAATAACTAATTAAAAATATAAAAAAAATTATTGTTGGATTCTTACTTTGAATTTCTAATTTATCATAAGATTGATAAATTTACTTCAGTCAATCGCATTACTGATAAATCACAAACCATAGAATAAAAGATATTTGATATATTATTCACAGAAAAAAGAAACTAATTAGTTTATATATGTTTTTTATTTTTTATTGGTGAAATTTGAATTATTGGCGTATGGCACGAGGTATAATGTAGCCAATTGCAACCACAAGAGTGGAAAGTAGGACAGCTAATGGGAATTCGAAGCACAACATTCTGTGGGTGCTCCTGAAACAGGCATGCTTACGTAATCTCATACGCAACAATAAAATAAATTTGAAGGCTATCCATCTCAATCGTATGATGTATCATAAAAATATTATACAATATAATGCTTGGAATTATTTGAATATATTAAATAATTTTAAAACATACATAAATTATATTTATTTTAATAATTAATTGTCATGTGTTGTGTAAATATTTTCAGCTTAAAACTAATAAATTTAGCAAATAAATAATAAGATTCAGACTGAGTATATCTAAAGACTTATAATCTAATAAGTTTGAATTATCTTCCAACTCAAGCACTTTAGTTTTGGTTAGTGCATTTTTAACTCAGAGAGTTGAAGAATTAACGAAAAAGTTATTTTTGTATATTTAATCTATTTTTTAATTTATAATTTATAAAATTTAAATTAAAAGATCTAAGAGTTTATTTTAAAAAATTTTTAGTTAAATTGATATATATATATATATATATATATATATAAGGATAAAATTGTTGCGTCCGCGGGGTTCCGGCCGCCTGCTTTGCTAGACACGGGCGGGTAAACGTATACGGGCAACACAAAATGAGTATAGCACGAGCAGTATAATAGAAATGCTAGAACAACGAGAGAACACACACATTTACGTGGAAAACCCCATTTAAGCAAAGAGGGGTAAAAAACCACGGAACGGACGGGAAGTCCGAGAAGTTTCACTAATTTGTCAAGGGAGTACAATGAGAACTTGCAGGATGATTCTCTTTACGGGAAATTACAGTGTTAGAAGTTTGGCTTCTTTTTTTTCCCTTCACTATCTTTCTTTTCTCTCGAGAGTGATCTGCTCAAGTGTGCTCAAATGGAGGTTCTTCCGAATCCCCCTTTAATTGCATGAGAGGGCTTATTTATAAGGAACGGGGTGCCGTTGGACGGGTGACACGTAGCGTTGGCGCGTCAGGCCTGTCTGTCGCCACTACTGTTGGTGCGGCTGTCACAGGTCTACCTGTCACAGCCGGCAGATATGGCGTGCAGGGGCACATGCCCTGAAGATACGGCGTGTCAGAGGCCGTTGAGTACCCGTGGATGCGCGTGTTGCGCCAGTCATCCTAGCTGGCATCCTTGGTTATTTTGGCCTTTTTGGCTGTCCTTGTCTCCACGTGGGTTGCAGCAACCTCTCGGGTCACCAATGCCATTCTTGGTTACTTTATTTGGTTCTGCAGGCGCTCGGAACGAGCTTAGCCCTTTGGGCCTAATTAGGCTTGTGGGCCTCTAGGACCAGTTTACCAGTGTTATCTCATGGGTCTGCAATTATTGTTTTGGGCCTTAGGTTTCAGGATCCATCAAAAATTAACTTAAATAATTTGAGATATTGATTGTAGTGATAAAGTAGGATTAAATTAATTCAACCAATTCTATTGTAAAAGTCAATTTTTAAGGGAATTTTTATAGTTTAAATGATGTAATAAAACATCTTTCAATAAATTCATGACAAAATATTAGATTATTTCTTAAAAACCAGCTATGTTGAACATGTTCATATGTTGACGGCTTAATGAAATTTCAAATCTTAAAATCAGATAATATTTAAATTATTTCTCCACTTTTATGGGGGAAAAATGAAAAATAAGAAAAACAGTTTTCTAAAGAGATTTAGACATTTCTAATCAGATTTATTTTTTACTGTTTTCAAAATAAAAATAATTATATTCCAAAATTCTTGGATTAGTTTATGATAATTAGACCAATTTTAGCATAAATTATACTTTTCCAATTATATTAAAAAATGATAAACGAGTTTTACACCTTAATTATGGAATTTAAGCCACCGAGAATGGGGAAGTATTCAAAAATTAATAAAAATTTGAGTTGTATCCAAGTTGGGAATTTTTAATTATTAAAATTTCTAAACTCTGATATAAATAAATCATACAAAAATAAATATTTTACATAAAATTTTTTTCAAATAAAAGAAAAAAAATTACTGTAAATTTGTTTTTCAAACATAATTTCACTTTAATTGTTCATAATTATACTTGATGGGAAATTATATCGAATGATGTTAAAAATAACATTTTATCTATCAATTTATTTATTTTATATAAACTTTGAAGTGTATTTTAGATTTAAATTATCATATGAATTATAAAGTTGGACAGATTCTTCAAATGATTTGGAAAAAAGTGGGTCTCATTTTTGTAACTATGAATCCTAATATTGTATATTACAATAACTTAATAAAATGTAAGATGTATATAGGCATCACTCTCCGATATATTCTCTGACGATTAAATCAGTATTCTTTTTTAAAAAAATTGAAATATACGAAAAGAAAGATGAAAGGGACTGAATGTAAAATTGAGTGAGTTAGGGTGACTGTGCAACGCAAATTTGATTATACTTGCAACAAACGCTTGGTTGTTAAAATATTTCCTGGCCCCGTTGTTGTTGGAGACCTATATTTATAGTTTGGGCACCAATTGATACATCCATCCAACCGTTATTTGATGCGTTACATTATATTTATTATCGACTGTTATAATAATTATATAATCGTAACATATGTTAGTTTAATGACTATCCAATAGTAAATACTTAGCATTTATTAGGCTGTTTTGATGTAACCAATCATACCTCGGTTTATATAACCGTTCATCAGATTTAAGTATCTTAATTATTGTTTTACCAAGCTATTGATTGCCTTGACCCTCTATACATTTGATTATCTAATTATTCGACCAATCAGCTAAAGTTTTAACAATGATGTTCTTAAACCGATTAGGTGTCTAGGCTATTCACTTTGAATCAGGACAAATCGGAGTATCCTAATTTAGATTCTAACCAACAAACTTGTTAATATAAACAAATAAAATATATATTATTTAAAAATATATATTTTTAAACAAAATTCTGATACTTTAGAAAAAAAATGCCAGTCTAGTCCTTGGCCAGCCATGGACCAAGGGGTGATTCAACCCTCCACCTAAAAGCCACCACCTCCATCTTCCGTTGTCCCTTTCAGCCACCCAATTAGCCGCCCCCCCTCCACCAAATTTGTGGTCAAGACTTCCTTTCCCCAGTCTCTTGCTCAATATAATTTTAATTATTGTATCAATAATTTCAAACACGATCCAATAATATGCAATCAAGTCATTATAAAATTGTGAGAACCTTATAAATTATATGTCACAACACGAAATGACACCAACCTAACAAATTGAAAAAGAATAGGAAACTATACAATTTTAAGAATAAATAAAGACTTTATCATTTAAAATTAAAAATTTACATCTACTATACTATATCGTGTTTAATGTCAATTAGTCACACAAAACTATGCAGTTGGCTTTAAAATATTTATATATATATTTTTAATTATTAATAGATAATATTAAATCAATATAGTAAGATAACTTTATTATATAATATTTTATTGGGAGTTTTTAATGGTTCATGAACCTTGGAAATAAAAATAATAATAAATGTGTAGTGCGTTGATGTGCTTTCTCGATGACGGATGCAAGAGAAAATCTAGCATTTGATTACACCCCGAGCGGGGGAGATAGGGGCCTGTGCTGTAAATCACGATCATTTAGTTAAAATTGAACGATTGTAATTTTTAGAGTCTATTTTTTTATTTTTATTAAAATAATTTAAAAAAATCGTTCAACTGTTGATTTTATGACTAAATGGCTGTGATTAGCACAAGACGCCTGAGCTTAGATAGATATTGGGCTAAATTTTTAATAAAGCATCTTGTTCGGTTAATGTTGTCACGTCTTCATTTTAAAGTTAAATTTTATAATTTTTTTAATTCATAATTAATTTAAATTAAACTTTTATCTTTAAAATTAAAATTTTAATTATTTATTCTATCTACTTAACTTTAAACCAATATTGAAACGCAAATTTACATCAAATACCATTAAATATTCAGATAATATTTAACGATCGACTTACATGACCCAAGAACCCCCCCAAAAGTGGATAACTGAATTACTTCAAATCATAAGTAATGAAAATATCTCAACTAAAATCAAATTGTTAAAATTAAACTCTCAAAATTCTGTAATCAAATTTAAACATAACTATCATAAAATTATTATCAGTCAAAGATCAAAAACATACACTTATCAAAATAAAGTAAAATGTTAATGATTAAGCTAAAATATTACAACACAATTCAAAATAAATATTTGATTGTCCTAGCATCCTAGGGTTTAATCTCGAGCGATCTTCCTTCAAATCCTAATATTCTATAAGTTAGTTTGAACATTCTAAATTTAAAAGTTGGCAAATTCAATAGTAAGAGCTAGTCCAACATTTAATAAAATATATTTTTTATATGTTTATACATACTAATAAAACTTGTTGTAATTATATCATGATTGAAAATTTGAAATATCAACAATATTATTTTCTAATAAATCATACTAAAACAAAATACTAACAATCATTCATGCTAAAAATTCATATATTTATAACCAAACATGTTAATCTATGCAAATACATAAATAATGCTAAATTCGTACTAATATACGAAAAAATCAATGACTGTTGATAATTTCACCAACAAAATATGAATATTAAAGTCCAAATTATAATTGTTTTTACAAAGCTAAAGGTTATATGCCACTAGTCATGATTTATATGTGAACAATCTACATATAATTCTTATAGATAGAGTCAAACACGAATAATTAGTATGACATTTAATTTACTAATAATATAATAAAATATTTTTAAATATATTTTATTAATTATCTATAATAATTTACACTTAGTCAAACTATAAATTTTACTTAAATATAAATATTTCTTAATTTTCTCATTCTAAAAAAAATATTTTTTCATCAAAATTTATGTAAAGTTTTTTTATATTTTTCAAATGTTTAACGTGAAAGTAAAATTATAAACATACAAAAATAGAATAGAAATTAAGGACATGTGAAGTTTAAATATGTAATTTAGAAAATTATAAAACTTATTATATACTAATAATACTAGAAGTTCAAATAATTTCATTAATTTTTTAAATATAAAATATTCATGAACCATTATCTAAAAATTTAAAAAATAAAAAAGTATATATATGAAATTTGAAGTCATACAAGAATGTTTGTATAGAATTTAATGACATATAAGAATATTATTGTAGAAATTTAATACTTAAGAATAATTTGTATAAATTTAAAAAATATATTTTATAAAAGTTCATGAAATGATAGTATAATTCTATGCATATAAAGTTTAAAACATTTTAATTATAAAATTAAGATGGATTTAAATATTTAAAATAAGAAATGTTTAAAAAAATTAAAAATAAATAGCAATAAAAGAAAAAAAAATAAATATATTTGCCTTTATTTAATTTCAGTAAAAATTTTCTTAATTCTACCTTATATCCCCATTTTCTTTCCTTTTTTCTCTTTTTTCTTCTTCTCTCTCTCATATCTCAATTCTTTAGTAAAAATAACACAAAATCAAGTGGTATATTTATAGAAAACTCACGCATATATATCGTCCATGCGCAGATCAAGTGTTAAAATATAATTAATTTTGTGCATAAGCACCCATCAAACATCAATATAATATTTTAAATACATATGTGTGCTAATTGAGTACATGTCAAGTATAGACAGTTTGCCTATAATACATATGAGCACCTTGAAGGCATCTATTAAACACACACCTTTTGTCTAAAATATGCATAAGCACGGGGAAGACAGGTCACGCACCACTCAATCTAATTAAATGTGGTCCAAACTTAAATTTTAACTGAAATTTTAATTATCCTTGAAAATCTATCTATTTAATCAAATCAATCATAATTAAAATAACATTTTAGAAGCTATACCTTATAAATATTGCAATTATAATAAAATAAAATAATCATGATGATTGAAATAGAATGATCGGTTAAACTGTACTTAAATAAAAAATAAAATATTTCAAATAAATGTAAGCTTATGTTGTCACGTCCCAAAACTCAATTCCATTATTAATAATTAGTGAGATTAATCATGAACAAATAATAAACCTAATAATATATGGATATAAGGTTTATATCGGTATCTCGACTGTCAAAAATAAAAAAAAATTACCTAACTACATGATTAAAAATGTTACGTTATCAGGTGGCTAGAATACCAATCGTATCGTGATGCCAAATCATACATCATATCTAAACCAAAAATTAAAATAACTAAATAATCAGAATAAAAATCAAACTCCAATAATATTACTCATAATACATTGTTATAATTAAATTAATATATAACCAAATGTTTTGGAATAAAATATAACAATTAATTTCTCTGTAACCATAAACTGAACTTCAACTCCAACTCCTCGAATAAAACCTTACATTTCTGCAAGTGCTTAAACCATTAATTTGAAGGGGGTTAGTGAAAAATAAAAATAAGAGTGAGTTAAAAATATAATAAGGTATATAAATTTTATAATAAAACATACTATTTTTGTTAAATCATGCTGGAAGAAATAATAAATCAAATTTAGATGTAACGTCTTAAATTGTCATGTCAAATCTGCACAATTTTTTAAATTTTCTTTTTAATTTCTTATTTCGAATGTGTTATAGAAATTTTGTTTAAATATGATTTTCTTATAAACTAAGAGATAGTGAGGCCCTATTAACTAAATGAGTGGATAATCAAAACACAATTTTATTTATTTTTATACAATTAAATGCTTTATATTATTATTTAAGACTTGTAGAAGGGCTATTATACATATTACCTATAAATGAGATCGAATACCACTTTCATCCGAGAATGATAAGTTCAAATTTCAATCACCACCATAATATATCATCACTAAGCTTATATAATGGTCCGGTATTTAAATAAATAAAAACTTTACTCAATTCCTTACAATTTTTATATTTTCTAAATCTAGAAAAAATATTCTTAATTTTTAATACATTGTAAATTTTTTTCATAATTCTTAAAATACTTGTCATTCAGTGCATAAAATTTCTTACAGGAACTTAATTGTAACATTTTAAAGCATAAGAGTAGTGTTATGAAATTTTAGAGGAACTTAATTAAGCGCTCATTGGGTTCTGATATTTTGTCTTATTACACTTTCATGTCTGTCAAATGTGCATCAAGCTCAAGTACACAAAAAGCCCGCTTCTCAAACAACAGTCAGACGCAACCTCTTTACCTAAAATATGTATGAGCGTGTGTTAGGTGTCGATTAAGTATCTATCAACTCACAGTGATCAGGATCAAAATTGACTTTTAACCCAATTTATTTCATCAGTTGACCTCAATTTTAATTATCTAAATTTAATTAATTCTGATTAAAATAAAATTTAAACTCGTTCTTGACACGTATGATCATAGTGGTCATTGTCTATTATATCCGGAGAGATTGAAATATTTATGCATTTGAGTCAAGGATTTATTTGATGGTGAGAAGATCCAACGACTCACCGAAAACTACATAGTAGGGTATCATTCCCACCGATTTTTGGTTCACAGTATTTTGTCGGGGACACAATAGATTTCTATTTTGGATTTATCATTGATTGTCTGGATGTTTTCGGGTTGTATCACTTTTCTACTCAGCTCATCCTATTTCATGAATTGGGTGCCCTTAAACCTCATACATATCATTACATATCATTTTTAATGGAGCATACATATTGCTTGCCTACCAGAAAAAATTGCCATTATCTTTTAAATTTGATCTTTTAGGGACCCTTCTTTTATTTACCTCCGAAACATTTTAGGTGATAGTGTATCTATTAGTCTATATTGATATGAAGCTATTAGTATATATTGATATATAAGATATCATATAATAAAAAAATCTCTAAAAAATGACTAAAAAATATCAAATAATACTACTATTTAATTTAAATATTAGCTAGTCTAAACAACCATTGCTATTTATTTAAATTTACAAAAGTGAGTCAAATGATTGAGTTTTGGGTTGATCAGATAGCTAGCTTTGGATTTCTCTCACCAATAATCGATTCTTATTAATACTTAATGATCTATAGACCCTTTTTTTAAAGTATAAAAATGGTACAAAGCTAACATTTAAGAATGGTACAAAGAAAATAATAAAGAACTAAAATATGTTTTTGGTGGGTATCATGATTTTGGATAATCGTTTGAGTGAAATTGGGTTAAAACTTTAATCTTTTAAATCTGAATTATATATATCATAATAATTAAAAAAAGTTAAAAAATATCGAACTTGCTTATCCGAATATCATCTAATATTTAAATTAAAAATCTTTTTAAATAAATAAAAGATAATAAGAAGTTGAGCATTGTGAAGAGAGTAAAAACTAAAAGATTTAACTCTATAACTTTTGAATTAAAAAATGCATAGAGGATTTGAACTCTATATTTGTAATTTTTAAAAGTGATTTGAATTCAGTCATCTTGTTTAAAAAATATAAACGTATTTATAGTCAAACTGTCTATTAGCATATCTAATCTCAAGAAGTATAATTGCGCATTAATTGATGAGTTAAAATTAATATTTATTCATTAGGTGTATTAACTGTTTATTTAATCTAACAATTCATCTCTCAATTTATATAACCGTTTATTAGAATTAACCATTCAAATTTATTAACCGTACAGTCATTCAGTATCACAATCTTTTATATTACCAACAATTCAACTATTTAAATATCTGATCATTCAGTTGGATTTTTTTCGTTTCTAGACAAACAGCTTGGTTGGTTCATATCCTTCCACATGTAGATGATTTGTGGGGCCCTCATGACAATGGGTCAGGCCGATCTCATCTTGAACCATACCCAATACATTTATATATTATTTACAATCTTTTAAAAGTTGGTTTGTTAAAAATAATAGAAATTATAAAAATTGTTGAGATCACTGAAAAAAAATAGCAGATCTGCCCCTCATAGAAACAACGATATTTCTTATGTTTGTGTAGTCTCTATCTTATTAAATGCAATTGTGGATTTGTCAACCGTTAACACTACTGAATTATAACCAAATATAAATATAAATATATTTATATATAAATTATTATGACTTTTTTTAAATAACTATGCATATATATATATATTATATGTGACTTTTTAAATCACACGTATTCTTAACAACATCAAGGCTGCGTGAGGGGATTGGTTTCGAATATATTATTGTAAAGTGCAAGATTTTACAGCTTCCATATCTAGAACAAGACATTTCTTGAGATTCTAGAGGAGAACAAAATGCATTATGAAATGCCAAACTTTTATACATAATTATGATGTTATTATTAGTATATGTTGAATTAATGTGGTAAATAATTTTAAAATAAAAAATTTGAAAGAAAATTCAAATTGAGGAAAATCAGACCAACACCTGAATGACATCTATCTTCACACTTATACATTTTTAAGCAGAAGCTGTGTACCTGAGAAATGCATATGAGACACTCATATGTAATTGTAGTAAAATGTGAGATGCTTAATATAGCGCCCATTCACCAATAAGACAAAGAGTTAGCACCTAAATTGCACCTAATGAGACATTTCTACGCCCCTATGCATGAAAATAGTATTTGATGTATATCTAATTGGCACTCATATGTTGATTTAGTAAACAAAGAACTTTAGCTTGATTTTTGGTCATTTTGTGTAGAAAAAAGAAAGAAAAGAGAGAGAAAGAGAAAGAAGAGAGAGAATGAAGAAGAGAAAAAAGAAAAAGAATGAGATTTTAAAACTTTTTTTGAGTTACGTTTGCTAAAAATAAATATTTTAAATGTATTCTTTAATTTATTTTTTAAAAATTTTATTTTACTTATAATTTTTATTTTATTATAAATATATGTCACTTTTTATATCTATTTTTTGAATTTTATCAAATATTTAAATATTTTATTTATTTTTAATAGAATAAGTAAATATTGTAAAAAATCATATCTTGCATGTGAAAATAGTGTGAATAAAAAAATAAAATATTATATATTTGATCTTACATGTAACATTCTATGCAAGTATTTAGTGAAAATTTTATTTAATTATATGATATGAGTTTACACTTTTTTCAAAGGGTAAAAAAATTTATATATTTGTTATAAAATTATTTGTTTATTTTGTTAAGAATCATTATAAGAAATTGATTATAAAAACGTGCCTAATCATCCATGGATAGAAAAAAAATAGCGCATAACCATATTTATTGGGAGGAATATGTAAACAGCTTGACTTATAGGTTTTAAATAATAGTATGTTTGGCTTAAAGTTATTGGACATATATTTTTCAAAGTTTAGACTTTTGATTTATTGATGTGTGTGTCACGATCCTTGGTCACTAGAATTTGACTTGTATTATATTTATCTATTTTTGATATATATATATATACTGACCTGATAGTATGAAATTATGATTTGAAAAATGTTTAACGAAAACTTGATATTTGAATTTCGTATGTGTTTTATGATTTTTTTGATCTTTACATCTGTTTATTGATTTATAGATTTATAATTTATATTTGTTAAATTTTATGTTTTTAACTTTTTGAGTTATAAATACTTGCAAGATAAATACAAAGGATTAGGAAAACTTATATTTAATTTGCAATTTTAAAATTGATAATTGTTAGATTCTATATTAGTTATGAAATTATATATATTTAGAATTTCACTGCTTGTAATTTGGGTTGGCTAACCAAAACAAATGTCATTTATGGTTTTTCTAATGTTAGATGTTTGGGTATTTTGGTCCAATGCTTTTATTGTAGATTTAGAGCAGGTTTTTCTAATCTTAGGTTTAGAGCATGTTCAACCAGGTTCATTTCCATTGTTGGGCTTATGATTGACCATGTTATTTTGGGTTTGATATGAAATTCCCAATCCAACCTTGATTATTTAGGTTTTGATCATTTATAAATAATTATTACCTAAATATTTTTAATATTATTACTACTTACTCGTATCGGGATCATGACACATTAAAAGTGCCTTTATTTAAGATCAAAAGCCGTACAAAATCTGGATATTGATTGATAATTTGGGTGTGTTTTTTATTGTCTAAGCAGATAGATAAAATTCAAGAATTTTTTTATTAAACTAGAGGGCAAGTGCATGCCTACTCAATATCATTTTATTACACAGAAAATTTGGCCAATCTTTCATGCTAATAGCAAAAATGCATAAGAGTAGAGAAAGTATCCGTTTTCTTTGTGAACCCATCGTTGATAATTCTTGGGGGTCCATTTCTTCTGAAATTTGCTTAAACAAGCTGATTTTTTATGCTACAAGATTGAATTTGCCAAATAATAATATCATCTTCATTCCTTTTAATCTCTAAAAACTCACTTTGGAATTAAAATATTACATAGTGACTAGACATTAAATCAAGGTCATTAGCCTAGACAAATGGGAGTGTGAACTTAAATGCTAGAGAACCCACTTTGGAATCATAATTGGATTGATTTATGGGCAATATTATTTCTTTTTATGTATTTATTTTGTATTTAATTTGCTTATTTGATAAAAATAATACCGTCTTATCTTCTATTTATTGTCGTGTTTATGTCTTATTATCTATCTTTTGAGCCTATCAGTTTCGAACAGGTTGGTTTAATTTGAGTATTCATTATAATTAAGTCTATATTAAATTCTTGTCGATTTGATTTTTCATGCTTTATAGGGTTGGATGGAATCAAAAGGGTATCGAGTACACATTTAAAATTGAGAAAGGCATATTATTTCATCTTTGGAAATGAATTCTTTCTTTATTTGTTTGGTCATTCAATGTGCTTAGAATTTGGAGGGGCTTTTCTTTCTCTATGTGCCCCTCACAATGACATTTGGGGTTTTAAATTGTCTTATATATATATATTTATATATATTTTTGTATGCGTTATTTATTTATTTTTTTTCTTGACAAGCCCAACTTAATCGATATTTTGTTATTTAATCATCATAGAAATAAAAATATATTATAGTTTTATTTTTTATATATTAGTTTGATCTTTAGTTAAAATCATCTAATTTTATAAAAGAATGTTCCATATTCTAATAAGGATACTATAAATTTTCACAATCGTAATTTATAACTTTACTAAGATATCAAAATTATAATAAGATCACCTATATTAAATTTCTAATTAACTATGAAAAACTCAATATCCAATCTAAAATGGCAAGAAAATGTAAGGAAAGTTAACAAGAGAGTAAATTCATGTTGATTTCAATGGGTGTAAGTTCATGCACTGTGGCTATTATCATGTTAAATTCATTCATTTTAAATAAATGCAAGACATTCAGCATGTATACAGATATCTATATGTAAACAAGCAACAAACCATTTTCCAAAAATATTATCATGCAATTATAATGTTCACACCTCCAATATTAATCTTGTGTACCTTTGTATATCCCCATAGAACACCTATAAATTAGAACCCTTCTGTGTTTTCTCTCCATCTGTCTTTCAAATATATCACAAGAACAGAGAGCTTACACTATAGAAAAGATGGCTAAATCTATTGCCTTATTTTTTATTGGATTTCTTCTGTTAGGTATGCTTTTCTAGTTCAAATGCATTCACATTACAAAACAGATGTGATACTTGCTTATGTGCTATTGTTGTGATCCTTTAGGTGGTGCTGTGACTGTGTTTGGAGACAAATGTTGCCAAGATCATTGGCAACTCGGCGATTGTAAACCCGGCATCGATGACGAACCCGGCAGCGATGGCAAATGCTGGAAATATTGCATCACTGACTGTGAAAAGGGAGGCAAATGCAAGAGCTACGGAAATAAATATGTTTGTCATTGCCTTTGTTAAGGAGCCAAAGTAAAAGACAATGAAAATTCAGACATATGAATATCTATTTCTAAACTTAATATTATAAAATAAGAGATTGAATAAATATATTTGAATTCTATATTATGATATCGATCGTAAATGTTGCTATTTCTTAGTTTGATTACTTATTGAGATGTGCGATATACTGGGTCAAGGTAGTTTAAACAGCTCATGAATTGGATCGGCCCTTCCAAGGACAGCTGAAACAGGTTAATGGATGAGGCCGGCCCATTATCTGTGAGGACTATGATGGGCCTTGTCTTGGGCCTTCCCATTCACAAACTGGATCATTTTGAATGGGCCTAGTATTGGGGGTTCCCACTTCTTCATTTATGCACGCCTAAATAAAAAGATGTATGCGGATTTTTAAATTAACATCCCTATTTTATTTAGAACTGAGGCCCGAATGGGATAGTCTCCCTTTTTGAAGGTATTTCCATTTTCTAGTCCTTTTTTTTTGGAAAAAAAATTGTATTATTATATGACCATGTATTCATACTTGTTTATATTTTGAATATTTTGAATAAATATTTAAATAAATTCTTAACATTGAGTGTAAATGATGTGGTATAAATATAAAGAGTGAAATAAAAAGAAATTTTTGTATTCCTAAGTATATACAACTATACAATGAATTATTTTTTATAAGACAAGGAGACAGCCAAATTAAAAAAATAATAATTATTATTATAAAAATAATTTAAATTAAAAGATATAAATCCTCAAATGATGTTATATATATCTTAATATATATAAATAATTTAAATTAAAAAATATTAAATATCAAATTTAGAAATGATATTATGTAATATTATGATACTATATAAAATCTTAATATTCTTCCTCAAATTTAAAACGGTGTCGAATATACCAATTTGAATTTGGAAACCAAATAAAGATGACGATTAGGCCAATGAGCTTTTGTGAAAGTATTAATCAACTATTTGATCAAATAAATTGAAAATATATAAAGGGTGCCGTCCTAAATATGAAATGTATAAAATAACAACTAATCTCAATGTGTTTATATATTCATGTAAATTGTGAACAATTTTAATAGTAATATAAAGAATGTCATTTGATTAAATAATACCAATATCTTACAAAAAAAAGTTCAATAAAATAAAAAAATTTAAATGTAATATCAGCAAGAGTATCATTTTCAATATTAGTGTTAAAGCACAACAAGCAATAGATGAGATAGAGTAATTTCTACAATCAAGAACTTGGGATGACAGGTTTACAACAATGCTGCATTGGAAGAAAGAAAAATAATGAACAACGATTTACAACGATGTCGAACAGCAAGAATGATGAACCGTGGGTCGATGATGGTGATTGTGAACAAAAACCATTGAAAGAAGATGACCAATCGCAAAAATTAAAAAAAAATACTTTTAATGGATAATACAGATTTGAGTAGGTTTAATAAACTTGGCTATGATATTTATATAAATATAAAGATCAAAATAAAAAGTATATATGTATATATATATATATTTGCATAAATATAATTATATATTAGGTCATTCTTTTATAAGAATAAGTGATAATTTAAATAAAAAAATTACAATAATAGAAAATATATAAATAACCTAAATTAGAAGATATTAACCATCTAATTTAGAAAAAAATATTATATAATATTAGAATATTATATAACATCATAAAAGATATGTATCTATACATAGACAAGTTTTTGTATATTATATAAAATAAGAACCAATAAAACTGACTTGTTTAAGGAAGATTGGGAAAAATTTATCATCCCAAATTCAGAAAACTTGTGTTGCTCATGGTGGAATTGTATGATATTTAACTGACAAAGATCAGGAAACTTACATTCAAAGGCTTATCATACACCCAAGAGGCATGAAAATCATAGATTTTTCAATGAATAATCAAGCTGAATTCATAATAAATATAACACAGAATTTTATAAGTTTATCAATTCTAATAAAAAGAGAGGAATTTGCATTAGAAGGGAGGAAACCATTAAAATTGTTCATAAAGCAAGGAGAACACGTTACATGAGATTGTGCCATCAATAAAACTTACTAGCCTTTGAGGAAGAAGAATAGTCATCAGTCAGATTAATCAGTAACGTGTATTTCAGATTGATAAGTTTGATGAAGTTGTGGGATATCGAAATATAATACAATAAACAAGTTGGGTGATAAATAAAAGTGACTATCGTGTGAATTTAAGGTTAATTTTTATTTGAATAAAGATGAATGAGAGCGGCCGTACATTCTTTAGTTTTATCGAAGAAAAATGTTTGGACATATCGTAAAAATTTTAAGTTGGACAGGATTGGATTATGAGACTCGATAGTTTGGATTACTGAGTTGCTTGAGTATCACATTTGGAGTATCACATTTTTATTATTTTTTATTTTTTTATTATTATTATTTTACTATTATATTATACTTAATTTATTTCATTTTCTAGTGGGTCTAAAAACCTAGCATTGAGATTAAGACTGCGGGAGCTACGATATGCTCAGCGTTGTTGTCTTTCCGACGCTAGTCAAGATCGACAGATTTAAAATTTGACGGCTCTCATTTTTAAAATAAAAAATAACAAAAATAAAAATATATATATTAAGCATTTTTTTTATATTAAATAAATAAATATATATATATATATATATAAATAAATAAATAATATAAAATGTTTTTTTATATATAATACGTTGCCATTGAATTTTTAAATTCAACGACCACAAACGCATCGCAGCGACGCTCGCAGCCCATTAAGATGGTCACACACACGAGGATGAAAAGAAGGTTTGAGTTCTCTACAGCTGTCGATGCTTTGAAGGTAAAAATAGCAGGCAGAGGAAGGCGCACAGGGTTAGAGATCGCATGACGACTCTGCCTATCAACGCTATAGAATGACTGGTTACGGTAGCCGAAAGGATAAGGAGCGAGCCGTACCCTACCTTCCAATCCATTTCCGCCCAGCAACCCCTCTTTCTCTCTCTCTCAAAAATGGCGCAGGCGGTTACGATGCCTCTAGCACCCTCACTATCATTCATATGCAACACGAGGCCGTCAAATTCCCTCTCAACCTCGGTCTCTTTCCCCAACCCAATCCTTCCCAAGGTATTCAGGAGTCCCCGCATTCATTTGTCTGATGAATTTCATCTCTCTCTCTCTCTCCAATTTGTACAATACTTGTTGATTTCATTGTTAACTGATGCAGGTTGGGAGATTGAGTATAAAATGCGTGCGTGTTGGTGGAGTTGAAATACCAAACAACAAGAGAGTGGAGTTCTCTCTTCAATACATTCACGGGATTGGCCGCACTAGGGCTCGTCAGATTCTCGTCGATTTGAATTTGGAGAACAAGATCACCAAAGATTTGAACGAGGACGACCTTATTCGTATCAGGGAGGAAGTCTCCAAGTATATGATCGAGGGGGACCTGGTAACTTTCTCTTCCTTCAGTTACCCTAGAACTCTCTCTCTCTCTCATGTCTTGTTGAGATTTTTCGTTGAATTTGTTTCATTGGAGAGCAAAAATGCGATTTGGTAATCAAGTGTCCCAATTCTGATATATAGTTTGTTCTTGGCATTGAAGAATTGCTTTGGAAGGAACAGCAAGGGATAGAAAAGAGAGGACTGAGTTTTCTAATGTTTGTTGACAATAAGTTGCTAGGCAGAGAAAAGGTCCTGTTCCAATGTTTAAATCGATTAAGTCCTTAAATTGAATTAAAAACTAATTAGTAACTTCCTAAAGTAAATTGGTGAGACTAGTGAGGATATCTCTGACCATCCCAACTCTTCTTGTTAGCTACTATAGTACACCTTCCTTTCTGCACGAATTGTTTATGCTCGTAGTAATTTGTATGTTGATATGCAGTTTGAGTTGTGGCTAAATTATTTTTTTAAACTGTACTTGTTGTGGTATTCAAATGTTGCCAACTCATCGCAATTGGGTATTTTTACTATTACCAAGAGATTTTTGGGACCTTGTTGGTTTACATTTGATTTTTCGGACTTCATTAAAGCATTTTCTTGGATGACTAAATATGATTCCACAAGGTCATGCTTTGTTCAAGTTATGGATTATAGCCAGTTGAAATGATCTTTCAATCAGTCTAGACATTGTATGGAGTCCATTAGTGATGTGGGCTTGGAATATCATACATTGATTAATCAAAAAGAGATTCAACAATTAAAAGGAAGATTGATTCTTTGAGATTCTTTTTTCTTCAAATGCCAAAGTGTCACTTGTTTTGCATGAAATCAAAGCCACAATAATTGGTAGTTGTTGTGTTAGGGTAACTTTTCTTCCGTTTTAATACTAGTTAACCAAACCAAATGAAGGAAAGATAATTTCATTTCTTACTCATAAACCAAAGAAAGAACACATGTCTGTCTTCTCTGTTGCATTCCTTTTCTTCCCCACATCTTTTCCATCCAAACAAGCAGTCAGGATTTATTTTAATGTCTTTTCAAGATTTTGAAGTTTCAATATTTTGTGTTACACTGTATACAGAGGCGGTTCAATGCATTAGCAATTAGGAGATTGAAAGAGATTCAATGCTATAGAGGGGTGAGGCATATTCGGGGATTGCCTTGCCGTGGACAACGAACAAAGAACAACTGCAGGACTCTGAAGGGTAAAAGAGTTGCAATTGCTGGAAAGAAGAAGGCCCCGGGTCCAAAATAGTTTTTACCGGTTAGGTCTTATCCTCCATGTATTTTGATGGAATCATACTTGAGTAACTGATCTATCCATTTATCATTAACGTAGTACCATTAATGTTCAAGCATTCTGGACTCGTTTATTAATCCCCCTTCAAGAATCAGATTCGTGCCTGTAGAATTGTGAGCATTCTCCATGGGAGATTGATCTCCCATCGACTTCTCTTTTTCATGATCCTATAAGGCTAATGGCTCCTCATTGATCTGCCATCCAATGTCACTGTAAATTATATAGCTGGAAATAGTTCATGTCAGATTTGAGATTAGTTGCAGTGACATTGTCTTGAATTCGTGGGATTCCTGTGTGCTACCGAACTCCTGAAGCTGACTTTAATCCTCTTCTTGCATAGATATTGAGGTAAAAAGCCAAACCAAAAGAAAAAAAAATAAAGGTAAAATATAAAAAATATTGGGCTCTTTATCTTTTTTTCACATCTATTCTCAACTTTTATTTCCTTGATTTTTTCTTAACTTTTATTTTAGTAATTCTGTGAAAAATGTTCAAATTGGCCACATTTATGCAAATTGACCATATGCACAAATTTAGATGCAACTGAGAAAGGGGAAAGCCTCATTCTTTTATGGGCAGTAGCAGATTGCATTTTCTGTCGTACCGTTAGGTTCTTTCTTGATTGAGTTTGATACAACTTTACTGAGCATCTCATATTCTGGGCTCTCTGGATGCAAGTCATTCTTAATTAGTTCTTAAAGTTCCTGTGTTTTTCCCCTTGGCCCAGAATACCATTATTCGTATCCACAAAGGATTGAAACAGTTGATCCATTAGTTCAGCACCCAGTGTTTGACGGTCAGATATGCATCAGAAAAGAGCCCTAACTGATCACTTAAGATTAAAATCCATATACCAGTGCACCAACATTCCTCTTTTTTTCAGTTTTGTGTTTCTAAAGTAGCCCATGGAAAGCAAAACCTAAAAATAAAAACACTACCCATCCTTTTTAATCTTCTACTCTCTAAATCATCATCTCTCATTCCACTCTCTAGATCTCTTCAACTACAATAGTGAAAACCATAAACCCTTATCTGCAAATACCTCCAAAGTCGAAATAGCAAAAATCATCAGCAGCAGCTTCACAATCAGAGGGCAGATAAAGCCCATACCTTCATGGGCTGTCATAAAGAGCATCCTTATCTGCAAATACCTCCAAAGTAGAACAGCAACAGCAAAAACAAGGCCACAGCAAAAACAGAAGCAGAAGCAACAAAAGCAAGAGCAACTCGTGGATGAAATTGGCGAGATGAGTTAGGAAATTGAGGTGTTCAGGCTCACTATGCAACAACACAAAGTAATGCAGACCCGAAAACCAGCTTCCCTGAAGTTCTGCCCAACAAAAATGCAGCTTCTTCATTCAACAATACTGGTGGCTCAGATAGATCCGTGAAAACTCCAGAGAAAAAATCAATGAAGATGGGGTTGTTAGTGTGACTTCTGTTCAGCTTTTACATCATCATTGTCTGTTTCTTCATCTACTGGAAGGTTACTAACACTACAATTAACAGTATCCTCTCACAAATAATATATTTTTAGTGTGTTTGGCATTTATGATATTTTATGCCAATATTTATTTATTTTTTTAAAAAAGGTATCGCAGATCAATCAATCATTCTCCTTAAATTATGCTTGCCAATACAGTTTAGGATCAAGATGGTCTGGGGATTCTAAGACGTTTGAGATCCATAGGGTAACAGTTAATTGTACTACATAAGCTTAATATCTGAGTAAGTATTATATATATATATACATATGCATATGGGTCGACAATGAAATATGTGTATCAACAGTAATACATATGTATTGTAAGTTGTTAAAAAGTGTAGATAAATGTTTTTAAGTTTTTGAGATGAGAAAAGCAAGATTTGATATCTTCATCGATCAATAATGTAACCAAAAAAGCCGTACACAACTTATCCAAGTAAATGACGGGTGGTATGTTTACTTGTGTAAGTTATTTTCCACTAATTTATGAATTCTGCGATTCTAAATCCACTCAAAATTCAGGTTGTATTTGTTTAATAATTTTTCAATACGTTCTCTCCAGCTTCATTAATAATTTGACCTCTCATGATCAATCACAGAAAATTCAAAAATAACAGTATGGCTTTTTTAGTTAGGATCTACTTGAGTTGATCCCTCAAGTGCCGCACGGATGATCTTGATCGCAATTGGGACCTTTTCATCTGTTAAAATAGAATACAAATTCGGATCCAAGCAAGCTACTGAAGAGATTCGGGTACCATTTTGGATACAACCGTTTCACAAGTGTCTGGATCCGGAAGGAGTTGTTTGACAGGTTCATACCCTCAATTTATTAACCATCGTCAGTTGCATGATGAAGTCAAAAACTTAAAATGTGAATTCATGACAGCTGAAATGACGCTTCAGCAATACTCTATGAGAAGAACCATAGTATGCCCCGTCTATTGGCAGAAAGCGTGCTTACAACTCCAGATAATATCACATGCAACACTAAAAAGATGAGCCTATTGGACATGGTAGCGGCACTTAGAGCGGATCGCAGAACAGGTGTATCAATAGCTAACCATCAAATACTCGGCCCATCAATCCCTATTTGTATGGACCAATGACACTTTTGCCTAATGACTCTTGTTTTGTTAAAAATACAACCACATACCTCATTTGAAAGAGATCCTGACTTTTGAAAATGGTAAAAGGCCATAATACCTTATAGTCATCAAGCACTTGACGATTTTTTTCACAAGCCTGGAACCAAGTACCTGTCTTGAGGAGTATAGTATATTCTTTTCGAGTAGTTTACTTGACCTAGGTGCCTGAAATAATAACTGAAATTCTATATCTATTATCACCGATATTACATGAATCTACATTGTCACCTAGCTAAAAAATCATACAGCAGCTCAACTTCCAAATCTAATCTCCTGTATAGTAGCTTGGCCCCTTCATCCTCAGCATGAAATAGAAGTTTCTTCATCCAATTCAAAGAAGTAACGCTCTCTCTCTCTTTTACTGGCTTTAGCAAGAATTGACTTAGACAGTGGATGAGTTTTCCGAAAATAAAACTCAGGACTCTTCATTGACGATGTTTATGGTGCTCAGGACCAAAGAACAAGATTATTTGGATCGAGCCTTCAACCCTTGAGTTGCTTCTATTTCGAGTTATATCATCAGTTTAGATATGCATTATATATTAAAATAATTCCTTTTATAAAAAGCCATAAGCCCTAAATTTTTTTGAATTAGAAAATGAAGAAATTACAATAATTACATAATTGTTAACAATTTTTTTTTCTAGAAACCTCCAATAATTAACGTGCCACCCCCACAATGGTATTCTCAATTATGAAGACCTACAAGTGAACGGGGGTATTCTCATTCCAGGGATATTTACCTCAGCAACCAGCAACAAGGCAAATAACCTAGTGAAGATGGATCAAAGGGATCATGATAAGGGGGCAGTGGTGCCTTGTAGGGTGATCGCTGGCCAAGTAAAGAAAGAGCTCAGAAGTGAGTCCATGGAAGTGAAATTCAGTGGTCTCCGGTGCCTAACGTTGGTACCATCAACATTCGCTACATGAATTCATATGTAAAATGCCTAAGATGGGAGCTGACTGGTGGTAGAATCTCATGCTTCTATATTTAGTGACATCTGAATCTTGAAGTTTCATGTATCTTATGTGCCTATGAATTCCCCATGTTGAGCAGCTATGGTCCCTCTTGCAATCCCGGTTGACCTCCATAAGGTGTTGGATGTCTTAGATGTCAATCATTGCCTTAAAATCAACAATGGCGTGTGGTGTATAGGTGATGATTGTTGCATTCTTGGTGCGGCTTCATGGAGGTGGACCAGTTGACAAAACCTCTGCTCTTACAGGCGATAACTGCCATTCTCATCAGCTTTAGCAGAGGAACTCGGTCCAAGAGATGAGAACCATCCAAGATCGAGAAAACATGCATGTCCTGAGGTATGTGGGAAGCCAGAGGTTGGAATGCCAGGGTTGGCACATACTCATTTTATCGAGGCTGGGTAACTCCGATGAATCAAAGTCTATGTCTGATGGACAGACGAACACCGGTTTAGGCTGACAAATCCCTCTTCTTTGGGATAGATTTATGAGTGGTGGTTTTGGATACTCATGCAGGTCTAGTTGGGCTAATGTTTTGCGGTGCTATTAGATTCTACCAGTGGAGTGACTTTCATATCTATCCAATAGTCAGAATTATATGTTGACAAATAATTTATAACATTGCATCAAATAATTTACTGACTATTCAAATTTTACTATTTATTTTTAACTTTTGATATAAATATAGGAACTAGGCCTACATGAGAATCATAACTCTTTATGCTTTCAGACTATAAAGGTAATAGTAAACCTACAAATAACATCGATTTCTGTTTTTTAGTCCTATAAAGATAAATAAAAATAAAAATTATCCTGAAAAAACTAACACAAACAAATGAAAGGAAATTATTATTTCTCAAGTTAGACAATTATTACTAAAATAATGCATTTCTAATAACTACTTCGGTATTAACGAATTCAGCTCTCTACAAGTTATATTGAATGAAAAGAACAGTGGTGGCTTTAAAAAGATATTCTTTAGACATTTTTAGATGATATAATATACGTCAAACCATTCATACTAGCAGGTCCACACTATTCCAGGAGCATGGCTGGGTATCTGAATCATTCACAAACTACAATAATCTCGCAGCAACATTATGCAGTTCACTGTGTTCACATGTTTGGCTGATTAGAAGAGTAAAACTTGTGCAGAATGATGACAGACACACTGAACACTGCATGACACAAAGAACTTATTGCAGCCTATTGCCCCAAATTAGAGGGCAAAGAAAGAAGCAGGTGAAACGCATAAGGACGCCCTGACCTTTCCATGTTTAACAAACTGTGGGGACTAACAGCTGCCCTTGGCTGCGCTCACGTCCATGCGTCCCTTTGTTGTGTGGTCAGGGTCAAGTTAGCTAAAACATTGGGTCTACCACT
Source organism: Nepenthes gracilis (assembly GCA_033239525.1). Taxonomy (NCBI): domain Eukaryota; kingdom Viridiplantae; phylum Streptophyta; class Magnoliopsida; order Caryophyllales; family Nepenthaceae; genus Nepenthes; species Nepenthes gracilis. The sequence continues at coordinate 12,389,820 of BSYO01000024.1, forward strand.
TTCTTGACAAAAGAGAGAGAAGACTCAGTACAAGAAACCTTGATTTCTGCTCTGTTGAGTAGACTATATTCTATTCAAAAATCATGTTTAGTGGATCGTTTAGAAGAGTATTTAAATGTAAATTTAGAACCATGGTTTAAAAACATATTATGTGACTTTGTCTTATTTAAAATTATTCGTATAAATTTTAGGTGAAAGAGATTGACTCAGTTCAAACACTCGTTTGCTTTTCTCTTACATGCCCCTCTTCTCTTAGCAGGAAAGCTCATTTTTCTCTCATCATCACTGCTTCTTCTCTTCCTCCATCAAAAGTGTCTATAAAAACCATATTATTATAACAAATGTCTAAATTTAAAATAGTAGTATAGACAGTCTAATTTAAATATTTAGACAAATAATCCAATAGAAATGCTCTTTAAGTTGTAGCTATTGAATTTTGTTTGCTCTCTATTTTACTATTTGTTGGGCAAGCATGGAAATTTACTTTTGGAATAGTGAGGTTAACCTGTGCTAGTTGAAAATAAGTCTCATGTGAATAAATAGAAGCTATTATAGCTGCTTATAAAATGTGTATTGATTCATAATCCAATGACTTAGGGTTTTATCTTTAAATTGTGTCAAACAATATGACTAAGCCTTATATGTGTGCTAGACGGTGCAATGAGACCTCCTTCCTTAACAGTCCCCAATTCCTAACATATAGGACCACTGATTCAGCCACAGGCAGGGCGGCCAATGATTGTACTGATCCCGATCCCAGAGAGATGGCGAATCCAGTAAGGACAAGGATTAAAAACATTAATATAAGGATAACATCACTACAATCACAAAATTAAAAAAAATAAAAAAAAACTTTGAATTAAAAGGATAACAGAATTTTCAAATCCAATATAATCTGACACAAATTAACGGAGTTTTACCCAATTTGATCAAGGATAGATTTAGATAAAACCCAAAACTTTGGAATTAGACAAATGCTTTATGGATTTTAACCTGTTTAGCCCTTTAATGTACTCAACTTATATGTTTAATTTTATTACATATAATATAGATTCTACTTTTAGAATAATAAAGCTCCAAGCAAAGGGTTTGAATGAAGCAAACATGAATGATGAATACAACCAAAAATAAAAACATATAAATGATGAAATAAAGGAAGTGGACACGAATAAAAGGTGTAATGCCTTTCAGATTTAATTTGATCACCAGAACTATCCATCTGTGACAGCCATATTTAATTAGTTCCACACACAGAGACCATGTTAAAATAAGTCCTCACAGGAAGGTTTAGCAAGAGAATTACATGAAATGTGGACTTGTATCTTCGGTCTTTGGCATCTGAGAGTACATCAGCAAAGCACCAACTCTATCACGAGGAATCAACCGCAGTTCAGATCCATGCTTCAGAAACACATTGCCTGAGATGATTGTAAGAGTCAAAACATATTATCCTTGTAATCTCATCACAACTGTAAACATATGTATATATATACATTCACCATAGCAAAACAGAAGCAATTTTCAAGCTTCCCAATAGCTTAAACTCACAAAAAAACTAGCTTCGCAATAGCTTAAACTCACAAAAAAAAAAAAAAAAAACCTATGTGGAATAAGTAGTACATTAATACTTACCAGCACTTTGTTGAGGGTTAATTCCTACACCATCTGCATCAAGGAAAGCATCGAAGATCAATGAAGCTAACTTCATTATTTTTGCTGGATATCACTGAAGCTTAGATACAGTAAACATGGAATACAAGATAATCTAGAACAGCGGCCAATAATCATCAGAAGCAGTAGAATGCGCCCATGGCAATTCCTGATCAAGTAATACATTTCTTTGGCCAAATTTTCATCTTAACTGAACATTAACAGCATTCCCAAAGGCTTTCCCCATGGCAACCAAAATCACTTTACAATGTAAATATTAGAAATTATAATCTGCATAACAGGAATTATTTTGGATTCAGCTATTCTCACAAACCGTATTTGCAAAATCTTGGACATGCAAACATCGCATAGGTGATAGACTAAGTTCATATGTGGATAGTTTTAACTATTGCTGGAAGTCAGAAATTTCATAGTAGTGTTATGACTGCTACAAACGTTGGATAACAATCGTAAAACTTTCAGCACAGATGAGCATTTTAAATTATAGTTCCAGACAATTCCCTAAACTGAACTCATAAATCAAGAACTGGCTTGCTGTCTAAACCAGAACAGACAATCACCCCCTTGAATTCCGCTTGAGCGTAAAAAATCTCAAAATTTTCCATTCCATCGTTTCACCAAAACAAATGCCTAAATTGCAATTTCATTGATAAATACCCAATTTTTCCAACAAATCCACGGATTATCTAACTCTGATCGTACAAATAGAAGACCTAGGCTCCAATTCTTCATAATAAATCAATTGGATACAACATCACGCAAATTACAAAATGGAAACCAACCGAATTCAAAGAAATTGAACGGCATACCGCTGGTGATAATGGCACTGGTTTGAGGAGGAACCTTAAATTCCTCTGCCGCGAACTTGAGGACGGCGGTGAACGGGGCGGCTTCAGGTACGCTAAACCTGTTCCATTTTTACGGTACTTTGGAATCAGAACTATAATCCAGAAAAAAATAATATTTGAGAGCGAGAGCGAGAGAGAGAAAAGTACACTTTAAATGGAAGCTTAGGATCGGAGGTGAGGGTGATCTTGAACGACACCTTCCCCCCACTCGCCATTTTTCTCGAGTTTTGCTGCGAAGAATCGAAACGCCTCTCCACTGGCTGAATCGTACGGAAGCCGACAAACGCTTTGGTGCTCCGCGTCTGAATTAAGCTACCAACGTATAGCAGATTCCTCCTCCGCCATAAAACGATAAGTTGCGATAGTTTTCTTTCCAAAACGCTGTACATTGATTACGGGTTGGCATTTTCTTTGGTAGTACAAATTTTATGGCATTACAAGATTTCATTCTATTAAAATTTAGATATAAATGTGCGAATCTATTTTATGGCAGACTAAGATTTTTAATATATAATCCCAATAATTTAAATTTAGATATAAATATATTTACCTTTTTTATATCAATTACGAATATTAAATTAACTATCATAAAAATTAACAGAGCAATTTTCATAAATATTCCTAATATTTCAATAGGGAAAATGTTTCAAAAAAATGGTGTTGCATTTCTAAGCTGGGTTTGTGGCCTTTTCACAACGAAAAATGAGAGATATACTCTTCTTTTATTATTCACTTATAATTAATTTATTTTTTTGTGTGAGAATGGTAAGCTGTGAAAGATTAGGGGATGTATAATTATAATTCATTTAGACCCTTTTTTAAGCATTAAAAGTAAAAAATATATGAATATATAATACATATAAAATATAATTTCTTCTAGAAATAAGATAATAAAATAATTAAAGTAAAAACAGTTAGCAGTAAAATAGATTTGGAATAATAATGAATATGATACACAAATTTTGATGACAAAAAAAAAATATTAAAAATTAATTAATTTTTGAGTAAAATCTTTTAAATTTTTCTGGCTAATGAAAGCAATATATATAAAAGCTAACTTATAATTTAGGTGGTATAAATTTTAATTGATTTACTTTTAATTTATAACGCCTAATAATAAACTCATTAAATTTATTCACAACAATAAAAAAAGAATAGCTTTCAGTATTCTTATGGATTTGCTTTGCTTACTAATGAATTTTCATATAATACTAAAATCTAATATCCATACCATTAATACCGAAACGAATGTTTGTAAGCTAGATTAAGTATATAAATAATGGAGAAAAAAGATCGAGTGAGAAACCCTCGATAATTTTATCTCAATAAAATAGTTAGACTTTCTTTAATAATGAATCTCTTTTGATTTGGACAATGACAACATATAAATATACAACCAATTCTCTATATATCTTTTATGAAATGAAAGGGTATTTTACAAAGCAGGCATAAAATAGGTCAATAATCCTGCTTTTGAAAAAAAAAAAAAAACAGCACTATGATGCTTATGCATAGCACAATCACCCATCAAGCACAAAGACATGCACAAAACAATGTATGAAAGCTGCAGAAGAAGTATGTATTAGACGTTAATATTTTATATAAATTGTGTTTGTGTGTGACACAAGTACTCATAAAGTATAGATATTTTAGACCAACTGTATTTATATACTAGATGTAGGCACATATCAAATGTTAATATTTTGGTCATAATGTGCCCATATATTGGACAGGCATATATTATGCATTGGCATTTTGAACAAAATATACTCATGCGCTAAAGAGACGTATATTAGGTATTAAAATATTGGATGTTAGTCTTCATATGAACGCAGTATAATAGTCTTCAATGATATTTAAAAGTCTTTTAGATTATCTATTTTTCTAAATATGAAATATATCAATATAAATTATTTTTAATAATTTTTTTCTTTGATAATTTCATAATAAAAACCCCTCATTTAATAAAAATTATAAATATATAAATCATAAATTCAAATACTATCAAAATAAAACTTATATATATAAAGTGTACTCCTTTAGAAAAATGATATTAAAACACACAACTTTCAAAGATGAGTGCACATATTACTTTAGATTAAATATGGTTAGAATAAATACAGACAATACATGTATTATGTGGAAGATTTTTAGATATTATGCAAAAATCAACAGCAAAAATATTTCAATTTGCCAAAGAGCATTAATATATAGCAATTATGAAAAATAACAAATTTAGATACAAATTTATCAATACAACCGTAGAGGTGACAAAAATATATTCAAAAACTATTAAAAAACTACTCTTTTATTTTTATCGTGAATGTCAAGAGGGAGAATCAATCAGTACCAGAGTGGTTACGATCTCGAATTGAACGTAGCTTATCAAATATGTGGTCCAAACTACCCCACACATAGGCATCTTAGTCATCTAGCTGACTATAAATGCATCAAAATTCCTTGACAACGTAAGGCTATAATTGGTCAAGGTAGGCAACAAGCTAAAATTGTACGTCAAAAATAGTGACAAGCTGGTAAAGTATTCGAGAGAACTAAATGATGAACACTGAAGTTGCTATCAAAGAGGATAGGAGTGGATCAATGAGGCCAGGGATAGATTGTGATGGACAATACTCAGAGAAGGCTCAACCAAAGGATCATGGTAATCTAGGGAGTGGCGATGGGTATATACCTTGTTCTGCTCAAATGTCATGCTACCAATAGATTTTCCTAAAGATTAACAAAAAAATACATAATTAAACCTCCAAACTCATTGTTGATTAAGACAACCGTATGAAAGGTTGACATCTTTCTTACTGTCAAATTTGAAAATCATGTAAGAGTAGAGATATGATGGAAGACTGATTGACCAACCTAGGAGGATAGCATAGAGAAATAGTATTTTGTTGAGATGAATGAAAGTGTAATGTGTCACAAAAAAATATTAATAAATATAGTCAACACATAAAAAGCCATTGAGAAAATGCTTCATTTTAAGGAATTTTTCATAGTAAGTCATGGGAGCAACATGCAAAAAGGATGCAATATTATCATATGAAGGTATCTTGCAAAAAGAATAGGGATAATTGAAGAAGGGCACCGGAGGAAAATATAAAATACTCGCAATCATCTCCGGAATGATTGAAGAGTACTCCCCTCCAAATGAGTAGCAAAAAAAATTTGATTCATTATCAATATTATAGATATTCACAAAAACTCTTGAACAATAAAGACACAGAAAAAAATTAAGTTGATGATAATCAGTTTCTAGTGTCGATAAAATGGAGCGATTAAGAGAAATAAAATCAACTTCTTATTCTAAGGTAAACTGCCTATAATTCATGTGTTTATGGAGGAGTTCTTCCATAAAACTATTAACAAACACTCAAATTCAAAAAAGGGGCCGCTACGAGGACGTTTGCCAATAAATTTTTTTAAAAAAACCATCTAAAAATAATATGAAAATATTAACTAGTAAAAAATATAGGCTTGACACAACAAAAAAAGTAATAAATCAAATTCAAACCCATTAAGATAAGGTCTCGGTGAAAGTACCCATCGTAGCGAATGAGATGTCATGGGAATTTTATGGGGTCAAAGCAACTAACAATGATTACTTGAGGTATCGTGATTAGATCTATCGTAAGAGCAATACTCTCGTATAAGATCAGAATGATCAGTATGTTTATCGTAATATATATCCAAAAAAATAAATTTAATAATTGATTCGATATAATATTTCATATAAATAACAGTGAGTATAAAAATATCAATTCGATTCCTATTATTATATGTCTAAACTTATATGATATATAATATTTGATAGTGATTAATCTCATATGTGGAGAATTTGTCCAAATTTATGTATAGGATGGAAAATCTTTGTTGTCAAAAAGGCCATATTCAGACACCCATTGTACTAAATTTTCAACTAATCCAAACAGCTTCTTGAAATTCTTCCCCATTAAGTTTTAATAATACCAATATATTAAGTGGTTAAAATAATTTTAAAATATTACCAATTGGAGATTTCCTAAAACATTTTCAACTGGAGATGTACAAAAAGCATTTAGTTTTAATACAAATTTTCTTAAAGTATGTTATAATGTATGAAAATTCAAAGAAAATAAACTAAATAAATAATTTTTTTTTCTATTATATTCGGGACTTTGAAGGAAATCATATCTAAAAGGATATTAATTTCTAACAAAAATATTTTCTTTGTAAATATTGCATGCCATTATATTATTATTTTTATATTTTTTTGTACTTTTTATAATTTTTGTTATAAACCAAAATTCTTTTAAAAAAACATATCCTTCTTTATTAAAAAATATTCGACTTTGATGTAAGGGGAATTTAATTCTCAATAAATGAAATGAAATAAATTAATACCAACCATTCGATGATGTATTAAATTTAGAACTTATGTAATTGTTTATTATTTAAAAATAATAGAATCAGAAATATTATTAAAAATAAGACAATAACAACAAATAATGTCACGTTTTTGTAATATTAACTGTCTAATTTTTAAATAATATATATTTTAAAAAACAAATATAATTTTTTACTTTAAAAATTAACTAAATTGGAGAAAATATTTATTTTGCCCTATATTATATCCAACTAAGCGGTCCATTATTTCACCGAAGGAGCCATTATTGTGTAACTAAGCGGTCCATTGTTGAATGGATATGACAAGATTTAATCTTAAATTTTGATATTTTGCCTTTATTTTTGGAATCAATCATTAGCTAATATTATTGATATAATTAGTTAATATAAATAAATTTAAAAAACTATTAAAAGAATACTAGCTTTTGAAAATATAAAGATACTAATAAAAAAATATTTAAAAAAATATCGTATAGGGTAGCCGTATGAATGACTCCAAAACAACCTAAGTGATTTCCGTGACGTATATACTGATGCGTACTTGGATCCGATTTCGAACAGATTCGGATTCTTCTGGATGATGCGAACCAGCTCCGTTCACCAAGTACGAATCCTGCACACCACTAAAACGAACAAGAGGTCAGCGTTTACGGCGGGAGGTAATCCCACCGAAAACACTCCGACGCTCAAGTCAGTAAAACAGCCTTCAATGGAAGGAACTGAAAGTAGAGAGAGCAATAGGAGAGGGGAAGAGAGTGCTTTGTTCCAGATGTCAGAGAGGCGCGAGGCCTTCCTCGTATCTGGATGGTGGGAAGGCAGAGAACGGCTGGAGAGACTCGTTCGTTGCCTTGGAGTTTAATTGTGTTTCTAGAGTCTGGCTGCAGGGAACCAGAGCTCGTTTCTCAGAGCACTTAGGGTTTTTCAGTCTGAATGAGAGCCTGAATGAGAGCCTCAATGAAAGCATGCCCTGGAAGGTGAATCCAGGGCCTCTTTTATGGCAAAGATGGCGATCCTCCTCATTTGGAAGGAGTGATCGTTCATGTGATCTGCTGCTGGCCTTCATTTTGGAGGCTGATACTTGTTGCCCAATTGTGGAGGATTGTTTCCTTCTGAGGCGGCCAACCACTTTCCAAGTTGGGCACTTTCCTTCTGTGCATGCTACCGTTGGAAATCTCGGGTTGGCAAAGATTTAGAGAAATCTGGCGCCTTCCTTATGTGGGAGGCGCCAATATTACCAGTATATTTTTGGTGCCAGCTGGGATCGTGGAGTATCCTTGGAGAGCTGTTGTTGACCTTTTGATGATTCGTGGGCCTAAATGGGTCAGGCCCGTTACTGTTGAAAGGGGTTCTTAGGGCCCAATGTGCAAAGCGCGGACGGTCAATGCTCGGGTTGACCGTCTGCCTGCGTGCTGGCCGCCATTATGGAAGGTATCCGTCGTCAGCCTCCAGATGGGCTATGGGCCTGAGTGAGTCAGGCCCATTACTGTAGAAGAGCCTTATTTGGGCCCAACGTATAGGGAGCAGACGGTCAACGTCTGAGTTGACCGTCACAGAGTTGGCCGCCGCGTGAGAACGGCGAGAGAGGCGGTGCCGAGCAATCGATGGGTCGTGGGCCCTAACAGAGTAGGCCCATCACTGTTGCAAAGCCTCTAAAGGCCCAACCAAACTGGTCAACGTTGAGTTGACCGTTTGTGGGTAAGTTGGCCGCCAAGACGGTCAATGTTGAAGTTGACCGTCTTGGGCTTTCCAGCTTCTGGGCCCGTCTTCTTACTGGGCCCTCAAGAACTGTTGACCGACCTTCTTGGGCTTCCGTTAACCTTTCTTTGGGTTAGCCCATTATTGGTGTACCCATCACTAGCCCCCTATGCTGGTGGTCAGATTTCTGGCCTCCAATATGTTCATGATGGGACGTTTTTCCTTACTTTGAGAATCCTGTGAAAATTTATAAAAGCGTGAAGGAGGGCTTGACCGGAATTGTTGACCGTTTCTGGCCAATTCCGGAGTACCAGAATTGTTGACCGTCCTAGTCAATTCCGGAGTACCAGAATTATTGACCGTCTTTGGCTAATTCTGGGAATGATTTCTGCCAGCTTTTGGCCGGACTGCAAGGCAGAAAATGACACGTGTCTTTCTTTGGTTGGGTGGAGATCCAGGTCATTAATGCGCCAGAGATTCGTCCTTTTGCAGGGTCAAGTGGAGAGGCGACACATGGTAATTTTGATGGTGTCATTAATGAGGGGTTTCTGAGCCAGAGTCCGTCCTTTTGAGGGTCAAATGAGGAAGTGACACGTGGCAGGACTGACGGTTTTCTTTTCATGCTTGGCGCTTATGTTTCCCTTCCGTTTTTTGAAATCAGTTATGCTTCCAAATCTTTGTCTTCTCCATTCCCGCTTCTCAGACGTATTTCTTCAAAAGAAACCCTAAAGCTCCTTCTGACCATGGCTTCCGCGGCGGATTTCTCATCTGATCTCAGAGAGAACGACATCAAGGCTTTGTGCGTCGAGTTCAACATCCCGAAAGAGACGGCCTGGAAGGTCCCAAGTAAGGACGACAAAGACTTTTCTCCACCGGAGGGCTACATTATAGTTTACGAGGCTCATCTGAGGGGCGGCCTCTGCCTGCCACTGCCGGAGGAGTTTGAGTCGATCATGGCAGCTGTTCAAGTACCCATCGCCCAGCTTCATGCCAATGCGGTGAGGTACATTTGCACTCTATGCATTTTTTTTCGGAAGCTTGGCCAAAAGTTTAGGATGTCCGGCCTTAAGGTTATTTTTAAGGTGACCCAGGGGGCGGAGTGGATTTCACTCAGCCCCCGTGTGGGAATAAAAATAAATAAGGCCATCCACGACTCCCTGAAGAACTGAAAAAACCGATTTTTCTTTGTAAAGGTGGGAGAGAAATGGCCCGTTCCGAGGGACAGGAATAAGGTTCTGGAGGTACATTTGGGTACGCCGTCCGCGCCGGAGACCTCGCCTATCTGATCTGAGAGAGAACGACATCAAGGCTTTGTGCGTCGAGTTCAACATCCCGAAAGAGACGGCCTGGAAGGTCCCAAGTAAGGACGACAAAGACTTTTCTCCACCGGAGGGCTACATTATAGTTTACGAGGCTCATCTGAGGGGCGGCCTCTGCCTGCCACTGCCGGAGGAGTTTGAGTCGATCATGGCGGCTGTTCAAGTACCCATCGCCCAGCTTCATGCCAATGCGGTGAGGTACATTTGCACTCTATGCATTTTTTTTCGGAAGCTTGGCCAAAAGTTTAGGATGTCCGGCCTTAAGGTTATTTTTAAGGTGACCCAGGGGGTGGAGTGGATTTCACTCAGCCCCCGTGTGGGAATAAAAATAAATAAGGCCATCCACGACTTCCTGAAGAACTGAAAAAACCGATTTTTCTTTGTAAAGGTGGGAGAGAAATGGCCCGTTCCGAGGGACTGGGATAAGGTTCTGGAGGTACATTTGGGTACGCCGTCCGCGCCGGAGACCTCGCCTATGCCTGGCTAACCAAGGCAATACGGCTAAATCCCGACGAGTTTAGGAGGAATTTTTTGGTTTCCCATGAGGAGACCAAGAAGGCTAAATGGGGACCGCTGTTCCCGATTCAGAAGCCGCACCCTCCGATCAAAATGATGAACCCTGAGGTCTCCAAGAAGTTGATCATCCGTCCAAGGTCCTCGGAGGAAGCTGCCGAGAGGGCAACTGTTACGCCCTCATCGTCTTCGTCGCAAATTGACCTTGTGGCTGCCGGGGTCTGCAGCGGACCCGGCAGCACTTCTGGAGCGGAAAAATCCGTTGAGGACAGGCCGGCGGATACCGGAGGAGTTATCCTGGCCCAACCTGCGGTGGTTCCAGGTGCATCCTGGATGGAGTCTGCCGCGGAGTCAGCTCGCGACGTGCCTGAGGGTTCACGCATTTATATCGTGGAGTCGTCGCCGAGAGCCGATTCACCAGCTGCTGTTCCAAAGGCAGCCAGGAGAAGGAGGCCTGTTGCAGCTGCTCCAGAGGTTGCAAGAGAGGAGCCCGCCGCTGCCGTTGAGGATGATGTGCTCTTGGAGAGCATTCTAGATGAGGCAGCGGTGTGTTCGGCGCGAGAGGATGCTCCTGGTCATCCGCCACCTGAGCCTGGTCTGGAGGCTAGGCCTAAGGGACCTACGAGGAAATTTTTGGAGGTATGATTCTTGACGATTGATTCCTCATACCTTGTCCCTTCAAGGTTTCTAACTTGTCTTCTGTTCGTTGTTTGTGCAGCCGTTGAAGGTTGCCTCCGTAATTTTTAAGGCAATGACACAGCGTGACGAGGCACTGGCTGATAAGGAGGCAGAAATAGCCTGGCTGGACGCCAGGCTGGTTGCCTCAGGAGGGGAGTTCCGTGAGCAGACAGCTGCTCTCGAGACTGTTAAGGCGGGCATGGAGGCAAAGAATGCTGATCTGAAGGCAGAGAACGCCGAGTTGAAGGCAGAGGTTGCTCGCTTGAAGGAAGATGATGATCGACTGAAAGTGAGCAACAAACGCCTCGCAGATCGAGCCGCCGCCGCAGAGAACGAGTTGGCCTCTCGGATGACCCCTCATGAGGTTGGGGGCGCACTGCACGCCCGGCTGTTGGAGGGGCTTAACATTGGACGTTGCGTTGCGCGGTTGATTGCCCCGGACTTCCCAGTGGAGTTTATCAATCAAAGAAATCGCGCAGCGCAACGCAAGGAAGATCTAGAGAGAGAGCCCCGAGACAGCCAGGGTGGTCCGCCAGCCCTGCAGCCTTTTGTATTTCTTTTATTTTTTGGACCGTATGTAAATTGTAACATACTTTTGCGAGCAATAAAACAGAAGTTCTTTGTAGCAGCCACTGTCTTTTATTGCTTTGTGTATGCTTATGTTGTTACATCAGGCGGCCAACTGTGGTTGGCCGGCCGGTCAAGCTTTGGTTGCCTAAGGAGCCGAGCCCCGAGGCTTGGCGGGTGGTTGCATTAACCAACCTGCGGTCTTTGTCCAAGTGGAAACTCGGACAGCCAGCGTTAGAGAAGGAACGCTTCTCGTTATTGCTTGATCATACTATCCTTTCGTCGAGAAGGTTAGTGCGTGGGGTAGCCAACCTGGCTGGCTGGCTGCCTAAGGAGTGAGATCCTTAAGTCAGGCAGGTGGTTGTAATAACCGGCCTGGTGGCGCCGTTTAAGTGAAGACTTGGGCTGCTAATGTTGGAGAAGAAATGTTTCTCCCTTCGACCGTCGTTAACTGACGTTGCTGCTCCCCGAAAAGAGGTCGTCGCGTGTGCCATTCTTGCCCCCTAAGGTTTTCAGAGCGCTATGGGCCACTTGGATGACCAAGGTTTAGTACGGTCGCTATTGGGCAGCTCGGATGACCGAGGTTTCAGACCGCTCATGGGCCACTTGGATGACCAAGGTTTTAGACTGCTCATGGGCCACCTGGATGACCAGGGTTTTAGACCGCTCATGGGCCACCTCGATGACTAGGGTTTAAGACCGCTTATGGGCCACCTGGATGACCAGGGTTTCAGACCACTTTTTGGGCCGCCTAGATGATTAGGGTTTAACGAGAGGGTGAAGACCCTCCCGACTTAGGGGCAGTCTAGGTCGGGTAAAAACCTGCAAGGTAAACGCAGTTTATATATGCAAGACCTAGGATGCTAAGTAAACCTCTTATTTTACTCAATTACACAATCATGCGAATGAATGCACATAGACGGGTTAGTACGTACCTGGGCCTCTTACTGGAAGTAGCGCTTCAGGTGGGTTGCGTTCCACGTTCGTGGGGCCAACTTTCCGTCCTGGTTTCGGAGTTTGTATGCTCCATTGCGCAGGACGGTGGAGACAAGAAAAGGTCCCTCCCAGTTAGGAGAGAGCTTGTTTCGGCCGGCCAGCTTGCCTGTGGCCTCAATGCCTCGTAGGACCAGGTCCCCAATGTCGAATTGTCGGGCTTTCACCTTTTTATTGTAGTATCGGACAGCTCGGTGTTGGTATGTTGCTATCCATATTCTGGCGGTGTCGCGGGCTTCATCTAACAAGTCCAAGTGCTCCCTGATTTTCTGGGAGTTGGTCTGTGGGTCAAAGGACCCCACCCTGAGACTTGGGAGCCCGATTTTAACAGAAATTACCGCTTTAGTCCCATAACATAGGTTGAAGGACGTCTCGCGCGTTGGTTCCTTCGGGGTTGTACGATAAGACCAGAGGACAGATGGGAGCTCGTCAGCCCAGGAGCCCCTAGCGTCCTCCAACTTAGTTTTTAACCCGTGGAATAGCGTACGGTTTGTGACCTCCACCTGCCCGTTAGCCTGGGGGTATGCCACCGAAGTGTGAACCAGCTTGATTTCAAGGCTGGTGCAATACTTGGTGAAGCGTTTCCCTGAAATTGGGACCCGTTGTCGGTCACCATGACCTTTGGGACGCCAAATTTGCAGACAATGTTCTAGCGAAGAAACTCCAGAGCATTGTGTTCTGTGATCTTTGCAAGCGGGGCAGCCTCGACCTACTTAGTGAAGTAGTCGATGCCCGCTATAATAAACTTCCTTTGCCCCGTGGCAATGGGAAATGGGCCGAGAATGTCAAGCCCCCATTACGCAAAGGGCTACGGAGCCTGAAGGGACTTCAGGTCAGCGGACGGCTGGTGATGAAGGTTGCCATAATGCTGGCAGCTCTCACACTTCTTTACAAACTCAAGCGCGTCCTTTTTCATCGAGGGCCAATAGTAGCCCTACCGCATAATTTTGAAGGCTAGGTTTTTTCCGCCTACGTGTGATCCACAGATCCCGAGGTGAACCTCGCCCAGCGTGTAGTCAGCCTCCTCGGGAGATAGACAGCGGAGATACGGAGTTGAATATCCGCGGCGATACAGCCGCCCATCAACTACACATGTACCGGCCCACTGCATTTTTTTTAATTTGCTTAGCCTTTTCTGTGTCCTCGAGAGATAGACAGCGGAGATACGGAGTTGAGTATCCGCGGCGATACAGCCGCCCATCAACTACTGTGTACCAGCCAGCTGTCTTTTTAATTTGCTTGGCCTTTTCGGTGTCCTCTGGGAGTGATCCGTCGGCCAAGTATCTAAGGTAAGGAGTCATCCAGTTTTCCGTCTCGAAAATCTGCATTGCCTCCTGTTTCTCTATACTCGGAGCGTTCAGGGTCACCCGCATATCCCTCGAATACTGCTCTGGATTCTCGGCAGCAGCTGCTCTAGCCAGCCGGTCTGCCTTCTAATTTTCGGCTCGAGGAACGTGAACCAGGGTCAGCTTGTCGAAGCCCTGGATGGCCTCCTTTGCCTTTGCCAGGTACCTGGCCAAGGAAGGGTTGTTTGCCTCGAAGCCCCCATTGACCTGGTTGATGATTAATTTGGAGTCGCTGTGAACCGCCAACCTCTTGGCAGAGCACTCCTTTGCCAATCGCAAAGCCAAACAGCGGCTTCGCACCGTGCTGACGGCGTTATTGTCGCTGGAAATCAAGTTTCAGGGAATACTTGATCTCGAACCCATTAGGGGTCGTTAGGATCACCCCTGCTCCACTGCCACTGTCCGTGGACGATCCGTCCACGTCGGGCTGTTCTTCGTTTTCTGCGGGCTGTTCCTCTTTAATTGTGTCGTGGACTCAACGATGAAGTCAGCCAGAGCCTGCGCCTTTATGGCAGGTCTGGGCCTGAACTCGATGTTGAACTCGGCCAACTCAATTGTCCACTTTACCAATCGCCCCGAAACGTCGGGTTTTTGGAGTATGCCTTTCAGCAGCTGGTCCGCAAGGACCACTACGCGATGCGCCTGAAAGTATGGCCTCAATTTTTGCGCTGCGAAGATAAGTGCCAGTGCAATTTTTTCAGCACACGGATAGCGAGTTTTTGGGCCGGTCAATGTTTTGCTCTCATAATAGACTGGCTGCTGGATATCGGATTCCTGGCGCACGAGGACGGAGCTGAGGGACACTTCCAACACTGCCAAGTAAAGGTACAGCTCCTCTCCGTCTTTGGGTGATGCTAACAACGGTGGGCTGGCCAGATACTGCTTCAACTCATCGAAGGCGGTTTGGCAGTCAGCCGTCCACTGGAATCCGTTAGATTTTGTCCCTCTCAAGGCTTTAAAGAAGGGCTGGTACTTGTCTCCAGACTTCGCGAGGAAGCGGGACAGAGCAGCCAGCCGCCCAGTCAATCGCTGGACATCTACGTTTCGCGGGGGAGCCATATCAGCCCGGGCCTTAATCTTTTCTGGGTTTGCCTCAATCCCTCGCTGGGAGACGATGAAACCCAAGAACTTCCCCGAGGCTACCCCGAAGACACACTTGGCTGGATTTAGCTTCATTTGGTGCTGGCGGAGCACCTCAAATGACTCTTCCAGGTCACGTATGTGGTCGCCCGTGACTCTGCTCTTGAAGAGCATGTCGTCGACGTAGACCTCCATGTTACGACCAATTTGTTTTTTGAACATCTTATTGACTAGTCGCTGGTAAGTTGCTCCAACATTCTTCAGTTCCAAGGGCATTACTTTGTAGCAATAGGTGCCCTGGTCCGTCATGAATGAGGTATGCTCCTCGTCTTCCGAACTCATTCGAATCTGGTTGTAACCCGAATAGGCGTCCATGAAGCTGAGCAGCTCATGTTCAGCCGTGGAGTCAACCAGCAGGTCGATCCTAGGCAAGAAAAAACTGTCTTTCGGGCAGACCTTGTTGACGTCGGTAAAATAAACGCACATTCGCCATTTTTCGTTGCTCTTTTTGACCAGGACAACGTTTGAGAGCCAATCCGGGTACTGGACTTCTCTAATAAATCCAGCGTCCAGTAGTTTCTTCACCTCCTCTCGGATGGCGATCAGCTTTTCGACGGAGTGGTTCCTTCGCTTCTGTCTGACCGACTTTCGGTTAGAATCAAGGCCCAACTTGTGGACCATTACCTCAACTGAAATCCCAGGCATGTCCGCGGGAGTCCAAGCAAAAAGGTCCGCGTTCCTTCGTAGGAACACGATCAATTCATCGCGTAGTGGCCCGGTGAGTGAGCCGCCGATCTGGACACACTTATCTGGTTCCCCCGGGTCCAGTGGGACCAGATCCATGGCTTCACCGGGCTGCGCCTGCTACAGGATGGTCTCGTCTCGATGATCTGGGACATGTAGCATGTCCGCCCAATTACTTGGTCGCCCAACACCTCACCAACACCGTAGGGTGTCGGGAATTTCATTTTGAGGTGCGGAATCGAGGTAACTGCCCCGAATGCCGCCAGGCAAGGTCTGCCCAGTATAGCGTTGTATACTGAGGGCAGGTCAACTACCAGAAAGGTTAGCATGCGACTTGCTATTTTCGGGTAGGTGCCCAGGGTGACTTCCATTTGGATTGTCCCCTGAACGGGCACTGGTTCATTGTCAAGGCCGTATAAAGGTCCTTCAGCAGGTTTTAGTTGATTCTTTTTTAGGCCTAATCTAAAGAACGTGTCCAAGTAAAGCAAGTCTTTAGATCTACCATTATCAATAAAGACTCACTTCAGCTAGTAGTCTGAAGTACCATCTGAAACGAGTGCCGAGATTACAAGGGGGTCAGCATGGGGGGAGATTACATAGTTCGAGTCACAATCACTAAAGCTAATAATGTTGTCTACTGTGCGCTGCTTCTTCCTCCCAGTCTGCTGCTCCTTGCTGTCCGTCGGGCTCCTGGCAGGTCGGGTGGTGATCATATTAACTACTCCTGCCGCAATCCGGTTCCGGGGAGGCGTCTGCTCCTACCCCTCTTCATCAGCCGCTCCTGAGTTCTGTCCAGGTCCCTTGACGAATTAGGTGAGGTGTCCTCTGCGAATCAGGTCTTCGATTTCCCTCTGCAGCGTTTTACAGTCTTCGATTGAGTGGCCAGCAGAGCGATGAAAGTCACAGTACTTGGACTGATTTCCAGAGTCTTTCTTCAGTGTCTTTGGCCACTTCAAAAACTTTTCTCCATAAATCTGTATTAGAATATTGGAGCGTGTGTTTGTCAAGGGTGTGAAAGTGGTGGGCCCCTGATCTTTGTGTTCTGGGGGCCCAGTCCGGCGCTGCTTCTGGCGGGAATGTTCTCCGCCACTGTATTTTCTTTTCCCTTCACCAGGGAACGGCCGAGGCTGATCCGCCCTCTCAGGACGTTTTGCCTCGTTGTCCTCTTCTGCTGCTGCGTAGGCCCTAGTAATGGATTCTGCCTCGCGAAAAGTCTGAGGGTTCTTGTGGGCCAGGTGTTTGAAGAAATCTCCGAAAGTTAGTGCTGAGATGAAGCTGCCCAACTTCATCTCCTCAGTAATCTTGGGGATCCTTCTGGCCTCAGCCACGAAACGATCCAGGAAGCGCTGTGAGTTCTCTCCCGATTTCTGCTTTATGTGGGAGAGATGCCACGGCTGCTTCTCTTCCCGTCGGCTCGAAGCATACTGAGCCAGGAAGAGATCCGTGAGTTCACAGAAACTGCTGACAGTGCCTGTAGGGAGATGGTGAAACCAGATTCTGACGTCTCCCTTCAGCGTGAGCGGGAAGCAGCGGCACATCGCTGAATCTTCTAGCCCTTGTAGACTTAGAAGGGTGCGGAAGTGATCCAGGTGGTCAACCGGATCACTGCCCCCATCGTATAAGTCAAGGGATGGCATTTTAAACTTGGACGGCAGTGGACGACTCAGGATTTATGCAGTGAAAGGAGACCTGTCCAAATCGATGGCACGCTCGTCATTCTGGAACACATGGTTCCAGATTTGGTCCACTCGCGGATCGGCGCGAGTGGTGTTTGCTGATCGCTTGGAGTTGAGGAAATTCCTCAACTCCGTCTTGTCCCCGGCGGGCTCAGCAGCCGGTCGGCTGCTGCCTCCTGTGGATCTGGCAGTCCTGGAGGCTCGCTCCTGGACTGTGTAGTGGTCTTCCGCCCGAGAGTATCGAGGATTTCTCCTTTCTGGGCTCTCTGTTGGAGACGTACTCCCGGAGCGTTCCATTGGCCTGTTCTGGCCAGGAACGCGGGAGGACGCTGGAGCCAGATTGTTCCCAACTTTTTCGGGCCTCTTTGTCGGCTTCTTCTTCCTCTGGCCACCTTTTTGGTGGCGGAGAGCGGAATGACCGCCGTGTGGAGCCGCTTGTTGTTGTTGTTCTTTGGCGCACTAAGCGCTTGGAGCGAGCGATTGTTGGCCCGCATCCGCTCCACCGATTGTTGAATGTAAGGCGGTGGAACTCCGCCTGTGGCCCCGTTGACCAGGACATCAGCAGTATGGTCCTGGTCGGGGTTAGCATCATCTCTAGCGGGGTCGCTAGCCTGTGCTCTCGTGTTCACCATTGTTGAAACAGAAGGTGACAGAGAGAGTTTGTGCAGATTTTTTGTGATAGGCTTTTCGTAAGCGCTTCCCACAGACGGCGCCAATGATGCGTACCTGGATCCGACTTCGAACAGATTCGAATTCTTCTGGATGATGCGAACCGGCTCCGTTCACCGAGTACAAATCCTGCACACCACTAAAACGAACAAGAGGTCAGCGTTTACGGCGGGAGGTAATCTCACCGAAAACACTCCGACGCTCAAGTCAGTAAAACAGCCTTCAATGGAAGGAATTGAAAGTAGAGAGAGCAATGGGAGAGGGGAAGGGAGTGCTTTGTTCTAGATGTTAGAGAGGTGCGAGGCCTTCCTCGTATCTGGATGGTGGGAAGGCAGAGAACGGCTGGAGAGACTCGTTCGTTGCCTTGGAGTTTAATTGTGTTTCTAGAGTCTGGCTGCAGGGAACCAGAGCTCGTTTCTCAGAGCACTTAGGGTTTTTCAGTCTGAATGAGAGCCTGAATGAGAGCCTCGATGAAAGCATGCCCTGGATGGTGAATCCAGGGCCTCTTTTATGGCAAAGATGGCGATCCTCCTCCTTTGGAAGGAGTGATCGTTCCTGTGATCTGCTGCTGGCCTTCCTTTTGGAGGTTGATGCTTGTTGCCCAATTGTGGAGGATTGTTTCCTTCTGAGGCGGCCAACCGCTTTCCAAGTTGGGCACCTTCCTTCTGTGCATGCTACCGTTGGAAATCCAGTGTTGGCAAAGATTTGGAGAAATCTGGCGCCTTCCTTATGTGGGAGGCGCCAATATTATCAGTATATTTTTGGTGCCAGCTGGGATCGTGGAGTATCCTTGGAGAGCTATTGTTGACCTTTTGATGATTCGTGGGCCTAAATGGGTCAGGCCCGTTACTGTTGAAAGGGGTTCTTGGGGCCCAATGTGTAAAGCACGGACGGTCAACGCTCGGGTTGACCGTCTGCCTGCGTACTGGCCGCCCTTATGGAAGGTATCCGTCGTCAGCCTCCAGATGGGCTATGGGCCTGAGTAAGTCAGGCCCATTACTGTAGAAGAGCCTTATTTGGGCCCAACGTATAGGGAGAGCGACGGTCAACGCCCTCGAGTTGACCGCGTCGGTGTGTTGGCCGCCTTCGTGGAGAACGAAGGGAGAGCGGCTGTCGAGCAACTGATGGGCCGTGAGCCTTAACAGAATAGGCCCATCACTGTTGCAAAACCTCTAAAAGCCCAACCAAACTGGTCAACATTGAGTTGACCGTTTGTGGGTAAGTTGGCCGCCAAGACGGTCAACGTTGAAGTTGACCATCTTGGGTTTTCCAGCTTCTGGGCCCGTCTTCTTACTGGGCCCTCAAGAACTGTTGATCGACCTTCTTGGGCTTCCGTTAACCTTTCTTTGGGCCAACCTATTATTGGTGTACCCATCATATACGAATGCTGAATATATTATACTTGTGAGTGCTACACTCATAGAGCCACCATTGTTAGATAATACTCATGAAATTATACAAATATACTAAAGTATGAGAGAAACTTTATTCAATATATTGAGTTACATATTCAGTAATACAAATAAATATTTATAGAGAAGCTGTACATTAAAGGCAATGGTATAGTAGAAAATATTACCATAATATTCAGAGTCTAGGTAAGAAAATAATTGTAGAAAAATATTTTAGTCATATTCTAGAGTGTATATTATTACATTAGCATCCCTCCAAACTCAAGGTGGTTATATAGATAAGTGAAGCTCAAGAAATAATGACCATTTTACATATCCAAGGATTCGAATAACAGTAGTATAATGTGTACGGCCAGAGCATTGCTATAAATTGACTAGGAATATGAATTATATAAGCACCGTCAGGACAGATAATCATAAAGTAAAGAAGACTTTTAACCAGTTATTGATACTGTGTTGCATCGGCAAAAGGTGTACCCTTAGATAGAGTAAGAAAGACATTAGGTTTTGGGGGCATTGGACCAATTTTGAGTTAAGTTAGAGGGTGATAAAATATCAAAAACATACTTTGTTTGGGAGGGAAAGTGATCATCCTATCCATGAGATACTTCAACACCAATAAAGTAGTTAAAGAGTGCTAAGATCCCTTATTTTAAGGTGTTTACTTAAAATATGCTTAAACTTTTGAATATTTATAATATTATCATCAGTAATAATCATATCATTAATATAAATGAGTAAAAGAATAATACCAGCTTTCATTTTTTGAGTGAATAAACCAAAATAAGGACTAGATGTTAATAGTTGTGTTTGGGATTTTCCTATTAAAACCATTCTACATGACACGAATCATATTTAGTAATTTATTGAATTAAATAAATGTTATGATCTCGATCTATTTTGTCATATTTTTTTAATTGGCTTAACCTTTGATAAAGAAAAGTATTTATATAATTAAAAAATCAATCCTTTTTCTATATAATAAATAATAAAATTATTCATCATTCTCAAATATAACAATGGACAATTTTTCTAGAAAATGGTGAGGTGATTTTCATCAATCAAGAAATATTTACCATTCTTTAAGGTATTAAAAATAAGGACAAATGGTTTTCAATTGATAAATGAGTGCCTGTAAACTTTTTGAGAGTTAAAAAAATATCAGACACATTCACATTTATTAACCTGTCCTAAAGAGGGTGAAAAATTATACCTTTATTTAGCCATCTTAGAAATAACCCTATGTACTATTCTGTTCATAATAGAATAGGAATTTTGTGATCTATATACTAAGTCAGTTAAATCCTAACCGACTCAAATATTTGTTATGTACGAATTAAAAAAAAGCTTCTTTAACCTAATTTTTGTTATAAAAAACTCCAACCCTATTTTCAAACCCACAAAATTATAATCTTAATAGATTAACTATTATAAAAAATCTTATAAAAATCAGATATATTCAAATATTTAATCAAATATTCAATCAAGTTTGGTGAGTTTGATATAAGGTTTTAAGCCTAACCTTTTATATAGGGTTTGAAGATGACTAAAGAATGTTCTATTAAGCATCTAATCATTTACAATATTTTTGAACTGCTAGTCCATCAAGTATTGGTGAATTTCAAAGTATCCAACTACAATTTGGCCAAATACCTCCTCAAGGTATGTGATCTCTTGCCATTTCTCAATAAGATTAAAATTACTAATATTCCTATAAAAGATAATTAAAAAAATGATCAACTTTTCAAAATGGTAACATCCGATTATCCAAAACAATATACCCGGGGTATGAGAAAAGTGCTTCAAAAACCTAATATTAAGAAACAAGATGAAATTCTCTAGGTCATTGATAATGTGATTTTGATGACTCTTTATCTTAAGTATCTTGAGAATTAAACCTTTCAGCGTTCCCATAGAGACAAAGTAGACTAAAAAAATGGTTTATTGGTATATTATGTTAGACGGGTCATTGTATAGAAGAGGCTGTTTTGCGCCCTATATGCACTATTTAACTCCGATGGAAGCAATTACTCTATCAAAGAAGTGCACCTCAGTAGATGTGGAGTGCTTATAGGTGACAAAAATTTATCTTTTAAGATTATGTGACAGAGTTATTATTATCCAATCACAAAAAGGACACAATAGAGTTCGTGTAAAATACAAAAATGATCAAATTCATGATAAAGTATTAAGACAATCACATATAAAACTTCAAGCTCGGCAAGGCTTTTTCCATTCACATAATAGGGGTTGGACATGTTAGGCTTGTTCCATCTAACAGCGAAATAAACAAAGTTTATTAACATCATGGTGAATTATTTAATCAAATGGGTTGAAACTTTTCCGTTTGTAAAAATTATAGAGAAAATACAACTAAATTCCCATGCCAAATTATCATTTATAGATTCGGAATACCAGAAGTTATATTTGCTGATAATAGTAATTAATTTTTCAATAAAAGGTTCACAATATATTGTAATAGCCTCAATGTTATATTAGTCCATACATCAATCTCATACCCCTCAAATAAATGAAGAGGCAAAAGCAACGACCCAAATAATAGTCAATGGATTAAAGACCAAATTGGATGAATATAGAAGTGCTTGGGTAAACAAACTCTTATTAATATTTTGCGATTATCGAACAACTCCAAGAGAACTTATTTGAAAAACACCCTTCAATTTATATTACAGAATAAAAGTAGTCATCCCAGTGGAGATAGAATTGACAAATTATTGAGTAAAAAATTTTACTTTGGAGCAAAATTCTTAACCTATGAAATAAAATTTGAATCTCTTAGAAGAAGATAGAGAAGTGTCACACATTCGAGGAACAATTTATCAACAAAGAATAACTCAATTTTATAACAAGAATGTGAAGGCGCGGACTTTTAAGATCTGTGACTTTATATTAAGAAATATTAAAGCAACTGAAAACTTATATATAAAAACAAACTATCTCCAATTTAAGAATGACCATTCCTAATGTCAACAACGCTACATAACGGGGTGTATAAATTGCATATTCAAAACTAAAGTTAGGCCCTTCAAAATAAAATGTACTTCGCCTTAAAAAAAAACTATCAATAAAGAAGCCAACCTAGAAACGAAAGGTACCTACCCCTAACTCTAGAATGCCTATACTTGTAAAATATTGAGTGACCCTAAGTCAACAAGTGGTTTAAACACCATATTTGTAAATTGCACCAATTCAAAGGAATGGTTATAGTCTGGGTTCAATAAAACCAAATGGCTTCAAATATGATCACACAACAAAAATTTCAAAAGACTCGGGGACTTGATACTAAATGTTCAATTCTCCTTTGAGAGGTCTAAAAATAGGCTGGATAAAGTAAATCAAGCTCGACAAATACTAATCATTCGACCTATTAAATTTTTGAAATGTTACATGCGCATAAACGTCATCTTCTCTTTCCACGGGATATACACAATTAGTCAAATAGTTAATGACCAAGTGCCTACCTAACCGACAACAATAGTCAAAGGACTTCATCGGCAATCAATTTAGCCATCTTATGTTCAAAGTAATCAATTCGATTATTTTATGGTCAAACATTCAAGAATATATGCTAGGGACTAAATTACCCAATAGATATCAATTCAAAAATTTTAAAAAAAAATTAGAGATAAAAAAGTCTGAATATTGAAGATCTAATTATATCATTCTCATACACAACTATAACATGGTGTTAGAAGAGTCAAGGATCCAAAATGGATCAACAACCCTATATGTAGTGTTCAGATCCTAATCTTAGAAATTAAGAGCTTAGTGATTTTCCAAAACTTTTAATCACATAAGTTAAAGAAACTTCAGTATTTCTAGTGTCTAAACAATTAATAGGAAAGTTAGGTACTAGTAAAGAGACTATCATCTTATAAAAATTGATTCTCTCATTGAATGAAGAGTTAAGTAGATAGCCAAATTCTTCAGGTCGAATAATCATCCTTTGTAACTCCTAAAGCCTTACACATTTAACTCTCAGTCCTTGTATATCTCCAATAGCTTTTGTTACATGCCCTTTAGTTTTGAGAGTTATGCCATCCAAAGAGTTGGCCTAGTCTTTTATGATAGTCACTTGTACGACATAATTGCATGACTTACTCATCTACTTTGCCACTTCTTTCTCAAGATAAATTAATCAATCTTTAAAGAACAATGCACTAGCTACATTAACCATAACTCTTAACTCTAAACCTCACATCATAGAAAAATCAATGTGAAATAGAGGTGAGCAATCAATCTCAATATTTTGATTGTACAGCCCACTCTTTAGCTTGCACAATCGGTTTTTATATTATAAAAGTTTTAAGTCAGTAATTTAATGGCAAATAAATGACTCAGAATTAAAAACTCAAAGGATACATCTTAGGTTGAATGAACCTCTTTAGGTTCAAAACCTGATGATGATCCAA
Source organism: Nepenthes gracilis (assembly GCA_033239525.1). Taxonomy (NCBI): domain Eukaryota; kingdom Viridiplantae; phylum Streptophyta; class Magnoliopsida; order Caryophyllales; family Nepenthaceae; genus Nepenthes; species Nepenthes gracilis. The sequence goes on from BSYO01000024.1 coordinate 12,413,862, forward strand.
TTGGGTCAGGATTTAGTGTAGACAACTATCTCCAATAAATGAGAGATACATGACTATGATATAGAGGAATCTCAAAACATAGGATTCTATATAAAGCCTCAGAACCCACGTAACTCGAAGATGATGGTAATGAATTAATATTAAACTCTTTATCAATATTTACATCATTATTTACAAGATCACCATTAAGAAAGACATTATTGACATCAATTTGAAAGAAATTACATTTTCAAATCACAGCAAAGATAATTAATGATTGAACTAAAATGAGACGAGTTGTTGGAGCAAAGGTTTGTTCGTAATTAATTCCATACTTATAAGTAAACCTTTGGCAATAAAGTGAACCTTCTATCATTCAATAGAACCATCATCTTTAGTTTTATTATTATAGACCTACTTGCACCCAACAATAGACTTTACAAATTTCAAATCAACCAAGTCTCATGTATGATTCTCCTACGGTGTTTTGACTTATTTAACCACCGTTTGTTGCCAATGCGGATTAAAATTAACTTCCATATAAGTGACAGATTCATATAAGGATACAAAATGAACATTATACCGACCAACATATACATAATAACATATTATCTACTTCGAGTTATATGTAAGGGCTTGTATCCATACAGATTTGTTCCTATCTAATTTTTTAAAAAAGTATGTTATCATGGAGAAATTATAACTTTACGATAAGACATATCCGCTCTTCTTTTTCAAGTGATATGATACCCAAATATTAATTCTTACACTCCACCACATTGAAGGAACGATGCCCTCATCGTGTGTAAACTGGCTCCAAAACTAATCCGGTTCGCATCCATGCACTTTCGATTGACACTGACTCTAACACCATTATGTGTTGATTTACATCCACATAATAATATATTGTTCATTTTGAGCTACTGTATGAGCTTTTACTCATACGATTTTTATTAATTCTTGACTTTTCTAAAAAAGTATATGTTATTATAGATATATTTAAACATTATTATAAAGACATCCATTTCGCTTTCTCTAATGACATGAGATTCCAAACACCAAATTCCACAAAATTAGAAATGATAATCATACAAGCGTGCAAGGGGTTCTAATGACAAACCCTCTCATCGTGAAAAACTATGGAACTGATCATCTTCATTGGGAGCATCAATACCATGTCAGATAATAACCCACAGAAAAATACAAATATATAAGGATACCAAGTAAGCTTTGATATGTACATTAAATTATATATTCATCAATATAAATGAGTATTTATAAAGAACTCAAAAGTAATGGTATAATAGAAAATATTACCAAAATATTCTAAGCATAAATAATGAGGTAATTATACAAAATATTTACACAATATTCTAGGGTATGTTACTGTTGGGAATCACTTCCGTGTGAAAGTTCTTGTGACCGGAAGATTTGGATGAAGCACGTGTGTGCTACTATAAGTAAAAGAAATTTCGGTCAATATAGTTAACCGGAACCTTCTGGACTGGTAACTCAATCGGTCAATATGTTGACCGATTAAAGTTGTGAGCTGTCTAACTTTGTTGAAGAATTCAGACAGACTACTTCGACCGGTCAATGGGGTATTGACCGGCCAAAATGAGAAGATGGTCAATAGGGTTGACTGGCTGAATATGGAAGGTTTGAATGATTGTCATATCCCAAAAGGTGTATAGTTGGCATACCTGATTGGGTAGTTGGTAAACATCATTCTTAAGACTCCAACCGCTGATTTGTCTGTAAGAGCAGGCATATGTCGTCTGTTACAAGACAGGGCATGCGCATACACGCATACAAATCTTGGGTGTTGTGCACCAACCACCAAGTTGGGTTATGGTTGCTTATACTACTGAATGACATGTGTATATATATATGTCTATGCACACTCCCTGTCAAGGAGTGAAGACGAGAAGAGAAGTAAGAGAGAAGTGAAAAAGTAGTGAAAAAAATAGAAGAGAGAAAATAAAAAAGAAAGAGAGCGATGAGTGAAAATAAAGAGTTGAAGTTCTTTGTTTACTTTTACTCTATTCTTGTTTTTGCCTCCTGTGGTCTATATAACAAATATCTCATACGTAGTAATTTTTTGACGAATTTAGTGTCCTGTAATTTTTTCTTATTTTAGAAGGATTTTTCACGTAAAATACTTGGTATTCATTTCTCTTCTCCTACTTCTACTTTACAGTACTTGGAAAGGTGTATTATTCATGTACCTTTGTCAGTCAGTCACCCATTCTGGCCAACAAGTAGTATCAGAGAAAGGTTGAGAACTCTATCGAAATGGTATCATCGTCTTCAAATACTTGCTGTTCAGCGTAGAATAATTTAATGGATAGGGTAATTCCATCCTCTGGCAAGAGAGTGTGAAAAACATCCTAACTAAAGAAGGAACAATAAAAACATTAAAAAAGAAGGAAGATAAGCCGAAAAATCTATCAGTGGAGGACTAAAAAGATAAACGAGACCTTACCAACTGCACTATTACGTTATGCCTGGCGGACAACACGCTTGAAGAGGTTATTAGCCTGACTGATCCGTCGGAGGTGTGAGAGAAGTTGGAGAGCCGATATAAATCCAAATTCTTAACAACCAAACTATATATAAAGAAACAGTTATATGGTTTACAGTTGTCAGTATGTGGCAGCTTTGAAAAGCATTTGGACGAACTTAATTGAATCGTGACACAGATGTCTGCCATTGATGAGGTAATCAAGGAGGAGGACAAGGCATTGGTGCTACTGGCCTCTCTGCTAATCTCTTATGATCACATTGTCACCATTTTGCTATTTGAAAAAGACATGTTAAAGTTGGACGAGGTAATTGCTTCCTTACTCATGAATTAGTCGGGGCGGTCACAAGGGGCCTCAACGTCTTCACGTAGTGAAGTACTTGTGACTAGGTCCAGAGAAAGAAGTAGAGGATGCAACCAGAAGTCTAAAGAGAAAGGACGCATCAAATCTCGGTCAGGATATCAAAACCTTGAATACCATCATTGTGGAAAAAAGGGTCACATTAAGAAGCAATACTTCAAGTGAAAGCGTGAGAACGCAGAAAAGGAGAAAAGGGGCGAGGTGAGGACAAGTCTACCGTCTTAGTGGTCACAAGAGCGGATCTTCTATTGACATGTGAAGAGAACATGACAAACCTGACAAACGAGGAGTCCGGTTAGGTGATTGATTATGGTGCCACCTTGCATGTCAAGTCTAGAAGAAGATTGTTCACATCCTATACTCCAGGGACTTTAGAGTGATAAGGATGTGTAACGAATGAACATCCTGAATTATTGGTAAGGGTGACATTGTACTGTTACCAATAATTGGATGAAGCTGTTGTTAATGAATGTCAGACATATCCCTGACATCAGATTCAATATCATCTCAACTGGTTGGCTGGATGATGAAGATTATTGTAATATCTTCTGTGAAGGTGAGTGAAAATTGACCAGATGATCTCTGGTATTGGTAAGAGGAAAAAGTTCTCTAACCTATACATAATGAAGGCGTCCACAACAGCCGGAGACGTAAATGCTGCAGCCAGCAAGGAGACCGAGGATTTGTGGTACAAGAGGTTGAGCCACATGAGTGAACGTAGACTGTATCATCTGGCCAGGAAGGGCCTTATCATCGGAGTAAAGGAAAACAGATTAAGGACGTATCCTCATTGTTTGGCCGGCAAACAAAGATAGTATTGTTGTTGTTACAAAATAATTACAAAAGTGAGATTATATTGCTTGTTGTTCATGTTTAAAAATAGAGTATTGTTACACATTTTATTAGGGACGTTTAAAATGATTGCTAACCTAATAAATCAAATCAAAATTAATAAAATTGAATCAAAAGATAGTATAATTGAACTAAATGACTCGGTTTTCAATCGCTATATTAAAATTTTATTAGGTTTTAATTTAATTTCTAGTTGTTGATTTTTTAACTACTAGGTGCCAGAATTAACAATATATAAAAATATATATATTTATAAATATGTGAATATATATATTTGTTTGTGATTAAATATAATGCATCTTTGGATTCAAATTCTCAAACAAATTAATGAGTCACCTTATTCGGATGACCAATCTTATACAAGTCCAATTTTTGTTATTCTAAATTTAAATCTTGCACACCACAATAAACGAATAAAATGTAAGAAAAATACGGAACCTTTTATCCAATGTATCGTCCAATGCTCAGGTTGGTAATCTTTCTAATTTATTAAGAAAAATAAGATGGAGAAATGTAAAAGTGTAATAGTTTATGGGGACCAAGTGTATAGTGAAGGATTTGATTCCATTTGGTGCGCTCGAATGAATGAGCAATTTTTGTGGAGTTACACTAGTAAGGGAGAGTAGCTTTGAGAGAGAGATGCACTTATTTTGAGACTGATTTTTTCTTATCTAAGCAATTATCTGTTTGGACATTCTCTTTTCTCAATTTCAGTTCCCATCTCCTGTGAGGGATAGGATATATTTATAGTATGGGAATGCCGGTTTGGCTATCCTCTAGTGTTGTAATTCTATAGTTATGAATGGCGTTACTTATATAATCGTCACTTCTACTTATCGGTGAAGCTGTCATGGTTTTCAACCATTAATCTAATGCGGTAACTACCAGTAATAATTCATTATTTATCTATTAATACCCATTTATTGTTGGACAGGCTGTGTCACACCATTTAGATCAACCACCACGCCTTCTAGATCTTGGGCTTAAAGGGTCTTCTGAAAGGTTGTCATTACTTACGCTTTTCTTCCTTTTACAAATTAGGTTTTAGGTCAACAGGTAAATTGCCGTATCCATCACTAGCCTTATTCCGGTGATTGATTAGGTACAAATTTGATTTTTATTACTTTGAATTTGGATCCAAATACACATCAGAATAAAACTTATATCACCATATTTTATTGTTAAATTATTATTAAAAGTTATAATTTATGTACTAAATATTATTTACTTATTTTACAATTTTAATTATTATACATTTATAATTTGAATAAAAATATCATCATATTTAAATTCTAAAAACCAGTGTACTCGAATCAGTTAACCGGTTAATTGATCAAACTGGCTTAATTTCTATTTTTGACTTTACCAATCCGGTCTAACTCGTTCAAGTCTAAAAATTATTTACAATTATCCAAACTATAAATACCCCACATTTCATTCACTTTGACATATTTATAACTTTTTCATAATATATAAAATCTATTTAATTTATTAATTATTTTTTTAATAAAGTAACAAGTTCATATAAAAAAATAATTATAAATGAATAATAATGATGAAACAAATAACATTTTTTAAAAATGAACCCGGTTCCATGTTGAATAAGTTAATATTTTGTTTGGTTCTTTAATTTAAGACTTATTTTTTAAAATGTGGTTTCAATTTAAAAAAAATTAATACATTTGATTTTGGTTATAAATTGGCTTAAGTTATTGTTTTACAAATAAATTATAAACAAATCCTATAAATTTCTAAAATAAGTTTTTAAACCAAAATTTAGATAAGAATATAAATAATTTAATTTATAAATTAATTAACAGACATATTCACAAATATAAATATATCAATAATTATTAGATTTAAATTTAACTTATTTATATAACAAATGTTAACATTAGATTAAAATATTACTTATTTATTTTATATATTTATAGTCTATCTATAATTTTATTTTTTTATATAAAATTTATTTAAAATTTAAAAATATATATATAATAATAATGTATATGTTATAATTAATTTAAAATATACGTAAACCCTTCCCCCAAAACCTTCCCGTCATCTGGATCCGACGGCCAAAGCTTCCCGTCAAGACGGCGAAGACTGAAAACTTCGATCCAACGGCTCTTAACTCATTCTTCTCCTCCCACGGATGCCCATCCTACGTATCACGCTTTCTCTCATCCCTTCTCTCTTCCACTGTCAAATAAAACCCCCAAAACTTCCTGTTTTCAGAGATTTCTCTCTCTTCTTGCTAACGTGAACACTAGGCACTGCTTATCCTGCGCATCACATGACATGCCGCCGTCGAGAAGAGAATCTCTGGAAATACTATGTTCTTCTGATCAAAAAAGATAAACAGGATTAGACAGCCGTGGTTTGCAAGGGATTTTTACTGGAACCCAAACCCAAACCCAACAAAAATGGAAGGTCAAGCGAAGCTTACAAGAACTCCGTCCTTACTTCTCCGGTCGTCTCCCACAGTCCGATCATCCGTCAATAGCTTCTCCTCCATCGAGGAAGCCGAGCTACAGGCGCCTGCCACCGCCTCTTTATCCGACGACGACCTTCGCAAGAAGACTCATAGTCGTGTATGCTCCGGACCGCGTTCATTCCTGTTCTTCCCGACACTGGTTATATCTTTGCTGAGCCTCCTCATCTTCTTCAGTTACTTCAAAACCTGCGAAATTTCTACCTCCGAGAAATTCCTCCTGGCCCTGATTTTCATCGCCGTTGCCCTCTTCTTCGCTGGCAAGAACAAGACCTTCTTCCATAAATCCATTTCGCTCCTGAAGCAATTGTACGATGACAATGCCAAGAAGCACTGGTTCTCGAAGAACCGATCGAAGTCGGTGCAGTGGATCATTGGAGGCGATTCGGGTTCGAGGAGGGAGAAAAACCCGAAGAGGGAAGTGAAAGAAGGGGTTGAAATCTACAGCAATGGGGATTACTATGAAGGGGAGTTTCACAAGGGGAAGTGTAATGGAAGTGGAGTTTACACTTACTATGAGAATGGTAGGTACGAGGGAGATTGGATTGACGGGAAATATGATGGGTATGGAATTGAGAGCTGGGGAAAAGGGAGTAAGTATAGAGGACAATATCGGCAAGGTTTGAGGTTTGGTTATGGAGTTTACAGGTTCTATACCGGGGATACTTACTCAGGGGAATGGTGTAATGGGCACTATCATGGTGTCGGTTTTCAAACCTGCAAAGATGGTAGCTGTTATATTGGTGAATTCAAAGGTGGTGTTAAGCATGGCCTTGGTTGCTACCGTTTTAGGTGAATTCTTTCTTTCTAATTTCATTTTTTTGTGTATTATATAATGATAATGGTTTCATTATTGGTGAATTTTAATGAGCAATGTTGGATGTTCCATAAACATAAATGAACAGTGTGCAGTCTCTCTTTTTTCGTTTGTTGATTGTTTTGGTTACCTGATGATTGATCTTTTATGATTTGAGTACAATTCGTTTGGTTGCTACCATTTTAGCTGGGTTCCTTGTTCTTTATTACCTAATTTTAGCATTTCTTATATTTCTTTGATTCTGAATTTTAATGGTTTTTTTTGGCTGTTTCTTTTTTGATGTTGAAGATGAGTAACGGAACAGTGTATAAACTCTTTGCTTGTCTTGGTTGCCTGATAATTGGATCTTAGAACTTGTCGACCATGTGGATGCACTCTATTTTTCTGGTGTTCTGATTTGTTTGGGGTTTTTACTGTTTATTTATGTGTTCAACTTTTGGGGGATTCTGCTTTAGAGTTGTACAAAATTATTTGGAACTTGCCTATCTGAGTCCCTTGTTTTTGGTTTCTTGGTTGTTCATTAATGTGTGAAAAGTTGATCGGGCCCTTTTGGTTATTATACTCGATTGTTTGAACTTGTAAGAGTCATAGTTATTGTGATATTTTAGTGAGAAAATACAGTGAGTGGATGATACGATATACTTTTGCATTAATGGGTTTTCCTTTTCCTTTCGTTTGGAACATGTACGTGGAATCATTGGGTCAATTGCATAGAAACTTTGGGTATCATTGACTATACTTCTACAAGACTGCAGATAGTTTTTTAATATGTCCTTCAGCCTTACGAGTCTACCAAGTTTTTCTCATTTTAGTGCTTGCCTTTTGAATCTTCAGTATTAATTGGTGGAAGGCCTATGATTTCACTGATTAGGTGATGGTTCTGCAGCCTCTTGTGACCCAAGTTTGCTGTGCATAGAATTGGTTCAAGTATTTGCATTTATTTTCTGATCCAATATGACCTGATGATTATGGATTTGAGTCATAAAAAACCCTTCTTCTATTAGACTACATAGAATAGATCTGTAGTAATTCAACCCATCTTCATACTCTACACATAAGGGGAGCTTTGTGTAGTGCCCAGCCCTTTTGTTGTATTCCTTTGATCAATAAGTTGCAAGGGTGAATGATATGAAAGGATGAGAAATTTGGCCCTGAAATTCTGTTTTTTTCTTGATTGACTTTCAGAAATGGTGATAGATATGCTGGGGAATACTTTGGGGACAAAATTCATGGCTTTGGTGTCTACCATTTTGCGAATGGCCACTGTTATGAGGGCTCATGGCATGAAGGGCGGAAGAAAGGCTATGGCATGTATACCTTCCGAAATGGCGATACACAAAGTGGTGAATGGGATTGTGGAAATCATGAAACCCGATTAACCCCACAAGCAGATTCAGTCCTTCGAGCTGTTCAGGTAAAATAACATTTGTGTTGAAATATCATCGAGTTCTTTGACTGTGGAAATCTTAAAACCTGAATAACCCCACAAGTAGATTCAGTCCTCCAATCTACTCAGGTAAAATAATATTTGCTTTGAAATATCACCCAATTCTTTCGGTACTTGTTAGAGTCCTCCCACACTTTCAAATACTTCAGGTGTTAGGCTTTCATTCTGGCAAAATTGAGCTGCTGGAATATAAGATTAAGTTCAATATCTTTTAATGCATTTTCACTATCCATCTAAGCAGATAGTATGAAATTCTTATCACTAGAAATGCAAGGGAGGATGAAAAATTGTTATGAACCCTAAGAGGACTCAGTTCTTTCACCCTACTTCAGAAGTTTACTCCTTAATGAATCTTATCATGCCCATTTATCTATTTGTAGTCTGCTAGAAAAGCAGCTGAGGATGCAATTTGCCTGCGCCGGGTTGATGTCCAAGTGAACGACGCAGTCATGGCTGCAAACCGGGCTGCCACTGCTGCAAGAGTTGCTGCTGTCAAGGCTGTTCAAAATACCATTGATGACAAATCAATCATATAGGCGACGACATGAAAAATGTGAATGTTCTCCAATATTTTCTGTTGTTAGAGGCCATGGGTTCAAACCATAGAAATATCATCTATGCAATACAAAGAAAAGGCAGCGCACACTTGATGCTTTTTTGAACCCTGCAATGTGGTAGCCTCATGCAGTGAGCCACCCTTTTATTATTAGTTGGAAGGCAAAAATCACCCTGGCTAGCAAATGCTTGCTGGAGGTAGAGGTTTGAAGGGAGACTTCTGAGTTTTTAATGGTCCTTTGCCCATCTGAAATGACTTATGGTTCAGTGGAGACACTTCCTGAAGCAACATTATTTTGTCTATATGCATAATGAGGGGTATGTTATTGTCTTCTTGTAAATAGAGATCTCCTATCTTCACAAAGGTTAAGTGATAAGAAGTGAATGATTGAGATTTGTTTTGTATTTTGATTATCTGTTCTAGTCTCCTTCCCTTAATTTTTATCACTCAATCTTGGCGCTTGTAATGACCATAAAACTCTACTCATTGGAGGATCAACTAACTCCTGTATAAGGAAATCATACACACGCATATATTATTGATTTATCCCAGTTGATCGGTTTCTGTATCATTCTATACCACCTAAGCCTTATCCACAGTGTTGCCTTATTATCAGCAAAAATGTTTTGGGCACGACATTTTTTAGATAATGCCATATTTTATTAATCTATATATTCTTGTGTGGTTTGGATAATATTAATGAAAGATTAATATAAGTCATGTGAAGGTGGATAAAGATGTCTAAAAGATCATATTATTATAACAATTTGAGTTCATATGATAACATATTATTTGCTCTAAGCCACAGGCATCCTTGGATTTTTTATGAAAAAATGTGTTATCATGAAAATATCTAAATTTTACTATAAGATATATTTACTCGTCTTTTTCAGGTAACGTGAAATCTCAAATACCAATTCTCACACTATAAGACGCATAAAGAGGATATTGTTTATTAAGCTGGTGAAGTATGGGAGCTAGTGATTAGAATATCATATCACCCGGAAAAAGAAGAATAGATGTATCTTATAATAATGTTTAGATATTTTCATGATAATAAATATTTTCTTACGAAAACCCAAGAAATGTAAAACTGTGCAAATGTAGATTCAAATTTATGATGCAAAATGAATAATATTTTATGTGAACTCAGACAGTGACACCCATATTATACATTTGTAAAAGGAAAGGGCTTATGGGCATGGATGCCATTGTTTTGGTCATTGTCTTCCTTGTGGAATTATCTCATCTGCAGCATGCCCTGATGCCCATGCCCTTGTCAGCGAAAAGTGGGCTCAGAAGCAGGGATGAAGATCATCAGGAGTAAGAAAGAGAGGCGAAAAGATGAGGGAAAAATGCAAACTATTAAAAAAAAAAAAAAGGCACTAAATTCATCAGTGTATGTATCCAACTTAGAAATACTACTGTTGTCGTACAAATAGACAAATCTAGATTTAGCCCACATCAATATGTGACAAACTGAAGAACATAAGAGTGTGTGCATTGCTTGATGACTGTTATGGTTCTTCCAATGAATAAATTTTTATATGTAATTAACAGTTAGAATTGGATGTTAAATAAATAAATAAATACTATTAAATAATTATTTAAATTATTTAATATAAATTTTACTATTTATTTAGTATCCCTTTTTTGGGTATTGGGGGATGGTATGATCAAGTTTAGAAATGACTAAATAAGTAATGTTATAAGACTAGTTTTTAGGCATATTCAGACGTTTAATTTTACATAGTGATTTGTCTAATTTTGTATTATTATATGGGTATGATAATATAAATAAATAAATAAATAATAGGTTTAGTAACAAAATATAAAGATTTAGATAGACATGTTTGGGAAAAAAATGCTAGTCGGTCTGGGAAACCATGAAGACAAAGATGATAAGTGCATACGCACACAATAAAAAAATAAGAGAGAATTAGAACATATACAATTTTTACATAGAAACTTTCTTTTAAATATGAAAAAAAAAATTACGGGATACTTAATTCATAGACAATTTTACCATATAAAGTGTTGGTTATAAAAACTCTAACTACTCAAATCCTTGAGAGTCGAGAACAGAGTAAGAATAGAATACAAGAGTAAAAATAGCTACTATTTGTTTCCTCTCTATTTTTCTCTTTTGTGCTCACTATCTCTCTCGTTCTCACACCACCTTATTCGCACAGGATACACATATATATACTCACTGTTCCGTACGACCTCTTGCATCTACAAGGTGGTAGCGTATACTACAAAACCTACCACTTACTCTACAAGACACATTCTTACTGAGAGCAATTAACCTGCTCTGCAGAATAGCTGTCACCTCTAAAAGTTAACTTCTTTATATACAAAATTTGTTATTTGCGTGGACTTTGTAGAGCAAGCTTTGTAGGTCAGTTTTTACAAAACAAGCTGTTTTTGACTATTGATCAAAGTCCTTGGCCTTCAGGCAATGTCTTTGGCCGATAATCAAAGTCTTTGGCCATTAGCTCATGTCTTTGGCCATCACTCAAAGTTTTCATTCTTTAGTTAAAGTTATTGGTCAATAGTCAAAGTCCTCGACCATCAGCTTATATCTTCAACCATCACTCTGAGTCATCATTCTTCAATCAAAGTCATCGACCTTCAGACAAAGTCCTCGACCCTTAATCAGTGTCTTTGGTCGTTAATTAGAGTCCTCGACCTTTAATCCATTCTGACCTTTCTATTTTTCCAGCCAAGTAAATACCATTCCAATCTTCTTCCATTCCGACCGCTTTTCATACAGGAGTGACCTAAAGTCCCAACAAGATATAACAAAATTTAAACTAATAAAACATGTTTAAATTATTAAAAATTAAACTATCATATAAATTTGAATGGTCAATAGACGAAGTGCCTGGAGAAGCTTGGATTGTCATACCAATAAATTGCTAAAGTTGGTTTCTTAGGAATTTGAATTATCAGAAGATACTACTACAACTTTAAAGAGTCAGGGTTGTCTATCCAATCTAACATAACAAAATAGAACAAACTATTAATTCAAGTGAAATAAGTTCATATTGGCTGGTCTACCACGTGGTATTGACTAAAGTGTATCATTTAAATAGTAATTCATATGACAAACTATTCTTGTAAACTTTTCACAAGGCCAACAAACATCAAAAGTGGTAGTTTGGGTCGTAAAAATAACAATATATGACATCACACCAATATTATGTTTTAATGGTGTGGCATCATGGACCTTCCAAAGCTATCTATATGTGTTAAAGTAAATTTTACGACTATACTCATTCAAAATTAGTTGATCAAAGTATAAAAATTTTATCTCCAAAGATAGAAAAACAGTCTTCATGCATAAGATCTCACTCTATTTAATTGTTAAAATTGAATAATTATTTAGTCCGAATAGTAATCTATTCTAAATAATTATTGAGATTAAAAAATTATTAAAATGTTTTAAAATAAACCCAATATCTATATACATATCCTAAAAAGCTTTCCAAAATATCGTGAAACGCTTTGTCCAAGAATATTTTAGGTCAAATTTATGTCCAAAATATGTATTAATAAGATACTAAATTTATTTAAAATGTTTAGATGATATTTAAAATGTATCCCTTCAACAAATTTTTTTTTTTTGGAAGTCCATCCAATGTGTCCTTTTTATGGTTGAGAATAAAAGAAAAAAGAAAAAAAAATGTTACCCAAATTATAATGAGGATAATACCTTTTTCTCCAAAAATATATATGCTTCAAAGATAAATACATTTTATAATATTTTATTATTTTCTTAGATCAATTACTGCCTATGCTTAAATATCGATATTAAATTGAGATTAAATTTCATAAATTATGTTCAAAAATATATTGTACTTGTTGCATTGAAATTTTGTATGTTACTCCTATCAAATTTTATAATTTAATTATTTTGAGAGTTTTATATTTTTTATTATTAAACTTATTTTTTGAGTATTTTGTTATGAGCATCGGGTGTTACTATTATTATTAAATCTTAGGCTACATTTATTTTGAGAGTTTTACCGTTTGATTATGTTTATTTAGTATTATTGGAAGCCTATATTTTTAAAACTATTTATATAATAAAACTTTTTATAATATATTGTTATTTTTAAAAACATATAGAATAAGAAATATATATAATAAGACAAAATATTGGGAATGGAAGCAAGCAAATGCAAATATTTTAAAGCTTTTGAATATGCTACTAATTGCATATTTACCTATATTTATTTATATATTTATTATTTGTTGAGAGCTTATATAATGTTTGTTTAAATATTTTCAAAAATCTAAGGGGTGGCAATTGTAATAATAAAACTTTTGAAGGGCCCAAATGCAATGTGAAAAAGGGTCCCCCATACCATGTAAGGTACTCCATACATGAGAAGAGGCCAATCCATGTGAAGAGTCACTGGAGCTATGCAGAGCTTAATATTCTAAGTTAAGTTTTAATTATTTCTTCTTTTATTTATTTAATTTCTTTTTCCTAATTTTTTATTTATAAGATTTAATTTACATTCTAAATTTTATTAAAAAAACATAAAAAGTATTTGAAAAAGCACGTTTTGGTGCTAACGTGAACAATCAATTTTCGACCCCGAAAAATATAGCGGAAGCAAAAACAAATAAATGTCCAATACACGTAAAGGATATTTAATTCTAAATGTTAACGAGATCACAAGCAAGCACGATACAAATAATTACAAGCAATAAAGATAAATACGTGATTTTTGGTGACGAAGTAAAAACTCGATACCCATGGTATCGAGAAAAACACTCCGGGCTTCAAGGCCAGGGAAACAATGTACTGTGAAAATTAACTTACAGACCGGGTAATAATGACGCGTTAACCTAGCCGACTTACTCCCGTCACGTGATCTCTACTAAAGAACTCCTTGGATTTGCCCGCGGCAATAGAACCGAACACCTTCCGGTCTTCACGTCAATCTTCCTTCTCGTGCCACTTGAAGCGCCAACCACGATCGGATCTCCTTCTTCACAAACCAACGTCTCCACGAAGGTAGAAGGATGGGAACGGTTAAATGGAAAAGAACAAACGGTGAGAAAACTCTTTAAAACATTGGAATTCAAAGGTATAACTTTTGGTTTTCTCAAGAGAAGCTAAAACAATGAAATATGAAGGGCTTTCTTCTCAAGCTTAATGGCTCCACAAGATGTCAACAGAGGCTGTAGCATGCTTAGGGTTTCAAAGACATAATGTGAGTATTTATAGATGGCACAAAAAGTCATTCAAAAATCCGGCCTGTTGCACCGGCGCTCGAGCAGGGCACGAGCGCGCGGCGGGCGCCTGGAGGGCGAGCAGCGAGCGGGCGACCTACTGGATTTTCGGCTCGAGCGGCTAACGAGCGACAGGCGAGCGGGCACCCTACTAGATTTTCAGCTCGAGCGGCTAGCGAGCAACAGGCGAGCGGGCGACCTACTGGTTTTTCGGCTCGAGCAGCTAGCGAGCTCCAGGCAAGCGCGGACCGAACAAAACAGACTTAAACCCGACAACCCACAACCCGACATTAATACAATAAGACATATGGTCACAGAATATGCCAATTAGACAAATGTCTCTAACAGTATTGTACACTAAACTTTTAAAAATTAAATTTTATTTATTAACATATGTTAGACTGTAAAATATTTATTCAGATTGGACGTCTTCTTTCAATATAATTGCTTTTAAGTTAAATCCACATAAATCATATTTGCAATATTATACTTATAAAATAATAATAATAATAATAATTTTAAATCTAAGAGAATTTGATATTATATACAAAAATAAAATTTGATCTAAATATTATTAATAATTGTTGTTGATTTATTAAATAACCCATAAAAATATCTTTTGTTCCATTTGATATTTATTTATTTTTTATATTTTTGGTAAAAAAGTTCAGAATAAAATTAAATATTAAACAAATATACCAGCATATTTTTATCTACTAAAATAAAGATATTATTAAATTAAAAAGAATATGTTAATAATTATACATATAGATAACAAAATTAAATTATACGAATCATAAAAATTGAATTCTCAAAAGGAGTATACTTTTATTTTTTCCAGATAAGAAAATAATAAGAGAAATGTAGAAGTACATGGCAGTCAGTCCAAAAAATAAAAGAACAAAAAGAATAAAATTTAAAATATGAAAATAATAAAATAAATAAAATATGATAGAGTATTTTTCCAAAAAAAAAAAAAAAACCTTCTAAAAAAATTAACTTATTTTCCCTATTAGTTGGCTTGGAGATTGTTGATAAGTTTTAATATAAAACTTTTTAAAGTATTTCAAAAAGTATTTTTAATAAAATTATAAATTCGAGATTTTTTTTGTCAAAAAATAATTTCTTTAATATGAAATAAACAACCCCAAAGATATATATATATATATATATATATATATATATATCATGTTCATGTTCATGTCGTAGGTACGAAAGATTTGGTCAAAGGAGAGGTGGGGCTTATATTTTTTTATTTATTTTTAATTTTTTAAATTAAAAAAGTAATAATTTATAATTTTAAAATAATAGCCTAAATATATAATAGTTGTATTTTTAAATATATACATATAATTCATATTAACTAATCATTTTATAAAATATTAACTCAAATAAAACATAAAAAAGAAATAAATTTAATTATAAATTAAATTAAATTTTTTATTTTTTAAATGTAAATTTTACATTTATATTATATAAAGTTATAAAATAATAATTTTATAATTATATATTATTTAAATATTATTATATAAGTATATAAACCTACAAAATGATAATTTTATAATTATAAATTTTTAAAATATTATCACATAAGTAAGGTTTGAAGAATTATAAAAAATATATTGTTTTAATATTTTTTAAAATAACAAAAATTGAAATGAAATGGAGATTTGGTATATTTTATTTTATAAAAAATAAAAATAAAAATAATTTTTTTAAAAAAATTGAGTCTAATACCATTAGGTTGAATCCAATAACAATAAAGATGTGGCAGAGTGCCCATAAATCAAAGAAATCCTATCTTCTAAAAAGATAAATGTTATTTTTTTAAAATTTAAATTATTTATTTTTTAAGTAATAA
Organism: Nepenthes gracilis; assembly: GCA_033239525.1. Taxonomy (NCBI): domain Eukaryota; kingdom Viridiplantae; phylum Streptophyta; class Magnoliopsida; order Caryophyllales; family Nepenthaceae; genus Nepenthes; species Nepenthes gracilis. The sequence goes on from BSYO01000024.1 coordinate 12,430,000, forward strand.
TTATAATTTAATTATATTTTAAAAATTAAAAAATAGTTAAAATTAATTATTAAATTATAAATATTTATTTAAAAAATAATTTAAATAATAATAATAAAAAGGCCTCCATCAGAGACGTAGTCTCCAGGTTTTGGGTGCCCACCAACCTACAATAATACCAAGCGTTGCATCACATCACATCCCATCCTACACATACTAATATAAATTAAAAGAACAAACAAATTTCCCCTTCATTTATTTACTGTAAAATGATTGCATAGTACATTTGCATAAGAATTTATATAGGTAGAGCCACACATATGAGATACTCCAAAAAAGCCTAATCTCAATATGTGAATTCCTATAGCTTCTTAATTAAGCATACACTGACATAAAATTTTGCAGTGTCAGAATTGAGGACAACCAATGAACAAAATTTTCTGGAATTGCAAACAGATTCAAAGTTAAATTCTTCAACAGAAGCTCCATAAACGTATATCACCTTCTTCGTAGACCGGATCTTCGATCAGCATCGTAGCAGTTGGATCAAAAATCACATCATTCATCATCTGATCAATGTATTTTGGTGATTCTATGGCATTAAAATCAAACCATGACGACTCATTCATCACTCCCATGGGAACATCATCTCGATATGCAGGGTAGGAGTAGTGGTCATCAAAATTCGGCATCAGCGAGATGCCATCATCAAGCTGCTTGGATGGGGATGAGAACGTCATAGATGGAGAGGATAACAATACTGATGACACGGATGGCGATGATTGTGGAGGAGGAGGAGGAGGTGATGGTGGTGGTGGTGGTGGTGGGGTGGTGATGGCATTATGATGGCCAACAAAACTATTAGCCGAAGCCGCTGCAGCAGCCACTCTTTGAATGGATTTAGGTGACATGACGTGATGAGGAAGCTGACATAAATGTGATGGGTCGTTCATGGGAAAGTTAAGATTAGCTGAGGAGCCCTTGAGGCATAATAGAGCTGCATCATAAGCTCTTGCAGCTGCTTCTGGAGTAGAGTAAGAGCCAAGCCAAATTCTCGTCTTTTGATTTGGTGCTCTTATTTCAGACACCCATGAACCCCAGCTCCTCATCCGTACTCCCTTGTACTTCTTCCTGCTCGATGAAGATGAAGAAGATGATGATGAACTGGGTTTGAGTGGCTCAGATTGGATCTTGTTCTCAGTCCCCGCCATTGCTGCTTGGGCGAGCTAGTCGGAGATCACTGCTCCTAGTTTTTTACTCTCTGCGTGTGTTTTGCTCTTCAAATCTGCCTTTCTGCTTCAGAAATGGAGCTGTAGGGGAAGGAGAGAATCCGATTCATATTTATAGTTGACAGGAGATAGTAGGTGCCCCTAGTCAAAACATGACATGGGTAACAGAAGTTTCTAATTTACATTATAAAAAAAAAAAAAAAAAAATTAGAAGAATTTAAATAGAAAATCGAAATGACCCATTTGTCCTTCTACAGTTTTTTCTTTTCTTCTAAATATTAGGTTTATTACCCTGGAATTAGTTCAATCAAAACCACATGCCATAACAATAGCCACACTAAATTGTCTACCAGTGAAGTGACTGATGTTGATCTAGAAATTGGAAATTGGATGCCATTGATTTCCAGTTTCTAAGTTATAAACTTTAAATTTATATTAAAAAAGGAAAAAAAGTGTAGCTTGTTAGATGAACATACTGAAATTCTATCAGAAACAATGACATAGCATTACTAAAAAAGAGCAGTATTCTAACTTAGTACTTTCTTAATTTTAACCAAAATATGAATAAAAACATTGGAATACTTCATAAATATGGCTGGAAAAAGGCTACTCAATCCAACCATTTCTAGGGTAAAATGGAAATGGCAAGAGAAGAAAGAGTACGGATGGAATGATGACAGCCATTGTCGCATAATTTCATAGTTCACTTCCGGGCAGTTACCTTCGCATGATTTTTCCTTTAAATAACAAGCCTGGGGTCATTTTCAAAGGTCAACACTCTAGCTGTGAAGAAGGCCACAGCTGGCAGCCTGGTTTTTCATCTGCACATTTAAGTAAAAGGTTTGTTGTTAGAAATATATGAATTGGTTTGTTTATATTAATTGATTTATATAAAATTATATAAATTTATGGGTATTATATTATAATCAAATGATATTTTTAAATATTTTTTTTAAATATATTCAGAATGAAGCCCTTAATACAATGATAAATATAATTATCATATGATTTAACTAATACATATTCAAATTATAAAAATAATTTTTTTTATAATATAATATAAAATTACATATAATATATTTAAAATACTTTAATTTCTTTTCAAAATTTTTACATAGTAAGAATTTTATATACAAAAATATTAACTTACATTAAGAAACTGACTAACACAAATATAATTACAATAAACAACTAAATTTAAATAAGGTATTTGCTTTATAGAGAACTCTAAATTGCATAACAACTCATCCCATTTTTCCTATATAATGAGATAGACAAATTTGAACAAAGTCATATATTATATTTGAGTCAAGCTACCTCCACCTCTCTGGTTTTATCGTTAAGTGAGCCTAAAACCCTCTGCATGAACGGATTTGGATGAGAAGGGCAGTCAATCTAACGTAAATAATAATGAAATCATCCTCTTAAAATAAAAGAAAATAAGATCATATGGTTTAATTATCTTTTCCCCCTATCCCGAGCATAGTTAACCACGTAAAGCAAGTAATGAAAACTCATTCGTAATGTGTGTAAGTAGACACTTAAACATTGAAACCTCGTGTAAGTAGAGCAAGTTATATTAAATGATTGTGCATGGATTATAAATAAAGTATTTTTCATCAAATTAATCAAAAAATCTTGATAAATCTATTTTTTTTCAAGGAATCATATCCTCCTATGGCATCATACCTGCAATAATTAAAAAGAAAAAAGAAAAAAAGGATGCGTTCATAGGCAGCTTCCTGGATTTGCAAGACAGATGTAATTCAAAACTCACAACCAAAAAAATAATAATAAAAAAAACATTAAAAAAAAAAAAACACATACACAAAGGCAGCGCTCAGGAAGCAACGCGCAGTAGAAACAGTGATTTTGGTTGAGGCAAAACAACAAACAGCTGGTGTGCATCTGTCCCGCAGGATCTAAAACCGCGTCGATGGCCACTGCCTCTCTCTCTCTCTCTCCGTCTCTCTCGCAGAATGGGCCAGGTCATTCATTAATTTAAGGACTTTTTCCATCAAAATATGAATCTCTCGTCATTCAATCGTCATTCAAAGGGGCTTACGCCTGCCTACCTTGACTTTGCGCACAATCCTGATCGATCTCTTTCCTTGGAATTGAGCTGGCGAAGAAGATTATCAAATGCCTGTGCCCCTACGGTACGGAGCAAATTGAACAACAGTTTGCCACTGCCAGTGCGAGCGGATTTTCACTTTGACATGGACAGAATAACAAGTCAGGGGCAACACGCCCTTCGAGAGCGAGCGCACGAGTCGCTTACTGGTCTCATTCTTGGAAAATGGGCGGCTATCTAGAATAGAATAGAGAAGGACAGCCACCTTCTATAAATGATATCGTTTATTTTTTATTTAATAGTTATGATTATTTTTATTTTTTAAAAAAATTATTTTTATTATCATAATTTATAATTATTAAATATTTTTTATTTAAAAATAGATGACTAAATTTTAAAAATAATAACGTCTGAAAATTTTTAATAAGTAATAAATATTATCCACTTTTTCTAAATTTTTAATTATTTTTTAGAACTTTAATTTTAACTTGTTTTTGGAACCGATTCTATATTAAGTAAATATTCAGCACAATTAATATAATTTTAAACCATATAAAGTTGTATGAATTTGGCATGCCTATGGAATAACTTTATCTTTACAAAAATTACATATATTGATGTGGATTAAATTTATTATTTTGATTTTTAATTATAATTTTTTTAAAAATTAATCAAATTTATTTTTATAATATCTATTTATAATACTTATTATTACGTTCTAGGACTCGAGGTCCACGTGCAACGTAAGTATTTGGGGGTGATGGATGTGGAGAGGGAGAAATTGAGACTAAATTTTTACGTGAAAAATTTTCCCTTAAATGAGGATGAAAAAACCACGATACTCCAGACCTTTTAAAAATGCTTCATTATTTAGATGGAAGTCTTTACAAATTACAAGCGTTTAGGGTGGATCCCTTCCTTGTCTCTTGTTTTGTGTTTCTCTCCTTAGGGTCTTCTCTCATTGGGAAGCTTTGTTACTCTTTCGTCCCTCCTTGTTGAGGAGGAAGGTAGAAGGTGCTAAATGAGAGTCTAAGCCTTTTTCCTTTGTGTCTAGGATGAGCCGGAGAAAAGACTATTTTCCTTTAGAGTGAGTGGGAAGGAAAGGGCCGAAAAGTCCCTTAGGCAAGAGCCTTTGCAGAGTATTTATAGGAAAAAATGTGTCGTTGGGGAGGAGACACGTGGCAGCCAATGGGCGGCCGAGAGGCTGTCCACTGTCTCATTGGCCTCATTTAATGCTGCTGACGTGTGAGGGGTAGCACGCGGTTGGCGCCGCTGGTAGGCCTGAGTATGCGAGGTGCGCGGGGTTTAGGCGTTAGTATTGATTTGGAGCGCACGCCCGGAGGCGGCGCGACCGGTGGTTAGAGGTTCCTCAGGAATCGGCGAAGTTGCTTAGCTGGCGTTCTCGGCCGTGTGTGAGGTAGTCCTCGTACTCGCGTGGCATGTCTTGCTGTTTTGTGGGTTCGCGGACTTGTTGGAGGAGGCAGCTCTCGGAGGACCTTTGTGGAAAGTCCTCGAGTTTCTTCTTGACTTCTCGGACTGACCTGATATTTGATAGAATTTATGGGGTTCTTGGGCTTCTTCTTGTTCCCGTATCCGTGATGTCTTCGAGCTCCTTGGGCCTCTCGGGCCTTTGTCGTAGCTTTAACTTGTGGGGTGGTAGTCTATGTCTCGTGCTTCTTGGGCCGTTCAACTTTCTTGGCTCGTGGGCTCACTTCTGGGCTTTTCGCCCGAGCCTTTCTTTTGGGCCGTATTTTATGGGCCCTTATATTGGGGCCCAACACTTATATATCTTAATAATATTTTATAAAATTTTAATTTAGTCAAACAATCTACTTCTAATAAAATATGGTTAAAAATTGCATTCATAGTGTGTTGAGGTTCAATAATAGAATAGTTGTCTCCCATCCGTACAGAAGCCCTCCCCGCCCAAGACAAACTTAAGAAAATATCAATTATAGATCACATTTATAAGGATTCCACTCTTAAAAGAATAATATTATAGTACGGTACCATTATAATTCCTTATAATTTAGATAATTTATTATCAAAAATTTATTTGTTTAGTTGTCTTAATTGATTTCTTTTTACTAATGTAAAGATATTTCACTCGTATAATGATTTGTAAGATTAATATTATAAGATAATGTGCCTAAATTATGAGATGTGTTAGGATTTGTATAACGATAAAAGTTAGTGTATGGGGTCCCACGTCATCTGGAAAAAAAAAAAAAAAGAGTACATATGTTATATAATAAGATTTAAATATTTTTATAATAACAACTATTAAAAAATTTGAATTGTTATATAATTGTATTAGAGACAATTTCGTCTGAACGTATATAAATATGAATTGGGCCAGTCGTGAGCCGTATCACAATTAATAAGGATATTGTTTGTCAAATGGGGTGGATTATAAGACTTGGTGGCTGAGAGTTTACAAGAGAGTAGATAAACCTTATAATAATGTGTAAATATTTTTATAATAATAGATATTTTTTAAAAAACAAGCACAAAAAAATAAAATCATGATGGTGCAAACTTATACTTATAACTTAAAATAAGTAATATATTATCATATGAATTTGAATCATTATGATAGCTATTTACAATAAAACACTGTTGGATACTCATAAAATCCTTGCTTCTTACCTTAGTTTTAAGAATAAGCTATAGGAAAAGTTATTATCTCTATTGTATATGATTTGAGTGTAATTATTTTGACTCTGTTATATCCAAACAAAAGGAAATGGCTTTGTCCTGGATGTGTGTTTGGATTCCTTCCATAAAAAAAAGGGCATATGTAAATTAGAATGAAGGACGTTGCAACGTGTGTCTCATACGATATCGTGTTATAATTATTAGATAGAGACCCACCGCTCATCATTTAACTCCTTTCATTTAAAAAGATATTTCTTTTTATTTTTTAATAATAAAAAAATAATGGTATTTGATCTCCATTTAATGATTACAACGCAGCAGTGTACGGATTCAAAATCGGCGATACAGCGTTGTACAAATTCACCAACTTATGAAGAACACAAATACATTGCGTGTTTCTATAATTACAATTATATAAAGTAGTATGATATCCATAATCATAAATTTTATAACCTCATATCTTATAGAAGAGTTCAAAATTCACGACAAAATTAATCATATTGTTACGTAGATATGTGATATTGACAAATTATTATGGTGAATGTAACAATCATGTATATATAATTAATCAAATCCAGCACAATAACAAGTGGACCTCCTAAATAATATTATTGTATGGTTTCTCGAGTTGATGGCCTTTCCACACCTCTGAAGTACGAGCATATGGACATTAAGGGTGTGTTGGAAATTAAGAATGTATAAGTGAAAGGAAAATAGGAAAAAATTAAAATAAAAATAAAAATTTAAAAATATTTTTTTGTTTGGATGTTATAGAGATTTATGCTAGAAAGATAATCAATTTTCAAGAAAATTATTTTTATTGTTTTATTATTAAAAAAATTAAATAAAAGAAAAATATATATACTGTTAAGACCCGATAAAAATTTAATTGCTCAATCATTCAAATTCGATCAACCTGAAAATTTACAAAGTTTAATCAAAGTATATTAGCATTATGGATGCATTTGTTCAATAAATTAGACTCGATTAATTTTAAAAAATTGGCTCGATCATGGATGAAATTGACATGTTTGATCAGGTTTGAATAATGATGTTTTTTTTGTAGAAATATTTTTTATTTTAAATAAATATAAATTTTAAAAATTATTTTAATAGATTATATTTTTGTAACTAATGACTTTATGTAAATATTATATATTTAAATATATAATTGGATAATTTTTTTAATCTAAATATTATAACTCTTAAAATATTTTATATTTTAAATATTTTTACATAGATATAAATTTCTAAATAAAAATATTAAAAAAATAAAAACAACCGAGGACTAATTCAAACCAGTCTAATTTAAATTATAATTTTTGGCATAGATAGTCAGACAGTATTTGACTCAACCCAATATAAAAATTATAAATTTTTATCTAAGTATGGCTCGTGTCTGGCTGGAATTTGATTTGGTCAAGTTTAGCTTTAATAAGAAAATTTTATTTTTTTTTCTTTTCATTTGTTTTGATTTTCTTCTTGTTCTTAAATAAAAAATAATTTTCATAAAACACCTTTTCACACTATTTTTTCTTTTTACATTTTTTTATCTAATCCAAACACCCAAAAAAATTTCCTTCCATCTTTTTCCCCTCTCTTTCAATTTTTTCAATTCCAAAGACACCCTAATAGAAATGATGCACAAGTAATGTTTGCAAGGAAATAAAGGTCATTGTGTACATTAATTTGTGGGATTTATAATATATGTTTTTTTAAAAAATTATAGTTAAATAAATAAGTAATATACAACGGTCCATCTTAAGAGTAAAAAATTTATGTGTGTTGAAATATGGAGTCTCTAATGTAATATTTATACTCTTTTCATCAAATGTTTTATGAATAGTTGTGCATTTTTATTTTCTTTTATTAAATAAATGAGTAAAATATTATTCACTATTTTAAATTATTTAAATTAAACAAAAGTTAAAGAATAATGTTCTAAATTAAAAATTTAAATATCATTACCTTTATGATTCTCATATCGAGTGTAATAATATTTTATTGATATTATAAAGTCATTCTTTAAACACCATTTAGGTATTCATTTTGATGAATTATTTTTTTTATACAAATGGATAAAATGATGCATCACCAAAAAATATTTTGAGAACATTTCTCATATTATTTTCCATATGTTAGCACGAAGAGGCAAGACACATGAGTTCTAGAGGCGTTGTGATGTGCTACCCGTATGATATCATATGATACCATACGGTAACTGTTGGATAAAAATTTAATGGCACCCGCGCTGCCTCATACGGTGTTCGTATGGTACCACACAATAGCCGTCAGATGAAAATTCAACGGCATTCCTTAACCGTTTTATTTTAAAAATATTTTATTAATAACAAATAAGGAACGCCATTGAATTTTTATCCGACGATTGCTGTATGATATCGTACAGATGTCATATAGATAACGCGTTGCAGTCACCCTCTACTCAGGACACATGTGGGTAGGGTTGAGAGAGACATGAAAAGTTCTCATTTATTTAAGAAGATGAGAAGTTTCTTGGAAAGAGTTGGATGGAACCAACCACTTGTTTTTGGCTATGAGGCAATGCCATCTAGCTGTTTTGTTACATAATTTCTTCAAACTTGTTGACCTTAATATTCATGGGCCGTGAAACTTAGAAAGGACAAATAGAAAATAAATAATATGGATAGTACTCCTTGGTGTAGTCATATATTAATTTATGGTTCCTAAATCGCTATCTATTTTTAAGTGATATTGATTGTTGGACTGATTAAAAGAAAAAAATTTACTTGGAAGGTTATAGATTGAACTTTGCTCGAAAACCTTAATGATAGAGTGGGGAGTGGAGAGGTTTAGATTATACTTAGAACTTATAAAAAATTTAAATTTATATATTTTATTGACATATAAAATATATATTGATGCATTCTCAGATCTGAATTAATATTTAAATTAAGGAGTTAAGAATTATCCGATGGATTTGAAATGGGTCTGATCTCTTTACATTCTTAATTTGAATCCTATATAATATAATAAAAGTACGGTTAAAGAATTAACGGGATTCACTCCCTAACAAATTATGCGACACTCAAATCAGTTATATTTTTTTTAGGAAAGAAAATGGAGGATGTAAGTGTAAAGGCTTGTAAAAATAATTTTTATTTATGGTGTGTGCTTTTCAAAGAGAACATCTTAAACTTATCTTTGGTTAGTTTTTTATTTAGTTGAATGTCGTTTCTTTTTTCTATTGGGAATGAGAGGTTTATATAGAAATTAGATATTGTTAACCTTTGTATCCAATTGCCTAAGAAATTATCGGATAAATAAACAAATGCTGTTTAGCAATTAGCAGTCGAATCCATTGAGCAAGAGAAAGAAATTGCTTCTGTCAGTTGGAGTTGGTTCCATCTTCCTTCAAGAAGTAACGAATTAGGTAAGATTGACAGGTTCATCCACCAATTTTGGGATATATAGACCGACGGGATTTCTATTTTTTTATGGGCCAAATCCTTCAATAAACTTTTTTCTTAAGCCGTCAGTAACTATATCCATCATATATAAATTTTAAATTTTAATATATTATTTTAATGACATGAAAAGATATCTATTAAGTTTGATTTTTAATAAAATTGATTAAAACTATTTAAATATGTAAATAAAATATTAAAATAATGAGGTATAATATCTGCTATAGAAGAATACATTTTCACTATAATTAGAATTTATATAAATAAACTTTAAATAAAAATTTATGATCAATAATTTAAATTAGGTCAAATAAAATTTGATTACTCTGGTTAAAAGCCTTAACTTTACTCAACCATAAGTCAAATCAAGTAGATTCTGGTTGCTCAATGCATATTCTTTTATTTTTAGTATATTTATTTAAAAATTAATATTTATACAAAAATTATTTAAAAATATATAATATTTCAAAAATTATGATATTTAAGATAAAATATCATGTAAGTGTATATTTTACTAAATATTTTTTATATAAAAAGTTATTACTTGCATAAAAAACAGTCTATTAAAATAATTTTTAAAATTTAATATTTATCTATAATATATATATTAAAAAAAATAATCCAGGCAAGGCCACTCGAATTAAATACTTTTACTAATAACTGTGCTTGGTCTAAAAAATTAGTCGTGCTTAATCTGTAATCATGTCCATTCATAATAATTCTATATATTAATCAACCCTATAAAATTAAATTATCCAATCTTCATCCAACCTTATTCTCTCTCTCTCTCTCTCTCTCTCTAAAGATATAATACATTTAAAACAGCAACCATAACAAATAAAAAAATAATAAAAATATTTTTCAACTTCAATTGTGAAAATTAAATATAATATAAAATTATACCTTAAAAATAAGATTAATAAAATACTTTTCAATCAAGGTTACTTAGACTTCCAACAAATACTTGCAATTACAATTAAACAAATGAATATGAGTTAGAATTAAAAGAAAATTTATGATAATTAAATCAATCCGTTTAAGGTTAGAACTGGCTTTTTTTTTATCAAAAATATAATCATATTCAATATTCATACATAATCATAATCTTCCATGGTTTGGGCTTGTCTATAAAATTTTTTATTTTTAATTACTTTACAATATTACATTTACAAAAGCTATACCTACAGTATAAAATACTGAAAAATATAATATATAGATTAAAATAGTTTTAAAATTATTTTAGATAAAGAATATTTACAAAATTCATTAATTACATGATATATAATTTTTAAAAAATTTAGTATTTATCTAAAATAAGAAGTTTTTATTTATAAAAAAATGATATTTTGGGCTAGAAAAAGCTGGGCCGGGGTTATGATAATTAATTGCTAAATTAAAATTCACAGGGCTTATGTTGGCCACGATCAAATACAAACTTTACTGTAGCATTTATTAATAAAATATCTAAAAATTCAAAAATGACTATGACGAGGTTGGGCTAGCTTTTGACTATGGGCCGGAATGTCATTATAAAATGTCTGAGCAAGTGGGCTCATACGTTTACATGGTCCATGGTTTGCCACACAAATTACCGAGGCCCAGTCCAATTAGATTTGATCTGTGGGAATCGATCCAGGGTGAGGCAACCATTTAATTATGTTTAAATTAAATTTTTATGAAAATTTATGATTAAATTAGAGTGTTTTGGATATGATCTAATTATCTAATCTAAAAATTATAATTGTGTTTGTCTATAAACAAAATCATGCTGATTCTAGTTTGTTCGTTGATTTCATATTTTTAATTATTTTTATTTAAAAAGTTATATTTGAATAAAAAGTATCTAGACATGTGAAATAATTTAAAATATATAATGTTTTCAATTAAAATATTATCTAAATATTTTAAATAAATAATTTTTATTTAAAATAACACAAAAAATATAACTTATTGACATGACTTTTTAAACCTTAGTATCCAGAGATAAGAAAGTATATTTGCAAAATTTTACAGTGTCAGTCGGATTGGCCAAACCTGCCTTTTTATTTGATCATGATCAGCCTCAAATTTAATAGGGCTAAGTTTTTTTATAAGGTTTATATATGATACCCGTATAACTTAATTATATTATGTAAAATTTTAAATTAATTAAATAATATTAAATAAATAATTTAATTCTATTTAGGTCTAATTTTAATATACTATTAACTAAAATATTTAGCAATAAATATGATCGGGACGCCAATAACGGGTTGGCCTATAAAGGAAAAAACGACTCAAGTCATTAGTGGTCCATTTCTGCCTAAACAGTTAATGATGCCGTTGATCGGACGAAAGGCAATTAGGCCGGTAGAGGCCTAAGATCAGGACGGCCCATTTGAACCCAGGGCGGTTAACACTTCCATTGACCGAATAGCGACAAAGAGACCGGCTAAAACCCATGACACACGCGATTCAAGCCCAAATTTGCCCACGTGTCCATCTTCAAGCCACAATGATCGTCTGTCCTGATTTTTTGCATATCTAAAGAAGGCAAGTTTTATTGTAATGGTCACTTCCAGAATTAAAACACATCCCTTGAAAAAGGCGCAGAATCCACGCCCTATTTGCTAAAAATACTAACAATTACAGAACACAAAAGGAAGGAAATAAGCCTATTTGACCGTTATAGTCAGAATGGCACTCATGCATACACCAGAAAAGGTAACGATCCCTAGCAGAGCGCAGATATCAAGCTTCTCTACACAAGGAATGTAACCTAGGGTTATGGCTATAAAAGGCCATAAAAGCATCCTTCAAAGGCATGCTCTCTCTTACGCAAAAAGGCTCTAAAGTAACTACAAAGCTCTCAAACTCTCAATCTCTCAAGGATCGCAACACTCTTTCACTGCTACTAGTTCCCAACGAACTCAGTATTTAGAGATCTTGCTCCTCACAAGTACCAAAAGCTACTCTGCCTACGAGAGCAATCCCACTCCCACAAACACTCTGCTAGCATTCATACTGCATTGCACCGCATCCAACTTCTTCTCCTTGAAAGCTATTTTCTGATTTGAGCGTTAAAATATTTTCGATGGGACCACATACCGCCGTCACCCGATCTCTGGTTTTAAATTGTGGTGTGTAGGATCCAAACTCAATAGACAGAGTCAGACTCAAACAAACAATTTGACCCGAACCTCTTCGAAATTTGAATTTAAAACGCATCATTGGCGATATTTGTGGAACGCTTATAAAAAGCTAATCACTTTCATCTGCACAACTACTTTTTCAAGTTAGTACTATCAATTAGAATTGTGAACAACAGAGTTTAAGCTAGCAGACCTGCTAAAGATGTTGCTTCACCTGATCAAGACCACTCTACTGGTAACCTGGTCAACGAGGTATCCACACCATTCATCCAAAATCTGGTAGAACAAATGAATAATATGAACAAAATGCTTTAGATAATTTGCACTCGTTAGGACAAGAAGAAGTAGAGGGCTCCGCCCATTGCAATTCCTGTTCCGGCCTCCAGGAGAAGAGGTCAGAGGAAGAAGCCAACCAAGAAGGCTACGAGGTTGGGAAACTCTCATGCTCTTGAAACCTTCAATGCTCAAAGCTGTCCAAGGCTTGAAGGGCGCTTGGGCAAAGGGATTCTAGATGATAGCACAGAGTGAAGGAATTTTCGATACTTTTGGGAAGAGCCTAGGCCTCGGGTTTAGAAGAGAGTCTCCAGGATGGTCTGAACCACCAGTGGCAGTAGTCAACTGGCTATATGCCGCACTAATGAAAGAATGGAGTTGAGGACCTGCCTCAACTCCAAGAGAATTGCAAACGCCTCCCAAGTGGAGGCAAGAGTCGAGAAGATTTGGAGTCGTGTGTTCAAAGATGATGAACACGTCGTTAATCTTGACAGATCTCCCTTTGCTGCTGAGATTTTGAATCGTCAATTGCCGATTAAGTTCAAGATGCCAACCTTGGACTCTTACAATGGGAGCGTTGATTCCGTGGATCATCTAGATCACTTCCGCACCCATTTGATCTCCAGGGCTTAAAGGATGCAATAATGTGCCATTGCTTCTCTCTCACTTTAAAGGGAGACGCCCGCATCTAGTTTCACCAGCTCCCAATCGACTCGATCAGGAGTTTTCGTGAGCTTACCGATCTCTTCCTGACTCAGTTGCTTCCAGCCACTGGAAAGAGAAGTAGCCATGGTATTTCTCCCACGTCAAGCAGAAATATGGAGAGAACTCGAGAAAGTTCTTGGATCACTTTGTAGCGAAAGTCAGAAGGATTCCCAAGCTTGCCGAGGACATGAAGTTTGGAAATTTTATTTCCACATTGACATACCAAGACTTCTTCAGGCACTTGGCCCACAAAAATCTGTAGACCTTCCAAGAAGTGGAGTCTATCACCAGGGCCTACACAGTCTCCAAGAAAGCTAATGAGGCGAAGTGTCCCGAAGGGATAGATCAACCTCGCTCTTTCTCGGCCAAGGGAAAGAGAAAGCACGATGGTGGCGACCATCCTCGCAGGAAGTAGCATAGGACTGGAGTATCGAAACGGAAGGAGTACGAACCGATTAACCTTACTCCCTTAACCGACATGTGTTCCAATCTCCCACGGCACTCCACGGATGACTGTAAGACGCTACAACGGGAGATCAAGAAGCTTATTCGGAGGAATACCTCATCAGGTTCGTCAAGAATTCTGGGCAGAGTTCTGGCACCTCGGGTAGGGAAGGACCAGATCCATCCCAGCCACGAAATTGGGTTATGATCAGAGTGGTCAACGTGATCACAACCAAATCGGCCAAGACCCAGTTGATCACAAGGAGCGGCAAAGTTGGGCGGAAGAAGTGGCAAGTAGAAGAAAATGTCATTAGTTTTAGTGTAGTGACATGAATCACGTAATTTTTCCACACGTTGATCCCCTTATTGTATCTGCACTCATTTCGAACGGTAAAATAGATTACCAATTGAAACGAGTTTTCATTGATAATGGAAGCTCGAAGGACTTGCTTTATCTTGATACCTTTTTTAAACTTTGATTAAAAAAAGAATCGGTTAAAACCTATCGAAGGCTTGCTCTATGGCATAGACAACAAGCCTGTGGCCGTCCAAGAAATGATCCAATTGGAAGTCATCCAGCGCACGTACCTTAGAACGGTTAGTCACTTACTCACCTTCTTGGTTGTTGATCTATCTTCTGTATACAACGTTATCATAAGCCAGCCTTGCTTAACATGTTGGAAGCCATCCCCTCCATGTTGCATCTAAAGATGATGTTCTCAACAGTATGTGGTATCAGTGAAGTGCTGGGTGATCAAGTCATAGAGTTGACATGTTACATGCCCCGACTACTCCAAGTTGCGGTGCAAGGCCAACAGGAGAATTGGACCATCATGATGAAGCAACTTTATAATAGGCACAGTCTGAAGTGGCAACCGATCTTGTGCCACTAACTCCAAAGTACCTGAAGGTGTGTATATAGATTGGGGACTCACTCACCGGACTCCTGCGTGATAGGCTGATTGCGTTTTTGAGACAGAACGCTAATCTCTTCACGTAGACACCTGCTGACATGCCTGGGATACATGCCAGAGTAATGGTTCACAAGTTAGGTCTCGATCCCAACCGAAAATTCGTCAGGTAGAAGCAAAAAAATCACTCCATGGAGAAACTCGTGGCCATCCGGGAGGAAGCGAAGAAGCTGCTGGACACCGACTTCATCAGAGAAGTCCAATACTCGGATTGGCTCTTCAACGTCGTCATAGTAAACAAAAATAATGGAAAATGGCAGATGTATGTCGACTTCACCGACTCGACAAGGTCTGCCCAAAAGACAGCTTCCCTTTATCTAGGATTGACTTGTTATTGGACTTGCCTTTTGGACATGAGCTGCTGAGCTTCATAGATACGTACTCAGGCTACAATTAGATCCGAATGAGCCCAGAGAACGAGCAGCACACCTCGTTCATTACTGACCAAATCACCTATTGCTATAGGGTTATGCCTTTTGATCTTAAGAATGCGGGTGCCACCTATCAAAAGCTTGTGAATAAGATATTCGAGAAGCAGATCAGCTACAATATGGAGGCGTACGTTGACGATATGCTCGTCAAGAGCAAGACTACCAGCGGCCATATTCGCGATCTGACTGAATCCTTCGAGGTACTTTATACGTACTAGATGAACTTAAATCTTTCAAAATGCATTTTTGAAGTGTCCTTAGAGAAGTTCCTAGATTTCATCGTCTCTCAATGAGGGATTGAGGCAAACCAAGAAAAGATCAAAGCTCTCACGGATATGTCTCCGCCACAGAACATCAAAGATATCCAGAGGCTAATCGGACGACTAGCAATCTTGCCCCACTTCTTGACAAAGTCGGGGGACAAGTATTAACCTTTTTTCAAGGCTCTAAGGGGGACTAAAACAAATGGTTTCTAGTGGATTGTGGAGTGCTAGGAAGCTTTCAATGAGTTGAAACAATACTTGACCAGTCCATCGTTGCTGACGTCACCTAGGGATGGAGAAGAGCTTCACCTCTACCTGACAGTATCAAATGTGGGTCTTAACTCTGTCCTCATACACCAAGATTCTGGACCCTCAGTGGCCGGTCTACTATGTGAGCAAAACGTTGACCGACACAAAGACACAATACCCGCGTGCTGAGAAGCTTACTTTGGCACTTGGTTTCTTAGCCTGGAAGCTGAGATTTTATTTCCAGGCTCATTACGTGGTTGTTTTAATCAACCAACCTCTGAAAGGATCATCAATAAATCTGACGTTTCTGGATGGCTGGTTAAGTGGGTCATCAAGTTGAGAGAATTTGACATTGAATTTTAGCTTAGACCAGCCATCAAATGGTAGGCTTTAGCCGACTTCATTGTTAAGACCACGACCCCAATCACTAATGAGCATCCCACTGAGGACGCGGAACACCACCCAGAAGAGCCAGAATGGATTCTCAAAGTGGACAGTTTATCTACGAACTCAGGCAACGGTGCTAGAGTAGTCCTAAGGACCCCAAACGGGTTTGAGGTGAAGTACTCCCTTAAACTCGATTTTTCAGCCACCAACAACGTTATCGAATACAAAACCCTATTAGCCGGATTACCACTAGTTAAAGAGTACTCAACTAGGTAGCTAACCGTCTACAATGACTCATTATTGGTCATTAACCAGGTTAACAAAAGTTTTGAGGCGTGCAGCCTTCTCTTGCCCAAATACCTGGCCAAGGCGAAGGATACCATCCGAAGATTTGACAAGTTGAACCTGGTCCATATCCTCAGAGTTGAGAATTTGAAGGCTGACTAACTTGTTAGGGCAGCAGTGGTCAAAAACTCAAAGAAATACGCAAGGGACATGAGGGAAGTCCTGAGCATTCCCAACACAGAGAAACAGGAAGCAATGCAAATTTTTGACACGAAAAACTAGATAACACCTTACTAGAAGTATCTGGCAGACAGAGCACTACCAACGATTCCTCCGACCGCTACGTAGTCCGACTCTGTGGAGGATGAAGATGAAAGTTTTATCGTTACAACCCTCTTTTGTCTTGGACTTCTAGAAGCATCACTGGTGGAAAGTATGCTAGGCGCATCAATGCCAATAGCGGTGATCTTGTGCTATGTAGTCCGACCTTCCTCTTGTGCTGGGAGTCTGCCAACGGTGGAAGTCTCATCTTCTGGACCAAAGAGGGTGGTACCCAACGAACCCTCTTGGTTTCCTCGTGAGAAACCAGGTGATCTCTCCTAAACTCAGAGAGATGGTCCCTCAGCAATCGCAGAAGTGGCTCCACAACAGCCACCTCTTCCTTCGTGGGCGTCCCAGATAGAGCTCTGGGAACATTGCCCTAATCTTTGAAGAAGGGCCATGAATCGGTTTTTGAGAGAGTTGTAGATGGCCCCACAAATGCGAAGCTCTCTGGGAGACAAGGAGATCCAATCCCCGCTGTGGGTGAATCTAAATATCATCCTAATTGCCTCCACTATTAGTAATCGTGAATGGTAGCGGAGGAAGATGCACAGCGAACAGAGATATCGCACGATATTTGTATGGAGCCGTGCGATAGGAACACTGAGTGTTGTGAAGATGTCGAGCAGCTCCTTAGGCACAGGGGGGTGCAACCCACTTCTTAGGTGGGCATCGTACACAGTGATGTGACCTCTAGGAAGGAAGCAGGCCCTATCGTACTCGCTAGGCATCTTGAATACGATTTGCTGTGGGACGTTATACTCGACATATACCTCTCTAACCTTACCGGTGGTAATCACAGAAGCGATCTCAAGAACGGAAGGAGCCATGGAAATGACAGCAAGAAGGAAGATGAAGACTTAGAAAATTTTCATAAGGAAAGTGTGAAAATTTTAAAATGAACGTACAGAGTATATAAAGGATGCAGCGGTTGGAGAAGGGCGACGCATCGAAAAGATGCGCCCATCATTGCTGGCACGCGTTGCATCTAGAGAGGACGTAGTCAAATTAGATCTTTTGGCAAATTAATTATTGGGACCGTACATACACTACATGCTGACACATGACAAACTTTTCGACTGACTATCTGACAGCATGATGGCTCGTCGTTTTAATTCCCACCAATCTCTGGATTCCTACTAGGACGGATAACAAATCCAATCAATACTTCCTTCATTAATTCTCTGGATTCTTATCGATGATCAATGAATTCGGTCAAACTTCCATTAGCTAGTTCTCCGATTCTTATTAGAACGGTCAACGAATTCGATCAACAATTCCTTCTGCTAGTTCTCCGGATTCTTACTTAGATGGTCAACGAATACGGTCGACGCTTCATTTAGCCAGTTCTCTGGATTCTTACCAGGACAGTCAACGAATCCGATCAACACTTTCCTCAGTCTGCTCTCCGAATTCATATCAATATGGTCAACGAACTCTGCCAATGCTTCCAATAGCTCAATTCTTCAGAACTTGCCTTTATAATCAACAGTTGCAAATGACGCAATTAGCAGACTAAGAGCCATTGCTAGTTTCCTCGCCAATCCATCTCAGACAAGTCACTCAGCCAGACGCATCCTATCGTGAATATATTGGAGGCCAGAGTCCTAGGCCACCAACCTGGGGGGCTAGTGATAGGGACGCCTGTAACGAACCAGCCCACAAAGGAGGAAACGACTCAAATCCTCAGCGGTCCATTTCTACCTGAACGATCAATGATGCCATTGCCGGATGAAAAGTAAGTAGGCCGACAGAGGTCCAAAATCAAAACGGCCCATTTGGGCCCATGATGGTCAACATTTTTGTTGATTGAAGAGCGGCGACCCCGGCTCAGGCCCAAATTTGCCCACGTGTCCATTTTTAAGCCACAATGGTCACATGTTCTGATTTTCCGCATCTCCAAAGAAGACAAGTTTCACTATAACGGTCACCTCTAGAATTAAAACGCATCCCTGGAGTAAGGTGCTAGAATCTATGCTCTGTTTGTTAAAAATCATAACGGTTACTGAACGCAGAAGAAAGAGAATCTGCCCCTTTGACCGTTACAGCCAGAATGGCGCTTACGCCTACATCAGAAAAGGTAACGATCCCTAGTAGAGTGCGGGTATCAAGCTCCTCTGCGCAAGGAAGAAAGCCTAGGGCCATGGCTATAAAAGGCCATGGAACCACCCTTCAAAGGCATGCTTTCTGTTATGCAAAAAAGGCTCTAAAGTAACTACAAAGCTCTCAAACTCTTAGTTTCTTGAGGACCCTAACGCTCTCTCTCTCTGCTACTAATTTCCAACGTACTCAATATTTAGAGATCTTGCTCCTTAAGAACACCAAAAGCCACTCTGCCTACAAGAGCAATCCCACTCCCACAAACCCTCTGCTAGCATTTATACTGCAATGCACTGCATCCACCTTCTTCTCTTTGAAGGCTACTTTCTAATTTGAGTGTTGGAGTATTTTCGATGGGATCACATCCCGCCATCGCTTAACCTCTGATTTTAAGTTGTGGTATGTATGATTCAAACTCAGTGGATATAGTCGAACTCAAATGAACAATTTGACCTAAATCTATTCGAAAGTTGGATTCAGGACACATCAAAATAAAAGAGACACTTATCAAATTAAAACAATTGAAAATAGAGGCTTAACTCTGGTGTAATAAACACTTTTTCAGTTGATGAGTATCATATTTGATGATCCAAAGAAATCGACCCAAAATGAATCTAAGCCAGAGAACGAGTTTCAGAGGCTCAAATTATCTGTACGGTCCATTTCAATGAATTTGGCCAACACCCATAAGTCAATTTTGTGATCGAATTTAATGGCCAAGGCATCCAACAATTTGCTATACAATTGATAAAGAGAATCAATTGTCGCCCAACTTCTATAAAAACTCATCCCGTCCAACAGGAAAGGGGATGGACAATTATTTAATATCATCTCAAATAGAGAAAATTTTAAAATGCCAAGGGCGTAATCTCTCAAACTAAGACACCTTAACAAGAGTGCAAGCCATCGAACAAAAACATACTTAATATACATCATCTATTTTTTCTCATTTAATAAAAATAATGATTTGAGTGTTGGAGGATATATTGGGAAGCAGTCCCACAAATCTTCTGATCTTATTTTATAATTACACAAGGTGTTGGTTGAAAAAATTTAAATTCATTAATCCTAATAATCGATAAAATTTATTCATCCAACAATTTGCTATATGGTGAAACCATTGATATGAGAATCACAATGAAGATGAACGATATCTCTAAGACTGTCCAAGCCATTTGTATGCGGTTGGATAAATGGCCGAAGGAGGTTCCATCCTCGGCCTCACAAACAACTACATCCAGAAAAAGGAATAGGGGAATAAAACATCCCTCTAAGAAGATTTACAAACAGAATGCCCTCGGTATTCAAGCAGCCTCAGGCAATAAAGTCTCATCGCGACTTGAAGGCTGCCTAAACGTTAGAGTTTGTGAGGATAGCCCTAAGAGACGAAACCCTCGATACACTTGTGAAGACAAAGAGCCTTCATATCAACCTATTTAATATCATCTCAAATTTCTTAGAAAAATTTTAAAAATGCCAAGGGAAAGAAAGGATTTGGCAAAGCATTTTGGAGAAGATGCTTGGAGGAAGATCTTTGATAACTAAGATGCCATTAACAAGAGATGCAAGCCATCGAACAAAAAGACCATACAAACCAATTTTATACATCATCTATTTTTTCTATTTAATAAAAATAATGATTTTCAACCGAATTCTATTCATCTTTTCAAGATCCGATGATTTTATCATTTACCTTTAGCAAGGGGAAGAAAAGCAAGAAAGGGCACAAATCTTCAAGCAAGACAAATGAAAGTCTTATTTTATAATTATACAAGATTTCGGTTCTCCGAAGACGTGAAAGACGCAACCTTGGAGACCGAATTTTTCGCATTTGACGAACCTCGCAAACTTTCAAAGAGGCCAAAGAGATAAAATTTAAAATTCATTAAGCCTTGACCGTGGAGAGTATTCCCACCAAAGGATGGTGGAAGGAAAGTGGAAGGTCGGGACCTGACCAAAGACAAAGAAAGTCATAAGTCCAAGTCGGCATCATTTGTGAAAACGTCCTAAGACAAATATGAAAATATGGAGAAAACAAAGCACGGGTCAAGATGTGTATGACACCGTAGAAGATGCCATTCATTCACAAGGGACACCCTCACTTTCTATAAAACCTCGAGCAAACTCGAATGATGAAGATGATCATCCCAACACTTGATTACCACACGCCTTACTCAGGATGATATTTTGGAGAGTTCGAGGATGGTTGTCGGCCACAAAAAACCAATGGTAGAATATAGAAATGATGTTATAAGATTTAGTGATGAAAACTCAATACATGTAATTTCTCCACATTTTGACCCCATGGTTGTAACTGTGCTCGTTTTTTATGATAGTACAAATTACTAATTGAAATGATTATTTATTGATAATAAAATTTTATAAATCTCGGCGTTCTTTAAATTAGGAGGTTCCATCCCCCTCGGTTCGATAACAAACAACTACATCCAGTTAGAAGTTAAAAGGAATCCGAGGAATAAGATGCTTTCTTCTTGAAGATTTACAAATCATCCTCGGATGCCCTTGTTTATAGAATTTGGAGCAAAGTGACTTCGATCCCGCAAAAGATAAAGTCTTTTATTTAGCATCGCTCAGATCTTGAAGACTACTTATCACAAATTAGAGTTTGAGAGGATAGCCCTTTTGTAAGAGATGAAACCTCGGATTAAATACAACTCCAATGATGAAGACAAAGAGCCTATCAAACCACTCAAGTCAACTTATCCTCTTATAGTACACGACATGTCCTCAATGGATAAGTTGCGAGCCACCCAGATTACTCTTAAAAAATTAATTGTCATTCATGAGGAGGTGAAAAAATTACCCTTTTGATTTATCGAGGAATTTTCTCAAATGAAAAAGGGATGAAAAGTGGAGGATATGTGTTGATTTCAACCTCCCCAAAAATGTGAGGTAGAAAGTTGAAAGGAGGATTTGTTGATTTTACATTTTGTCGAGAAGATGCTAGAGGAAGAATGTTTATTTTCATGGATATCTCCATTTACAATGGAAATTTGAACACATACTATTATAAAGTTATAAGTTTAAAGATGCAATTTATCAACTACTCGTCAACAAAATAGACCTATATGATAGAATGGATGACATGCTAGTGAAAAGTGAGGCGATCATAGACCATATCAAACCACTATTTTATACTCATTTTTGGGCTTCATTATTTCACATTGAGGAATAGAAGCAGATCCTAAAATGATTAAGGCAATCTTGGATATGAATTCGCCTCGAATAGTGAAAGAAGTCAAAAAATTAACTGAAAGACTAGCAGTATTCTCCCATTTCTTTGCTAAATCAATCGAGAAGCATTTGCCTTTTTTCAAGATTTTAAGGAGAACAAGGGCTGCTGGCTTCCGGTGGACTATCGAGTGTGAAGATGCATTTCGAGAGCTCAAGGAGTATCTCTTGAACTCGTCATTGTTGACTTATCCCTAAGAGGGCGAAGAGCTGAATTTATATGTAACTATGTCTAAAACCACTCTGAGTTCGATTCTAATTTGATAGCAATCCGACGAGGAGTGGCATGTGTACTATGTTAGCAAAATCTTAACCGATCTTGAAATCCGATATTCCGGTACTGAGAAGATAGTTTTAGCGTTTGTGTATTTCGTCCGAAAACTCCGAATGTATTTCAGGCGCATAAAATTATTATCTTAACTGACCAACCATTGAAAGAAATTTTACAAAGGCTAGATATGTCAGGACAACTGGCAAGTGGGCCATTGAATTGTAAAAGTTCGATGTGGAGTTTTAACTGAAGCCATCCTTAAAAGGCCAAGCTCTAGCATACTTCATTGTTGAAACAACAACCTCAACTCTTGAAGCCCTTGACCTTATTAAGGTCGACGGTCGTCAAAACACTCTGCATGGACTTTATATGTAGATAGCTCTTCGATACAAGTTAGTTATGGAGTTAAAGTAGTACTTAGAATGCCCGACACTTTAAAGATTAAGTATTCAATGACCTTAGAATTTTCAGCAACAAATAATGTCATCGAGTAAGAGGTATTACTTAATGGATTTAAGCTAGCAAAAGAATGTTTGGCCATAAACCTTATTGTCTACAGTGATTCGAAATTAGTTATTAATCAGATTTGAGAAAATTTTGAAGCTAGCAATACTTAACTTTTTAAATACCTCTCTAAGGTCCAAAGTTTGATCTCATTAGCTGACAATGTGAAAATGATCCGCATTCCAAGAAAAGAAAATAGAAAAGCTGACTGACTAGTAAGGGTTGCAGCAACCAAAGATCCAAAATAATATGCCCGAGAAATACATGAAGTCCTTGAAGTTTCAAACATCAATGACACGGAGCAAGAAATTACACTGATAGCAGATGCCGACAATTGGATTACTCCTAATGTGATGTATTTGTCCAACGATATATTACCAGAGAACTCGAATGAAACTAAGCGTCTGAAAAGGATAGTGGGCAGGTACACCATTATGAATGAAAAATTATATAGATGTGGGTACTTCCTCCCATATCTATAGTGTCTCACGTCGGAGAAGCTGACTACACCCTCGAGAGTTACACATCAATACCTGTGGATTTCATATTAAAGGCAAAAATCTTACTTTCAAACTCATGAGGTAGGAATATTATTGGCCTACTATAAAGCACAACACCATGGATTTCATAAGGAAATGTGAGAACTACCAGATATATGGGAACTTTACTCATCAGCCACATACAAAGCTCCGAGCCTTGCTATTACCTTACCCGTTCATGCAATGGGGGCTTGATATCCTTAGACTACTTCTAATTGTATCCGGGCAAATGAAGTTTATAATTATTGAGATAGATTACTTTATAAAATGGGTTGAGACTATCTCACTTGCTAGAATTACTTAATAGAACGCGATCGAGTTCGTCCAAAGGAATATCATATGTAGGTTTAGTATACTCAAAGTTATTGTAACTAATAACAGGACTTAGTTTACCAGCAAGGGTTTCACAAAGTACTATACTAGTATGAAAATAGAGTTGGTTGACACATCCGTTATTTATCCGCAATATAACGGACAAGTGAAAGTTACCAACCGCACGATACTACACGACTTAAAGATGAAGGTTGAGAATGTCAGGGGCCCATCGGTAGACGAGCTTCCATTGGTCCTATGGTTGTATAAGACGACACCTAGAGAGTCGACCAGTGAGACTCCCTTTAATTTTTGTTACGGAATCGAGGCCATTATTCCAATAAAAGTCAGGCTCCCTAGTCTCAAAGTTGAGTTTTTCGATTCATGCAATAACTCACAATGGCTTCAGGAATATCTCAATCTATTTGAAGAAACCCAAGACAAGGCACAATTGCGGATGGTAGCTTATAAATAGAGGATTGTTAGATATGACACTAAGAAGGTGAGAGCACGCCAATTTGAAGTGGGACACTTAGTATTACAAAATATTGAAGCCACTAACAACATACTGATCGAAACAAGCTCTCACCTAACTAGAAAAGGCTATTTCTAGTTTCGGCCATTCTTAGAAACGGGGTGTGCAAATTACGTATCCAGAATGGTAAATTAGTCCCTCAAATTTGGAATACCTCTCACTTCAAAAAATATTATTAATAATTAAATATATGACCAAACGCAATTTCATGATGAGTGCTTGTAATTTTTGTGACATTTTATTAATAAAATAATAATTGTTTATTCATTCTTGTACTTGCTTGCTTTATTACATTGCATAACCTAGATTACTCCTAAGTAGGTAAAATCCATCCTCCTATCTTATGAACCACACTTGGTGGTGGGTAAAATTTAGTCATATAATTGAGCGACCTGGACAAGGTCGATAATTAAAACTTAATCATGGTACCGAGTGACCCAAATGAGGTCGAATATTGAAAAACTTAGGGGGCTTCTTTAGAAGCACAAATGTAGAAACCTTAAAGGTAGTATCGTTAATTGAATATGGTCCTAGAAAAATTTAAATTAAACACACAAATACTTTGATACCGTTCGATCATTCTAAGGAACAGAGCCATGAGTTAATAATGAATTAAGTAATGTTTAAAGTCAGACATCTAAAGTGTCCGACTATCGAAAGCACACTAGAGAAAGAAGTCTTCATTTATAAATAATAATGATTACATATAATACATATATATATATATATATATACACACACACAAGTAATTATTCTGAAGGAGAACAAGGAAGAGAAGTTATCGGTAGAGGCTCCTAAGAGTCCATATTGTCTCTGGGATGGCACATCACATTGGAACTATGGCGAGCACTAGCATTTTTCAGATGAAATACAGGAGTAGGAACATCAGATTCCACCATTTGGACAATGTTGGCATAGGCTGATACATTCCCAATAGTTGCACTCCAGTATTTTCTTGATATCATCGGGAAGAATGGAGGTCCAAAGCTCACTCTCAATTTTGAAGTTTTGGTCTCTAAGAAGGACGTGTTTATACTTTTTATCAACCGATTCACTTTCAAGTTGAGAAATACGCCCCTCTGTAGCCAATAGCTTCTATCTCTCTACATAGTTGTTAGCCAAACGGTTGGCAGTGCCAGTAAGAAGATTTGCCATTTCTTGAAATTGTAAAGAAAATAGACCAAATCAACAAGTATGAAGGGAACTATGGAATTCTAAGGTAGAATTCGTATAAATCCTCAGAGATGGAGATGCTTCCTAGAGGCTCATCACTTATGGGGACATCTGAAACCACTTGAACCTCGGGTTTTGAGGGCTTTGGACTAGCCACCTCTATCATCTCATGAACTCATTTCGGAATAACATCCCCCTCAGACTCAGTCATCTGGGGTCAGAACCAGATGTTCCAGCAACTGGTTCAAGAGTTGCTTCAGGCTTGGCCTCAGGCATGGGACCCTCAAAGAGCGGAATGACTGCCATGACAATTTGCCCTTCGATCTCTACTTCTAGTTGGACCTCAGACGCTAGGGGTTAAGGAGAATGCATCGCTGCAACTTTAGTACAAAGTTTTGAAATAACCACGTCAGTCATGTTGGTCACCTAGAACTCAAGTAGCGGCATCCCTCAGTCTCACTAAATTGAGTCTCACTGATCTATGATGTGCTCTCAGAAAAAGTAGTGGGAATATCAAGAAGGAACTCCTTAGATAGTGAAGGCAGAATGGCCAGAACCCCATATGAAGCAAGTGTTTGGGAAGAGAATGGCATATCTTCAGCCACCACCTTAGCAAATGACATTGAAGGCTCACACCCTTCAATTGGTCCGACGGCCCAAGTGCTTGAGCCAAGGAAGATGTAGAAGACGAATCCAATTTGACCAACGGACACTTTCTCCTTATTAGTTGGTTAATGGTGGCCTCGTCTTCAGAAGTGGATTCAATTGAGGCCTCCTTATTTTCAGGCGCTATGGTCGATGACGCTTTTATTTGGCTGGCCTTCGCCTTCGAGGCCTCTTTGTCCTCAGGCGCTTTGGCCAACGGCTCTTTTATTTTGAGGGCCTTGGCCTTTGTTTTATTCTTTCTCCTTACGAACTGACGGTTCCACAAGAACCTCCGACCTCTCAACAACAGGCTCCCATTTTGCCTGTGCCAGGGATTCGGCAAACAACCATCGGTTCTTTTTATTTTTAGTAAAGGTTATAGCCTTTTCCTGAAAAGGTTTGTCGACGCTTGGGCCATCTTCTTCTCATGTTTCAAAACATCAGTTTGGAAGGAACCAGAAACCCGACCCCACTCATTGTAGAGTTCCTATACAGGTGGAACTGCCACGTAAAAAAATTGGTCTTTCTATCTCTTTGTGGAGTTAGGGTTTCCTCCACTTAGGTCAAACTCTAGCCTCGGAGAGACTGAAATCCAATCTAATCCTTGATGAAAACATAAAATAACTTTTACGGCTATGGCGTTAAATGCCAAGCCGTGAATCCGGGCAAAAATGCACAAAGAAATGAGATACTTAACGTCATTTGGTTGAAGTTTGCTTATCGATATATGAAGTTCCACCATTATTTTGTATAATTTCGGCGCCAGTGAAAATCGGAGACCACTTTTTCAATGGGTCTCATATATAGTGATATAACTCTTTGATGGAGAATAGGCTCGTCCACTAAGTCCAGGCAAAAGATATATCAAGGAATTCAAAATTCTGTACCGAGCTTGAAGATAATTCACGTCACCACATGTCAAGACGGACTAGATATCTTTGACATCGGAAGCCATTGTAAAAGAGTATCTCCAGCAATGAACGAAAGCAATCAGAGAAAATTTTAAGTGAGAAAGAGGAAGACGAAGGAATCGGAAGTATGAGACAAATGCTTGGGAGTTTATTTATAGACACATAATGAGGCTTGAAACGATGCTGTTGAATTTGAAATTCAAAAAACGCGTCTCATCATGGCACTAATACGTGTAGACCACCCATTAGCTCAGCCGCACATCAAATTGCCTTGTCAATAATGATGACTTGCGTGTTTTCAATAAGCCATGCAGCATTTGAAGAGGTATGCATTTAATGCAGTAATTGATGGCAAGGTTAGAGACCGTCATGTTAATTGCCCTCGTTTGATGAAGGCCTTCATATTGAAAGTTTTTGTCCAACGAGCTTATGAAGCTTGTCAGATTAGATCTCGGTTTCGGACAGAAGATGCCTTTGGATTTCATAACAGAAGGCTGAATTTCAAGCCTCCTGATACGGAGGGCCATTGATGAGTATTATATCCGACGGCTCAAAGAAATCAATCCCAAAATTATTCTGAGCCAAAGAACGAGCTTCGAAGGTCCAAATCATTTGCACGGCCCATTTCAACAAATCTGGCCGACACCCTTAAACGGTTCAATTTTATGATCAAGCCGAAACCAATTTAATGGCCATGACGGTTTCTTACTCTCATTTCGTATTGACCTCGGGCGTTGGTTGAAGTCACTATTAGAATAAAATTTATTCAGCTGACGGTTTCCTATATGGTTGACAAAGAAAATCAACCATCTCCAATCTCCTATGAAAATTTGTCCTTTCTAACAGGAAAGGGGATGGGCAATTATTTAATATCGTCTTAGATAGAGACAACTTTAAAACTCCAAAAGCGTAATTTCTTTAATTAAGATGCCCTAATATGAGCATAAACCCTTAGATAAAAATACACGTAATATATATAATCTATTTTTTTCTCATTTAATAAAGAAACTGACTTGAGCGTCAAAGAATATATTAGGGATGTAAGTCCCGTCAATCCTTTGACCTTTTCTTATAATTACATAGAATTCAAATTAAAGACGTACGAAAACTAATCACATTTGATACCCAACGGATAAAATTCAAATCCCTTAATCCATTCAACAATTAGGATCCTCAGACACGTCATCAGTAATTAGTATTTTGAGGTGGATTTGTGTCTTATTTTTTATAATTATTAATTTTATAAATAAAAACTAAAAATTATCCCACCCTATTCTTCAAAAATGGTAATTTTCTTTTAAATTTACGATGTTAAAAGGAATATTGAAAACGTAATTAGAAGATATTGTCTAAAACCATGACTCATAAACTTATACTATACTTGATAGCATATAATAAAATTTTTATTCCTATATTATATCACTATTCGATTATTCCAATAACAAAAATAAATAATATTAAAAAACTATTATTATTTTAAAATAAAAAATAAATAATACCATTAATCTCCTCATTTTTATTTCTAATTATTCATAAATAGTTATTTAAATGTATTTCTTCTTTACCATTATCTCAAACTAGATCTGATTTATGGATATCCTATAAATAAAATGATAATAAAATATTTTTAAATTCTGTTCTAAATTCTTATTTTGACGCTCTAATAATTACTAATTTTATTTTTAATATTAATTCTTAAAAATATAAAAATTGACTATATTTTAAATATCATATCCATAATGTAAAAAAATATAAATAGAAAAATCCTATTGAATGTCTATTTAAAAATTTTTATTAATTATAAAGTATAACCGATTTCTAATATTTTTAAAATTTGAAACGTATTCAATTTCAAACTTGTATTCGGCCAATTCTATGGTGACACATGGCACTATTGTGTGCTCGAGAAGTGATTTTACTTGTTCACTGTGTAAGCTCGACTGTACAGGATTACTTCCCTTTCGGCCTACCTCACTCAAACAGATCTCCAAGCCGCATCCGAATTTGTTCAGACCCAAACCCACTTTACTCTCTCCCCTCGGCGCAATCTTCGTCGTATAGTACCCAGAAAGATGAACATGGAAGATGCCGGAACAACTAGCTCCAACCCCGACGACGGCGCCAATAGGGCGGAGGCGGAGTCGGAGGCGGAGGCGGAGGCTGAGCGTCTACTGGGAATTGCTGAGAAGCTTCTGCAGAACCGAGATTTCACCGGCTCCCGTGAATTCGCAGTCCTAGCCCATGAGACGGAGCCTCTTCTAGAAGGACCCGATCAGATTTTAGCGATCTCCGACGTCTTCACGGCCGCCGAGAAGCGCATCAACAACCAGTACGACTGGTACTCCATCCTCGGAGTCGAGCGTCGAGCCGACGACTCAGATCTCATCAAGAAGAACTACCGACGCCTCGCGCTGCTTCTCCACCCCGACAAGAACAAATTCCCCCACTCCGATGCCGCCTTCAAGCTCGTCGCCGACGCATGGGCTGTCCTTTCCGACCAAGCGAAAAAGTTCCTCTACGACAACGAGCTCAGCCTCTTTTCGAGGGTCGAATTGGGCCCGAAATTGGCCCAAACCCAGGAACAGGCCCAATTCCAGCAGCAGAACAAGCTACCCGTGAGGAGGAGTCCGAGAGGCGCAGACGGAAGTGGAGTAACACCCAACGCCGTAAGGTACGACGGTGGAGCTGGTGGCTCTAGCGCCGGCGCTGGGAGGAGCACTGCTAGGAGTATTTCGCAGATATCCAGCTTTTGGACGGCCTGCCCATACTGCTACGTTTTGTATGAGTACCCAAGGGAGTACGTAGACTTCTGTCTCCGGTGTCAGAACTGCCAGCGGGCGTTCCACGCCGCCGTGGTTCCGTCGCTGCCACCTCGTGTCCCAGGGAGGGATGCCTATTACTGTTGCTGGGGGTTTTTCCCGCTTGGTTTTTCAATTTCCAACTCGGATGCCGGCAAAAATACCAAACCCGGGTTCCCCAATTGGATGCCACCCATGTTTTCTGGCTCCATGACCGCCGCCGTTGCCACCTCTTCTGCGACACACGACGCTAGGCAGGGAAGGACAGGCCTAGTGAACTTTTCTCACGGCAGCGCATCTGCCCAGATCAGACGTGGAGGTCCAGCGCCTCCAGGGACGGCGCCGAGAAAGAGAGGTAGACCCCGGAAAAATCCATTGTAATGTTTAAAATTTGCTGTTGACTGATTATGTGATGAATGTTGGAGGGTGGGGGTTGGTTCAATTGAAGCTGGAATTTGGAGTATTGATTGTGAAAAAAAAAATTGGGGATTCGAGAAGACGGAAAATGGTGGTTGCAATTTGGGTAAAAATTTGAACATTCTCATTCAAATTGCAGTTCGGTGATGAGATCAAAGCATTGTTCTA
This sequence comes from Nepenthes gracilis, assembly GCA_033239525.1. Classification (NCBI taxonomy): domain Eukaryota; kingdom Viridiplantae; phylum Streptophyta; class Magnoliopsida; order Caryophyllales; family Nepenthaceae; genus Nepenthes; species Nepenthes gracilis. Next base: position 12,460,471 of record BSYO01000024.1, read on the forward strand.
CTTTAAAATACTTTGCAGGTTTTCGGCAAAGGTAGAAATGGTGATGTTTGTTCTAGCATTAGAATTAGCAGAGAGATTATGCAACTTCAACTAACTGCCATGTAGTTTTTCATATTGTGATTTGGTAATGTTATCTATAGCAATGTTGTTGTTCATAGATTTGAGGAGAACTAATATGAGCCATTGAATCGTTGTTTCGTGTGTGTTTATTCAGTGAAAATTTTGATCATGTTGTCTGTAGCAGAGGAGATTTTGTTAATTAGTCTGTCTAGACGGCATTGTTGGAAGGTCAATTCAACAAAATTTACTTCCCTTGCATACAGAAATCACTTGATTTCTTGCTCTAATCATCTAAATATGTGAACAAAACGTTCTGGTGATTATCATATTACACGGGTTCCAAACACAGTAGTGATCTTTTGTTGTTATTGCAACATTTTTAACTTTGTTGATTGGGTGTGTTATTGTCTTTTTTATTTTTTATTTTTTAAACATTAGAGTCTGTTGTCTTTATAATATAAAAGATTAAGATTAAATAACACATTAAATATTGTCTCAATATCACCCTTTGTAACATTAGAAAAGATTAGGAAGCTTAATATTTGGAAAGAGTATCACATAACCCTTTTTTATTTTGCCAATCCCAGTTGGATTGGAAAACTTGGTCATGCCTGATATGCTGTGTCAATGGTTTTTCAAGAAATATTTGGGGACATCTAATGAACCTTTGAAAGATGCATTATCTCCTCATCAAATTATTTCATATGAAATTGTTGGTATCGATAAATGGATGAGATAAAGAGATATTATATTGGTCGATTATATCCTGAAAATGTTCCAAAAAATGTTTTAAGTCACCTTTATTTTTCCTTAGAATAGCTCAGACATTGTTTCTCTAACACGTAGAACTAATATATATATATATATATATGTGTGAGACATTTATCTGGTTCTGTGATGAGTTTTAAGACTTGGCAATAAGGCACTGATGTATAGGGTTGTTTTATATATATATATATATAAATTCAACTATATTTCTAGAGTTGCCTCCAGAACCAAATATGAGAATAACAATTTTAACTCTACTTTCATTATATTTTATTTTCTCGAAATAATTATTCTATTCTTATCTTATTTCATTTCAGCAACCAAACTTACTATTATATTATGTTGTGTAAGCAAGATGTTTGGGGTTTAGTGGTAACTAAAATTCACACACTGTGGTTTGAATGAGTTAGGTTGAAGGAGTTATTTGTAATCAGATATTGGCTATAGCAGAGATAATTTCGGTCATAATGTTACCTAATTTTTTTTTTTAGTTAAGAATAATTTTTCATATGAAATTGTTTGTTTGATTTGTGTATATGATTTTGTTTGTTTTTTAATTTGTTATTAATACATAAAAATAAAAGTAAAAACTATACAATCATGAAGAATGGCGACCTGAAATTCGAAAACCATAAAAATGGGCATCAAGCTTAAGTTCCAACGCACATCTTTATAATAAAAAACAAGGCTTAAATCTGGCCGGACGAACAGCCACCGACGTGCATCAATGGCAACAAGAGGTCCCAACGGCAAGTGGCCGTCATAGACTAAGCTTGATCGGATCTAAACGGCGTATATTTAAACATTACAAGTATACGGTGTTTCGGTGTAATTTTTTTAGTAAATTAGGTATTATATTCATAAAGAATTGATTTTCTACGGGAGGCTAATTTTGTAAATATTTTATATCCCAAAATAATAAAAGAAAATTAAAACACTAACGTGGTGAAGATAAATGGATGATCGTAACAATTGCAGTATGGTCATGGAATTATATTAAAGGTATAGAAAATTAAAATGTGAAAATTTTTAATTTGTTAGAAATTAAAATACTTATGTTGGCCCTGCTGTTTGATAGTAATAGAAATTAAAGGGTGTTTAACTATTTAGGATTCAAAAAATAAAAAAATATGAAGTAAGAAGTAAGAAATTAAACGATAAAAATTTAAAATTATAAAAGCTTGATGACTTAGCCACTCAAGGCTTAAAAAATAAAAATATAGGAAATAAAATGTGAGAAATTAAATGATAAAAATATAAACTTTTTAGAACGGTGATAATTTAATCATTTAAAACTTGAAAACTAAAAGACTAGAAAATAAAATATAACAAATTAAAATGTAAGAATATATTAATCTTTATTGTTGGGTCCGATATGGAGGCCCAAGAGAATTTCCGGCCTAGTCCAAGGAGCAATGACCCATGCGGCAGACTCGGCCCACATCCAAAAACAACCTATGTGGCAGCCCAGGTGCATGCCTAACAAAAATTGCATGCAGTCCATTAATGCGGATGACAGGCAATAGAGAGGGCAAGCCAATGGGAGGGGGGTCGGGCCAAGCCCGAGCCGCGCCGCGCCGCTACCTGCTTCTTCTTCAACCAATCCCAAGACAAGAAGTGTTTGGCCTGGCAACGCCGCGGGCCGCCTCGCCACCATAAGGCGACAAATAACACACTTGGGGATTACCACAATCTGGCCAACGACCAAATAATCCCCTATGAGAAGATTCTTGCACCAAGGGCTCTAACCGGAGGATCCATAAATTCACCTCTCGTTTGCAGAAGAGGGGGGAGAAAGAAAGATTACTCCAAAACACAAAAGGCAAAAAAAGAGAATCCTTGCACCCTACTCAGATCAATTCGATCAACTGGCAACGGAGAAAACTACAGCCTGGCACTGAGACACACACCCTTGCATGCGCAAGCTCTCATGAACACCGCTAGCTACCGCTTTTCTCCAACCTAACACAGGTTGCCACAATTAGCCACCCACCGCAGTTCGTTACAGGAGCCAGGCCTCCCTCATCTGCTCATCGATCTCCCATTCCTACATTCCCGCATTCCTTACACTCTCACTGTATACTCCCCGCACCTCTAAGGGTGTGTAACCCCCCTTTCCGTTTATTGCGGAAGATTTGCTAATTTGAGTGTCGGAGTGTTTTCGATGGGAGAAACCTCGCCAGACCTTCGACTTTTTATTTGAGAGTTGTATTGTGCAGGTTTTAGGTTTACAGAGATGGAGATAGAACCCGCTCGAGATCGCATCAGGACGACAAGGAATCCAAATGATTCCTAATCCGTATAACAACCGCGGACCCGGGATGCAACACTTATATATATCAATTCTTATCGTACAACGTAATATAAAATTGTAATATTTTAATATTAATATAAAATTAAATTAACTTGTAAAAATTAAAAATTAAACAGAATAAAAATTGAAGAAGTTATGAAAATAGACATTGATATTAAACTAAAATTTAAACATGTAAAATAATGAATCTAAAACAGAGCATGTTATACTAAAATATTAAATTTTAAACTAAAATTTGCTTTGTTATTTTTGTTTAAAACCCTTTTAACCGACCGAGCGAGTTATAAAAAAATGAAAGATTCGATTCTATCCATTTACTTATTTTTATTTCAATTTTTTTAAAATTAAAATTTATACAATAAAAATATGTAATTTAATTAGATAGTTTAAATAAAAATTATTTAAAATAACAATAAAAAAAATAAATAAATAAAATTAATGTTCTTCCCTAAGAAAGATAGTAAATAACCTCTCCTAAATATAGTGATAAATCTTGTTAGTGAACATAGGAAGAAGAGCTCCCATCTACTTGATCACTTCCTTGGGAAACAAATACAACAAATACACCTCTTCTAAGGATTAGGGAGGTGCCCTAAAGAGAGAAAAACAATTGAAGACTATATCTGAGAATGAAAACTAAATAATATGATCAATCTTTATAGAAAATCTAAACCCTCCCTTATCAAGAAGATGGTAGCAATTGAGCAGCTTTTAAGCTAGTAAGATATTATCCGTGATACATTTATCATGGATGAAGACTACTAATAATAGTTATTCAAGCCTATAAGCACAAATCTCAGTTAGTTAGGAAGGATTTTGGACACTGTCTTATAATTAACATTACAAGATTAAATGAGCCTAAAAATTTGTTGGGAATCACTCCCATAAAGAAGTTCTTCTAATTGAAGAACTCAATCAGAATTGAAAGAAGTTTCGGTCAACGATGTTGACCGGATGGACGGTCAACAAGACGTTGACCGGTCTGAATGAGAGGACGGTCAATACGGTTGATTGGCTTGTTAAAGTAACACAATACACCTGCTATATCTGAAAAAGGATAGGTTAACCTACCAGTTTAGATAACATTGGAACTTCAAGATAGCAGATTTGTCTACTGCTGCTGCAGGCATGCGCCGCCTGCTACTACACTATGCATGCTTCTTGGGAATTGTGCACCAACCATGGAGCAAGACGTGGTGATCCAGCTCTTCTTGTTTTATGTATATTCGTATATATAATGTGTGTGTGTATGTAAGCAGGATGGGGTGGAACAGCAGAGAAGAAGGCGTGAGAGTGTGTGATAGTAAGAAAGAAAAATAGAGGAGAAGAAGAAAGCCCAACTGTGTGTGTATTTTTGCCTCATGTTTTGTAATCTTTATCTCATACATAGTGTTATTTTACAGACTTAAAGTCCCGTGATTTTTCCCTTGATTCATAAGGGTTTTTCATGTAAATATCGGTTGTCGTTTTTCTTACTTCTATTCCTTCTCTTTAAATCCTTTGTGCCTGTGTCGGTCGGACACCCCATTTCCGGCAAACAAAATCAAAATCCCATCGGGGGCTGGAGCTTTAGGAATAAAGCTAATAAGGGTGGAATTCTCCTGCTTCAGGAGCATCCCGAAGAGAAGAAGTCTAAAACAGCCTCAGCAGAAGGACCAACAATATCCCATAATTGTTTGAAGAATCCATCAGAAAATCTATTCAAACTTGGTGCCTCATCTACTCCTATGCTAAAAAGGCAGTCGTTTATTTAATTAGCAGAAATCGGTGCGATCAAAGCATTTCAAGCATTCTCGGGTAAGGTGTGCGAAACGAAAAGCTGAACGACCATGGGGTCTAGAGGCAACCTCCTCCATGAGGATCCCAGCAAACTTTGAACTTAAGAAACCACCTCCTCTTTAATGGCGTGCAAACCAGAAGTGCTAGACCCATCTCCCTGAACCAGGGACAGCAATCTCATATTATTATTAATCCTCCAACCTCAGTTTCAGAGAACACGTTAGAGCACGTATCCGTTCCTTAATTCACCTAATTTTTTCCTTTTGCCTGAAAAGGGAAATCTCAGCATCCATATAAATGAAAGCAGTCCTTGGAGTCTTCTGCATATCAGCAAGTGTTTGGCAAATAAGGCCCCGGACACACTCCAGTTGACAGCACCTGAGATCTGATTTTGCCTACAAAGCAACTTCAAACACATAGCCAACATCCAAATTAAGAACCTTGAAAGCCCTTTTGATAGCTTTGAACTTAGAAACCAATTTGAACATATCATAGCCTTGAAATGGGAAATTCTAAGCCATCTAAACAATTTCAAATAAAATACGATTAGTATGTGATGAAATTATTTAACTTGAACATACCTCTTTTAGGCATAGACATCATTTCCTCCATAAGCACATATGGCAAATGATTGAAGACACCCAGAGCAAGAAACATACCAAAAAGGATGACATTCTCACAAGCCATCCACTATTGACCGAGATGCAATCTAACTTATGAATAGAACCATCTAAGCATATAATTAACCTTGGACGTGAGTTTTATATTGATATCTCAATTGGCTATAATAAAATTAAATTAAATTAAATCATACACAAGATCCAAAACATGTGACACGTCTCATGTGGCTCTAATATTGACCCAACTATAATGTCAAACCTTATATAAGGAATAATACCTATCATAAAATATAATCAGGGTACAAAAATTTACGAAAATAAATCATAAACCATAATCTAATAACCAACAATTACTCATCGGACAACCCGGAACAATCATAGAATCATAATAACATCAATCCATACCCTACTATCCGAAAATTAAAAACATCATTATAATTAGAGTATCGCTCTCCAAAATTTGCTCATCGACTAAATACATCACTAATCATATTCTAAAACTATCCAAAACTCAATACAATACACCAATGACTATCCAAAATCCATGATACAACACTTGGATATAATAGCTATTGTCTGAAAACCATAATACAACATTTAACATTGTCCAAAATAATATTATATTCCATAAACATAACAATCTAAACTCTTCATATTAATTTGATCATTCAATTCTGATCATCTGGTAAGGATTTGTGCATCTCATCTAAAGGAGTTAAAAAAAAGCAAGAGAGTGAGATAAAAGTTCAACAATGTATATAATAAATCAATGAATATATATACTTGCATTTAAAACGTAACGGAAGGAATATAGACAATGCTTAAATGCAATAACATGGCATATCTTTAAAACTTATTCAGAAAATTCAGCTTATATATTTTTAGATTTATTATTATATTCTTAATTTAATTTATATCATCAAAAAATATTAATTCTTATTTTGCTTAAGGATTAGGACCAATAAGCCTTATTAACTAAAAGAGCGGACAATCAAAACCCATATTGTGTATACTCTTATACAACCAAAGGTCATACGCTTGTAATCAATATCCCAAGGTGGGTTGTCTACATATAATTTTATAGACGAGGTTTGGCACCGGTTATTAACACCACGGTTACATAGGATTGAATATTAATACACTACTATAATATATTATGGTATGTTATAATATACTATTTGCTAAATAATAATATTGGTCTAATACTTAACTTTAGAAAAAACTCTATACTTTGTTTTATAATTCTTAATTTTCTCACTCATCGAGAAAATGATATTATTTTTTAACTTAATTATAGAATTTTTCATTCATAATTTCATAAATTCATGTCATGTAAAATTTATTCTTTCTGTGGGATACTAAATTAACATGTTGTGTAGAAATTAGTAAGCGATATAAAAATTAGCAAGTGTGGAATTTATTACTGAAGTTTAGAACATATTAGAAAATTTTAAAGTATTTTCAGCACATATAAGACCTATACTTAACAATTTAAAATATGAAAAACCTATATACAAATATGGGACATACAAAGAGTATAAAATTTATGATTGTAGACATGCAAATTAAATAGTGCAGGAAATTCAAGAAAAGGTGCAAAAAACCAGCAATCTGAGCTTATTCTATAAATTTTCAGAACATATAAAACATATCTTTAATAATTTTCAAACATGAAAGATAGCTAATCACAAAGTTAAGCATGCATGGGTAGTAAACTAAGATTCTAAACCATGCATGAAGCTACAATGCATAATTCAAGACATATATACACGATATTTAAATTTAAACATGAGTTCTTATGAATTTGTTCTATAAAATCATGAAAAATTTACATGCATGTTTAATACTAGCTTATTAATTTTGATATTATAACTTGAATGAGTAATAAAATAAGAATACTTAGAAAAATTGACAAAGAAATAACAACAATAGAATGAGAGTATAGAGTGCACTTATTTTTTCTCCGATTTACCAAAACTTTAGCATTGATTCACTTGAATTAAACTTCCTCAAACTTTCTCCCTCTTCTTCTAATCTCCCTCTTCTTCTAATCTCCCTCTCTGCCTTCTTGAAAATTTGCCTGAAAAATGGCTGAAAATTAACTTGGAGGTTACTTATATACTACACGGAGCTCGAGCGCGGGTCAGGCGTGCCTTGGGCACTGGCTCTTGGGTTTTGGCGCCTTGAGCGTGTCTCTATCAAGTATGAGCTATTCGATCTAATTTTGACTCAATTTTTTATATCCTTTAATTTTAATTTTAATTTTAATTACATTAGTTTAATCATTCAAAATTATCATAAATGAAATATTCAGATTGTATATTACCTTTCATAAAAAATATCGGACAAAGCACACGAAAGAAAGTATCTATCAAAGGGTGTGCCTGTAGTGACATTAAAGTTTCCACCAATCAATTCATAAGCATATCTAAGGGAGTTGAAATCACCCATAACAACCCACAAATTAGACTGCAAACAACATGCAATATCCTCCAACACATGCCATAAGCTGTGAAGGTCAATGGGACCATCATCCCCATAAACAAAAGAGGAAAAAAAGAAGATGTGATGGGCCAGTGACAGAAGCATACAGTGGGTGAACTAACCCTCTTTTCTTAATGAGTTGGTTGTACGCACCTTGATCTCAACGAATGAGCAAATATGAAGCTGGAATTGTTGAATGAAAATTTTTCTTCATTTTGAGGTGCCTATCAAATCTTGTAATATTCCAACAAGTCACATTGATTATTTTATAAGGGGTAATCTTTAGGCCCCTTAATTAAATTAGTGTTCCTTGTAACCACCACCTCCTAGAACATTAAAGGCATTTTTAGAGTGCACAACTGTAGGAAAAAATAGCGCTAGCAAAATAGAGGAATCGAGAAAAATAATAATGACACACATAATCACACACAACAGGGAGGAAAAGAATCAAGATAGTATTTTACGTGAAAATCTTCTTTTGAAATAAGAGGGAGAAAATCACAAGATATTTAGTCCACAAATCACATTATAAAAAATTTTAGTTACAAAAACTCTGATTACACAAACTCTCGAAAAATAGAGAATAAAAGTAAATCACAACTCATTTATTTCTTCTGTATCTCTTCACCCTTAAAATGCAACAATGTATATATATATATATAAATACAGATACACCGGGCGGCACCTACTCTATAAGACGATCTTATGCACTATAAAATTTGTCGCCTACTCTACAAAGTTACATTCCCATCCTGAAATTTACAATTGACATATTCTACAAAGTCGGCTACCACTTTTAGAAAGTCAACTATCTACTTTGCTGTCTGTATTGGACTTTACAGGTGATTTTCGACGCATGTCAAATTTATCCACCTGTCCAACTCTACTACCAAAATCACCTCAAAAAATTTCATCACTCTAGGCCTTGTGAACCACTCCGAAACTTTTACTCCGAAAATTTCACTCTGAAAATTTTTACTTCGAAAATTTCACTTCAAAATTTCCACTCCAAAAATTTCATTTCAGCAAAGTATAACCACTCTGACTTTTCTTATATTCCGATAAAATGTAGCCACTCCGACATTGTAATTAAGTATTTGTAATTAGGCCATATCGCGTGTATGCGGGGCTAATATAATAATACCTCCCACACGAAAGTGGCCCATATCTCAATAAGAGCAGTCTCCTTACTAACACTTCGTAGGGTTTTGCCACTGGCTCCAAAGGCAACATGGGTAACTCCACAGGGGTTTTCTCATCACAACCAGGATGATTATCTTGAACACAGCTAGCCCCAACTATCCCAGGCAAGTCCACAGTACCCGTTGATTCCAAACCCCTAACGAATTAGAAATTAGGACCTCAACCCTAAGGCAAGCAGCAGCTTATGACTTCGATTGAGAGAAAGGGACTGGGTTGATTCACCTCAGTGTATCAATTTTTCATAACTATATCAATAGTTTATCTTACGAGGCATTTACAGCAGTTATTGGTACCTAAATGTTGTTAAATTATCTGAATATAAATAGTTATCTTAATATAGAATTCAAAGGTTACATATAAAAGTGATTCCAAATAGTCACCAACTGATTGATTTACATCATAAGAAAAGGTATTTTAAACTGATATTGATATTATTTGATTATGGGTCGCTTCTGTGAAAGCCCATACCTATTTAATATGCCGTTCAGTAATTCGAATCAAGACATACAGGTTCTATACTAAGATGGAGGATTGTAATATTTTGCGCACGTGAAGTACGCACGATCAAGACTTGAAGTGCCAATTCCAGAAAAAAGGCTCTGGGGCACTCCCGAGGAACACTCAAGATGCCAAATGCTGTGGTCGCAAACTCTAGGCATGCCAAAGTGGTATCCGAGGCACCGAAAACCATAGGTGCATGCTCGGTATATGCCCAAGAGGTGCCTGAGGCACCATTTACCGTGGTACCCATGCTTGAGCACAACTCTCATTATAAAAACATGCTCACACATTTTTAGGATTAAACTACTTAGTGAGAGAAAGAAAAAAAATAAAAAAAATAAAGATTTGAGTATCCGATTGAGTTATATATTCTTGCATATTGAGTTACATATTGAGTTATATATTAATCTCCGTTGATTTTGGATACGTTATTTTTGGAGTTGAGAAGAATATTTTATCGATTATATTTTTACTCTTTCATCTTATACTTATTATTATTCTATTTATTTAATTATAAGATGTCTAGTCTTTATATTTGTAAAGTTTGTATAATCAAACTAATTGCATAGTTAAAAATTTTGAATGTATCATCCCGTAATTTTTTTCTTATTCTTAAGAAGATTTTCTACGTAAAAATTGTATCTTTCATTATTGATGATTATTATGTACTTATTATAAATTATTAATTATTTTCTCATGATTCAAATAAGCGATCAAGATCCCAATAAATATATCCATCAATAAACTTCAATATGGTACTAAAATTAAATAATATCCAATATTATATAAAAATTTAACAACTTTTGGCCCGTTGCCCTATATAAATAATAACCAAAAAATCCAAACATTAACTGCTAATCAGGATAATTAAGGCACATTTAAATATCTAGAAGATCCTAAAAACTACTCTACAAAAAGCCTTTCCGTGATCCGAAATTCTTGTAAATATATTCGTACCCACTAATTTAAAAGGTTAGCAAATATGTAATAAGAATGAGCCTAATATTTAACAAAATATGTATAAATTATATACATGGATATGTCCAACGAATAATGTAAGAGATGATGGTTATGGTCGAAATTTGAAATTGCCGATAATAACAAAATATTGATAAAGTATATAAAAATCGTACACAAAATAACAGAGTATACCAAAAATTGTACAAATGCAAAAATTATACTAAACTCTTTCAAATATTTACAAATATAATATGCAAAAATCACGAATGAATGATAACATAAAATATATTAATATTTTTAAAATATATAAGATCCAATAATTGATAATGATCTTACCAATAATTATCAAATATTAAAATTTAGGCTATAATTATTTTTATATAATTAAAAATTATACGCCACTATTTATATCCCTTAGGCGGATCAATTACATATTATTTCCTATAGTCAATATTAAATATTATTTTTATGACTCGTTAATATTATGTTTGGCTTTCGATTTATAAGTAATATATTCAAATATATTTCGTTAATTTTTAATATTTGGCCTAAAAGGATTATTAGTCATGATTTTTATTTAATTAAAACTATAAACTTTATATCAAAATATAAATATATGTACATTTTTTCATGCTAAAAAAATAATTTACTCATCAAAGTCAAAATAAAGTTTTGCTCATATTTTCTTATAAATAATTGACATGCAAAAATAAATATATAAAAATTGATGACATATAAAAATATATGTATGAAAATTAATGACATATAAGAACATATATACTGATATTTAAAATTTTTACATAGTTTACACAGCTTTAAGATATGAATTTTATAAAATTTTATACGATGGAAATAATTTGACATACATGTAAAGCAAATTTAGTTAGAGTAAGAAAATATCACATACATGAATATCTAGAATAAGAAATATTTACAAATTTTAGAAAAAAATTAGTAATATAGGAAAACAAAAAATTTAATACACTTGTTTTTACTTAAATTTATATAAAAAATTAACTTGAATTCTCTTTAAATTCACATTCTCCTTCTCTTTTTTCTTGTCTCTCTTTTTTTCTTTTCTTTTTCTCTTTCTCTTAAAATTCAACCAAAAACGAGCTAAAATCAATAAAAAAAACTATTGATAATAACTAGTGTGTGTGCACTGCTCATGCATGGCTAAAGCATAGAGACAAATTCCATACTACGTAGAGCATCTAATGGACGTATTGGATTTTAGACATATATCAAGTGCTACTCGATTTTAACTCCCTTCAATCCAACACTTAGTTTTTTGGATTTGAACTTTTTTGGATTTGAACCCACATTTAGCCTAAAAATTCAACAATTATTTTAATTTAGTATTATTACAATAATTCTAAAGATTTATATGTTATAAGTAATGCTATGAAAATGACATGAAATACAGGTAGAAATATCACTCTAAATCGTTTTGGTGTTATGTGTTGAGTTTTGGCCACTCTGTTATGAGTGTCATAGTTATTAGAAGGTTATGCAATATTCACACGATAATCATAATATTCGCACGTGTGACTAGCAGTTAAGAGGCAGCCACGCTTGAGGCGAGCCTTAAGCGTGGATTCTAGAGGGTGCCTCAGGCGCAAAATCCAAAGAGAGCGCGCTTGAGTGCCAATTTCAGTGGTACTCGCGCTCGAGCGTGGTTCACAATATAAAACGCATCAGACACATTTTAGGGTAAATTTTGAAATATTCACACTCAAGGAGCGCTGCATAGAGAAAGAGGAGAGGATAAGAGAGAAGAGAAAAATGTTCAGCATCCGGTATGATAGGTACACCAATAATGGGCTGGCCCAAAGAAATGTCAACGGATGCCCATTAAGGCCAGTCAACATTTCTAATGGCCTAGTAAGAGGATGGGCCCAGGAACTGAGAGCCCCAAGGACGGTCAACGCCAACGTTGTTCACAAATGGTCAACTCGGCGTTGACCAGTTTGTTGGGCCTTCAAAAGCTTTACAACACTGATGGACCTATTCTATTCGGGCCCACCCCATCCATCATTGGCCGACGGTCAACCTGCACGCTCCGACTTCGTTCTCCACCCAAACGGCCCCCTACACAAATGGGCTCAGTCCCAAGCCATAGCCCAAATGGAGTCCAACGACTGACGCCTTTCATGAGGGCGGCAACACCACGCCCCAACGAGCGCCCTTCTCTGAGAATGGGCCCGACTCACTTTCTAACAAGACCCATAGCCCAAAATGGAGTCCAACGATAACAAAGCCAACCCTCATGAGGGCGGCCAACACTCACGCAGACGGCCAACCCCGGGCGTTGACCGGCCCCGCTCTCTCGCGCATTGGGCCCCCGAAAAGCTTTCTAACGATGCGGCCCGACCGTTTAGGCCCATCATCATAACAAAGCCAACCACGATCTTCCAAGGATATTCCACGATCTTAAAGGGAATATCAGCAAGATTGGCGCCCTTCAAATAAGGAAGGCGCCAGATCCTTCCAACTCCTTACCAGCCAAGGAACCTCAACGGTAAGGAAGGAAACTAATTTAGAAAGTGGTTGACTGTCTCATAAGGAAACGATCCACCACAATTGGGCAATGGGCATCAGCCTCCAGAAGGAAGGCCGGCCACAGATCACAATGGGGGTGATTCCTTCCAAAGAAGGAAGATCACCATCTTTGCCATAAAAGAGGCCCTGGATCCAGCATCCAGGGCACACTTTCTTGGATGCTCACATTGACGCCTTCTTGAACACTGGCATACTGACAACTCTCTCTCTCTTCAAACTCGGACTGAGACAGAAAACCCTAAGTGCTCTGGGAAACAACTTCCGATTCCCAGCAGCCAAACTCTCAAACACAGTCCAATTCCAAGGCAACGAACGGGTCCTTACACACGTTCTCTGCCTTCCCACCATCCAGATACGAGAAAGGACTTGTGCCTTTCTGACATCTGGAGCAAGACACTCCTTTCCTCTCTTTCATCGCTTTCTCTTACTTTCAGTTTCTTCCATCGAAGGCTGATTTACTGACTTGAGCGTCGGAGTGTTATCGGTAAGATTACATCCCGCCGTTAACGCTAACCTCTCGTTTGTTTAGTGGTGTGCAGGATTTGTACTCAGCGAACGGAGCCGGTTCAAACCATCCAGAAGAAATCCGAATCCGTTCGAAGTCGGATCCAGGTACGCATCATTGGCGCCGTCTGTGGGAAGCGCTTACGAAAAGCCTACCACGAAGAATCTGCAAAAACTCTCTCTGTCACCTTCTGCTTCTACAATGGTGAACACGAGAGCACAGGCTAGTGACCCCGCTAGAGATGCTGTTAATCCCGACCCACTGGGCCATGCCGATGTCCTCGTCAACGGGGCCACAGCGAAGTTCCACCGCCTTACATCCAAAGAATCGGTGGTGGGCGGAGATCTGCAAAGCAACAATCGCACGCTTCAAGCTGCTTTGCGTAAGGAGCAACAACAACAAGCTGCTCCACCAGCAGTGATTCCTGCTCCTGCCACCAAGAAAGGTGGCCAGAGGAAGAAGAAGTCGGCCAAGAGGCCTGGAAAAGCTGTGAACAATCTGGCTCCAGTATCCTCCCACGTTCCAGGCCAGAACAGGCCAATGGAACGTTCTGGGAGCACATCCCCGACAGAGAGCCCAGAACGGAGAAATCCTAGATACTCTCGGGCAGAAAACCGCCGCACACCCGAGAACGAGTTTCGAGACTTCCAGTCCACGGGAGGCAAGCACCACCGCCTACGAATAGACGGGAGGAGTTGAGGAATTTCCTCAACTCCAAGAGATCAGCAAACGCCACTCGTGCCGATCTACGAGTGGACCAAATCTGGAACCATGTGTTCTAGAATGACGAGCGCGCCATCGACTTGGACAGGTCGCCTTTCACTGCTGAAATCCTAAACCGTCCACTGCCGTCCAAGTTTAAGATGTCGTCCCTTGACTTGTACGATGGGGGTAGTGATCCGGTTGACCACCTGGATCACTTCCGCACCCATCTGAGTCTACAAGGGCTAGAAGACTCAGCGATGTGCCGCTGCTTCCCACTCACACTGAAGGGAGACGCCTAATGGGTTTCACCATCTCCCTTCGTGTTACGCTGCCAGCTTTAGTGAACTCACGGACCTCTTCCCGGCTCGGTATGCATCGAGCCGACGGAAGAGAAAGCAGTGCCTGTGGCACCTCTCCCACATCAAGCGTAAACCGGAGAGAACCCACGGCGCTTCTCGGATCGCCCGTGGGCCGGGCCGAAGGATTCCCGAGATTACGAGGAGATGAAGTCAGGGCGGCTTCATCTCAATGCCGACTTACTGATGACTTTTTCAAGCACCTTGCCCACAAAAATCCTCAGACTTTCCGCGAGGCGGAGTCCATCACCAGGGCCTACGCAGCAGCAGAAGAAGCCAACGAGGCAAAACGTCCTGAGCAGGCGGATCAGCCTCGACCATTCCTTGGTGATGGGAAAAGAAAGTTTGCTGGCGGAGAACATCCCCGCCAGAAACAGCGCCGGACTGGGCCCTCAGAACGTAGAGACAACGGGCCCACCACCTTCACACCCTTGACGGACACGCGCTCCAATGTTCTGATGCAGATCCGTGGGGAAAAGTTTCTGAAGTGGCCAAAAACGTCAAAAGGACTCAAAATCGCCCTAAGTCTTGTGACTTCCACCGCTCTGCTGGCCACTCGACCGAAGACTGCAAGACACTGCAAAGGGAGATTGAAGATCTGATTCGCAGGGGACATCTTACTCGGTTCTCAAGGGACCTGGACAGAACCCAGGAGCAGCTGATGAAGAGGGGCAGGAGCAGACGCCTCCCCGGAACCAGATTGCGGAGGAGTAGTCAATATATCACCAGCCGACCTGCCAGGAGCCTGGAAGACAGCAAGGAGCAGCAGACTGGGAGGAAGAAGCAACGCATAGTAGATAACATCATTAGCTTTAGTGACTGTGATTCGAACCATGTAATCTCCCCCCATGCTGACCCCCTTGTAATTTCTGCACTCGTTTCAGATGATACTTCGGACTACCAGCTGAAACGAGTCTTTATTGATAATGGTAGCTCCAAGGACTTGCTTTATTTGGACGCGTTCTTTAGATTAGGCCTAAAAAAGAACCAACTAAAACCTGCTGAAGGACCTTTGTACGGCCTTGACAACGAACCGGTGCCCGTTCAAGGGACAATCCAACTGAAAGTCACCCTGGGCACCTACCTAAAAACAGCAAGTCGAATGCTAACCTTTTCTGTGGTTGACCTGCCCTCTGTGTACAACGCGATACTAGGCATGCCGTGCCTAACAGCGTTTGGGGCAGTCACGTCAATTCCGCATCTGAAAATGAAATTCTCAACGCCCTACGGCGTTGGAGAAGTTTTAGGAGATCAGGTCACTAGGCGGACCTGTTACATGGCCCAGATTGCCCCTAGTGGCAGAACTAGCTCGGTGGGAGAACTCGATCATCGAGACGAGACCACCTTGCAGCAGGCGCAGCCTGGTGAAGCCACGGATCTGGTTCCACTGGGCCCGGGGGAACCGGATAAGTGTGTCCAGATTGGCGGCTCACTCACCGGGCCGCTCCGCGATGAATTGATCGCGTTTCTACAAAGGAACGCGGACCTTTTTGTCTCGACTCCCGCAGACATGCATGGGATTTCAGCTGAAGTGATGGTCCACAAGTTGGGTCTTGATCCAGGCCACAAGCCGATCAGACAGAAACGGAGGAACCACTCCGTTGAAAAACTGATCGCCATCCGAGAGGAGGTGAAGAAGTCCGCTTTGGACGCAGCTTCATCGTGAGAAGTCCAAGACCGAACCGGCTCTCAAACGTCGTCACCGGTCAAGAAGAGCAACAAAAATGTCAAATATGCGCCGATTTTACCGACGTCAACAAGTCTCGCCCAAAGGATGGCTTTCCCTTGCCCCGGATTGACTGTTTGGTTGACTCCACGGCAGGCACGAGCCGCTAAGCTTTATGGACGCTTACTCGTGCTACAACCAGATCGAATGAGTCCAAGACGAGGAGTATACCTCGTTCATGACGGACAGGGCACCTATTGCTATAGGTCATGCCCTTCGGGTTAAAGAACGCTGGAGCCACCTACTGGCTAGTGAACAAGATGTTCGAAAAGCAAATTGGTCGCAACATGGAGGTCTACGTCGACGACATGCTCGTCAAGAGTAGAGTCACGGGCGACCACATACGCGACCTGGAAGAGTCATTTGGGGTACTCCGCCAGCACCAAATGAAGTTAAATCCAGCCAAGTGTGTCTTTGGGGTAGCCTCAGGGAAGTTCTTGGGCTTCATCGTCTCTCAGCGAAGGATCGAGGCAAACCCAGAAAAGATCAAGGCCCTGGCTGACATGGCTCCCCCGAGAAACGTAAAGACGTCCGGCATTGATCGACGGGCGGGCCGCTTCGTCCCGCTTCCTCGCGAAGTCTGGAGACAAGTACCAGCCCTTCTTCAAAACCTTAAGAGGGACAAAGTCCAACGAGTTCCAGTGGGACGGTGACGGCCGACCGCCATCCGCCGATGAGTTGAAGCGTGATCTCGGCCAGCCCACCGTTTTGGCATCACCCAAAGACGGAGAGGAGCTGTACCTTTACTTGGTGGTATCGGAAGCATCCCTCAGCTCCGTCCTTGTGCGCCAAGAGTCTGATATTCAACAACCGGTCTATTATGTAAGCAAGACCTTGACCGGCCCAGAAACCCGCTACCCGCAACAAAAAAATGGCACTGGCACTTATCTTTGCAGCGCGAAAATTGAGGCTATACTTTCAGGCGCATCCCGTAGTGGTCCTTACGAACCAGCCACTGAAAGGCATACTCCAAAAGCCTGACGTTTCGGGGCGATTGGTAAAGTAGGCCATTGAATTGGGTGAGTTTGACATTGAGTTCAGGCCCAGATCTGCCATAAAGGCGCAGGCTCTGGCCGACTTCATCGTTGAGACCACAACACCCATTCAAGAGGAGCAGCCCGCAGAAAACGAAGAACAGCCCAGTGAGGCCCCAGAATGGGCACTCCACGTGGATGGATCATCCACTGGCAATGGGCGGAGCAGCGGGGTGATCTTAACGACCCCCCGACGGATTTGAGATCAAGTATTCCCCGAGACTTGATTTCCGCGACCAACAACGTCGCCGAGTACGGCCCTCTCTTGGCGGGGCTTGCGATTGGCAAAGGAGTGCTCGCCAAGAGGTCATATCCACACTGACTCGAATTGATCGTCAATCGTGCCAATGGGGGCTTCGAGGCAAACAACCCTCCCTTGGCTGCACTGGCGAAGGCAAAGGAGACCATCCAGGGCTTCGACGAGTTGACCCTGGTTCATGTTCCTCGAGAGGAAAATTGGAAGGCAGGCCAGGCCTAGAGCAAAATGGGCCGCCGAGAACCTGCATAATGATTCAAGGGACATGCGGGAGGTCTTGAACGCTCCTAGCATAGAGAAACAGGAGGCCATGCAGATTTTCGAGACGGAAAACTGGATGACTCCTTACCTTAGATACTTGGCCGACGGATCACTTCCGGAGGACACAGAAAAGGCCAAGCAGATCAAAAAGACAGCTGGTTGGTACACGGTAGTTGACGGGCGGCTGTATCGCCGCGGATACTCAACGCCGTATCTCCGCTGCCTATCTCCCGAGGAGGCAGACTACGCGCTAGGCGAAGTTCACCTCGGGATCTGCGGATCACATGTAGGCGGGAAGAACCTAGCCTTCAAAATCATGCGGCAGGGCTACTACTGGCCCTCAATGAAAAAGGACGCGCTAGAGTTTGTTAAGAAATGTGAGAGCTGCCAGCTTCATGGCAACCTCCATCACCAGCCGTCTGCTGACTTAAAGTCCCTTCAGGCCCCATGGCCCTTCGCGCAATGGGGGCTTGATATTCTCGGCCCATTTCCCATTGCCGCGGGACAGAGAAAATTCATCATAGCGGGCATCGACTACTTCACCAAGTGGGTCGAGGCTGCCCCGCTTGCAAAGATCACTGAACACAATGCTCTAGAATTCCTTCGCCAGAGCATTGTCTGCAGATTTGGCGTCCCTGAGGTCGTGGTAACCGATAACGGGACCCAATTTTTGGGAAAACGCTTCATCAAGTATTGCACCAGCCTTAGAATCAAGCTGGTCCACACTTCGGTAGCATACCCCCAGGCCAACGGACAGGTGGAGGTCACGAACCGTACGCTACTCCACGGGTTAAAAACTAAGTTGGAGGACGCTGGGGGCTCCTGGGCTGACGAGCTCCCTTCCGTCCTCTGGTCTTATCGTACAACCCCAAAGGAACCAACGCGAGAGACGCCCTTCAGCCTATGCTACGGGACTGAAGCGGTTATTCCTGTTGAAATCGGGCTCCCAAGTCTCAGGGTGGAGTCCTTTGACCCACAGACCAACTCCCAAAAAATCAGGGAGCACTTGGACTTGCTAGAGGAAGCCCGCGACGCCGCCAGAGTACGGACAGCAGCGTACCAATACCGAGTTGCCCGATACTACAACAAAAAGGTGAAAGCCCGGCAATTCGACGTTAGAGACTTAGTCCTACGAGGCATCGAGACCACAGGCAAGCTAGCCGGCCGAAACAAGCTCTCTCCCAACTGGGAGGGACCTTTTCTTGTCTCCGCTGTCCTGCGTAACGGAGCGTACAAGCTCCGGAACCAGGACGGAAAGTTTGTCCCACGAACGTGGAACGCAACCCACCTGAAGCGCTACTTCCAATAGGGAACCCAGGTACGCCCTTACTCAATCCTGTGCATTCATTCGTGTGCTTGTTTTCACTTTGAAAAAATAAGAGTTTACTTAGCATGTAGAATTCTAGGATCTATGAACTGTGTTTGCCTTGCAGGTATCCATCCGACCTAGACTGCCCCTAAGTTGGAAGGGTCTTCACCCTCTCGTTAAACCCTAGTCATCTAGGTGGCCCAAAA
This sequence comes from Nepenthes gracilis, assembly GCA_033239525.1. Taxonomy (NCBI): domain Eukaryota; kingdom Viridiplantae; phylum Streptophyta; class Magnoliopsida; order Caryophyllales; family Nepenthaceae; genus Nepenthes; species Nepenthes gracilis. The sequence goes on from BSYO01000024.1 coordinate 12,480,080, forward strand.
AGTGGTCTGAAACCCTGGTCATCCAGGTGGCCCATAGTGGTCTTAAACCCTAGTCATCTAGGTGGCCCATGAGCGGTCTGAAACCCTGGTCATCCAGGTGGCCCATGAGCGGTCTTAAACCTTGGTCATCCAAGTGGCCCATGAGCGGTCTGAAACCTCGGTCATCCGAGCGGTCCAATAGCGGTCGTACTAAACCTTGGTCATCCAAGTGGCCCATAGCGGTCTAAAAACCTTAGAGGGCAAGAATGGCACACGCGATGACCTCTTTTCGGGGAGCAAGAACGCCGATCAACGACGGTCGAATGGAGAAGCATTTCTTCTCCAAAGATTGGGCACCCCAAGTCTTCACTTGAACGGTGCCACCAGGCTGGTTCTTACAACCGCCTGCTCAGCTTAAGGATCTACTTCCTAAGCAAACAGCCAACCTAGTTGGCTACCCCACGCGCCAACTTCCTTTGTAAAGGGATGGCGTGACTAAACAATGAACGAGAAGCGTTCCTTCTCTAACGTTGACTGTCCAAGTCCTCGCTTGGACAACACCGCAAGGTTGGTTAATACAACCACCTTCTAAGCCCGGGGCTCACCTAGGCAACCAAGAAATGTGATCGCGCCAACTAAGTCACGCCCCCATGCACAGACTCATGCAAACAGTAAGCACAAAGCAATAAAAGGCAATGGACACTGAGCTGAAAAAAAGATTTCCATTTCATTAAGTGTGTAACAATTTACATACAGTTAAAAAAAATATATACAGAAGGCTACAAGTCTGGCGGACCACCCTGGCTATCTCGGGGCTCTCCCACCAAATCTTCTTTGCATTGCGCTGCGCGGTTTCTTTGATTGATGAACTCCACTGGGAAGTCCGGAGCAATCAACCGCGCAACGCGACGTCCAATGTTGAGCCCCTCCAACAGCCGGGCGTGTAGTGCGCCCCCAACCTCAAGAGGGGTCATCCGTGAGGCCAATTCGTTCTCTGCAACGGCGGCTTGATCTGCAAGACGTTTATTGCTCTCTCTCAGTCGATCATCCTCTTCCTTTAGACGAGCGACCTTCGCCTTCAGCTCGGCAACCTCCGCCTTCAACACGGCGTTCTCTGCCTCCACGCCCGCCATAATACTCGAGAGCGGCCTGCCTCGCTCACGGAGCTCCTCCCGAGGCGGCCAACTTGCATCCAGCCGAGGCTATTTCGCCTCCTTCTCGGCTAGAGCCTCATCACGCCGCACCATTGCCTTAAAAGTGCGTGTTAACCTTCAACGTACGCACAAACAACAACAAAAGACAAAGTTAGAAACCTTGAAGGGACAGAGTACGGGAAATTAACCATCAAGAACCATACCTCCATAAATTTCCTCGTGGGTCCCTTAGACTTGGCCTCCAGACCAGGCTCAGGTGGTGGAGGGACAGGAGCATACTCTCGTGCCAAGCACATCGCTGCTTCCTCCAGGATTCTTTCCAAGGACTCATCATCTTCAACGGCAAAGAGCTCATCTCTCGGCCTGCTCTGAGCAGCGTACCGCAGCTCCTCTCTCTCTGCAAACTGGAGCAGCAAGGCAGCTCCTCTCTCTCGCACCTCTGGAGCGGCTACCGCAAGCTCCTCTCTGCAGCCTGAGCAATGGCGCAGCTCCTCTCTCTTGCAGCCTCTAGAATAGCTGCGGCAAGTTTCTTTCTCCTGGCTGCCTTTGGGGCAGCAGCGGGTGAAGCAACTCGTGGCGACGGCTCTATAATGTAAACACGTGAACCCTCGAGCACGTCGCGAGCTGGCTCCTCTGCGGATCCCATCCAGGCAGCGCCTGGAGTCAGCGTCGCCGTAGGCTGCGCCAGGATGACTCCTCCGGCATCCTCCAGCCTACCCTCAACGGACCTCTCCGCTCCAGAAGTCTTCTGACCGACCGCCGCAAATCCCGGCAGCCACAAGGTCAACTCGTGAAGAGAAGATGAGGACGTGGCAATCGCCTCGCAGCAGCCTCCTCCAAAGACACCGGGCGAATGAGCAACTTCTTCAATCATCCGGCCAACATTTTAATTGAAGGGTGCGGCTTTCTGGACCGGCGACGGTCCCCATTTAACCTTTTGGTTTCCTCGGCGAAACTAAAATCCCTCCTGAACGCATCAGGGTTTTGCCGAATCGCCTTGGTCAGCCAGGAGTAGGCGGCGTTCTCCGCCGCAGACGGCGTACCCAGGTGTACTTCCGGGACCTTACCCCAGTCCCGCGCGATTGGCCACTTGTCTCCCACCTTTACAAAGAAGAACCGGTTTTTTCAGTTCTTGAAGGAGTCATGGATGGCCTTATTAATTTTTATCCCCGTACGGGGGCTGAGAGAGATCCACTCCGCCCCCTGGGTTATCTTAAATACAACCTTAAGGCTAGACATCCTAAACTTCTGATCGAGCTTCCGGGCGAAAATGCACAAAGTACAAATATACCTCAATGCATTGGCGTGAAGCTGAGCAATGGGAACATGGAGGGCCGCTATGATTGATTCGAGCTCCTCCGGCATCGACAGACGAAGGCCGCTCCTCAGGTGAGCCTCGTAAACGGTGAAATAGCCTTCCGGTGGGTGAGAGGCTATTTCATCCGCTCCCGGAACCCTCCAGGCCATCTCTTTCAGAATGTTGAATTCAACGCACAAGGCTTTAATGCCACTCTCCCTCAAGTCAGATGAGAAGTCCGCAACGGAGGCCATGATCGGAAAAGGTTCTAGGGTTTCTTCAAAGGTTTGTCTGCGAAATGGAAATGAGGAAGACGAAGGAGGCGTAACCGATTTCAAAAAAAACGGAAGGGAAACTTAAGCGCCAAGCTTGCAATGGACGCCGTCAGAATTGCCACGCGTCACCTCCTCATTTGACCCAGCCAAAACGACGGGACACCCGCACGAAAACCCCTCATTAATGGCACCGTCAGAATTGTCACGTGTTACCACTCCACTTGGCCCTGCCAAAGGACGGATCTCTGGCGTATTAATTACCCGGATCTCCTTCCAACCAAAGGAGGACACGTGCCACTTTCTGCCTGGCAGTCCGGCTAAAAGCTAGCAGAAATCATTCCCAGAATTGGCCAAGGACGGTCAACAATTTCTCGGAATTGGATCAGGACGGACAATACACTGCGAACTCCGAATTGGCCAGGGCGGTCAACAATTCTAGAACTCCGGAATTGGCCAGGGCGGTCAACAATTCTGGAACTCCGGAATTGACCAGGACGGTCAACAATTCTGGTACTCCGGAATTGGCCAAAACGGTCAACGATTCCGGTCAAGCCTTCCTTCACGTTTTTTGTAAGTTTCCACAGGATTCTCAAAGTAAGGAAAACGTCCCATCATGAACATACTGGAGGCCAGAAATCTGACCACCAGCATGGGGGGCTAGTGATGGGTACACCAATAATGGGCTGGCCCAAAGAAAGGTCAACGGAAGCCCATTAAGGCCAGTCAACATTTCTAACGGCCCAGTAAGAGGATGGGCCCAGGAACTGAGAGCCCCAAGGACGGTCAACGTTGGCGTTGACCGTCCAGGCTGCCAGCTTGCTCACAAATGGTCAACCCGGCGTTGACCAGTTTGTTGGGCCTTCAGAAACTTTACAACACTGATGGGCCTATTCTATTCAGGCCCACAGCCCATCAGTTGGCCGCCCGCCGCTCCCTTCGTTCTCCACAAAGGCGGCCAACAAGCTGACGGTCAACCCAGACGTTGACCGTCTGCTCCCTACATACTGGGCCCAAACGAGGCCCTTCTACAGTAATGGGCCTGACTCACTCAGGCCCATAGCCCAAATGGAGTCCAACGACGGACGCCTTTCATGAGGGCGGCCAACACTCACGCAGACGGTCAACCCCGGGCGTTGACCGTCCGCTCTCTGCGCATTGGGCCCCGAAAAGCTTTCTAACAGTAACGGGCCTGACCCGTTTAGGCCCATCAGTCATAACAAAGCCAGCCACGATCTTCCAAGGATATTCCACGATCTTAAAGGGAATATCAGCAAGATTGGCGCCCTTCAAATAAGGAAGGCGCCAGATCCTTCCAACTCCTTGCCAGCCAAGGAACCTCAACGGTAAGGAAGGAAGCTAATTTGGAAAGTGGTTGACTGTCTCATAAGGAAACGATCCACCACAATTGGGCAATGGGCATCAGCCTCCAGAAGGAAGGCCGGCCACAGATCACAATGGGGGTGATTCCTTCCAAAGAAGGAAGATCACCATCTTTGCCATAAAAGAGGCCCTGGATCCAGCATCCAGGGCACACTTTCTTGGATGCTCACATTGACGCCTTCTTGAACACTGGCATACTGACAACTCTCTCTCTCTTCAAACTCGGACTGAGACAGAAAACCCTAAGTGCTCTGGGAAACAACTTCCGGTTCCCAGCAGCCAAACTCTCAAACACAGTCCAATTCCAAGGCAACGAACGGGTCCTTACACACGTTCTCTGCCTTCCCACCATCCAGATACGAGAAAGGACTTGTGCCTTTCTGACATCTAGAGCAAGACACTCCTTTCCTCTCTTTCATCGCTTTCTCTTACTTTCAGTTTCTTCCATCGAAGGTTGATTTACTGACTTGAGCGTCGGAGTGTTATCGGTGGGATTACATCCCGCCGTTAACGCTGACCTCTCGTTTGTTTAGTGGTGTGCAGGATTTATACTCAGCGAACGGAGCCGGTTCAAACCATCCAGAAGAAATCCGAATCCGTTCGAAGTCGGATCCAGGTACGCATCACGGTAAATATCTAATTTGAGTTTTGTTCTTTATCAAGGTCGGGTACGTTATTTTAGAAATAATTTCTAAAGCATATTTTTATTTGCTTACTTTTATTTATCATTATATTTCTCTTATTAGTTTTTGTGCGTGTTAAAAGGGGTCGTAATCACTCATTCTTCACTAAAGTTGTAATAAATAAATTCTTGTAACTAGTACTTTTATAGTAAATTATTTCAAAATTTGTCATATAGTTTTTTCATTGGTTAAAAATGTTTTTCATGTTAAAATATTATATATTGTTGTATTTTTTTTACTCATAAGTTTTGTAGTTGACAGTTGATAAGGGGTTCAAATTTTGTTCAACTGCATCAGATTTTATGTATTCGGATCGAACACCAAATTATGTATTGCTAATAAGTTAGACTATTATAATTAATAGCTCGATTTAAAACATATTATAATGTGTTATGATCATTACAACCATTTAAATTATTATAACAAAATTTTCACAGTTAGATAATAATGGATGCTAAAAATTAGAAGAATTTGAATAGGATTTAAAAAGACAACCGTATGACATCCTCGTATGTGTCTTTGAACTCTAATGAGCACCTTTTTTTTGGAGCTGCATCTTAGCTTTTATCAGGCAAATAAAGCTTCATTTTATGTGTTTTGACTTCACGTTGTAATGAAATGAGGAACTAGCTAGACAGTGTTTCAAAGATGTTCAATAAATACTTTTTCGAATGTCTTTAAGACTTTTTAAATTATGTGTTTATTTATTTATTTTTATGTAAATTTATTAATATAAATTAATAAATAAAATATTATATTATTTAAAATGTTCGATTATAATCACCCACCAAAAAATAGTTGTCTTATGTACTATTCAGCTCGATCGACTGATGAACATCATTTTACTTTAAAAGGCTCTAATTTATAAATATTTCGATGATCAATTAATTTATCACCTACTTTATAATTGAAGACTCCTTTTTAATAATTTATGAGATTAAAAAAATAATATAATACTTTTTAAAAAAAGGAAAACAAACTACATGGGCTACCATGGAATATCTCCACACTACATTCTATTGGTCAATTTATCCATAATTTGGATCAACCAAACTAATTTTGAATCGAATATTTCAACATAAGTCATAACATTAAATGACAACGAACCATATGAGTTGATGCAACTAATAATTGTGACCTGAGATGTTATAATTAAATTTACTGTTACAAATTTATCTGAATTATGTTAAAATTTAAATTTTATTGTTACTTATTGAAATTTACTTGATTTGTAATCTTTGCAAGTGAGGTGATACACTTTGAGTTTGACCCAATCCTATAAAGTGGGGGAGATTTTTCATTATTAAAACATATTTGATTATTTTAATTATCTTTGTGATATTGAAAGACTCAGACCATGTCTTAAGGCATAAATTCCGACATCACAAAGGGTCATCTTGAGCGAAATTGTAAGTCTTCATATAAGACTCATTTTACTCTCCTCAGATAACTCTCATATCCATCATTTTTATAACCCTATGATCAAATAATTATTAATTCATCTATTCTCAAACATTTTAATTTATGTAATGCGCTATCAACATTAGCACCATAGGAAATCTTACAAAAATATTCCAACCCTATGATTTGTTGTTTTTACTTATGATATGTAAGATTTATGATTTCTTATTCAAAGGTATACTCCATAATTTTTGAATTGAATTTATTTTATTTGATATGAAAGATTTATTTTCCTTTTGTGATAACCGTATAAATGAGGGTTTAATATGGCTATCTAGCAGTAGAAGTTCAAATCTCCTCCATGATGGTGGGATGAACTAGAATTTGGCTTATTCATCTAGTATGAATGTTGCATTTCTTTTTGGTCACGCATGTAACTTCTTCAATTTTTCAAGCATAAATGGGGAGGTCCAACTATAGTGGGATCCAAAAATAATATGGCTCTACACAAATTAAACAAGGAAAGGCTGGCATCAAGTGCCAAATAATGGATCTATGTTCTAGTTTGTATAATAATAAAATCCAAATACAATATATAAATTATGTTATTGTACTTGCAGTCAGGATCATTGATGACTACTATTACGTGACTTAGATCTAAAAAACCCAATTCACTATTATAAAATAAGACAGAGAAAAATAAAGGAATTTTTATTATTTAAATTTGAGCTTTTAACTTTAAAATATCTTACCCAAGTCAATGATGTCCACCCCTCTAAAATATTGGCTAAGGACCCGTGCATCTCAGTCCATATAAACATTTTGTGCCTTCCTATGGCCCAACCGAGCCACAAATATAATGTTCGTGATAATCTCCTATTAACCCCCTTGCCTAGGAAACTTAGAGTTACCTCTCGATTTCACATTTTGCTCATCTCATATTCAAACTCTGCGTTATCATTTCATACAATAGGCTTTTGCCCATTACTTTTAGACATTTTAAATTGTCTAATATTTTTTTATTAATTTAAGTATTAAAGTGATCTTCATACGAAATACTCCCTAAATCCTATAGTATCTTGTTTTAATTGTAATACTAAGAGATTTAAATTTTAAATTTAGAGCTTTCTTTATTCAAATTAATAGCTTTTTATATAAAATTATTATCCTTATTACGTATTAATATATAAAAAGATAATGGAAATTAATTATTTTTAGGTTGCATTCGAGCAGGGTTTGAAAATAATGACGTTCATGTTGAAGTCTCAAGATCACAAGATGGGATTGATCTCTCTCTCTCTCTCTCTCTCTCTGTTGGCTCCTGGCTGATGGCCCTCAAATTCCCTGTGACCCACCGGCACTAGCACACCTCATGTGCTTAGCTTCCCATCCCCACCCAAAAATAATAATAATAAATGAATAAATATATGAAACAAAACAAAATAATTAAATTAAATTAACTTTTAAAAAAGCATGCCTTAGGTATAACCATGCAGCCTTTCACAGTTTCACTTGTGTGAAAATCAGAAGATGAAGAACTGTGTAGTTCTCCTGGTCCTGATCTTGCCGGTCCTTTCAGGGATTTCAGCTGAGCAATGCGGCGCACAAGCCGGCGGAGCGCTATGCCCAAGCGGCCAATGCTGCAGCAGGTGGGGCTGGTGCGGCAGCACAGATGTTTTCTGCGGAGAAGGCTGCCAGGGCCAGTGCGGCGGAGGCGCAACTCCTGCCCAGCTGTCACCATCCCCGGAAACCTCGCCATCCCCTCCACCTCCGCCTGCTTCTAGTGGGTCGACCAGCGATGATATTGCCTCCATCATCACCCCTGAACTCTTTAATCAGATGCTTAAACATCAAAACGACTCCGTCTGTCCTTCCCATGGATTCTACACCTATGATGCTTTCATTGCTGCAGCTCGCTCCTTCAGTGGGTTTGGAACCACCGGTGATATCACCACCCGTAAGCGCGAGCTTGCAGCTTTCTTCGGCCAGACCTCCCATCAAACCACTGGTTAGTTCATGCTCATTCTCCATTGTGCTACTAAATAGGGTTTCACTCCCAAGAAAAAAAAAATATTTCTAATTTCTGGCAATCTTTATAGACAGAAACGAATTAGTTTGTCTTTATTATTGCTTGAGAAAAGCTTAAATCGAGATTCGAAGAAACCTACGGCAATTTATACAAAATATCAATAAATTTTAGAAGATTTTATACGCATAAAAGCTTCGATAAATAGCTTTGAAAAAACTAAAAAATGGGTTTTGGGACGTATATATATATATATATATATATATATATATAACCTATCTTCAACGTCTATTTTTAAAAAGGAAATCTAAATATGTCACAAACAAAAAATTTATTTGTAAAAGATATGAGTAACAAAATATATTTTTGATACTTTAAAAACAGTTTCTTTTTTTTGTCTTTTTTTTTTTTGAGATTTTATGTTTATGATAAATATAAGTTCTTTTTTTTTTTTTGAAAAAGAATGCAAAAAATAAGTTTAAATATAGTATTTCTAATATCAAAAAGGTTATCAAATTCTCCATATCGTTACAAACCAAATCAAAACCTCACGTTTATATTAACATATGGTGGTGGGTAAATAAAATGGGTACGTAGGAGGGTGGCCAGGTGCACCAGACGGACCATACTCGTGGGGATACTGCACCTTAAAAGAGCAGGGCAATCCACCTTCTTACTGTGTTCCTTCTGCCCAATGGCCCTGTGATCCTGCTAAAAGTTACTATGGTCGAGGACCCATTCATCTCTCATAGTAAGTTTTCTTACCCTTAACCATATATTTCCTTGCATTTTATTCAATCTATATGTTCACCAGTTATGCTTATTTTTTAAATAATTAAATCATAATCTTCTATATTTTAATAAACAACTGAGATTAAAACAAGGGCTACTTCTTCCTTTCCCTTAGATAAGCAGCTCTCTAGAAGTCGTGGATAGTACTTGATTTGATTAAATGAACAGTGAATTTAACGTTTTATAAAATATCATGTCTCAACTATATTTATCTAATTAATTTAGCTTAGTGACATGAGAAATGTATATATGTAGATGACATGCAATATTTTAATGACTCTGGTAGGTGGAATTTTCATAGGTGACATGCATAAGTTTTTGATGACATGATCGTTCATAACCCTTCAACCCATCTACAATGCATGTCATAACTAAAAGTTAGCCTTGCTTAATGACATGATGTTTAGTGTATGTCTATCTTATTAATTTAATATTTTATAATAATATCTAAGAAATAAAAAATGGTCCTATGCACGATATATTGGTTTTAGGGATTTAGGAATTACAAAATATATGTAATTTATCAATTTATTGTAAAAATATTATTTTTATGACTTAAATTCAAAAAAATAAAAAATTATTCTTATAGTATCTCATCAAACCATCAATTATTAAAATGTGTAATTATCGTTAGTGGGTGCTGAATTTGATTTAGTTATTGAGATATTTGAATATTTTGTAACAATCTAATTTTTTTTATTTTTTAAAATTTATTTATATTATAAATCTAAAAATTAGGATAGCACAAAAGATGAGGTAGATTAATTATTTCCCTCCTTTTCTTATAGTGTCATTTATAAATTTTTTTTTAAACTTTATGAAATGAATGAGGGTTTTTTTAAAGCAACATATTCTCGATAAAAGTATCAGCAAAATTTCTAATAAATCTATCTTCTTAAAACGTTAAATAAATTGGGTAATGTTTTAGTTTGATTTGCTAGACTCGATTAAAGTTGGGTAAATACTTTTTTAAAAAAAATTGGATAAACATTCACACATATATGTACTAGTTTGTGTTTACCCATCCAAAAAATAATTATTCACTATTTAAATTTAAAAATTGAATCAGATGAATGATTGATAATAGGTAATGTAAAGATTGTTGGTATCAGTAGAGACTTGACCGTCTCTGATACCACTTGTTGGGGTAAAAGGGTCGGTCGGACACAGTGACACACCGTCACACCACGCCACACACAGTGTAAGAAAAAGAATAGAAGAAACATACACCGATTTACGTGGAAATCCTAGAACTAAGGAAAAACCACGGGAGCAGAGTCGACAGCAAATCCACTATGTAAAAATAGGTTTACAAACCTCCAAGATAGAGTATCCGCTACACACCCGAGAATAACAAAGAAAAACCTCTCCAGAGTAAACAAGAAAGCACTCTCTCGTTCTCACTCTCTGTTTTTCTTTATTATTCTCGGGTGTATAGCGGATACTCCATCTTGGAGGTTTGTAAACCTATTTTTACATAGTGAATTTGCTGTCAACTCTGCTTCCGTGGTTTTTCCTTGGTTCTAGGGTTTCCACGTAAATCGGTATGTGTTTCTTCAGTTCTTTTTCTTACACTGTGTGTGGCGTGGTGTGACGGTGTGTCACTGTGTCCGACCGACCCTTTTGCCCCAACAAAGAGAACGCTTTTGAATAATATGATATTTTATTTATTTATAATATTAAATTTTTAAAAGAATAAATTAATAAATCAGCTTTAATTAATATAAAATATTTTGTGTGCCCCAATATTTTTCATTGGACAATTAGCATCTGCTTTCTTGTGCCTGGTCCAGCAACTACAACTACGGGCCATGCGGTCAAGCCATCGGCCAACCGCTGCTAGCCAATCCGGATTTGGTCATCACCGACGCGACCACGTCCTTCAAAACGGCGGTGTGGTTCTGGATGACGGCGCAGGGGAGCAAACCATCGTGCCATGACGTTATCGTCGGGAGATGGACACCGTCGGCTCTTGACAAGGCTGCCGGGCGGTTCCCCGGCTACGGCGTGATCACGCATTTGATCAACGGTGGGATCGAGTGCGGCAAAGGTCCTGATCCGATGGGAGCTGATCGTATTGGCTTTTATAAGAAGTATTGTGATCTCTTGGGTGTCAGCTATGGCGACAACTTGGACTGCTACAACCAAAAGCCTTTCTCTTAAGCCCGCTGAATTTCAAGCTTCTATCGAAGGTGGAAAAAAATATAAAATACAAAATAAAGCTTCCTTCTTGTTTTGGCTTCACATCTCAATGTAGCTGTGCTCTGAGCATCATGTCATTAATGAAATAAGGAAATACTTTGCTTGATCAATCAATGAAGTCACTATTTGGTCAATTTTATAATGTTTTAGAATGATGGGATGTTTGTTTATTTATTTATTTTTATGTGGATGTGTTGGTATGTAAGGATGATGAAAATATTATATCATTAAATATATTTAAATAATGTTTTTATAATATCATTTTTTTGAAATAGTATTTAAATGATGCCATAAAGTAGGCCCTGTTAAAATGTTTGATCAAATGATGAAAATAATGTGAGCATACTAATGAATATGAATAAAGAAGACACCATATGGCTAAGGATTTTTAAATGACAACTAAAGAGTGTCTTTATAGTACTATTTTTTTAGTGTGAGCTATTAATTTATATGAATAGAGAAAATATCATTGTATTAAGAATATTTAAATGATGTCTTGAAGAGTGGCTTCATAAAACTATTTTAAAATGATGGCTAAATAGATGGAAAAAATATTACGTTATTGAAGATGTTAAAATAATGGCTAAAAGATGTCTATGTAATATTATTTTTTTAAATGATGGCTAGAAGGTATTTAAATGACATTATTAGTATAATTTGTTAATATATATGGATGGATAAAATATTATATTATCAAGGATGTTCAAATGGTGACTAAAGAATGTCTTTATAATACTATTTTTTTTTCTTTTGTGAGTATGCTAATAATTTTATATAGATAATATATTATATCATATAATATTTAAATGTATATTATAAAATGTTTTTGTAATACTATTTTTTCTTTTATAACCCTGCTAATAATTTTAGACGGAAGGGATACTAAGTCATCAAGGGTGTTTAAATTATGGCTAAATGGTGTCCTTCTAATCCTATTTTAAAATAATAGCTAAATGGTTATTCAAATGATATCATCTAAAATGATCAATTTTAAAAATGATGAAAAAGTACATTTTTGTGCTAACGAACAGATAAAAGTATAAATATCCTGGATATAAATATCCGGCACATACGATATTGAGACATGTCATCGCGGGTGTTTAAATTATGGCTAAATGGTGTCTTTTTAATAAATATTTTAAAATAATATAAAAATGGTTATTCAAATGATAACATCTAGTGTGATCCGGGTTTCAACTAATATCAACCGGTAAAAGTGACACCTTGCATCATCTTCCCTCTCGTGTCAATGATCTTTTCTTCAAAGTACCAACGTCTCTAACGAAGGTAGAAAGATGAATAGACCTCATAATAGATTCGGTTTTCTATATGAAAAGGAAGAAGAATACTAAATATGGCTCCAACACTTATTTATTTTGTAAAAAATCGCTCAAAAACTTTGCCGTTTGTTAATATATATGAATAAAAGACTTCGATATCAGGGTGGCAAGCATGTTGATCCGAGAATAAACATAACCCGGGTAACCCTAATAAATGACATTGCAGCATCAATGATCTTTAAATCAAGAATGCCCTCATAATATAATATATTTATTTATTTATTTTGTATAAGTTGTTAACATATATGAATAAAAAAGATATCATGACATGAAGGGTGCTAATATAATGGTTAAAGAAATCTTTATAATATTATTTTTATATGTGAGCCTGTTTTTATATCTTCAAAAAACAAAAAAAAAAAAACAAGAAAAAAACTACATCATTAAGAATATTTAAATAAGTTGAAAATACATTAGCAATACTATTTTTTTTTCAAAATTTGGAAATAAATGTGATGCATCCCTAGGTCCAAGTTATTATGCAGATTAAGGAGTTTTCGAATTTCTCAGTTGAGTCGAATCATAATCGAGTTCGGTCTCCGCGTCTCTCAATTTGCCATGCAGACTACAAAGTACAAACAAGAGATTAGAAGACGGCGGGAGGTTGTCCCACCGTAAACACTCCAATACTCAAATCAAAAAATTTTCACAATAAACAAAAAGATGCATGCGTGAATATAAAAGTGATGAGAATGCAGTGATGTAGGAATGAGGGGAATGCGTGGGATGTTTTAAGGAGACTTTGGCTCCATAGATTACATTGCTATAAGTGACTCACGATCGCCGCCATGATATGGCGATGACGCGAGGGAAGAGAGTTGATTTTTTCTCCTTGAAGCCTTGAGTGCTGGGTGAAGGATCGAATGCTTGATCTCTGGTCACCGCTTGGGCACTCTTAAGGAAATTGGAATCGGATTCTTGGATCGATCTCTCTCCCCGTAGCAGGAGAGAGTATTTGTAAGTTCCTTCAGTGAGGCCTTGGGAGTTGAAATCTTCGACAGGTGACTTGCCGAGATTCGTCAGCCATTAAGCATTGGCCGTGATCAGTGGTGTCAATTGTCGCACTGTGAAGGCGAGGAAACTGTTATCGGGCGTGGTCAATGTCAAGTCTACTAACTTTGCTTAGATTAGTTAAGAGGTTGTGGGGGCGGCGTGCGCTACGATTTGTCAGCATTGACCTCATCTTTCATTGGCCGGTTTTTTTTGAGCCGGCACGGAGTGATCATTTCTACAGGCACAAGCATTGATTGGTTGCTCATCTAGGGCGTCAAGTGGGCTGCGTCTTTGGATACTCTGAGACGCCGTAGTTGGGCTTGGGCCCTTCTGTTAATTGGACTCGCGTCTTTGCGGTTAGACCTCATTGATTCTAGCCCAATTTCGTATTAGACCCATCAAAATGGACTATGGATTGATTTTCCTATGAAAAAAATAAATAAATCATGACCTTAATATAAATGGGGATTGTGAGTTTGTTTTAAACTATAATTATCACAAGCTATGGACAACTTTCAAAAAAGGGTGGGCCCTCTCATAGCACAATTTTTGTACGTGATAAAATGAGTTTGGTCGCATTTGGATTAAGTTTATGAAGATAGAGTTGATAAAAATTGCTAAATATTGCTATTAGGGTAACATGTCAATACATTAATATAATAAAATATACGTCAATGCAAATATGACACAATTAATAAATTTATCTATAAATAAATTATAAATATGCCATACTAAATAAACTAATAATACAGCAAACACTTTTTTTTTTTTTTTGGTAAGTATAATACAGCAAACACATGGAATATTTATAGTAAATATGTCATACTTGTTGGGTCCAGTGTAAAGGCCCAAAGAAATTCCAAGCCTAACCCGTGGAGCAATGGCCCAAACAACGAATTCCAGCCCGAATTCCATAAAAGTATACGTGGCGGCCTGTACTCGCAACCAATGGGCGTTGCCGGTAACCCATTAATGCGGTTATCGAACAATAGTAGCCTTGAGAGAAACGAGCCAATGGGAAGAGGATCAGCGCTGCTAGCCACGGTTCATGCTGCTACCCACAATTCTCCTGCCAATCCTAACGCAAGAGGTAGACCAAGTGTGACCTGTCACGTATAAAGGTCTGCCTGCCACTACAAAATGACAACCGATACGCAGGCGGTCACCATCAACAACCAACGGCCAACGAATTCTTGCAATGAAGATTCTCGCGCTCAAAGCTCCAAGCAGAGGAGCCATAAATTCTCCTTTAGTCTACAAAAAAAGGGGACGATCAATCAATCAATCGGGACCCAAAAAACTAGAGCCCGGCATTGAGACATACACTATCGAATGCACCAGCTCTCAGAAACATAGCCAACTCTTGTGCCTCTCCGGCCCACCATGGGCCATTGCAGTAACCACTATCTACGATGCATTTCAGGAGCCAGGCCTCCCATTACCGCTCACTAATTTCCTATTTCTACATCTATGCACTCCCTACGCATTCATTGCATATTTCTGCGCACCTCTAAGCGTGCCCCATTTCCATTCATTATGAAAAATTGCTGATTTGAGTTTCGAGTGTTTTAGGTGGGAGAAATTCCACTAGGCCTCTGATTTCTTATTTGTTAGTTGTGTTATGCGGGTTTCAAGGTTCAGAGTGACGGAGATCGAACCCGTTTGAAATCCAACTTAAGCTAGAAAGTCAAAAATCTCCTAATCAGTACGATAACCGGGAACCCATGACACAACAATACTCATATGATATAATAAGATATGTTTAATATGTTCATATAATATAATAAGACAACCAAATTATAGTAAGCAACTCTTTATAATTTAATCATATTAACTTGATAAATTTATTAATCATATCATATTATTTTATCTCATATTGATGTATCAATAAGAAATATAAACTGCTAGTCCGTGTCATAAATGTATCAGCGCTTTGCCACGAACTCATTTAATACAAATCTGTATATATCTAGTTTTATTATTCTCACTTCTATAATTACAATTTTACGCTTTTATCCGACATGAAAAACAACATCGATTGATAATTGATTATATAATAGTAGTTCTTATAAGTTAATCATTCTATACTATACTTTGTATAACTTGTTACATTGATCAAGAGTGGACATTAGATTTGAAAATTCTCGTATGGACTTAAGAGATTTCTTCCAAAGCTTGTTGCTCAAATCCTCTTGTTTTATATCATATTTGTATCCATTCTTTATGTTATATATATTGCTGTCAATCCTCTTTACATATGTAAAAGCTATAGTATGATATCGTTTTGTAATTTATTCTCAAATACTTAAATTAGTAAAATTTTAGCCAAACTAAAATTTTTAATGAAAAGTAAAAGAAAAAAATATTAGTATCTAGAGTTCTTACTTGGGTAAAAGTGTTTTGCACGGGAGAAAATATTTTGGGAACCGCATCTTCTTATAAGAAATCAAACTTTATATTGAGTAAAATCTTACCAAATTGGCCACGTTTTGATCCAAGAAATGTAAAGTGTTATGTGCAATATTGTCTTACATTATAAAACTATAGTAACTTTTATATTATAAAAGAAGTAAACTTTATAACTAAAATATATTATCTCAAAATCAAAATGTGGCTACTCCACGAATTGCACCATAAGTCTCTTTCACTTCATTTTTACACCTCACTAGCCAAAATAAAAAATAAAAAATAAAAAAAAATATCTATGGCATAAAAACCATAAATATGTGTTTGGTTAGAAGCCTAAAAATTCTTCCTTTTTAAGTTTTAAATAGAACCACACCTTTAACCATGTTAATTTACGATATAAAAATCACATTATTAGAATAACCTATGTTATTTATGATATAAATAAAATATATAGTTTTTTTATTGTATTAATCTAAGTAGTTTGAAATAGTTTAAATCTAAATAAAAATTAAACAGAGACTGAAAATTTATCCCATTTTTTTTTAAATTTTAATTCTTAATTTCTAGCATAATACATAATTTTATCAATTATATACTTAATCTCTAATATTTTTAATTATATCATAATGTTTTAATTTCATGAATTATATTTTTAATTTTTTTTATATATATTTTTTTCAAATTTAGTATAAATTTTATCTTATACATTATGTGAAAAAATCTAGAAAAAAATAGGAAAAGACAGTATTGACCTCTAACGTTGAAATTAATTATTAAAATCCTTTATTTCAAACTTTTTTTCAAAAAAAAAAAATCTAATCAAAAATATCAAAAATTAAATGAAAATTTTATAAAATTAAAAATCATACAAAAAATAAAAATGTATGTATAGATAAAAATTTTATCTATGAAATTTGAACCCAAAACAGAAACTCGTCTTGAGGTTCATCTGCCCGGACAGAGGAAGAAGGGAGTTAAGCCATGATCTCGCAGTTCTTTGTTCTCTCTCAGAGAGGCGACAACATCGTCTTCCGCGACTGTAAGTGCATCTCATATTCTCTCTCCTCAATCCCAATCCAGATCTAATCATTTCAGATTCAATTCGCACTTCTGTAGAATTCTCTCAAGATCTGCAATCTATTGAATTCAACCTCGTGTTTGCTTGAACTTAAACTGAGCCAAATGTTTTTAACTTTGAACGAAGTACCCTGTTTTGTCTAATTTGTCATATTTCCTCGACCGAATTGCTATATTAATCCGATCGATGCAGGGTTATTTGTTTGAGCATTCACGATTGTAATTTTATGCGAAGATATAGTAGACTTGTAATTGCTCGTGAAATTTCCTTCAAGTTCTACTTATTTTAAGGGATTCTCACTCGTGTTGGTTAAACGAGGTGAAGAATTGAATGATTGGGGTCAGTAGTCTGTTGCTAGACAAGTAATATATTGCAATCAGTGTCTTAACTTTGTGGCTTCTTACTTAATAGTTGCCTTGAAAAGAGAAAAAAAAAGGTGTAGTTTCGATACGTAAGTGTTACTTCTGCAGCTTCGTTAGCATGAATTTTGTAATGTTTTCTGACAGAGGGAAAAGGAGTAACATTGCTGCTGCTGAATCAATAACTTGTATATAAGATATCTTCTATCTAAAACTGTATATCACAAGGATTTTGACATTTGGGAATCTACTTTTTATTGGTATTGGTGACTAACAGCTTGGAAGAATTGGAATTAAAAAATGCAGAATCCTGGAAATTTTGAAGAAGTGTCTGTTTATATGTATTTGGTCTAGAGGATATAGATATTCTATGAATGCCAAGAGGAAGGAGTTTCAGAAGTATAAGGAAATTTCTAACCCTGGATCCTTGAAAATCGTGCTGTGACCTTCAAGTAGCTTGTTTATATTTTTAACCTGTGATTTTTTCTGGGGAAATTGTGTACTGAATTTGCTTAGCCATTGTTGTTGAAACTTGATTAAAGTGTAATTTGGTGCTTAGGAGAAACACTTAATCACCTAATTCTTTCATCTGTACAGAGATCCATTTGTGTTGTTTCCTCATGAATGTTTTCATACAGATCGAGGTGATGTACCAAAGGGAAGTACTGAGATATTTTTTCGTAAAGTGAAATTCTGGAAAGAGGATGGAGAAGAGGAGGCACCACCTGTCTTTGTAGGTATTCTATTTTTTAAAATCAAGTTCTTTCATTTGGGTCCTGAAAAGTATAAGAGCAGTGGACCTTTTTTCTGTTGCTATGCAGATGGTCGTGCATTTAGATATTCCGTAAATATTTGTATAGATGACTGAAGAGATTGACATTTATCCCAGTTATCTTGTTTCTTATAAGCCTGGAAAAAAGGTTGTAACAACTAGCTTATTATACTGCATGAACATTTGAAACTATCCAGTTCCTTTGGTAAAATTATTCTTGATATGTTGCTAATATATAATAATAGTGGCTTTTGAAGTGGGATACAATTACCCTTTTGTTTACCTATTCTGGAATCCTGCTCCTCTGGGCAGGATAGGACAGTTATAAGATTGCTTATTTCTTACGTTTGCAAAGGAAAACCTATGCAGAAAAAGGATGAAAAGTTAGTGGGTAGTGCTTTATTAATCAATTTAAAAATCTCTAGAAAGGGCGACTTAACAGTAAAGTTCACTCTAATCATAACTGTAGAATGAGGGCTGTATCTCAATTAGAAATCTTGGCAACGTAGACAACCACTACAGGGATTGTTGACTCACAATGAGCTATTCTCTAGTTGCCCGATGGGCCTCTACCAATATTTCCCCTTTGTAGCTTTGAGCATTGGGCCAAACAAGATGTTTCCCTTGTTTACACTCAAGCCCAAGGCCAGAAAAAGATTCCTCCCCTATGTAGATTCAAGCCTAAGGACAAAAAAAAGGTATTTTCCTATGTAGTTTGAGCCTATGGCCATCAATCTCTCTTTTGGCCCAAATGAAGGCATCTTGAATTGAAACTCCTCTTGTTTCTTTTTTTTTTTGAAAGTTTGGCCTTCTCATAACAGACTGTTGATTTTATAGTGGTGCTTTCACTTGCTATATGCAGTATTTCATATTACATGATTGCTTTCTCTTAGGAAAGTTATTTTTTATCTCTTATCATCTTCGGTTCTCCATCCTTGCATCTCGAACAAGATGATTCAGAGAAAGCTTCATCTGTTGATGAACAGAAAGATGACAGAATTCTTGGAATTGCTTGTTCTTCTTTCTATATTCTGTCTCCATTTTTTATCTTTTGAATAATTTGGTATCTGTATGTGATCCCTCTCACTTCATTAATATATTATTTTCAATCTGTGATGCCATCAACAGAATATAGATGGAGTGAACTACTTCCATGTGAAGATTGTTGGACTATTATTTGTTGCAACCACAAGAGTTAATGTATCACCTTCTCTTGTGTTAGAGCTTCTGCAAAGGATTGCCCGTGTTATAAAAGATTACCTTGGGATTCTTAGTGAAGATTCCTTACGAAAAAATTTTGTGCTTGTGTATGAGTTACTTGATGAAGTCATAGTAAGTATCATGCGATTTCCTGATTCCTTATTGGATACATTTTCCATATCTTTGTACTTTGTCCTCATAGCCCATTTATGTGCTAATTAATTATACTAGTAATGTTTGTTTTGTTGCAATATATAGGAAAAGATGCATGTGCTTTGCTAGTTTCTTGCTATTTTTCTCTCTCTACATATTTAGAAGCAGCTAGCTTCTCTTGTTCAAGATTATTGATAAGATCACACCAAAAAAGTCTTTAGAAGGGGTTCCAAAGGTCTAAGTATCTGCTATCTCTTGTTCAAATGTATCAATGTCAAGTGCTTAATGAACAATAATGCATCATGGAACAGCTGCTCCACAAAAATGGTGATGGGTTGTGCATAAACCAAGTTCGCTAATTGGTGCATGAATCTAATTCTTATACCTAAGTGATTAAAGTAGAACAAACCTAGGCCATTAAAGCACTCTAAATGCATAGGTATTTCTATCTTGGACTTCTAGACCTTCACCTTCAGAGGCCTTACTCTTTCCCATGATATGCCATTGGCTTTCTCATTTTGCTGCCTAAATTAAAACAGCTTCGACATGTAAAAACTCAAGCAACCAATATATATCTAGTATCTCAAACTATTAATATAAGCTCATTGATTGTTTGTTATTATTAAAGAGAATTCATAGTCATCCTTTTTGGTTAAAAAAAATTTCTTTGGCTACCTCAAATGAAAAGGAAAAGAGTCTTGCATTTGACTAAAATTATTGTTTATGAGGCATGTGGTGTTCTCCTCATTGAATATGTCTCTTTCATTATAAGCTGAATATTACTTCTACTTCTACTTTTGTCCAACATAGTGTCACTTACTTTTCTTGTTCAGTTCACTATTCTGTGGGTGATTGATTGCCCTGTTTTGTGTTGAAATTTCATGTGGTTGTATATGTATTGAGCTGACTTTTTTGTCGACAGGATTTTGGTTACGTGCAAACAACATCTACTGAAGTTTTGAAGTCATACGTATTTAATGAACCTATTGTGACTGGCGCTGCACATTTGCCAGCACTTGGCCCAGCATCTCTTTTCATGGTCTGAGGTTATTTAGATAATGCATTCTAATTTGCCGCCTTATATTGAGTCAGACCATTATCCTATTGGCTCATTGCTTTTTCATGAATGCAGCAAGGCACCAAAAGAATGCCAGGAACTGCTATCACAAAATCTGTTGTGGCAAATGAGCCTGGGGGAAGGAAGAGGGAGGAAATTTTTGTTGATATTATAGAGAAGATAAGTGTCACATTCAGTTCCAGTGTGAGTGCATAGTTCTTTTTACTCAAATTGAAATCTTTTCTATTCTGTTGCTACTGAAATGCCAAGTAGTTGAGAATTTAGTTTTCACGTCTAATTGTAAAGCTGATTCTAGCGGCAGTTAACTTTTGGATCAATGATATTGTCTTTCCTTTTTAAACCTATTGATCTAAAATCTCTTTTAAAGTACTTCTTGTACTGTCCAAATGCCTTTTCATCAATAATATTCTGTATTAAAGTTGTACTTTACTCTTTTCCATT
Organism: Nepenthes gracilis; assembly: GCA_033239525.1. Lineage (NCBI taxonomy): Eukaryota > Viridiplantae > Streptophyta > Magnoliopsida > Caryophyllales > Nepenthaceae > Nepenthes > Nepenthes gracilis. The sequence continues at coordinate 12,501,092 of BSYO01000024.1, forward strand.
GATTGAATTTTACAAATGGAAGTGCTGTACAGAATTTCAGCATTTGATCTGTACTTCCAAGTTGGGTACTTTCTGCAGTTGCAAAGAAATCCTACGATCCTAGCTTCTCCAGCATAATTATAATGATATTACTTACTATCAATTATGCTATTGGATCCCTTTAAGCATAAAATTGGATATAGAGTGTCGAGGTCTTGGTTAGGGTTCACTGTAGATGTGGCAAATAAAGTGTTATGCCCATTTTCAAACTGTCTGGGGCCTTAACTTCTGGCCAATACTTCCATGTGTTTATTATAAACCTTGAGTTCTTTGAGAACTGAAGTCATGTAGTTTGGTTCAACTTGTATCTAGATTGTGAAAGTTATGAAGATGCTCTGGCACTTAGGCATGGAATGCTTTGACTTGTTTGTTGAGCGTCAAAGTTTCACGCTCTGATATGAAAGTTTTTGAGATTTCTGTAATGTTGATCTTCATATGAACCTTTCTCAGTCTTGAGTTACTCTGCTTTATCCATATTAACTTTCTTGCATAATATCCACAAGAAACGTGTTTTCATATAATAAGTTACTCTTTGAAAAGAAAGACCAACAGTTTCGATCACTGAACTGATAAAATGATATGTTACACTGTTTAGTTGACTGTATCCCCTACCCGTATTTTTCACATCATGAGTTATATATGGTGCCCTCTTTATGCGTCTCATTTCTAAATTTACAGTATATGCTATGCTGAATTCACAGGGATATATTCTGACTTCAGAGATTGATGGTACAATTCAGATGAAGAGTTATCTTACTGGTAACCCGGAAATTAGACTAGCACTTAATGAGGATGTTTGCATAGGAAGAGGCGGAAGATCGTTCTATGGTATTCTTTAATTGTTTTTACTTTTGCAATTTGTTGATGGCTAGTCTAGTTACTCTTTGATGTTAGTTGCTGTCGCATCTCTTACTGGGACCATAATGTTTGACATTACCCATTTCCTTGTCTAATATTGACAGATTATATTAGTTCAGCTGGTTCAGGGACTGTAGTACTTGATGATTGTAATTTTCATGAATCTGTGCACCTTGATAGTTTTGACATGGACAGGACTTTAACTTTGGTTAGTGAAACTCAAAAAATGTGCTTTTCAATTACATGTATCACAAAATTGCAGTGAGGTATCCCCAGTGATTCTTGTTCCGTCGATGTTTTTCAGGTGCCGCCTGATGGTGAATTTCCAGTGATGAATTACCGCATGACCCAGGAGTTCAAGCCTCCATTTCGTATTACTGCTTTGATTGAAGAAGCAGGACCACTTAGGGTGAGCATTTCTCTTGAATCATTTGGATAGTTGAGCATGTAACTGTTTGTGCTTCATCAAAGTCTATTTTCTTATTTTGGGGAAAGCCATGAAGTATACTTCTCTTGTGATTGTAATTTGTTGCCATTGAAGCAATTTGCACTAATGTGTTCTTGAGCTAGTTTTTTCTATTTTCTTGCTCTTAATAGTCACTGACATTCTATTAGTTTCTATACTTCAAAATTTTCATAGCACTAGTACTATGTTTGGAGATCAGATAATTTTATTGACCACTTCATTTTTCTTGGGATAGAAATCTTCATCCTAGGTGGATGCTATGGTGTAGGACAGAGGTTGTAAAGAAGTCAGCTAGGAGATTGTGTCAGGGTAGGTTCTAATAGTTTGATCCAGGGTTGAGAATTTATGGTGTTCTATCACAGGTCAAAGTTATTTTACATAGTGATCAGCAGAGTTTGAACAAGAACACTGTGTCTGCTTGCGAACGAAAAGTCATGTGCAGTTATAAGCAAGCATTATCAATGCCTATTTTCCTTAGAGAAAGTTCCAGAAATATTTTTTGCTTCCTATAGCAATGATGTTTGGATAGTTGATGCCTTCAGAGGATGCATGCACATAATTGAGCCGATAGGCAACACTCAATGGAGAATGGCGATTTTTGACTGTGTAGTCATGGGAGGTTTATTGGGCTTTTGGATTTATTTGAGGTGTCCAAATGATTATTCATATCTCAATGTTCGGGATACTGTGAAGTTTGTGATGTCCTGGGGTAACATGTGGCTTAAAAGACCAATGTTATGATTATGCAGCATTGAATGTGATTGTGTTTTCCACTGGTAAAATTCATGGATACACTTAATCCACTTTTATCTCTTTTCCTTATTTATTGACCTCTCTTCTTACTCTCTTCAATAAATCTTCCTAGCTGTTACTCTCTGCTTGGTCTTCTCAACAATTTTGGAAAAATCCTACGGTTGCATTATTCCTGGGAGGATGTCATCTTTGATAAGTCAAACATTGTATTTATATTGCTGTATCCTCTGGTACTTCCCCCTAGGTATGTCCATTAAGTGGTACAAACCATGGATGAAACCGGGCCAAACCGTAATTTGTGCTGTAGGTTGGAGCGAAACAAAAAATGGTTTGGTTTCTCATTTTCAAGCGAAATTGTAATTTGTGGTGTAGGTTTGTGTGAAACAAAAAATGGTTTGGTTTCTCGTTTTCAAGAGACCAGACCAGACCATAAACCATAAAGTACTTTTTCTTTAGGTTTGCAATATACGTATTACATATTTCATGTATTTTATCATCTAAAGGGTGCCTAAATTAGGTTCAAATGTACATACATATACAGGAGATTACTACAATCTTGACATAAAATATATTCAGATATTGTTTTCCTTCTAGTCATATACAAAAAAGGTATATAAATTTAACACCTAAAACATAAATGTACACTTCTCCACTACACTGCAAATGCAAACATAGTTATCAGGTTCAATATTGGTACATAGAACATAGGCAAGTGCCATTTTTCATGAGAGATTATCATTATGATCCATGGGGGTTTGTGAAATCTAAAGTATGCTGGTCTAGATTCTACTAAAAAATGTTCTGATCAATTTTAACAAAATTTATACCTAACCACACCAGGCTTCACCCACACCAATTTTCCACCAACTTGCCTCATGTAACAAAAAGGTGTTTGTTTAGAGTGTCTAATATTGGATCTGAATTATGTGCTATTAATGATGATATATTATGTAAGCCGTGTACTCAGTTTATTTGAAGTTTGAATGTTTCTCTTTATAATCAGGCTGAAGTCATCATCAAAATACGTGCTGAATTCCCCTCAAATGTCACAGCCAACACAATTGCTGTTCAAATGCCACTGCCAACCTATACTACAAGGTATGATACTGCTTTCTCTAGGTATCATCGATTTTTTGTGAATTGAAGGAAGGACTCATATGTGGGGATTTATCTTTTCACCAAGTCCTACCTTTCTTTCATTTTCCTTTCTTGGGTAAGTCGGATCATATTTTTGTTACTAAAGAGAATTGGATTTACTCAGAATTCGTTGATTTATTTATTTTTTTACTCTCCAATTGTTGCTTTTTCAGAGTTAGTTTTGAGTTGGAACCTGGTGCAGTGGGACAAACAACTGATTTCAAAGAAGCAAACAAGAGACTTGAATGGGGCTTAAAAAAGGTATATTTCCTTATCAATGATATCACTTGCTTATATATTCAAATTTAGAATAGTTGTAAGGTTTGGAACTTTTGGTGCTATTGCTATTATTTCTATATATAAAGCGCTAATTTAAGAAGTATCTATTAGATTGTTGGTGGTGCTGAGCACACGCTGCGCGCAAAGCTGACATTCTCACAGGAATCACATGGTATGAAGATTTCTTGTTCTGGTGTTTGCTTATCTAAATTAAGACCAAGGGCTTGAATATCTTAACCTTGTTTTAAATATTGCTGAATTGATGCATTTTTACAAAGGAAATGTCACAAAGGAAGCTGGTCCTGTCAGCATGACATTTACAATACCAATGTATAATGCTTCAAGACTTCAGGTATGCTGTTGTCTCTGCATTACCGTCTGTGTTTGGTCAGAAATTCACTTATTGATATTTTTATTATATCTAGATTACGGCCTATATGAAATGACTGAGATACAGTGGCTAGCTTGAATCATATTCAATTGACCGTGTGCTCTAATATGCGTGGAAAGGACAGCTAATATCAGATTTTTTTAAATTAGAAAGACTGGTTTGGGGGACACCCTCTGACACATTTGAATAACGTAGCATTCATCTATAGTAGCAGACCCACATAAAAATAGTTGGATTAATAAAACGTGAAGTTATTATGCCTGGTGGTTGGTGTTTGAAGGGAACAAATTCCGAACAAATCTACTATAAAATAGATTTATCATTTCAAGCTTCTTTGATGCAGGTAAAATATTTACAGATAGAGAAAAGATCCAAATCCTACAATCCGTATCGATGGGTGAGGTACATTACACAGGCTAATTCGTATGTTGCTCGTATATGATGCATCAAACCCTCCTCGCTCGCCCGGTAACGCTCTTTCAAAATTAGAAACAAATAAAAAAAAATGCAGAGGATGAATATTCATGGGAAATCATTGTGTGTTTTCCTGTGCATCTTCTTCTGGTTCTATCTTAAACTGCAAGTTTTGTGGCGTTTCCCTTAAATATTATAATATTTTATTCTCTTAATTATTAAAATCTATAATAATTTTGATATGGGTTTGTTAATTTCTTTTTATGGGAATTATAATCTGTAATTTTCTTATGTAAAGATGAAATTTTCAAAATCAACAGTAAGCATCTCCTTGCTGAATAAAACTCGACTGCTACTTAGAATGAGGGTTTGGGTGGATATTCTCAGAGGGTTAATGGGTCGGGTTTGCATTTGGGTTAGGATAGACTAAAGTCATAATTTAAATTTAACCCATAAATACTTTAGGTTGTTTAATTTTGATAAATTTGATTGTATCCAAATTCAAATCAAAAACAATTTTTTCCTGTTATTAACATGTAATAATAATATAGGTTTTATCAAATAAGTTAGCAATATTAGTAATAAAATATTTAAAATAAGATAAAATGATTTTCTCTATTTGATGATTAGCCAAAAATGTTAAAAAAAAAAACCTTATTTAGAGGGACGTGAGAGAACATGCAGTTCATGACTAGTTTAAGGATTCAAATTTATTAATAAAAGATAAAGGTTGAAGATTAAAATAAATTATAAAAGCATATATTAAAATTTTAATGTAATGAATCTAGGACAAAATTTTGGAAAAGAAATAAATTTTGTTGGTAGAGGGAGAAGCTCATCTTAACTTCCTGCATCAATCCAATGGACAAGAATCTGCCACTTGTATTCGGCTGAGATATCTGTTCATCCAGTTATTTTTATGTAGGTTTATTAGTATAAATAGATAAAATATCATATTATTAAGTATATATTAATAGTAACTAAAAAATATTATTTGAATGCCATTGTTAATACTTTATCCATTTGTCCCAATTTTCAATCGGTCTCTTGTTGGAGGGCTTATTGAAACTTTACTTATGTGAAGGTGCAAATTTCTAAAATGATCGATTACTGCAACTTTCGTTTGAACTCTTCAGGAAGCAAATATAATAATACACATACACAGATCAAATCACATAATTGGGGACACTTGTAGAGAACTTTTTTATGAATGAAAGAAAAAATCGTAAGTCTACAAATCCTGAATATATCCATTATAAGTATAAGTTTTGATTACAATAAGCTAACAAATATCTGAAGTTACAATGCCTCATAATAAGCAACATAAATGGCAGAGGATATAAGAACAAATGACACAAATTAACTAATTATCCTGTGCTTAGTTGGAGAGAATAATAAGAGAATAGAATTTTTATTTTTTAGAAATAAATATTTCTCCATTTGATTATAAATTTAATTAAAAATAAATATTATCATTATTTATGTAGGAATAACAATTTTTATATGTTATTATTATTATTATTATTATTATATTCCTTATACTATTTTACAAATTAGATAATAAAATACTAATTCTTCCTTATTTTATTTTAACAACTAAATATAGGAATAACGATTTTAACTCTATTCAAATCATATTTTATTTACTGGAATAATTATTCTATTTTTACCTTATTTTATTTCAACGACCAAACGTATCGTAAGTATGTGTTGGGGTTCAATACCTAGATACATACAACCAGCGCAGCAAAATAAATTCAAACCTCTCCATCATCCGTTAGCCACCAAAATTGTGAGTACAAAGAATACAACAATGCACAAAAATTTTTAACATAAAAAATCCTTTTCAACCAAGAAAAAACTATTAGAGAAACTCTGAAAAATCTCTATTATATAAAATTTGATTGTACAAACTCTCTGAAATAGAGTATTAGCAATTGACCTGTAACAGAGTAAAACTCTAGAGTAAGAGTAAGAAAATTTTTTTCTCTTTTTTCTCTCTTAATGGCGGTGGTACTCTCTGCTCTCTAATTTTACAAATGTTTGCCAAAATTCTCACTTTTCACTGTCTCTCATCTGTCTATCTAACCCTAAAGCGCTTCGCACGTTTTATAATAATGTTTGGTCCAAAGCACATTTTCTGCGCTTTTGCAGTGTGGGCCACTGGGACTTGCAACCAACCATCATTCAATATAAGCAGTCCGATCAGCTCTCTCAGTTAGCAATTTGGCTGGCTCTTGAGCTAAACAATCTAGTTGGCCTTTAGCCTTTTCGCCCAATCTCCTTTCGAACTTAGTTGTGCTTGGTCGTCCCTCGACCTCGAGTCTGATTTGGTTGCTCCTCAACCTTGGCTCTGATCTGATTGCCCCTTAGTCTGTACAACCAGCCTACACTTTGACCTATGCAACCGGTCCGCCCTCCGGTTTCTACAACTAGTCCGCACTCCGATCTCTATAACCTAGTTACCCTTCAGTCGCTTTGTGTGCGTGAATATTTCGATCTTCATACGAACCCCACACGATCTTTCGATAACTTTTCATTTGTTGGGATATCAACAAAAAAGTAACCAAAAAATTCAGCAATATGTTCTACATGAGACATTCCGCAATCTTGCCTTGAATTTTATTTTTCAACATCACATCCATATCTTTATTAAGTAATTAATATCAACATAAATATAGAAGAAATGTACACTATAAAACGTTTTGATACGTCGAGATGAAGCCAAACCGGTTAGAAAACACCCAAATCTCAAGCACTACAAATAACCAAATAAAAAATTTACACAGAGAAAGCTAATTGAGACTGAATCTGAATCGATATTTCAAAAAGAAAAGAATGAGACCGACAAGCCAATTGCATCCTCGTCCATTTCACTACGAAATCTAATCATCGTTTTATTAGATATCTTACTTTTTTTATAATCTATGCTTAACATTTAGAATCTATTAAAAATAAAAAAGAAAATGAAAAATGAGAAAATTAAAACGAGCTATATATGCGGAGAAAATGAGTTATTGTACTATTATAAACAAGTCGGAGGCTTAGGATTTCTCATTTAATTTATATTTTAGGTATGATGTGTTATGGAATTATTTTTAATTATAAATTTGTTGCTTCGGACTCCAGGAACGTGTAAAAAGGCCCGAGTGTCGGTGTAAATGATGTGGAGAAGAGAAGTTGAGACCGAGTTTTTATATGGAAAATCCCCCTTGAATGGGGAGGAAAAACCACGAGACTCTGGACCTTTAAAAAATACTTCGCTATATGCGTGAGTCTTACAGAGTACAAATCTTGGGGAGTATTCTCCCTTTTCTCTCCATCCACCGGAAATCCATCTTTTTCTCTCTCTTCTTGGTGCCTGAAAGAGCTGGAAGAAGGGATCCGGAAGAAGGTCCTGAGGCAAGAGCCTCTGCTGGGTATTTATAGGAGAAATTGTGCCATTGGGGAGATGACATGTGGCTGCCATTGTGTGGCCGGGAGACCGCCCGCCTGCTTTGCCGGCTGTGCATCAGACGTGCATCCCACCTTTCCTGTTGGTACGGCGTGTCAAGGACACCTGTCACCCGCTCATTGGATGGGCGTCTGCCCTGAAGATATGGTGTGCCAGGGGACGCCAGTCCTACTGATACGGCGTGTCAGGAGCTGTTTGGATCCTTCATGATGGCGCGTGCTTCTTGGTGATGGTGAGGCTGCTTAGCTGGCGTTCTCGGTCGTGTATGAGAGTGTCCTCGTCTCCGAGCGGTGTGCCTTGTCTCTTTATGGATTCGTGGACTCGTTGAAGAAGGCAGCTCTTGAAGATTGTCTTTCGGAGGATCGTTGGCCCTTTGTGGAGGGCCCTTGGATCTTTCCCTTCTGGCCCTCGTACCTAGGTGGCATCTGCCATTTGCTGTGTCCTCGAGCTTTTAAAACTTCTCGGACCTTTGTCGTAGCCTCGGCCTTCGGGATACTGGCCCGTGCCTTGGGCTTCTTGGGCCGTCCAGCCCTCTTGGTTCACGAACACATTTCTGAGCTTCTCACTTAGGCCCTTCCTTTGGGTCGTGTTTTATGGGCCCTTATATTGGGACCCAACAAAATTTATACATAATAATTTTGAAAAATTTATGTTGATGTTGATTTATTGTTAAAATAATAGATTCACAATATTACAAATTTTCGTCCTCCCTCTATCTTTTTTTTTTTTTTTTTTGAATTATAGCCAATGGAGATAAATATTGGTAACAGACGATCAATCTTAAGCTATCACAAAGGAGAGAAATCGAATTAAAAGATTACACTATAAATTAAAGTTTAAATCATAAAAAATAAATTATCTTAATTTATGAATAAGATTACACGTGTATTATCCTATTTGGACAATATCATGTGAAAAATCTAACACATCACTCTATTTAAATAGTAGATTGATAAAAGAAGGTCTATAGAACAAAATCATATAATAGATTAATCTACGGCCGAACTTCTTGCCTCAAGTCAACCTTACCCTCACAATGCGTTTCTAAAGTTTTAAATTAATATAATTCTACTTATTAGTAAAAATAGAGCTTAGCAATAAACCAATCTTTTGTATATAAAATCAAATACGAGAATTGCTTGGTGCGTATTTGAAGGGCACACGTACGTGATTTGTCCAAATGAGTTGTGTTTGATGGGCACTTGTACATCGATAATGGTATAAAATACTCTGATGTAACTTTTAGGGCAAATTTAAGAGTATTTTCAGTATAAAAGCACCACACAAGGAGAAAAAATGAAAAAAAAAAGAAGACGATAAAGGTTTTCGGTATCCAATTAAAGTCTAATTTGACTTTCATTCTGTATCAAACTGGAGTGTGTTGCTTTAGTATTGATTCTAAAATATATTATTGATTGGTTACTCTTATTAATATTATAGTTTTTTTCTTTTGATTGTAAGGTATATTAGAGGATTTTATTCAACCAATATTTACTCGGATAGTAGTGAATGACTTTCAAATTAGGTTATTTATATAACTAATCACTTTATAGTTAATAATATTTAGGCATTGTCTAATGGTTTTTTCATTTGTTTAGAAATATGTTTCATATTAAAAGTTGTCATGCAACTTTACGTACTTGATTATATGTATTCATCGTGCTCAAAAATTTGATAGTTGATGATGTTAGATTTTCAATCACTTTTTTATTGGTAGCTCAATAAATAAAAAATTATTAAAAGTTTGCATGAGGCTCGTGCAAGGTTCGGAGTGTTCGCGCGCTCGGCGAAGGGCCAGGAGGTGCTCGAGCGCCAATTCTAAATTGATGAAGGATTGTTGGCGCTCGCCTTGTGCTCGAGTGGTACAAAGGTATGGATTTTAGACTTGTTACGCTTGCTCTACGCTCAACGAGAGCTCGAGCGCGGAAATCAGAACCCGGTGCGCTTGATCCGTGTTTACTGGGCACTCAAGCGCCGGTATGGGGTATAAAATACGGCTCATACGTTTTAGGATTATAATTTTTAAATCTTTCTCTATAAGAGGAGCCGCACATTAAAAATCGTAAAATGTTCTTGGTTGATAAGAATTTTTCACATTAAAAATTATTATACATTATTTATTTCTTGTACTCACAAATTTGGTAGCTGACGGTTGATGAGAAAGTTCGAGTTTATTCCGCTATGCAAAATCGAGTATATCAAAGTATCGAATTCCCAACCGATAATTGATGAAAATTCAAATTTATTTCCGTTGTATCAATTATACACATATTTTTTGTGAAATCCCAGCAATTATCTTTTTTAATTAATTTATTATTGCCTTATTTTTTTTATTAATTTATTTTTTGTGTAATTTTCTTGTCGGCTGATTCGAATTCAGGTGATATATTTCAACCCAATAAAATTGTATCCAAGTCAATAACTTAGGCCTTAAGAAAGTTGCTTCCCGTGGAGAACACGGGGAGGAGCCGAAGAGAAGAGGCAGTAAAAGCGTACACGATACGCCAAACAATGGCAGATAGAAAAAGGACACTCGATTTAATTTACCATCCTGCCCTTGATTATATAAAGAGTGCTGTAAAGAAACTCACCCATTAAATATTTTTTGACACCAATAATAGCAAAGCGCCTCATTTATAGATACTAATTAACTCAAATATAAATAAATAGGTAAATAAGTATCATATTATTAAGATTGTATTTGTTAAGTTTTGTGGTTAGGCTTATTCTTATTAATGAATTGTTCACTTTTCAAAAAAATTTAAAACACATCTGATCTTTAATTTTGCCTCTAAAGTTTTTTATTTTTGATGTGTCTTGGATCTTAGTTGCTGATGGATTAGGGGCAACTTGATCTTCGGATCGAACTGTAACGAATTCGATCTTTGTGCTCCTCAGTCTGGATCTTACACAATACAACTGAAAAGTAAGATGTCAGAATATTTACGAGATTATTTTCCTGATATATTCTCTGATGCTCAAATCAGTAGTCTTCCTCAAGAGATGAAAGATGCGGAAATAAAAGTATGCGAAATGATGATATAAAAAAGCAATTTTTTAAGTCTAACTTGGAGATTGCACTTGGCGTGGAGTGGCTTTGGCAATGGTGTGCTTGTGGGGAGTAGCTTTGAGGCCATGGAAGTGAAAGTTGTGAAAGGATTCTCACAAAATTCTGCAAGCAAAGCGTGGGCTTTTGAGAGCTCTTGTGGAAGCAGTGCTTGAGGGCTGTAATTAGTATTGGTGTAGGCGATGATGTAAGCCTTGAAGTGAGGATGCCCATAGAGTCCATCTTAAGAGCTTTATATAGTCTCTGGGCCAACTCAGCCATACTTGGGTGGTAAGGCTGATTGCCAACTATCCTGCGCAGATTTAGTGAGTTGGTGTGAAGGTTACGAGTGTTGTTTAAGGCAATTATGATTGATTAAAGGGGGATTCCTTCTTTCCTTGAGAGATGCGAGATGCGACAAATATTTGGGTTACTATTGTGAGAGATACATTAAGTTAATAGTTGCCTTTTCTAAAGAGATCGCGATCCGAGGCAATATTTGAGGTTCTGACCAGCTAAGGTAGGTGATCTTCAATGTGCGAAAATGGTATTGTGAGTCGTCCGAATTAGGCTGTAGACGGCTTGAGCTGTTGCCAACCAGTTGAAGTGTTACTCTCGGTCAACAGAAACGTTGATCGTCCTTTAGACCAGTGAGCCAGACGTCTTTTGGCCAATCCATATCTACCATCTTCATTATCTTTAAAAGGTTTATCAAAGAGGGAATGAAAATTCTCATGTACAGATATGATATTATCTTTTTATTCAACTAATATGGAAACTATCTACTCTCGCGATATATCCTCTAGTAAAAATATAGTCTTGCTAATATATTAAAAAGTTAATATAGATTGTCACATACAATGTCATTGTTAAGTTATAGGGTCAGATCTATTTCTATTTGATTATTATCCACTTTTGGAGAAATTTTTGGGATATAGCGGTCATTAATATTGTGCCACACGGTCTATCATTAAAAAGATATCTCGAATGAAGAAAAAAATATTACCCCTTATAAAGTATGATGCCACATCTTTGACCAATAAATGTAGGATAACCCACTTTCACAATATAATCCTTAGTAAAAAGATAGATAGCTGTTATATTATGGGCACCGATACAAATTCTCACAAAAAGCATCATTGTTGAGCTTTGTTGTCGAACATATTCCTGTTCAATACAATGTCCATTTTTAGGAAAACCGTGGATACATCTGCTTACTAATCAAGCACGCTTTTGCCCTTTAAAAGGCACATCACATGGAGAATGAAACATTTACACTAATAAATAGGTTGTCGCTTCTTTATTCAATCACCATAGAATTATCTATTCCTACAATATAGCCAGATAAATGAGTAGTTACGAAATTAAATTAGGGGGTGCATATACGAATTGTTACAAAGGTTGCCATTATTAAACTTTAAGATCAAACTTTTTTCATTTAATGTATTGCCCATTTTGACAAAATGAGTGAAACGTATTTTATAATTAGCTACATCTAAGAGAGATGAAATATATTTACTTAACTGATATCAGATATATTATCATATTAGAAGCGATGATATAAATTCTTAAAAATATCGCCAATGTTGAGGTTCAATTTCAGGTTTGATTTCCTTTGAGATATTGCCATACTTAGAAAAATATGTGACAATTGTAAAAATAAGGCTCGAAAGGAGAAAAAAAATATTATCTCATCTATAAATAATTAATACCCTTTTTACTTAATTAATAAATGGTAATTCATACATTTGTATTAATAATTATGAAGAGGGTGTACTGCTGTTCTAATTAATTATAACGATCAAATCATGGGAACGTGTCTTATGGAATATCAAAAAACTTTGACTTTTGTTCAGATGTCGACTTCGCGTTATCAATTACTACAAATTTAAATTAATAATCAATTTAAAGAAAATTTTATTTATATTTAGTAAATAATCAATATTACTTATTTATATGGTTATAAAATGAATTTATCCAAATTTAAAAATATAATATTTTTGGCATATTTGTTACTTTATCTCTACGTTCTGAGGGCAGAATTGAATCCAGCATGAAACTACGTGTCAAATTATCAATGGCCTAGTTTATTAATTAGATGTAAATCGAGCAACCAAGTGGCAAAAAATATGTAAAATTAAGGCAAATAATAACTCAATAAAATAATAAATAAAATATTAAATATTGACGAACAGTTATCATCAACTGAATAATAGTAATCTACATGTGAACAACCCAATTCCGTAACGACCGAATAAAAATCAACCATTGATAACTGAATAGTTATTAAACTAACCCGAGCAATAATTATGCAATAATAGTAATGATTGATATTTAATACAGCGTAATACCTTCTATTATAAATGATAATTTTGATTTGACAAACTAGTAGAATGCCCTATCTATGAATATAGATCCCCAACCAATATCCGGGACAAATGAATATGAGGCATACAGGCACCTACAACATGGACATCGCAACAAAGTCCAGTCTCCAAACAAAGAAAGATTCAAAACAATATCTTCTTTTTTTTTTCTTTCTTTTCATATTTTTTTATTTATTTAAAAAAATTTATTAACTTAAATATCGAAAGATATATCAAAAAAATCTCATATACTTTTAATCTCTCATTAAATTATTATAGTGGACATAACTAGGATTTTTAACTATGAAGATCAAACCCGTAACCTCTCAAATTAGCCAAAAATTTTGCCCAGTTATCTAATTCATACAACAGCCCAAATTCCAAATAAACATCATATATTTATTGTCAGTTGTTTTAGTTAATAAAACTAAAATATGTAAGCATATTTATTTAATCTTTCTTATAGTTTTCAATTTGAATAATTTTTTTAAAAAAATCAAAGTAAATAAAATATCAAGGAAAACGTATGATCTGTCAAATACTATTTTCTATTTACTAATAATATAATTAAGAATAGGGTTGAATATTTATTACTCATAAAAAAAAGAAAAATGATTGAATCTTTAATAGTCTAATAAAAAAACCGAGTTTAAAGTAGGTTAAATAGGGACCCTTGTGTGATATTGCCATTAGAATCTACGACCACTCATCTATGATGAAGATTTTTAGAGTTGTTGAATTTGAAGCTTCGAGGAAGGCATAGAAGACGACGCAAAATGCAAGTTGACAAAGGGATTACAATGGAAAGTCAAAAATATAGCTACCTAAATTTGACAAAAACAAGAGAGAGATGAAGAAAAGATGATATTTAACGCGTATCTCATATAGTCGTTTGAATAAAATCGAATTAAACTTTTATATTTTTTAATCTAAATCTTACACGCCACAACAATTAATAAGAAATTGAAGAATATAAAACTCATTCCTAAAATATTTTTTGACGTTGAAATTAGAAATTATTCTAAGATAATAAAAGATGATAAAATGTTGAGGATTAAAGAGAAAGCAGAAAACGAAGACTTGGCTCTGTGATATTCGAGATTCAAAGTATATAGGTGATTAAAATTCTATACTTGTTTTTATAAATGATCGGGATTTTATCCCATTGTTTGAAAAAAATAAGCATGTTTATAGCATTATTACTAATCAAGATACCCATTCTGAAAAGATGTGATTGTGTATTAATAAGAAATTATACTAGTTAAGAATTGAATAGTCCAACCGTTATATAATATCTGAATCTAAAGCATGCCTATTGGATGAATTAACTGTTCACTTGAGTCAACGATTCATCTCTTGATTTATATAATTATTCGTCAGGATTAACCGTTTAAATTTATTAATCGAACAGTCATTCGATACCTTAATTTTGTATTACCAGCAATCCGAACATTTGAATATTTGATAATTTAGCTAGATTTTTTACCATTTTAAATTTAATAATTTGATTGATTTATATCCCTCAACGAAGTTAAGATTTAAAGCCCCTACATAGCAAGGGTTTGAGCTGTTACAATTTCGGACCGTACCCTACAAAGTTGAAGATGCAGCATCGCCGGTCGGCGCCAAAGCCGAAAAACAAGACCACCGGGAAGTCAAACTGTCACCCTCTCTCGACTCTGGCGGTGGGAGCTACTTAAATTTACAGTAAGTTTGTGATATATATAATACGTATACCATCAAATATTACCAAAACAAAAAAAGCAATATTTTTTAAAAAATTACAGTATTTTTAATTTTATTTTATTTTGCTATTGATATTATTTCACACAAAAAAAATTAAATTTTAAGATAAAAAGCCCTAAAAACATTTATTCATGCTTTTTCACTTATACAATTTTAAAATTCAACACACACACATAATAATAAAAATTAAAAGTAAAATAATAAGACATATATAAAAAAAAAAAAAAAGTTATTGTACATGCATCATGCTTGCTCCTTCCTCATTTGGCTTGCCATTAGGGACACTCTCTAAACTTTAGAGAGATTAAAATATCTTCATTATTTTAGATAATACCCATTAAGAAAGTGTTATAAAAATTCTATATATCATTGTTCTTCAAGTAAGCTATTACCAAACAAATTTAGAGTATTGCTCGTAGTTGAATACAATGTGCATGACTATATATGTTAATTAAAATAGTAAGATTGAATAGGCTATAATTAAATGAAAAATAAAATCTACCCATTACATCCAAGCTCAAATGGCATTAATGGCGATAATTTATTATATATAAAAAGACTGATCGATTATCATTTTGATCAGAGTGGTTCGTTTGATAGTAACATGACAAGTCGCATCATTATAAATTTTTTTAGATACAAAAAATATTTAAGGCCACAATGGGTCATCGAGAATGGCTCAATAAGGCTCTGTTCCCCTTGACTTTGTGGAGGCAAGTGGTCTTGGTTTTGAATTTGTCTTTGATTATCTCATTTTTTTGGGGTTGGATTATTTTCTCGTTGACTATCTTATTTATGTCTTGGTCACCTTAAAATTTATACATATTTTTAATTAAAAATATATATATTTATATATTTCTTATACAAATATAATATATGCAATCACATATATTTATAATAATCACTAATATTATATGTAATAAATAACTGTGACAACTTTTTGTACTTCACATTCAACCCAGCAGCAGTAGTCTTTACCTGCTCTTCAATTCGAAGGTGCAAGCTCACCCACCGCTTTCCCACTGGTTTCGTCTCTCTCTCTCTCTCTCTCTCTCTCGGTCATAACTTCGTGTCCATCTCATCCATGAATTCTTTCATTCATTTTCTCTCTCCTCTGCCATCCACGTATGTATAATAACATAGAAAAGTATAAACAAATTGAACTCCCCAGATTCTTCCTCCTCTCTGTTTGAGTTTGTTTATTCTATTTTATTTGAAGATTCAACGCACGGACGAAAGGGAATTGCCAATTACAGAAAGAGAGGGATTAAAAAAATGGCCATGAAATCTGGTTATTGGGATGAAAGAGATTCCGCCGGCGATTTGTTCCATTCTCAGACGCAAAGATTTCAACGTCCTCTCCACCCGACTCCTCAGTACCACCACCACTTCCACCTCTCCACCACCACATCTGAGGAAGCCGACAGCGCTGCCCCTACCACGACCACTGCAATCCCACCACCTGCGAAGAAGGCCAAGGCTGCCAATGAAGACGGCGCAACGATTGAGGTGGTACGCAGGCCGAGAGGCCGACCGCCTGGTTCGAAGAACAGACCCAAGCCGTCGCCAATCATCACGAGTGAACCGGACCCGGTCATGTCCCCTTACATCCTCGAAGTTTCCGGCGGTGTTGATATCATAGACTCTCTCAAGAGCTTCACGCGCCGCCGAAACGTTGGCCTCTGCGTGCTCACGGCGTCGGGTAGCGTTGCTAATGTGAGCCTGAGGCAGCCCTCAACCACCTCCCCGGGCGGTACTGTCACATTCCACGGCTGCTTTGAAATTCTCTCTCTATCGGCGGCTCTGATCGTCGGCGGCGGAGGGTTTGGTGATGGATTGTTTACGATATCGCTGGCGGGCCCGTCGGGGCAAATAATGGGAGGCAAGGTTGTTGGATCGTTGCTGGCCGCTGGGACGGTGTATGTTATTGCGGCGTCGTTTAACAACCCCAGTTTCCATAGGTTGCCCGTCGACAATGAGGAGGTTCACCACTCCCTTGTCGGTGGTAGCGTTTGTGATGGGCAGAATATTGCATCTCCTGGAATCTCTAACGGCGGCGACGGTGGCCACCCGGCGAGAGGCGGCGAATTGCTGGGCATGTATCGTTTTCGCCTGGTTTCTGATGTCTTTGGGGCCGCCGCAGCCACTGCCAGGCCGCCGCCACCTTACTGATATTTCGTTAATCACAGATGATTAAGTTGTAGTCCTCTTCTCCGCTGAATAGAAAGGATGAAAGCAGTTTAAATTATCATGCTCACAGTTTCATTCTTTGCATACTCTTTATATACAGCTCCGTTAATGCTTTCATGGTTAGATTGATTATTATTAGTTTAAATGTTGATTCAATCTCTGTAGTTTAATTATATTTTTCTCATTTATAAAGTTACAGACTCGAAATTTTACTAAATTAAATATGATCGGAAAGTCAGAAAAATGCAGGAGAATCCATTAATATTTACCTTGTTTGATCTCTGTACGAATGATGACAGGGTAAAACTACCTTATTTACTTGCCAATTACTTGTAAATTTCATATTTTTTGTTTGATTAAGGTTTAAATTTATGATTAGTGGATTGTTATTATCATTAATGAATCAATACATTCGTACCGCAAGATAATTATATCATATCAGCAAGATTTTATTAGTTTGGTGACTGAATGTTTTTTTCCATAATGAAATTATCATTAATGGTTTATTCTATTCTTGATTAAAAACTTTAAAATATATTATCACGTATTATAAATCTATGCTTTATAATGTCATATTAACATAATAAAATTGTGTAATTAAATTGTATAAGTATAAATTTCTCATGCAATTCATATATGTCATATTGAACCATAAAATTATGCATTACAAGTATCATAGTGGTCTGATGGAGTAATTTAAAGAACACAACATTGATAGATTGTTTGATTTGCCTAAAAATGCATGTCATAAACTATTATAAATTTAAGATAAAAATATCATGGCATACAGATGTATTTTTAACTTTTATTGTAAAAAAAAATTGGATATAACATAAAATTGAGACCATAAATTTAAGGAAACAAATATATTTTTTACTGTATTTATTCTAAATATTGTAAATATATTAAATTAAAAAATTATATTTAATTATTAAATTTTAATCGGATCAAAGTAGGATAATTTAATTAGATAAAAAATATAATATACATGTATGATAATTAATCTGGGAAAAAATATTTTTATTACCCTTAAAATATCCTCAAATAATAAATAATTATTAATTTATATATCCTTATATGCATATTTATCAATTTAAATATATGAAAAATATTACTATTATAAGGTTAAAATACCTATATCTCAGTAACCCTGTTCATCAATGAGAGTCGACCGTCTCTTTTGAGATGGGATGGTGGGGGTGGAAGTGAGCTGACAGTGGTGTATTTAATGACGGCGAGAGGAGGCGAGAGGGTGGTAGTTGGTGGCAAGTTAATGACTGAAGACGACTGAGAGAGAGAGAGAGAGGGTGAGTGAGTGAGCGGTGGGATCAGTCGACGTTGAGGTTTGAGAAAACTTTGAGGTCGCCTGACCATTTCCAGTGAGCCGTGGCTTCCGGGAATCGGGGCTCTGCGATCGCAGTCGACGTTGAGGGCCGTTGGATGAAATCCAACGAAAAATATAAAAAAACGAATTTAATTTTAAAAACACGAGCCGTCGGATTAAAAACCTGATATTACCATAAATAGTTTTGTTTTTTTTTAACAGGAAAATGCGCCACAGCCGTCGGATGAATTTCATCCAACGGCTGGGGCGCATCACGCGCCCCTCCTCCCGAAAAACCCTTCGCGCTCCTCTCTCTCACTTCTGAAACCGTCTTCCCCATTTCGTCCTTCACTGCCCCTATCTCTCTCTTTTCCTCTATTCCTCTTCTACTGGTCATTTTGCGCAGCTGTCGCCCGAGGAACACAGACGCCATTGCCGGTCGTGTTTGAGAATCGTCGTTCCACCGGCGAGATTTCCCGTCCAGCCGTCTCCGTCGTCGTTGTCCACCGGCGAGATTTGGGATTCAATTTGCGGCCGGTTTCGTAGCCGTCTGCGTCGTCGTTGTCCACCGGCGATTTGGGATTCGGATTGTCCACCACCGGATTTGCTGTACGTATTTGTATATTTGTAAAAATTTTTATATATTTAAATAAAATATAAATATTATTAAAATATTTATTTTTATATTTAATATATATTTTTATTAAATATAAAACATATGTATTATTTTTAAATATTTAAAAATAAATATTTTTATTCTAAATATATTTAAAAATATATATAAAAAATATATTAAAAATATTTTACATGTATTTAAATTTATTTTTAAAATATTTAAAATGTAATGTTTCCACTATTTTGTTTCTATTTCTAAAAATAATATCATTTTATCCTTGGAATATTTTTAATTTAGTTATTTTTATCATTTTTGTTGAAAAGAAAACCTTAAGCGACAGGATGAAAATGCAAAACATCGATGGAAAACATACGTGTTACTAGAATTACTACATTAATAAATATTTTTATTGAATAACCACGATTAATTTTAACTTATTTTCAGAATTTCATTTTAAATGAGTAATTAAATATAAAATAATAATTTTCTAAGACAACGGTATATTTGGTGATTTTTCTTATTTTAAAAGAAAAAATAACTAAATATACTAATTGATGTTTGAATAAAGTAATTTTTGATACTTGGGACAAATAAAGGTTTGCTTTTTTTTAAAACCATAGATATTATTTTTGGATATTATTAATTATTTATTTTTTGGTTAAATAAATAATTATAATTTTTACAGAATTTAATTTAAATAAAAATTAATTACGTGATGGTTTGCTTTCCCAAATTTGAAATAATGAAAGACAATTTGAGTTAAGGATTTAGATGGAATCTAAAGGTATAAATGGTCAGTATTGGGAATTAGAAGTCTGCAATGATCTAAAAATCATTTGAGGTGTGATCTTAATGTTAGATATTTTTTCACCATTTTGATAGAGTGCTTGAAAAGAAGAGATATAAAGAATTGTGTCTTATAAGTATGAATCCCTCCACTAATGATTCCCCCAATTTTTCAATCTAATGTTTCACTCTTCTCTCTCTCTTCTCTGCTACTTTCCCTCTCCCGTGTGAGACTGAATTATGAAACATTTGGAATTTTGTGTTCACATGCTTTCAAAATATTCAACATACATGATTTGCGATCCATGATAAATATATTTTGAAGTGGAATTGCAAGGATAACGCTATATAGGTTCATGCCAACTTTAAGATACGTTGATAAGAATTATAAATATTATTTAGAGGCAAAAGTTTGGGCCTTGTCCAAAATTTTTCATCCGTTATGTTCATCCTCCAATGCCAACACAAATTAGCATTGAAGGGTGTGATAAGGGAGGAAGAAAGGCAACAAAACGTCCGAAAGTAAAGAAAATGCAAGAAATGTTAAATATATATTATAGTTGTAATTATATCAAGAAATATATCTTCAAAAATAAAAAACTTTAAAAATTTTAATAGGATCTCAACAACCGTTGTCATACATGGATATTGTTGTATTTGTTTATTATTGATTTGTTAACAAAGATTTTTTCCTTTATTTCTAATTATATCTTATTCTTTTACTAATATCCATTAATATGTTAAAAAAATAGTTAAATAATATTTATAAATAATAGAAAGGTTAATTTTTTATTATATTTAAACATCTGATGAAAATGTTAACATGTATGCTTTTTTATTTTGCTTTCCAGTTAGTATTTGAGAATATTATATTGGATTATGATATATCGATGAATGATAGAAATATCAATGATGGGTTTGTAGATGTGTAATGATTTAATTTATGAATGTTTAAAACTTAGGTGGAATGATATACTAAAATATATACTATATATTCCAGTATTTACATATTTAAATATATGTATATATATATGTAAATATATAAAATATATATATAAATATATAAACATATGTATATATATTATTAAATATTTATATATTTAAATAAAATATATACATATATTTTATTCCAGTATTTACATATTTATATATAATATGTAAATTATATTTAAATATAATATATTTATATAAATATATATATTTATATAAAATATATACATATAAATAATATATATATACTATTTAATTTTTATTACAAAATATAGATGTTGTATATTTAATGTTGTATATATTAATATATAATTTTATATTAATTTATAAAATATATAAACATATGTTTATATTATTAAATATATATATATTTAAATAAAATATATACATATATTTTGTTCCAGTATTTATATATTATATATATAATATGTATATATTAATATATTAATTTATTAATATATATTAATAAACTAAACAACTAATTTACATATATTAATGTAAATATATTAATTTACGTATATATTAATTTACACAACAACTAAACAAAAACAAAGTAAAATACATGGAAAAATAAAATAAAATAAATACTAATTTTATTTGAAGCAAAATCACTTCGTCGCAGAGCCCCCGATTCCAAATCACTTCCAATGTCGATGGATTGAAGATGAAGACGAAGGCTGTGGATTGAAGATGAAGACGAAGGCTGTGCGTGCGCCGTTCTGCTGCTTCTCCTCTACCTGGCCGGCTGCGCGTGCGCCGTTCTGCTGCTTCTCGCCGTTCTGAAGACGAGGGTTTTTTGGAAACAGAAGAGGGAGAGGGAGATGAGCCGCAGCCGTTTTTCATCCGACGGTTGACAGCTTCCGATGGACAACGACAACAGACGGCCGGACAACGACGTACACAGCAAATCCGGCCTCCCAAATCGCGCCGGTGGACAATGCGAATCCCAAATCGCGTCGGAGGACAACGACGATCCTCAATCACGACCGTCGTCGCCGTCTCTGTTTCTCGGACGACAGAGACGGCTGCGCAAAATGACGACGAGAAGAGGAGGAGAGGAAAAGACAGAGAGAAGAGAGAGAGAGGGGCGCCGACGCAAATGGGGACGCGAGGGTTTTTTGAAACAGAAGAGGGAGAGGGAGATGAGCCACAGCCGTCGGATTCGTTTTTAATCCGACGGCTGAGAGCTTCCCCGTGTTTTTTTAAATTAAATTCGTTTTTTTTTTATTAATGAAAACAGGGACCGTTGGATTTCATCCAACGGCCCTGAATCAGGCGTCGTTGGCTCTGCGACGCCAAGGGCGTCGCAGAGCCCCCGAGTCCCTGCTTCCGTATTCTTCTTTCCCAGATCAAGAACATGAACCCATTATGATATGTTTGATTGATAAAAAAATTATTATTAAAATTATTTTTTTTTATATTTAATTATTTTATTATAAAAAATAATTATTTTTTAAAGAATAAATATTTTTCTAAATTAAAAAATAAAAAATATTAAAAAATTTTTAGTATTATTTAATTTTATATTTAAAAAAATATTATTTTTAAAAATAATATCATTTTATTCTTAATATTTTTAATATTCTTACTATTATGTAAAAATCTTATGTTATTCCTGTTACTATTACTACATATTAAATATTAAAAAATTAATTATTAATTTATTTATATTTATTTTAAATGAGTAGTCAAATATAAAAATAATAATTTTTAATTATATTTTAATTTTATTTTATTTTTTAAGAATAATTATTTTATTTTTATTTTATTTTATTTTAATCATTAAAGATACATTAATATATGAAGGAAGTTACTCGTCTCTTTCAAAATTAGATATTATTTTTTATATATTAATTATTTATTTTTAAATAAATAATTTAATTTAATTTAATTTAAATAAATATTTTTTTAAATAATTAATTTAAATTTAAAAAAATAGATTCCATCAATGCCTCCCCCGCCCCCTCTGTCACTCTTCTGTCTCTCTTCTCTGCTACTTTCCCTCTCCCGTGTGAGACTGAATTATGTGGAATCCATGATTTATGGAATTGAGTGTATAAATGATGAAGTTGATATATAAATATTATTTTTTTGGGTAATTGTTATGTATAAGATTAGCATTGAAGGATTAAAGTAGAAAATGGTGTTAAATATATATTGTAATAGAAATATATCTTCAAAAATAAAAGAAAAATTTTATAGGTGGATATTATATTTAGATTGGTTATACTTATCCATTAATATGTTAAATAGTTAAATAATATTTATAAAAATTAAGCATTATTTTGATGAAAATGTTAACATGTATGCTTATAGTTGTAGTAAATGGTAAGAAAATGAAATATCATCTAAGTATATTTAAATACTGAAAACTTAGGTGGAATGATATACTAGCAAGAAAATTTGGGTTAAGTATTGTAATACCTAAATTTTTATTTGGTTTATTTTGATAATTATTATAATTTTAGGTTAATTGAATATGTTTAGAATAATTATATATTGTAAAATTTTAAAAAAATATTAGTTCATAATTTTGCATTTAAAGCACACCCGAGCAGCTTCTGAGCACAGATTCTAGTGAACCTGTGCCCAAGGCATGTTGAAGCTGGCATTTGAGTACCAGATTGACTATATAAGCTCATGTGGGGTATTGTTTCGACAGATTTGTGCAAGAGAGGCTAAGAAGAGAGAGAGTGCAGGAGGAAGAAGAGAGAGAAGGTGGAGTTCAGATATTTCAATATATCATTTTGTAATGTCTGTTTAATATAAGATTGAGACAAGTATCTATAAACTTTACTCTATATTTGATTTTGTATCTAATAGCGTTTGCTTATTAGAGTTTTAAATTCACGTTTTTATATTTGTCCCTTCAAAATAGTGGACTTAGATATGTTTATAGAAATTTGGACGTGATTCGACACAACATTATTTGTTTTGTGAGTTTGATATTTTTATTTTGATTCGTGTTCGATCTCGGGGGAATATTTTGGACATCTGAGTATGGTCGGATGAGGGTCTTTGGATCATATTTTGATAATTATTGAATTGGATATATTATGTAGATGAGTTGTTGTCAATATTTTGTTATTTTATTTACGATATTTAAATAATAGGTCCGTTTTATATCGTCCGAATTTATATTAAATGAGATCTTGTACGGTTTTTGATTTATTCGGTCATATATATATATATATCTGTTTTGTTACGCCCAAGTTTCGATTTAGTTGTTCATTATTAAATTTATTTAAAATTCTAAATTTTATTAAATATTATTATTATTTGACTTATTTTGAGTGAAATCGGTGGCAAGTGTTGAAAATTAAAAATATAGAGATTGAACTAAAATATGCTGAAATAATGATAAAAATAATTTAAAATTATTTATATTATCATATGATACTGCCCATTTAATAAAATATTATTGTTTGTAAATTTTGTAAAATATAATTAAATATTTTTAAATTATAAAATATTTTAATTATTTGTCTATTTATAAAATATGTTGAAGATATTTACAAAATAATAACATTACTTACCATTATTTAATTGGCAGTGAACGAACTTTACTAGGGTTTCACACACCAGGGTTAGTCTCTGTCAAACAGTACTTTCCATAAAGACGATGGCAGAGAGGCAGAGGGAGAGAGGAGCCGGGCTGGGTAGTCTTTTCTGCTTTTTGTTTGATTTAATGAAAAGTTTTTTAAAATACTACTTATTATTTTTTTATTAAATGTAATTTACATTACTCCATATTATAAAATATAATGTCAGACTAATTATATTCTATAGTATAATAATTTACATGTAATAATGAAAAACTTATACGGTAATATTACATGTCATGTTCAAATATAGTGTAAAACCGTGAAAAAAAGCCTATTTAAATAAAATTTATTTAAATAATTGAGAAACATTTTTTAAAAAATAATAAGTATAATAAAAAATAAAATCAATTTAATACTTAATTGGATAAGATACCTAAATGCCAGTGGCCTAATAGAAAATGCTACAAAATTAGTTAGATCGTCATATTCAAATACATAAACTAAAAAATAAAATCTAAATAGTCAGATATTAAAAGGTCATAATGAGCTGTTCAATGGACTGATATAAAAGAACGATCAAAACGATTCTATACCCGATAGTTAAGTAGTCTTGTTATTAAATAGCGACGACTATTACATATTACAAGTAATGCCTCCCACTACTGATCTAAAGCAGCTTATATACACGCATTAATTTTAGATGTCAATTAACTAAGTTGCCCATCTGATTATAAATAAAACCTCTTCCCAAAAAAAAAAGATACGAAAAAAAAATTACTCAATTAGCTGAATATATAAAACGAGTATAACATTCAAAATATATACTCATTCTGATCATTTTTCATTCATTACATATTTTTTGTCATTATTTTTCTAAATTTATTGAAAAGATTGCTTATTTGAATATCAAAAAATATATCAAAAAATAAGTCTCATAAATTTTTTATACTCTATTTATTTTATTATAATATATAAAATTTTGATCCATAGTTTTAAAGGTCGAATTTGTCTATTATTTAAATATTTAAATAAAATAGTTAATTTTTTAATTTATATATTAATTTAAAATTTTAAGATTTATTAATGCAGAATTTTGAATAAATATATACAGGATAATTACAAATATATTTAATATTAATGTCGTCTGCCCTTGTTACCATTTCATTGTACTTTGCGTAACGTCGCTGTCTTCCTTGGGTTACGTCAAGATCGAAAATAGGCCCCACGTAAAATTCGGAAGGACCATTGAAATTATCAATCATTTTTTTTTATCTTTTTTTTGGCTTAATTTTGTCGTTTAAATATATGAGCTTCATTATTATATGGTGAAAATTAGGACAGAAAGCTTTTAAACATAGTCCATTTTATCATGTGAAATTAGCCTTGTTACATTTACTTAGTAAGAAAGATGTTTACAGTCTCCATTATAAAATAATATGGAGCGATTTAATGCAATAAAAACTTATAAGAATAAAATATTTATATTAATAGTTAAAATTATTATAATATTTTATAAGTTTATAATATAATTTTTAAAATTATAAGTAAATTCGAATTGAGACCTAGAGTTATTTTAAAAAAATTATTAAACTAGTTTTTTTTTAACCATTCTCTTTCTGTTATTAAGGGAGCTACAAAATTAAAGATATAAAAAATTAATCATTAATTTTATTGCATCCTTATATTCTGCCCACCGTACAAACGAAGGCCCAAAAGACTGCTTGAACTTTTGGTGTATTCGGACAGAATCCGTGCAATACAAAGATAGTTTGGTTATCTTCTTGGATTAGTGAGTTTGATCTGTACGATAGAAAGAGGATGAAAAAAGGTTAACACACGGGATTTACGTGAAAAGCCGTCTCTTGAATGGGAAAAAAATTATGGGACTTAGGATCCAGGCGAACTTTCACTATACTGTGGGATGAGTACAATGAATGAAACCTATGTGATGCTCAAGGCTCTCCAGGTACAAACTGATTACACTGAGGGAAGAAATTTGCCAATTTCTCCCTCTTTTCTATGCTTTATCTTTTTAGCGAGGAAATCCAGACTCTAGCCCCCTGTTTGGGGCGCATCAAAGGTTTATATAGGAGTTGAGATGTCCTACGTGGAGCACCCACGTGGCTTGGCATGTAAAGGTTCTCTGTCCACCGAATTTGCAGATCTGCTCTACCGTGTCAAAAAAGTGGCGTGATTGCAGTCTGACTTTATAAGATGTCACATCACACATGCGCCAAAGGCTATCATTCCCTAAGCAGGTTGTGTGCCATAGGGACCGCGCATGCTCTTGCGGGAGTTAGCTCTGGGCTGGCATCCTTAGTTGCGTGCACTCCCTCTCCGAGCTCGAAAGTCCGAGACCTTTTACTGTCCAAGAACCTTCATGAAGGTTCTTGGCCCTTTCTTAGCTTGCGAACTTTTTGGTAACGAATGTACTTGGCCTTTAACGGATGGCTTGGTTAGTAAGGGGTTTTCGGACTTTCGGAGTCGTGTCCCATGTTCTATGCCCTTGGGGCTCTATTGGTAATTATGTGTTGTCTCATGATATTATCGGGCCTCTAAAGCCAACTTAACTTCTCGGATCAAATCGGCCCATTGGGCCTCTTGGGACGTGGGTTACTGTTCTCAGGTCTCTTGAGTTTAATTTAGCCTCTTGGATCTCTAGGGATGCGGATCCAAATCCTCAAACCTATTTGGTCAACTTAGTCCTCGAGATTAAATTAACCTTGCGGGCCCCTTAGGTTGTGGGCTCGATTAACGAACCTTCTAAATGGGCCCCTGGGTATCGATACCCATCAAATTTATTTGGATGATTGTTTAAATTTAAACATGATGAAAATTTTAACTCTTTCAAAATTCAAATTTTAAAAGCGCTCATCTATTGTTTAAAAATTGCCCATTTTTATCCTTAATTAGCGCTAGATAATTTTATCATTTATAAAATAAAATAATAATCGATTACTTAATTATATAAATATTATTATTTTTATCAAAAATTTGGCTAACTAGATGACATAATTTTTCTAATAAAATTATATAAGATCGTAACTTTTAATCATTTTAATAAATTATTAATTATAAGACAAATTGTGTAAGATAATTTTAATATTTAATACAAATTGAAAGATAATTACCAATTAAATAATGTATTATGATTTAATTTTTAATCAAGTAAAATCACACCGATAGCAGCATTCACTTTGATGGTTGTGATTGAGTTCTAATTCAAAAAAATAAAATTTTTGGGTATTAATTAATTTAAAATATTTTGCATAATATGGGTAGTGAACAAATAGGATTTAATATCATCCTAATTCCCATTCCAAATTAATAATGAAATACTTATTTTTTTATTTTTTATTAATATTAACATCCAATTAATATAAAACTAAAATATAATAAAATTATTTAAAAAAATTATTTAGTGGACTATTTTTATTACTCAAATATCATCGGTTGATTCTCCCTCATCCAATGGATTATTAAAAAAATTAAATAATTAATAACGGCTATATGTGACTAATTAATTAAATTTTCCTCTGCTTTACATAAATGCATAAAGTAATCGATAAGTTTTGATTATATTAAGAGAGATCTGGGGATCCTACTTTTATTAAAAAAAAAAAAATTTTATTTCTTTTTATAAGATCATTAAATTAAAATTTAATGATCAATATTTAAAAAATAAAAAATATTAAATATAATTATATTTTTAATTTTTTATAATTTTAATATCTATTGAATATTAAGTTAAATATTAAAAATATATTAAATAAAAATAATTATTTATATATTTTTTTAATATTTAAATTTTATCTGTTAGATTTTTTAAATTTAATGATATAAATAAAAGAAACAAGATTTTTCTTCCATTTGAGAGAAGCAAGATCCTGCTTTCATATTAAGAGACACTAAATATTGCTAATATTTATTAAGAATTATCAAACTAACTCAATAAGTATATATATTTGTTTAGAATTGGTATAATTCGAAGGACAATTTAAAAATCAATTATATTTGTTCCTTATTGTTGGATTTAAAGTTTAAATAAAAATATTTAAAAATATAAAAATACCATTGAATATATTTTTAATAACTAAGATATTTTTATTTTTGTTCACTTTTTTAATTTTTTTAAAAAGTATATTTATTGTTAAATTTATATTTAATAATTTTAAAACCAATAAAAAATAAATGCGCCGTGGAATAGGGCGCTGGTTCTCTGACCATATGCCCATATTTGCTTGCATTCATGCTTACGTGATGAGCGTATGCTATTGGTAATAGAGTCAATTAATCTCAATTAAAAGAATTATAAATAAGTTACTTATTTAAATTTAATACGATATTAAATTTATTTATTGATAATCATTTCTTACTTATTTTTTAGGATTAATTAAATTTTCTATGATTTTAATAAATAATATTATTATAATTATTTACTATTTTAAAAAAATAAAATTATAGAATTTATTAACGGCACAAACAAAAGGACCACGGGAGCACTATTCTAGTGATCTTAGGATTTTCTTTTATAATTTTATCTATCTTTTATAAATTTATTGATAAAAATTTTATTATAATAGTTTAAACATGTCATAAAATCGAACCAAACATATCAATTTAAATAATTAATTATAATTTTAAAATTTAATATTTTAAATAATTTTAAATAAATAATACTAAATCACAAAATTCAAGTATGAGAAATCAAAATATGCAACTTAACAAAATTAAATCCATACAGGACCTTATCGAACAACCCTCCGAACTAAATAAATACGAACTGAAAATCAAAATATACAAATTAGAAATAATCACAAAAATGTAATCATTAAATCCACACAATCATATCAATTAGTAAATTAAATCATAATGGAACAATCGTCCAACTAAATAAATCTTTCAATCTGAAAGGATAAAAATAGGAAAAGTGACTAATGCTCACCAAATATTATATTTAATCTACAATAAATCATCAAATGGATGAAAATACAGTCAAATTACGGGAAATTCAAATCGAATAATTAAATCAAAAATCATAATCATAAATATCATAATATAAAAAATATCCGAATTATTTTTGAAATGTAATCATTCTAATAGGCAATTAGCCATCTAAACCCAATCCAAGTTCGAGTCCGAGTCCAATACAATCACATCAATTACTAAATTAAATCATAATAGAAAAAACTCAAATGTCCTGATCGGATATAGTCAAAATCAAAGACATACGAACAAATGAGGACAAATCGATCAATCTCAAATCTAAATCATACAAATCCAAATAAAATCTAATATAAATCATCTAAAACTTTAAATTTGGGTTTCGATTATTTAAATACTATAAAATGGTTATATAAACCTTAGACAAAATAGGCTAGCATATATAGCCATCAAACTCTGTACCATGGTTAATGTTCACTTCCACCCGCACTTTGGGTGCAAACTAATATGGGATGTCCTATATATTTTAAAATCAAATCAAATTATCCAAATGAAATATTACATTTAATCAAAAAGCATCGACCTATGCAAAGTTCAATTTAAATATTGATATAAAAATATACGAACAAAAAATATTAAACCGAATGGTCAACATGGATGTAAATAAAAATTTCAAATTGTATACAAAATACTAAAATTAAATCTAGAATAAATTCAAATCACTCCTCACCGTGCTGGCCATTGCCGCGTGCTGCTGCCGCTTATCTGCCGCTGCTCCACCATTGCGCCGCCCACTTGGTTATCACCGGCCTCCCTGGCCACACCCCAGCACAAATCTAACCTCCCTCTCCTCATACGACTTCTTGCAGTCGCACAGTGCGCCATCCGCCAACCCACGATCCAACCACACCTTTTCCCGAAAATTTTTGACGAGACGGCCGTCTCAATTCCCTCTTTTCCTCTATCTTTCCTTATCTCCTCTGTTTTTTTTTTTTTTTTTTTTTTTGTTTTATTAAAATTTTATTTTTCAAATATTTAAATTCAAAATTAATTTTTGTCATAAATATCCAAATTAAAAAATAATTAAAATTACTATTTTTTAATTTTAACTATCTAAATTAATAAATAAATTTGATGCGTCACTTAATCTGGGTTACTATTGAAACCAAAAGTTTGTTTGATCTTCCTCTTTGGGTCAAACTAAAACGGATTTGGATAGTAGCTCCGAACTTGGATTTTGTGCAACACAATTAAAAATAAAAGTTAGAGGACGGTGAAATTTGCTTCCACCGTATATCTTTCGACGTTTAAATTAAAAATCTTTTTCAAAAAATTGAAAGATGTTAGGAGTATTCGTAGATGTATATTATAGTGGATAGAACATTTAGATATGCCCGCTGAGGGGCGTCTTAGAAGTGTGCTCGTTGAGGAGCGTTTGAGGGGTGCGCCCGACAGCATGGTGTTTTATGAGATGGAGGATTGAACTCCATGGACAGAAGGCTCATCTCCTGGGTAAAGGGTAGACCTCTTGGATGGTCCTCGACTGAGGGCTAGTGAGTGTTAGAGGTAAGGCTTCTAGAATGGTGGCCAGCTATTTTTCGTGGGATAAAAAGCAAGTCCTCCTTCCTGGAGCTCCCTTCCTCCCCTAGATAGAGGAGGGTGGGACCCCCTTCCAGGGGAGGCCAGGGTCTCCTTCCCAGGAGGGCACGCGCTAAAAGACCCGAAAAAAAAGCAGCGACCTCAATTGCATTTTGACAGACATTTGAAGAAAAGAAGCGGCCGCCATCTCTGATCACCTGTAGCGCCATCTTCTGTCGACTTCTTAACTCTAAGCTGTGAGGCTAAGCAATATATTCGATTATTTTCGAAGTTGAAAGAAATAATTGATTTGACCGGGATGTTCAGAATAATAGTGTGGAGGTTCCAGCTTTAACGGCGGCAATTGAAGCGCACCAGGAACGTATTACTGAGGCTGTCGTGACCCGCGCTATAGAGATGATGTGTTTTTCAAATTTGAATTACTGTACGTATTAGGGATTCAGACGAATCCTTCGACTGATCCAATAGATTACGGGTCTAATCTTCGTAACTAGAATCTTAACTCTACACACAACAATAACTCAACAAGAGGTTAGCGAAATGCAGCGTTCACTCCCTGGTATATTCTCCAATTCTCATATTAATAATTTGTTCTAAAGAAATCAAAAAATGCAGGAAGAAAGTAAGCGTAAATTGGAGAAGGAAATTGATGAGCGTGATGCTTTTGTGAACTTGGAGAATGGGCTGCGCTAATGAGTATGTTCTTTATTGGTATTTTGTACGCTCGAGCTTTCTCATCTATTCCCTTTGATTGGGGAGGATCTGTATTTATCGTCAGAGTCCTAACTGATTAGTCAACATGAAGTCATCATCTGTAATAAAAGACGTTTAATTGATATTAAATGGAAGGCTCATACCCCAACGTCCCAGTGTTCGGTATACTTTCCGGTTTTGGAAAGGTTTGGACCCCTCCTCCCTCAGGGTATACTTTTTGGAAAAGGCTTGGACCCCAACAGCTTATGCTCACAACATCCTATTTCCCTGCACTTGTATTTCTAACAACGAAAATCATGAACGGGCAGCACTTACGAACTTGAACTTCCAAAGAGCTATATGAATATAGTGACAGAAACAGCTTCACTGTCAAGAGTCTGAGAAAAGCGTGTGCTGAAATGGAGCTCAGTGCGTGAGCGATGGTCTTGAAGAAAGTTATGATGATAAGAAATCGACATCCAGGCATTGCAGAGAGAAAGCCGCAAGAATGCCTTCATGGGCAAGAGAAGAAGTCTCATAATTCAAGCTTAAGTAGTTTCTGTCAGTGTCAGATGGTTCTCTTACCTATTAAAAAAAGCTTTGAGTGAGAGAAAGTGAAGAAATTAAGAATTGCAGCCATTATAAAAAGCATGGCATTGCTAGAGAGCAACAACATGAAGTGATACAAAATTTTCAGTTTCTAATTGTGAAGAGAAAACATAATAAACTTAATTCAATATAATTGAAAAATAGGACATATGCAACATCGAGAAAATATACGTGAAAAACCTTTCAAAATAGAGGAAAAAACTATGGATACGGAGAGCAAAAATTTCCACTGTAGCAATACTTGCTGTGCTATACATCCTTTCTCACTCAAAGTAATGAAAGATTCATATAAACTAAATGAAATTTATTTTTTCTCATTCTCAGTTTTACACTGTTGTTTAGTGTGTTTTTGTTACAAGCCTTTCATTTTTTACTTTTCTCATTTTTTTATTGGTTTGGTTTTTTATTCATTTTGTTAGTTGTTAAGCTGCCCTTACCCATTTTGGACACATCCCAACTGATTCAGCTGCTTTTAGTATTCAATTTGCTATAAATATAATAGTACAAGGATGGAAGGAATCAAGAAGTTATTGCCTCACTCTCACGACTTCTCTTTCCCTCCTGTCCTATCTAATTTTCCTCTACTTAATCTCCCTCTTCTTGTTTTCTTCTCTGCCCGTCCCAGACTCGTCTTTCCCTTTTTCTCTCCCTCTCATTCTCGCGCTCTCTTCTTTCTGTTTTCCCTCGTCTTCTCTGCCAGAATTCCCCTCTCTTCCTCCACCCTCACCATCTCGTCGCTGATTACCACGATACGGCCATGGAGTACGTATCAGTTTTACTTCAGGTGTAAGTATTTATATATTTCTGTATTTACTGAATTCTAACAATTTAAATCTCAAAGTGCTGAGCATATCTAAATTTATAGTCATTAGTCTTTTTATATAGAATGAACATATAGTAATTAGGCAACAAAAGTTAGTAGACTAAGACACATGATTAATGGCGTCACTAAAAAAATGACCCACTTAACAAATTATCTTTTTCTTAGAAAATTTTCCAATTACCTTTACCTTATTATGTCTGACCTGACTTAGATATTAAGGTATTTAGTTGCCATGTCTTTACGCGCTTTGTCATGTGTTGCACCTCTAACTTTTTAACTATCTTGCACTCAAGACAAGATACCTTGGACACCCAGGACAACTGAAACCAGGACTGACATGGGGTTTGGTAACCAAGATCAAACCTAGCCCAAATATTATTTTAAACATATGCCCAGAGTACATTTTTTTGGTCCGACTATAGCGAATATGGGCACTTTTTTCTATTTAATCGAAGTAAACATGAATGTGGGATTTGCATGGTAATGACTTATATAAAGCTAAAAATTGAGGAATTAGTTGGCAAGTGCATTGTCGATGCGCTTATTCAAATGGTGATTCAGATGGCTAAAGTCTGAACAATTTATTCTTACACTCAGTAAAATATTCTACTTCAGATTCAATTGCCCTTTCAAAAGACTTGGTTCATTTCTTATATTTGTAATTGCAATGAGACATGGTTCATGCATTCTGATATGGTTTATTTGTGTGGGGCACATAACTTCTTTTGTCGCATCATTAACATCATGATATGGAAGAGTGAAGCAGAGTTGATAATTTTGATTGCACATTTGGTCGTTTATAGTGCTCCCTCTCTTACAAACTGAGCACTATGGAGTTTTCCATAGTACACTTTAACAAACACAACATTCAATATATACATCATTTCTGACACCATCAAAGTTTCACCATGTCATGGCTGCTTGAGTGGCAACTTTGTAAATGCTAAGTTCTACTCCAAATCAAGCCAATCAAGATATTTGCAGCACTTACGCAATATAAATAGGATCACCCATCTTGTCCTACATCACATAATCGATGCTGTATAAAATCTATATGTGCCGGTAACTTGTATTTTTGCTGCTTTATCTCCTCTGCTTCACAGGCCGTGTATTTTCTTCACTGACGGCTGTTTCATTTCAGGTAATTGCAAAACTGCATGTCATCGTAGAGATCTATTGCGAATACAAGTCCAATAAGATAGCCTAATCCTAAAAGATCGGTCTAATCAAAAGAAAAGCCTCTCAAACTTATAAGTCAACCATTGTGAAGCTAACTCCTTGACATGGGGCTTGTAACATTCCTCCCCCCTTTGACAGCCGCAGACCTCGATGGCTGCACTTTACGGCATTTCATTCGACGGCTCTCACTTTGCGATGCGTCACTTGGTTTTTCTAGTCAGTCCCTTCGTAGGTAGCTCTTTCCGATAACCTTTTTCGATTAGAACCCTCTATAAGTAACCCTTCCTAGACAGGGGCCAATCTAAATAAAAATATCATTGTTGTAAGTATAAGCCTAAGAGAAGAGCCCAATATCAAAAGACGGATTTAATAGGAGGGAGAGCCTCTTAAGTTTATAAACCAACCCTTGTGAAACTGGTTACTGATGTCGAACTCACAACATGATCCAAATGACAAGGTTTGTGAAGTTGTTGAGAACTTGCGTGCAGATTTGCTTGTGATGGGTAACCGTGCTTTTGGACCTCTTAAAAGGTGAACTTAAGAGTGGTGCTCGAGCTCTGGTTTATTTAGCATTGACACAGCAGATATTTTAATGAAGTGCAGAACTGAGAACAAAAACAGACAAATACAAATGCGTTAGTTCAATAATTAGGAATTGGTGGTTCAATAGCTTCCGTTGTCTTCGTTTCTATTTCTCTATTTTTATATACGTCCAATCATTGGATTCAAAAATGAGGAAATATAGGAGCTTAGATTCCCAAATTACATTGTGATTTCCACCAAATGATATGATAATGTGCATCAAGCACCTTCCCATTTCAGTTCCTCCATTCCTTCATACAGAGCATAAGCATATGCAAATAATATGACAAATACTAAACTAGGGATCTTTTCTATGCTAACAGATTGTTTCTGTGAAGTGTAAGCAACTGCTGCAGCAACCATGCCACTTGCCCTGCCATCATATTGAAGGCGGATATGGACGAGCTTCACACGGTATGTCACTCATGTCCGAGGGGCTTTCACTCATCAGATATCAGCCAATATGGTGATTCATCTAATGTTTTCTGATATATTAATTGATATTTTATCTCAGTTTGTAAAAAATATTTTACATTTGATAAGCTTGATAACAATATGTATGATATAATACGCCCAATACAGGTTTAACTACAAAAGATACTGATATTTTGATTCATGATCCTGATTGCTTGAAATGGCACGATCAACCTCATGTTTGTGGATGATCACATGATACCGGGAGTTAAATTATGCAGCCAACCGCACCCTTCAAACATTAACAATTTCGTGTGGCTATTGCGATTAGGTTTGATTGTCTTATAAAAACTATATTAAGACCTTGAGTTCTGTAAAAATGTCGGGTTTAGTTTATGTTTGGCCGGACTTGACCGAATTTCAATCAAGTGACCAGATTTTCATTTCGCTCCGATCCTTCCGTGCAGCATATACAGCAGAATGATTTATAGTAGAAGAATTGCCGGTGCAGCCGCCAATGGGCTAGCCGGTCGTATCATTGTTATTCTCTGAGATGTTATGCTACTTCCATAATTTGTTATCATTTTGAAGTTTAATATTGAATAATAAAAAATTAAAACACACTATTAAAATATAAAATAAATCAAAATCATTTATTTTATATTGTTTAATCATTATTTTGAATAACAATGAAATTTCATTTATAGAAAGATATAACAAGTCCTTAGCTTGTGGTGTAGGTTCCCAAAAGATCTCTTTTCAGCTGTAAATCTTCATATAGTTAATTGACAAACTTAAAATCACAGTGATCAGTATATAAATTAATTGGGTCCTAAAAAATTTAATTTAATTATTAATATATTTATATATCGACATATGAGTAGAATCACCCTGCTTGATGATCCCCAATTTCAAGTGGGGTCTCCAATTCCAACCCAAGCTGTCTAATTATTGAAGCAATTTCAAATCTCAGAATGAAGAACAATAAAGTCTTATCTCCTACTACATTTGGTCGGCTTTATGATGATAAATACACCTTCGAAAGGAAGATAGAACTCACCTTTCTCATGCGAGCAATCGTCAAACACGCTGGTAGAAATTTGAAGAACTTCCACAAAGCCCGTTGTTTATTCAGTTGAACACGAACCTCCCGATCCTATGATAAAAGTCTGCTCAGACCTGCAGTGGAAGATACATAAAAAGAAATAATCTCTTATATAATATAAGATAAAATTGTATATAATAGACTAAGAGTGGACAGACCAAAATATGGATAACGGCAACAATGCTTTTTGATCTTTCTTTTAGTTCAAATGCCACAAAGAAATATGAAAAACTGTCCCATTTTATACACCTTATGCGTACAACTCATCAACATTGCATTCCCCAAGGAACACTTTGATACTTCGAGGAGACCCACAACTGCCTTCGGCGATGAGTGCCCTATCATTGGCTGCCATGCGAACAACGATCTTGTGAATCATTTCGATCTGCAACATCAATCAGTAACGTGTAAATTCATGATTTCAATATGTAGATAAAAATATTGCCAACATATCTGACATTTAGTCAATATATCGACCGATAGTTTTCTATCAGTTTATAATTTTTAAAAATTTTTCATTTCTATATATCTGATAATGGTCACTACCTTTTCCTGGGACCAGAATGATTATCCCTACTCAATGAGTCTACATCCAACCTTGAATGTTAACGTATTGTTAGATATAGCTATAGCAGATACTAATACCAATATTTTAATCTATGTTTAGATGTCTATGGTCGAATATAATAAAACTAAATGAAGTATCCTTCAAATGGGCTAGAGCCATACATCTTCAGGGCAATGGCAACGGTCAGCTACTTGTTCAAGTGTCAAAGGTTCGACAGGCTCCTTACAGCTGAAGACAAAGCAATAACATGTAAGAAACACATCAACTAAAATCATAGTTACTATTTTTTCTAATTGATGAATAATACTAATTTATATTAAATTAGAAATAAAAATATATATTTTTTGTTTCTTCAACCAAACCAATTCATAAAATAGTACGCAATTAAACCAATATAATGCTATACCATCTTCAACAAGCTACTATAGCTAAATAACAATGATGTAACTTAATAAATTACAGCAAAAGTTAATACACAAACACACAAATATATATATCAACATCTAAACTTTAATTTTATCACTTTAAAATTCGAAATTGAAAAAGATACCAAATATAACAAAAAAAAAAACTCAAGAAAAATGTGTCTCAAATATGTCTAAAATGTGCCCCAAATATGTCCAGTGTTAGAATTTGGCCAAAACACGCACAATTAGCGTACTGGAACCTGAACCCCCAATAAAATGTCAACCATCAAACACTTGAATATAAAAAATACAAAGTTACACGATAATATTTATCATGGAAAATCTATCCAAACCAAGATAAAAATCACAGGACAAACTCAGAATAAATTCATTATAAAAAAGAACTACTACAAAGATAACCACATTCGAAATTTCTTCATTACAGCCTGAGTGAATGATCGGTTAAACACAACCGCCAACACACCAAATAGCCCACAAGGAAAAAATACACTGAGAAAAATTAACAACCAAATAGTAATATGTCCTAAAAAACAACACGAGAATAATGCACCCGACCTCAGAAAAGAGCGAAACTCTAATCAGATCTCAACTGGATTCCAAACCTCATCCTTTTCTCTCTTTCTCTCTTCACTCTTTTTGTGAGGCATTCCTTGTATTGCAACATGATTTTAGATGCCCTAAAGTCGTATTAGGCACAGCTTCATAGAAATGTCGACATACGAACACCTCTCAGACGCGCATCATTGGATAAGTGGTGCATGAGTGCCCTTCAAGCACTACCTTTTGGAAAAACCATGCACTTACATTCCTCAAACGTGCATCAAGCACTACTCAATTGGGCAAACAGTGCACGTGCTCTTTTCAAGAGCCACCATGTGCCACTCGGCCAAGCCTCGACTGACCTTTGGACGATCTTCGCACGAACATCGCTCAATCCTTTGTCATTTGTCACTCAGATGACCATTGACTAATCTTTGCACGAATAATGTGCGACCCTTTCTTGACTTTTCCTCCTGAGCATTCCATACGTGAACATTGTGTGTTCTTTAGATAACCCATTCATTTGTTATGATACCCACAAAGAAATAACCCAAAATCCAACGTCCTAAATGTGCCCGAACGTGTTAGAATTTTAAAAGAATTTAGAAAAATCTTGACACGTGTCAAGGTCTGAAATCTATCCTACACCAACACTTCAACCTCAAGAGAGTATCCATGCTTCTTCGCAGCAACATACCAAAATTTTGTTCTAGTATTAGAAAATCATTGTCATTATCGAGAAGCCAATACCGATATTTCATTCATAGCAGTATAATTCCATTTCAGCAAGGCCCTAAAAGTTTGATAGATTGCCAGAGGTTTGGGACAGCATTACCTGGCCTCATTGAGTACCGCCAAAACCCGCTTCTGAAGAGCTAATACCTCAGCTGCAGCCTTTTTCCCAGCCTCAACACCTAGTATTACAAGATGAAAAAGTCTTCAATGGAAACTGCTGCTCTTTAAGAGCATGTCTACATGTGCATGGTGAAACCCGACTAGCCTTAAAGACTCTATACAATATAGAGGTGGAGGCATAGAGCTGAGTGCTCGCCCTCATTTAATCAGCGAGTCAAATCAATAAGGCACAGCAAGTCATCTACCAACCCATTTCGGCATAATCCATTTTTACCTGATGCAATGGTATAGGAGTGAAACTATCCTTTATTTGACCCAAGTCTTATTAGGGTCATCTCATTTCTATCCTCTTCTCGTACTTAAAAGGTTAAAGATTTTATCCTGATAACTTGAATGATTAGACTATTAACATGTTGTCATAATTTTAGCCATCTAGATTACTAGATTACCAGGTCAATACTAAGTTACCAGGTTGACACTCCCACCAGCAGTCATTAGGGGCTTACGCACCTGGTTGGTGATAAGCATTAATGTTGATCAACGAGGCATATAAGCCAACAGCTCTTTCATACAGTGCTATCAAGGCGCCTACTGATCGAGGTGTCACTTCTTGTACTGTGACTGTGATTGATTCTCGGCCATTAGCATACAGAGCTGATCTTGTCCCCTGCACGACTCAGTTATTAATGCATCATGAGTTGGGGGGAAAAGGCAAAATCTTTTTCTTAATCAAATCAGGGTATAATAGACTCAAATCTGTGTGGTGTGTTTGTTCCTATTGGGAACCAAATGCCAGTTAAATTGACCCCCGATCATACTTAAGCGTGAGGTGGATGCAATCACGATCAAACAATCAATGTTGAATATGTCGAACGTGAGAAAGTTGGACCACGTGGACATAAAAATTGGACCAACTTGGCTGGTATTTAGCTCTCAACGGAGACAGATCTACCACATGATTTTGGGGCCATAAAAATTGGACCACATGTGGACACCAACATGGGACACAAACATAACGTGGACATGTTAACATTTATTTTTCTAAAAATGTGAACACGTTAACTAAAATTTATAGTTTATTAATAAGAATGAGAGCACAATTGATTGATAATACTATTTTCTACTATTTTATCAATTAAAAAGTATATTTCTACTTTTATAATCCAAAAAAAATTTGGGTACACAGTGTGCCAATATAAATGAATTGTACTATGAAATGCCTCACGAAGAAAACTGGGCCTTAGGTTGAAAATCACTTATAAATTATCAAATGACTCAAAATTTTTTTCAGTTTATATAAAGAATTTTATTTTAAAAAGTATATGAAAAGTCCAACTTATCAAAACGTTACAGAGTCAAAAGAAAAAATTAAAAAATATTTTAACACATGTTGAACACCTACAAGCTACTCTAGAGAATTGGCTTTAGAAAACCCTAAGAAGGTTTAATAGAAATTTGTTGGATCAAAGTTCATTCACTTAAACCTTTATACACAATATCTGTAGTGCTCTCCTCATCTCATCTTATACATTGGCTAAATCACTTGCAATGATCACCACATAAACCCCGAGAAGGCAAAATATCGTAACATTGAACTTTAGGAAACCAACCTGTAACATTCCGAAGAGGTAGTCACCACATGTGACACCCGGTTCGAGTTCCCAGTCATGGCCAGGAGGCCTATCACGCAGCACCTCGATGAACGTAGCAAAGAAGTTGTGCACACCTTCTCTCAACTGTTGAATGTAGCTACACAAAAGAAGATTTGTTTGGGCAAAATTATACCACGTCAAATCAACAGTGCGACAAAACTCATTAATCAAATGTAACTTACGCATGCTGATCGGTGCTCCCTTTATTGCCATAGACAGTAAGTCCTTGGTTCACCTGTTATATGAGGGAAATTATGGTTTTGGGTGGTACAAGAAGCCATTCATAACATGAAAATAAGAAAGAAATTCTTACTCTCTTGGATGGGAAACCTATGACAGACTTCTCCCAACAAAAAATACAACCATATGAAGACGTGAAAGGCAAGAATTTGTTTCCAGTATTTGCAAAGGCGGTGCTTGTGACACATTCCGACAAAAATTCTCAACAATGAAGTGCATAACCATCAGGGGTGATCCAGTATTTTTTCAAGCGAGGTTGATATATTAAATTGATTTCATAAAATTACCACAAAAAACCAAAAATTCATAGTTCACTATCTTTTAACAAAGCAATCTAATATATAATCATGTTACAGTTTTTGGTTAAAAGATGGTGAAAACGACTATATCTCATATCGTGAAATGAGAACTGTGGTCAATAAATAAAATAGTTGGTCAACAGAAAATTTCAATTCAATAATTAATATATTTCTATCTAATTTCTTTTTATTTAAACAAGCTGTGGACCACCCAGATAACCATAAATAGTAGTCATATTGGTTTGATCGGTGCCTATTATTCCTTTTCTATCTCTTTCGAAAGCCTTTGATCTGTTTCCCTACTCAATTCTCCTGGAACACTCAAACTGCCCACTAATTTCCACTCCCAAAATCACATTTATGACCTAATACATAATGATTTTGACCGACATTTATTCTGGTGAAAACCTAAATCAGTGTTATTTTGATTTAATATAGCATTGATACAATAAGAACAAATGTAGAGATACATTTGCAGTGTGTATACCTTGTTACCATTCAGGTCAAATTCCTTCCCAAGTGATTCCATGACAAGCTGTTGCAGATACCTACTAAAGAGTAGTAGGCTGTCCTTGTATGGGAGGACAACCATATCCTGTGAACAGATAAGAATTAAAACAAATCCCCAAATACTGAAAAATAAAATAAAAAGAGACCAATGCCAGTAGGCTAGTAAATGCAATAGTAGACCAGATTCCATATGAATAGCATGCAACATAACTAATACCTTGGATCCCACACCATCAGAAGCCCAGTACCAGCATAGAGCCAACAATGCTGCAGGATTGCTTCTCAGCTGCAAGGAAGTTTATTATCATGTAAGAGTCACTTAGGACCCAAAAAAAAAAAAAAAAAAAAAAAAGCAAAAGAGGCTATGTACATTATTTTGCCCTTAGAAGCACAAACATGGATATGGGCACAGACAAGGACATGGAAACGGCTTGGGCATGGATGTGGGAATAGCCATGGACATGTGTGTGGGCACGTCGTCGGAACGGGCATGAGCATGGGCATGGGATATGGGTATGGGCATGGGATATGGGTATGATGAGGGCAAGGACATGGGATATGGACACAACTTGGGCTAGGACATGGACACAACCTCTCACCCTCTCCCCATTTTTCTTTGTTTTAGGAAAATAGCCACCAAAAGCACCTTTTCTAACATCTCTTGCTCTCTGATTTCTAGTGGAAAATAACTTATACCACGCAAGCTCTCTTCCTTCCAATAAAGAGACACTGTTTGAAGTTTTTCTTGGCTAACTAGCACAAAACTCAGTTTATCAGAAGACCTAATTCTTGTTTTCAAAAATGACAAGAGCCAAAACTTTTCCCTAGTGTGTTTGAACGTGTCTCCAATGTGCCCGCAGCATGTCTATAAATAAAAAAATATGAACAAGTTCAAGCATTTGGGGTTAGATATATGGCCAACACCAATATGCTAGTCAAATAGCTTGGGGTCCTCAATTAGAGATTGAACCCAAAGTTTTGGCAAAATCTATAATGGACCATGAGAGATGTGCTTGTCACTGGAAAAGTAGTTCCATGCAGACTGAAGTGTATGAGCTTCCTAGATCCTATCTATCAGCCTATACCATGCCTTAAAAATACATTGAGCCCATACCAGAAAGCATTTACATTCACAACATCACTTAAACATTTGACAATTGGAATAGATCATTTTGGTAAATAATCAGGTTCATCAACTATCTTTAGAAAATGAACTTGTGGACAACCCCAGAAAAACAAATTGAAATAAGAAAATTTCAAAAAATAATACTCAACTTTTTGGTTTTTCTAATTTTTTTCCCAATTTTTTTCTCAGCATTTATTTTAGCACCAATTTTATATTAGGTAAGATTTAATGCAAAATCGACTACATTCTGAGTCATATGGTAGTACTATGTGATGCTGAAAACTCCAAACTTGGTTAAAAAATAACATAAAAGTATGTTTTGAAAGTGCTTTTACATCATGTCTTGCAGATGACGTTGAAATATAATGAAGCTTGCAAAGTTTTTTATCCAGTATATAATTGAAATAAAAGAGGAAACTTGAGAATATATTTGTAACTTTTCCCAAACTGAAATTTAGTAAATAGAATAGATAGATACAATAGTTCAGAGAGATTTTCTTGATGTAAGTCTACTGTACATTGAATAATTTCAGAGATTTTTCTGATGTAAGTCTACTGTACATTAAATAATTTGTGGTCACTGGCGCAAATTTTCAGATACTGCGATATAGAGAATGAATTGAATTAGACAACTCTAAGCATGGGTCTTTATTAATGCCACAGAATCATCTGTCACATTTAGATAATTCTCAGTTTATTCAAGCGGACCTTCAGAAGGCCATTTGGATTATAAAAGAGTGGAGAACTAGGCACTGCAACAAAGAAACTATTTAATAATAGATATTCTTCCCAGAAATAAAGGGAAGTGTCATTGTCTTCCTTGTTTCTATTCCAGAGATAAATAATCAGCAACTCAAATTTCATCTCGCA
Source organism: Nepenthes gracilis (assembly GCA_033239525.1). Classification (NCBI taxonomy): domain Eukaryota; kingdom Viridiplantae; phylum Streptophyta; class Magnoliopsida; order Caryophyllales; family Nepenthaceae; genus Nepenthes; species Nepenthes gracilis. The sequence continues at coordinate 12,544,528 of BSYO01000024.1, forward strand.
ATTTTTTGGTTCTTTTTTGGAAGTTGGGGGGATGCTACTCCACAACAATGGGAAGGCAGATAATGTTCAACACAAATTATCACAAATAGTTGTCAAAACATGATATGTACTCCCTGGCTTCAGCAATGTAGGTAGTTCGAATATTTGAGAGAACCCAAGAGAATTACCTCAGTTATTCTAGTTGTCTCATCCATCAATGATGCACCCGCAAGCATTTCTTTAATGTCAATTCCCTGCATTAGGGTAGGGTAAAAAATAAGCATAAAACTTCAAAATTAGCTTGTGCGCACTTGAATGCAATATGCAAGTAGATAACCTGAAGTGCTGCTGGCAGTAGACCCACTGCAGACATTTCAGATGTTCTGCCACCTACCCAGTCAAACATAGGAAATCGAGCTAACCACCCCTCAATTCTTGCAGTGTTGTCTAATAGTGAGTTCTCTTGAGTAACAGCAACACCCTGAAAAAAGGTCCTCGTAAGCAGTGGATCATGGATCAAGAACTGGAACTAAACCAATTGCTAGAATGATAATTCTGCTACCGCTAACCCAAATAGGATCAAAAAATTGTGTAAAAATCACAGGCTACTGTGATCCATGTCAAGCTGCAACTTTTAGCTTTGAAGTACAACACGGGTCAAACTTCAATCATGTTAAATTGCAGCTAATAAAAGAAAAAATTATTGTGCATGAGAATAGACAAAGAAATGAAGGATAAGAAATTCGGTAATCTGTGTTGAGAAAATAAATTTGCACAAAACTGAATAATTATCATGACGACTTATCCCCAAAAAGGGGAAAAAAATAGCAGTCTAGCACATGGTGTAAGGAGTCTGCTGAGAGCATACAAAATACACCTGTAGCAACTGAACTTCAAAATAAACAAGATTTTTTTCTACAGAAATGTACAACCCTCAGGAGATTTAGTGATTGACAATATTATGCCAATGTGGGGCAGTCAGACTAATGTATAAGAGACACCATAAAATATTAAGTCGCAGCATACGATGTGATTGGAAACTTCCTGCAACTTCATTGTAAAAACAGAATCTAAGATTGAAAAAGGCAATTAAAACCAGAAGTTGAAACAAGAACCTGAGATCAAAACCTGTTTTGCAAATTCCAAGCCAGCTTCACGAAAGGCCTTCTGTACCTCCAACAAACCATTTCTTGTCTCCGGGGTACCCCCACTCTAAGAACAATATGGCAAGTACATAAGCAAGACAACTGAAGATAACAACAAGCGCGGTCTATATGTTAAGAGAATACTTCTTTATACACCTTTGAAATTACAATTACAAGTGTAGAGGCCAGCTCTGGCCCTAGCTGTGCAATTTGATGATCAATTCCAGCCGGATCAGTATTGTCAATGAACCTTAACTGCAACCACAGAATAAAATATACTAGCACATCAAATGATTTGTATAAGAAATTATAGATTAGGCAACAAATTCTTTAAGCAGTAACGCATGTTATGCAAGATCAAGGCCTTGAGAAAGACTGGAACTATATATACCTTGAGAGGAGGATTATCTGGAGCCAATGCCTCTGCAACAAATTGAGGCCCAAGTGCTGAACCTCCAATTCCAACCGAAAGAACTTGGGTAAAGTGACCCCCTGATGGGGTTCTAATCTGTAAATTTTAAAAGTAAGATATCAAGTGTTCAAATAATATACTAGTCCAAGTTCCAGTCATGAAGATGATAAAAGGTAGAGGGTGGCCTTCAATTTTTAAAATATAAATTACTAATTTATGAAGTAAGACAAGCATCCTCTGGATGCTATGGTAACAAAAGCAAAATAAAGAAGGATTTCTGGCCGCTCTTACATGTTTGGATGAATAGGAGGCAGATTCTGATGTTAATAGATTGTGTCAAACAAATAGAATACCGAATTTCAGAATGATGTGTACTGATTTCTACAAGTAACACTTGTGATGGATATACCATAATATGAGCTGGCCAACGGTCAAAGAAGGCCCAAATGGCCTGCTGGACGGTCAACTCAATTAACTGCCCAACAGGAAGCGAATGCCCAAATCCTGAAAAGCCCAAGACGGTCAACGCCAGCGTTGACCGTCAAGACACCAGTAGGCGGCCAACTCGCGTACAGAAGGTCAATTCGAGCGTTGACCGGAAGTACTGTAGTAGCAGGCCCAAAAAGGCGTTAAACCTGCTACGGCCCAAGCCCAAATTGGCAGGCGGACTCGTGCACGAAAAGTAACGATCCTTTCATGGTCACCTGCTTTCCAAAAAGCTGATCTTCCTACAGACGGCGCTACAGAAGGATCGACTGCAAGTCGTCCGGCAGAGGAAGACGAAGGCTGCTCCTCAGGTGGGCCTCGTATATCGTTACGTGCTCTGCTGGTGGAGAGAAGGCCCTGTTGTCCTTGCCCGGGACCCTCCATGCAATATCCTTAAGGATATTGAACTCAACGCACAATGCCTTTACGTCACCCTCTCGAAGAACAGAGGAGATGTCGGCGACGGAGGTTGAGGCCATGGCTGACAGAAAGGCTAGGGTTTCTTTGAGGAATGAGGAAAAGTTGAAGACGAAGTAAGGAGGCGTGAAGATTAGTCAAAACGATGTATATCATTACGTGCCCTGTTGGTGGAGAGAAGGCCCTGTCGTCCTTACCCGGGACCCTCCACGCAATATCCTTAGGGATATTGAACTCAAAGCACAATGCCTTCACGTCACCCTCTCGAAGAACAAAGGAGATGTCAGTGACGGAAGTTAAGGCCATAGCTGACAAAAAGGCTAGGGTTTCTTTGAGGAACGAGGAAAAGTTGAAGACGAAGAAGACGAAGTAAGGAGGCGTGAGAGATTAGTCAAAACAATGAGGAAAACTTCAACGGCGAAGTGTGAAACGCCTTAAACCGCCTCAGAAATGACGCCATCATTCTTGCCACGTGTCGCTCCCTAATTGGCCATTCAAAAGGCAAATCTCTAACGCATTAATGGTCTGGATATCCGCCCAACCAAAAGAAGACGCGTGTTTACTTTTGGCCTGACAAGCCGACTGATGGCCACGGGTCAATCAAGGCTCGCAAAAAGTTCTCTGGATTCTGACCAAAGACGGTCAACAGCTCCGGTCAACTTTCTCTCCGGAACTGACTAAAGACGGCCAACAGCTCCGGTCAACTCTTTTCTCCGGAACTGGCCAAAGACGGTCAACAGCTTCGGTCAATTTTCTCCTCCGGAACTGACCAAACGCGGTCAACAACTCCGGTCAACTTTCTTCTCCGGAACTAGCCAAAAACGGTCAATAGCTCCGGTCAACTTCCCTCTCCGCCTTTCATAGAATCTTCCGGGATCCTCAAACAACGAAGGGCAGTGAGGGGCATCCCATCATGAATATACCGAAGGCCAAAATTCTGACCACCGGCATAGGGGGTTAGTGATGGGTATACCATAATATGCTGGCCCACGGTCAAAGAAGGCCCAAATGGCCTGCTGGACGGTCAACTCAAATAACGGCCCAACAGGAAGCGAATGCCCAAATCTTGAAAGGCCCAAGACGATCAATGCCAGCGCTGACCGTCGAAACACAAGCAAACAGCCAACTCGTATACAGACGGTCAACTCAAGCGTTGACCGGAAGTACTGTAGCAGCAGGCCCAAAAAGGCGTTAGACCTACTACGGCTGAAGCCCAAATTGGCAGGCGGACTCGTGCACGAAAGGCAACGATCCTTTCATAATCACCTGCTTTCCAAAAAGCTGATCTTCTCCAAAAAGGCGGCAATGAAGTCAGCGCCACCGTTGGAGTCAAAATGGTCACAAAGAGCTGAGATGATTTGAATATCCATTACACTATTCAGCAGGAAAAGGATCCATCGAATCACGACTGTCAAGCCCACCAACTCTAGGAAGGCCGCCATTGCTAGTCCAGGAAGAACACGCCACCTTGCCCAGAGAAGATGGCTCTCCTGCTATCCATATAAACTTGAGGTCTTCATTCTGGAAGACAGACACATACTAACGAATGCACACGCATACTCACACAGAAACAGAAGCTCTCGTACTTACTCTGACTTGTCTTCTTGAGAACATTCAGAACAAGCTTCCTGAAAAACTTCCTATAGTCTAACCCACGAACGCTTACAGAGCTTGAACAGAGACTCATTTTCTCTTTCTCTCTACACAAGTGTTCATCCTCCAATCCCACCAAAGACTTCCGGATTCCAGGAAACCATTTCGACTTTCTGTGAATCGTTTCCTAAAGCTTCCACGCTTTCAAGATGCCGCTTCCACACGCTCTCTGTGAGCAGGAAGCGAGAACTCACATTCTCAACAAACCAACACTCCCGACCATCTTACTCTCTCTCTCTCTCTCTCCTTTACTTATCAGTTTACCTTCCTTACTTCGAAGGTTGTTTACTGACTTAAGCGTCAGGATATTTTCAGTGGGACAACCTCCCGCTGACACACTGATCTCTTGTTCACTTTAGCGGTGTGCAGGATTCAGACTCAATGAACGGAGCCGGGTCGAGCTATCCAGACGAATCCGAATCTGTTCAAAGTCGGATCTCGGTACGCATCACCCTGTGAAGTAAATATTCTTGTATTCTCATTTCAGCTACCATAATTTTGGACGTTTCTTAGGTATATATGGATGTAATGCTACTTTACTTTGTATTCAATTAATTCTTACAACCTGAACAGAGGCTAACAATTTCTGGAGCCTTTGAGATAAAAATTAGTTTTGGCATCACTAGAATGCCTCTGCATTTATTCCCTCTTCTTGATCCCCCCACCATCTTAAAATCTTAAATGCATACTTAGTGATTAAAAAAACAAAAAGTCCACATGCATCCTTACTGATTAAAAATAAGATCTTAAAAGCACCCTTACTGATTAATCTTACTTTTGTATTACTCTAAATTTCTCCAAACCTGTCCTTATTTCAATATTGAACAGCTCAACAAACTAAATATCACTCCTCAAGCAATTAAAAGCTCCCAGAAGACACAAACCAAACAATAATCCAATTCATATGGGATTGCACTATCCAAAAAAGTACCCACAAAAATACGAAACATAAATGTTTTTGTCGTCCACTTCTTACCAGCCCAATTACTTCAGATGTACTTTGACGAGTAAAATCTACCAGATATCTAGTTCATCACCATCTCACAAATTACGCACTTCTTGTGTTTTTTTCTTTTTTTGGAAATTGGATTTATGCTTTCTCGATTACATTTTCACAAAGAATTTGTCCACCAATTCTTTTTTAGATGTCTCTTCACAATAATTGTGATGAAGCAACAGTAATCACCGCCTTAAAAGTATCAAACTCCATAACTAGGCTTCGTTGATCGAATCCCACATGCCATATTGAGCAGTGTACCCGAAGGAACAAAGAAATCAACAGTAATCACATCTTAAAACCATAAACTAACATATCTTTGTTCTAGCAGTCTCAGACCAAATTCCTAAAAAAGCCATTCCTCTTCCTTTCGACCTCCCCGCAAAGAATCCTAGGCTTTGGAAAAAAATACACAGGAAACACAAACGATGAAATGAAATGAACAATTGTACTAACCTTGCCGCTAATAACATCTCCAGCGAACTTACTAACAGCTTCAAGAGTATTGTCAATCTGTGAACTGATAAAGGAATTCGGCGCGAGCTTCGAGTTCCTCAGCCAATAGTGCCCCACCATTCTTTTCTCATCGGGATTCGCTATAGCTCCTTTCTCGAGCTCCTTAATTGACAGAAACGCAGCTTGAAATCGGGGCTCCATTTCCTTGACAAAGTCATCCGTAAACCCTATCCGGCTCACATCCAGGTAAAGTCCTAATTCCTTGTGCTGGTAAAGCCAGTCAACGTATCTTCTCCAGAGAGCTCGAGGATCTTTCTCCAGACTCTTGTTTTGCAGTTTTCCAAAATAACCGCGCGATGGAGAGGAAGAAGAAGAAGACGAGGAAGATAAGTCGGCTGGGGCGTCTCGAGCAACGCACTGAGCCGTGAGAGAGAGAGTGACCCGAGTATTCGCGGTTTTAATCAAGAGGGTAGTGCCATTCGTGTATGGAATGGGATGCTTTTGTATTCGGAAAAGGGCTTGTCTGGCTTTGAGGGGTTGCGACGATGAGCATAGACCTGAGAGGGAAGCCATTGTTGACCAAGGATGTTGATGGATTGATGTGAAGCAGCAGTAGTTGAAGAGAGAGAGAGAGAGAGAGCTGTTTGTGAGGTGCGTGAGAGAGAGGCCATTGGACGGGGGTCCTTCGCGGGAGAGGCGAAGGACAGTCCGTGGCCGCAGAAGGGCCGTCCGATCGTGATCGTACGGCCCACGAGCGTTAAACTCGTGTTATAACCTCAGCCGTCCGATTTCAAATTTAAATCGGACGGCTGATATTAGATATCAGGATATAAGATTGTGGCCGTCCGATTTTAAATTTAATCTGACGGCCAACTTGTATTTAACGAGTGATATAACCTGGACCGTCCGATTTTAAATTTAAACGGACGGATGACATTAAATATAATTGTACAAAATCTTGGCCGTCCATTTTGAATAATCTGACGGATGATATTAGTCATACAGGTGATAAGATCGTGGCCGTTCGATTAGTTTAATCTGACGGCGGCAAATATAAGTGAAGAAACCCTAGATTTTAACGAAAGAGAAGGACCGCCGTCTGCTCTCCTCTCTTCTCTCCACTCTCTCTTCTCCTCTCCTCGCCAGAAATCTCAAGCGCATTCCCATCAAAACCCTAGAAATTTGAAGCACAAATCCCGTCGAAAACAGCTGCAGCTTATCAGCATATCGCAAGGAGCTTTCGTCCCGTTCTCACTCTGCATCGTATCTGTTCTAAGGTGAGACAATCCATCTTCGTGAATCTGTCTTTCAAACCATGCATCATAATGACTTGTTGTATTATTCATATTCTCAACTATCAACTTATTCTTCGTCTCGTTTTATTTGCCAGATTTAGGATTTTTCGTTATGTGCATGATATACTCGGATCAACTTATTCATATTGCTTTCATTTTTCCTGTTTGGAGCCTAGACAGCCGAGGGAGGAGGGATAAAATTTTATAAAATTTTATACTTACGATCCATTTATTACGGAGGAGGTAAGCCGTTGATGAGGTGGGTTCAAGACACTAAACATGGAAGCTGAATATAATGCAAAGATGCTTTGCAATCTGACGATGAAGAAACAATAGAGGAAACTCAGAAAATAACTGTCTAATAGTTGGTGTCAAAATCCAGGGTTTAATGCATTAAACTAGAATAATCTGCAGGTGCTTTGAAATCTTACGATGGAGAAAAATAGAGCATGCTCAGAAAATAAGTGTTCAATAGTTGGTGTCAAAAGCAGAAGAGATTTATGTCAAAATCCGGGGTTGAATGCATTAAACTAGAAGTTGAGAATACTTAATATTCTCAAATTATATGAGGGCGAGACCAACTAAAGCAAAACTCATTCAATTTGTTGAACATGCTTTGGTGTGATAGCTTAGGCTTGACAGGGAAATCATTTTTCTGATTCCTAATTGCTGGTTTGAAAGATTAAGTGCCAGAATTTTTTCAATTTCTTTAATTAAATAAATGATGAACGACAAGATGTTTGTTCATTCTCAGTGCAGAGTTCATTAGGCTGTGAGGAGAAGGTGATGGCTAAATTGTTAACGTATGATGCGTGGCTATGTAATATGAAGGATTCATTTTTGGGTCACTGTCAAGTTTTATATTTGATTGCTCAGCAGTTTTCTATGGTGTTAATAAATTAGTTGGGTTTTCCAATTCTGCTGCAGATTTTGGACGACATTCACCTGTATTGCCCAGGCCACTTCTATTGCAGGTAGTTGCAGTTTAGTCACTAGCCATTGAAAAACTCCAGTTATGTTTTGCATCATATTTTAAATGAGGTTGTGTTGGTCATGTAGTACAAGGAGAAGAAGAAGGAAGGTTGTTGATTCAGACCAGTGTCCCTCTTTTCTGAACTTTCATCTTGCTTGTTAGAGATGGCGGGGACGGAAGAAGAGTTTGGGGAGTTCTACCTTCGGTACTATGTGGGGCACAAGGGGAAGTTCGGCCATGAATTCTTGGAGTTCGAGTTCAGGCCTGATGGCAAGCTCCGTTACGCCAACAACTCCAACTACAAGAATGACACCATGATTCGCAAAGAGGTCTTCCTCACTCCCGCTGTCCTCCGCGAGTGCCGCCGCATCATTGCAGAGAGCGAGGTCTCCCTTTCCCTTTCTTTCCCTTCCCCTGGGGAATTCCCTCCCTCTAGGGTTTTCTCCTTCTACTCTCCACTTCTCTCATTATACTTTGTTTTTGTTCATCTTTTATTTATCTAATTTTCGGAAGATTTAAGCATCTTTTACCCATATAAATTGTTATTGCCCCGTGGAAAATTTATTGATTACCCTCTTTGATGTTTTACGGTTTCGTTTTAACTTTTTCCTGATGTTGGTGATTTTGTTTGTATAATCTGTCATCAAATGTTATGTAGGAGGTTTTGTTACTTCTGCTTTCTCCTCTATATTATGTTTCGTTTGAATTTTAACTAAAACAATCGATAGAAAAGTAGAACTTGTGAAAGTACGAATATGGAAACCTCAAAATGTAGTTTTGTTTGGTTTAGCATGAAGGAAACTGTGTTTTACTTTCCCCATATTATGTGTATGTTCAAAGGGTGTAAAACTGTGTGATCTAGAATTTCATATGGCCTTGAATTCACACAGATGTACACGTTAATGGATTAGTATTGTATTAAATTCCATTACATCATATTGACCTTTGTTGTTGTATTATTGTTTCTTCTTTTATCCTAGTAATTTTCTGTTTGGTACTTTTGTTGTTCCTTTTTTTTTTCTTGGGGATGCTATTGGGGGATTTTCTAACTTTTAATTGTTCATCGTTGGCTCTTTCAAATATAATAGGTTTTCTGATATTATAGTATCGTTCATGTTGTACTTGCTATCCAATTCAGCACTTTTGGTTTGTTTGTTTAGATTATGAAGGAAGATGACAACAACTGGCCGGAACCTGACCGTGTTGGAAGGCAGGAGCTTGAGATTGTGATGGGCAATGAACATATCTCCTTCACTACTTCCAAGATTGGCTCACTTGTTGATGTCCAGAGTAGTAAGGATCCTGAAGGCCTTCGTATTTTCTATTATCTTGTTCAGGTCAGTGCTTTAAAGTAATCATCAGCGAACTAGATTTGTTTATCTTCAGTAATTCATTACTTTGGCAATGATTGGTGTACCTCTGTTCGCCATTAGTTTTTCCCTTTCCTATACCTATAGTTTTCATATTCTAGGATCAAATACTTTTCATTGATTACTTCTTTTCAATGGAATTTTGCATAAATCTTATCCTTAAGAGTCTCTTACTTCATTTTGTATATGTAGGAACAGAAATTTGGTTGACTTATTTGTGTTGGTATGCCAAAATTTTGTACCCTTCGAATGCTTCAAGGCTTCTTTCAAGTGGCCCACTCCTTTGCTAGCGAATTTTTACCACCGGCTGTCCCTTATTTTCCATCCATAGACCATCACCAGGCTTTCGACTTATTAATCAAAACTTGCCTACACCTTGTTAAGCCTATGCGCGCCAAAAGTCTTGCTTCACATTACAAGTCAATCTGTAATGCAAGAGGATCTGATTCACTCCCCTGCTTCTTGTACATTAGACGTGTTTAACTAAATCTGACCATTCTTTTCCTATAGTATCCATAGTAGGAATACTTCATTTAACAGCTTCTTGAAGGTAATTATAAGAGCTAGTTCTGTTATATTTCTTGATGGCTTTCAAAGAAAAGAAATTTCTCCTCTATTCTCATCTCTTTCTATCTAGCTTCTTTTGCAAGAGGATACCTTGAAGTTGCCACTTTTTGTATGCTTAGTTTTCTGCATCATTTTATCATTATCTGACATCACATACTTCTTCAGCGAAAGTGCTGAACTTCATATTGTCGTAGGTCAAAAAAATTGGGGCTCAAGATGCTTTCCACTTAATCACCTCATAGTTACATCACATTATAGCAGTTATTGATTAGTGCATGACTTTATTAGCTGTAAAAATCTGCACATTGGGCACTATGATGTGAGAGCCCGAGAGGCTCATTTTCAATCCAAGTATCTTTCAGATGCCTAAATGTATCCCGTATGCTTTATTAGTGGAACTAAGCTACTCTTTCAAGCCCCCTTTAGAGTTTGTCTGCAAAGAAATGCTAATCATCCTTCATGAAGTAGTTGCCTTCCATCCAAACCTTCAACACCTTAAATTGCTTCAAAGACTACCTTTCAAAGGTTTCATTCTCTACCTTAGGACATCCAAAGCCATTTGTTTAGTAAGGCTTTGTTGAAAGCATCAAAATCATTGACTCCCAAACCTCTCCTTTCAACTGTGAGAGCAACAACCTAATTCATTATATGGCAATTGTAAGAATCCCAAGAACTCCCTATAGTAATTTTTTTAAAAAAATTTGCATTCTACTGCTACTAAATCTTTTGGCTTCTGAAGGGGTACAGGTGGCAGTGACAAACATTTAGGCTCAAACTTTCTTCATACTGAGCTTGTCACCTGGCCGATCGTGTCTTCCTCCACACAGCTAAGCTGTTTTATTATGAATTGTGGCATCACTTCCATATTCTGATGGCTTTATGCTTGGAAGCAATAACTAGACTGAGGTTTTAGATGTGATTGTGTGCACCATCCAAAATTCTTGGCCGGGCTTTAATTGGATTGCCTAAGTTGCACACTAATTGCGGTGATGGGATTTCAACTTTCTCCACTGTTTTTCCCCTTTTGTGCAACAATCTTGCATGCCATAGTGATAGATGACTCTATCCATGATGCTCCTTGCAGTATAGTTTAGATGTATGTGCATGTTTCTGTAGATGTTGGAACTTAGTAGAAATAGAATTTAGTCTTGCCTCAAGTCTTGAGTTGAAGGGTTTCCCGTTGTCTCTAGATAAATAGTGTTCTTAACTTGTAATCATTTTTTTGTGGGTTGAGAGGTTATATATTGAACATGTCATACCTAGAAACCGTGGGAATCTAACAGAGATATGGATCTATGCAAAACCATTTTTTTATTGAATTCATATTCACACAGAAGGGTCAAATTTCAGTTTAGTGCTAGAATTTAAGTCTTTGAAATCATTACTCAGATGCTATATTTTTTTCTTGGGGGGGTGGGGGGGGAGGAGGTGCTATGCACTTACATTATATATTTACCATGGCTGTATTTGCTATTTTCATAATTGGTTCCTATGAAGATGCATACGAATATCTCAGTGACGTTGTGCTGTTGATATGGTGTTGCAGGACCTGAAGTGTTTTGTTTTCTCTCTAATTTCACTACACTTCAAAATCAAGCCTATATAAGAGCCATGTTGTTCACATCAGGACAATGGTCTCAGGAAAGCTTACTCATGGGATTGCTTATGCATGGAAATGTACACCCATATCTATTATATCCTTGTCATGACCTCCCGAGAAATCATATTTGATGGTTTCTGCTTTTACTCTAGTTGTCATGCTCTGCTTTTGAAATTCTGAAGTGCAGTTCTTGTTGTCCATGTCGTCCATCTCCACGTGTGGCCAGGTCTATTTGCTGAATTTACCTGCTCAAATCTGCCTTTCATGAATTTGTACGTGGAAATTTATTGAGACTGTTCTTGAAAGAATGCTGAAAAATGTAACTAGCGACCCTTTAATGCACACGCAAATTTGTAAAACCAGTTGCATATAGAGAAGGTATGATTAGAAGCCATATTCCGTCAGTCACCTTCATTTCAAGCTCTTAAGCGCTAACTTCTGATCTTTCCCAAACTTCTCGCCTCTTTATAACTCATTCAAGTGATCAAATCTGCCTTTAAGTTTTCCCCTCATCATGACAAATTTGTTTATGTTGGGATTTGGTCAAAACATTCACATCAGTTGTAGTAAAACAAACTCAAACCCTTTGATAAATATCAATCATTAAACTCATGAGCACAAATAATATAACAAATACAATGATTTTTAATGTAGAATATTTTTGTTAATTAAAGAAAAAATAATAGGATAAATACTAAATATATTTACTTAAAAATGGTATTAATTATAAAATAATCTCTTTTGAAATTTTTTTATTTTAATTTGAGCAAATAATTGTTGAATATTAAATTTTTTAATATAACTAGTAATTTATAAGAGAAGATGAACTAAGAAATAAGAATAATGGAGCAGTAATATGTCTTAGAATGTAATATTGAAATAACATATCTAATCTTAGTAGAAAATGAAATTTAATTTGGATTTTAATTGGTTGTTAAACTTTTTTTTTTTTTTTTTTTGTGCAGTGTTTTTTGTGTCAGAAAAGAATTATATAATTAATAATTTTTATATAAAATTTTATTTAAAAATTATATTTTTATGATATTTTTATTTAAAAATTATAATTTTAAAAGCATTTCATATGTTTAAATATTTTTAAAATTTATTTTTCATAAATATTATTTTAAATATAGTAAATTAAATATATAGTTTTATTTAAATAAATTGTCAAATAATAATAGATAGTATTTTAAATAAAATATATTTAAATATCTAAATCTGATCCGAATTAAGGCGGACTCACAAGAGACATCTCTCAAAAAGATAGTGATTTTTTTTTTTTGGTTGATATTTAAATCATTTATTTTTTAAAAAATAATTATAATTTAATAATTAATTTTTTAAAAAATAATTAAATATAATTATTTATTTAAAAGTAAATCCATCCGTCACATTTTGATCCTCATAAACAGTCTGTGAATCGCATCTTTCTCACTTTCTGTCAATTCCTTGCCCCCCTTCTTCCTCTCACTCTCTCCTGCATTTTCGGCGACCGCCTTTCGGATTCGGTGGGAGGTATTTATCGATCGCATTTCAGGTGAAGAAGCCTTATCTCAGCTATTGGGATACGCTTATTTTGCCTTTTTACCGTTTGTAAACTGACCTGATTTCTCTTAGGTCCTGTAGGCGGTGAGTATTCTTTGTTTACTCCTCGATTGATTGCTTCTGCTCGTGATCCGTAACATAGAGATGATTTTTCCTGTTTATCACAATTTCGAAACACTTATCTCTGTATTTCGTGAAATTGCCTCGATAAACTTGTAACATCGCGTGATTCTGTAACTAACGTTCCACAATCGCCATTTTTTGAATTCCTCTTAGCCTGTGTTGTCGTCTTTATTACTCACGGGTTCAAACTTCTTAGCTGTTCTCCCCTGCCACGTCCGCAGGATCAGCTAATCCGCTTCAATTTCTTCGTTTTCCATCACAGGGCTTCAACAAATCCTCAGATTTCATCACCAGTTGAACTGAGCCCACTTTGATTGCTCATTTCTCTCGGATCTCCGCTCTTAACACTCTAATTCGTTGTATTTTTTGTGTGCTGGGATCTCCTCTTTTTGTATTTTGTGGAAGACTGCGGGAGACACTTGCTTTTTGTGCTGTGACTTTGTTCCTGGCATTTACTGCGAGTGTTTTGGCCAGTAGTTATGTTATGCCAAATCTTAGCATCCAAATTTTATAATCATGAAATCATACTGCATCTATGTTTTAAAATGATAATAAGGTGCTAGCCAAGTGGACCCCCTCATATCTTAACCCCATGTTTGGTTGGAGGGAATAGAAATTCTATTCTCTCCTTATTCTTGGTGGAATTACTATTTCACCGTTTGGTTGCACTTAAGTTGGGAATAACTATTTCTTGGTGGCATTAGGTATTTTTTATTCCTGGTTAAGGAGGAAAAAAAATTACTACCCAATAATTTTATTAATCCAAATTTGTCCCCTCTTATTATTATTATTATTTTATTATTTTTTTACTTTTATTATATTATTATTATTATTATTATTTTATTATTTTTTAATAATAATAATTATTATTATTATTTAATTATTATTGTTTTTATATTGTTATTATTATTATTATTATTCTTTTTATTATTATTATAAGGGTAAAAGCGTCATTCCGATAAATTCTCACCTTATTCCTCATGCAATTTTACAAACCAAACATTGTAATACAAATTTTTAACTAATTCTATTCCAACAACCAAATATAGAAATAACAATTCCCAACTTTATTCCCATCTAATTCTATTTCCTGGGAATAACTATTCTATTCCCAGGGAATAACTATTCTATTCCCAGGGAATAACTATTCTATTCTCACCTTATTCCATTCCAGCAACCAAACGTGCCGTAAGTGTCATGATTGATCCCAGAATACAAACGTTAAAATTACACTAATATTGAGTATATGGAATGTAAATTAATAGCTAATTGAAATTGCAAAAATATAAATTAGTAATCAATAGTAATAGGTAATAATTAAACATAGAAGAAAATTTTAAGTATTCATTTCCCTGTATAGAGGGTTTTCAGCTTTTTGACTTTTAGTATTAGTATACATTAAATATCTTCAATTTTTACAGTGGGGTATCAAATTTTATTTATAATATTAAAATTTAAATTAAATTCATCTAAATTTTTAAAAATATTTAAAGATGTAAGAAAAATTATATAAAAATTTACATGACTCAATTTAAAAATTAACATTCTCTCCTAACTAAATTGTTCACGTCTTCGTTGATTTGATCTTCATAACAGTATTAAGCTTTCACATTTTCAATTTCACGTTTTTAACAAATTTTTAACTTATTTCTTTTATTGGTCTTCCCTTTTACTTTATGAGTACCACTTTCTTCTTCGTTCCAACTGATGTAGTCACCTTCCGTTTGGCAATAGTTTCTTCAACTTTTGGCACTGACAGTGGCTTTGATCTAATATTAGTGTACTGTGACAAATTGTGTAAAAGGGCCCATTATGCTAGGATAATATGGTTTGACAGATTGGGTGAATCTTCATCCATGCGGGTAAATCTAGCTTATACGAGGCTTTTCTCACACAAGCCATTATTTGGACAGAGCATTTGTATTTTTGTAGCAAGTGCTTATCTCTTTATATGAGAAACTGTATCTGTTATTAGAAAAAGTTTACTAATACAAGATCTTTTACATTGAATTGCACAGACTGTCTCTTTTAATTTGCCAACTTCATATAATAAGATGCTTTCTTCTAGTAAGTTTTGACAATCTTTGTGTTTTGCTTCCACTTTTAGACAAAATTATAAGTACGAGGTCTCTTACCTCTGTTTGACTTTGCCATAATATATGGAATAAGCGGTTACTAACTTGTTACAATTTTAAAATGATATTTATATAAAGCATAGCATTTTTGAAATGTTAAAATAAAATTAAGCAATATTTAAAATTTTCACACAATCCTTCTAAACTGTACTCATAAAATGTTGTAAGTACTTCTTAAGTAGGCTGTTGAATCTTTTCATTCACTGTTAGTTTAATAATGGAAGATTGATAGGATATCCTATAACACCTAAATGTTTTAAATTAGACGTTTTAGATTGTGATTGATGAGCCCAGGTGATCCAAACGAAAAATCCAAGTTGGTGGCCCAATCTAAAATAATACGCCTAGGTCTATTGTGCAGTTTAATCGGTTTGACTAAACATTCCAACTCAGGCTATTGGCTAAGATCAACATCATCTTGTAACTAATTATAGTATTGTTTTAAAAAAGTTATCTAAATAGAGACTTGAAAAGTGACCGCTTGGAAATGTGCTAGAGGTGCTAATTGATGCTACATGAGGCACCAACATGGAATACAGTTGGGGGCTACGCTGACGTCAATTTGACTAAGAGTCGAAGGAGGCACCAGTCTAAATATCTATGATGACCTGAGGTGCTAACATGAAGATACGATTAAAAATACGGCCTAAGAATACACTTATGAGTAAGGTGCAAACCTAAAAAATTGCTTTCAATAAAAAGTTGCCACAAATCTAGGCATGCACACGAAAAGTAATCCACTTGCTCAAGCATTTTTGTCTATAAAAGAAATATAATACTCACAAACAAGACAAATGAAAACATAGAGGCATTAAGTTAAAAAAGAACATTGATTTTATCTCAATATTCTACCAGTAATACAAAGTAATCTTATCTAATCCAAGGATGGCCTATCTCCTAGAACACTCTTTAGCGATGGTTCACACCTCCTCCTTAGTTGGTTGTTAAGATTCATCCCTCTTCTAATTTTTTCTCAATAAGTTAAGCACATATTAGCTTGAGCGCCTGAGAGATCTTTTGAAAATATTTCTATGTCTTTTAACTAGATTTTATTTTATTTGTGATGTGTAAGAAATCTGTTTAAATCTTTAAGTTGCACTCAAATACAAGTCAAAAAAATTCGAGTAGAATCAAATTTTCGTATATATTTCCATCAAGGCGTATGGAATTTTTCCCACTTAAAATTTTTGTTACAAAATCATCCAATTTTTATTTAAAAGTTGAAGGCCGTGTCATTTACTTATTTTATAGAGGATTCCGTGTGCATAATTATTTTATATTATATTTTAAAATTATTTTTTTATCAAAAATAACAAAAAAAATACCCACAAAAAAATCAATTACATATATGTGTTAGGATGGAATATGCATCGGACTTAGATTAAGCAAAATCAGGACCAAAGAAGCCTACTTTGTCACCACATGCTTGATCATTTTAATTTTTCCCGATCGAGTCCGGCTATAAGCACCTAGGTGGCCCGATCTTGATCAAGGGTTGAGGCCACCGGGTCCAAAGAAAGTGACAAGTTAGCGCCTATCCATGAGGTAAGACCATTCGTTGTCCTTAAGAAAAGTAGGTTATGTATTTGATAAATATATATCGACGCTTGTCAGGTAAAAAAAAATATTCATCACAGCTAAAAAATAAAGTTTTAAACAAGAAAATTGATTAAACAATACAGAGATACCTTAGATGGATAAAAAAAGGTATGCACGCTTCATGGCTAAATATACGTAGAAAACTAAAATACTCCTTCGGCCAACGACTCTTTTTGGCCCTTTGTGTAAAACACCTCCAATTATCTATCGAAAGGACCAAAAAATTTACAAAAAGAAGAAAAAAGGTATATTACTTAAGAGAATTTTACTTGATTCAAACGTAATTATTTTCTAACTACCACAAGAGGAACAAGCATTCATTCATTCCAAATGAAGATCTAGTTACTTCGTTATAAGAGTCTACTATTCTCATTAACAAGTGACTGGTTTGTGAGTAAAACGTTTTTTGACTATCTTATGCCACAAGAGACATTTCCCCATAGGCCTTCTTGTAATCACCAAACTCTTTCAACAAGATTAACCTCTTCATTACCACTTAAAATAGAAACCTTAATGTCAAATTTTAAGAGTTCATAATTTTTTAACTCTTTTATCCAATTTGGATTTAAACTGATTTACGTATTCTGAGAAATTTTTTCTAGAAATAATATTTGGATTTCTACATTTTGTTATTTGTGGTGCATAAATTATAGATAGAGACATTCAAATTCATATCTCATATTAAATGTTTTTCTCAAAATAAACTTCGTTATACATATATATGTATACATATATTACTGGGATTCGATCTGGATATGCAATCCGATACAGTGGAAACAAAATTTAAATTTTTCGCAACTATTAGCTACCAAATTCATGAGTATAAGAAATACAATAATTTTTAACGTGGAAAACCCTCTTAAAAATAATGAAAAAAATTATGGGACAATTCATTCGAACAAATCCACTATAAAAATATTGGTAACTCAAATCGAATAAATATAAGGATTAGACGCCTTATAACAAATATATCAACTAATAATAATTATAATAGTAAAAATATGATAAGTAAAGATATTCTTTGTAATTTTAAGAATAGCAAACCCAAAATCGACAAAAATTAAAATATGATTTGATACTCTATTAGGTATTCAAATCTTTTTCTTCTTTATTTTCTCTTTCTTTCTCTCCTTTTTTATTCAACTCATGAATGATTACTTAAATATTTGATTGCTTGTTTTCAATATAGAAGTTATGTAATATCTCAAATTTTTATTTGAATTAATTTAATACTAATGGTGATTTTGAATAATTTCAACATGGTAAAAATTAATTTAATATTATAAAATTTGAAAGGATATATGGATCAGTTAGATTGGCGCTCGAGGTGCGCTCGTACTATCGTCCGAATATCGATTTTAATTTTGAAATAAAAAATTTTTAAATAATATATATATTATTATTATATATTAATAATATAATATAAATATATATATTATAAAAAAAGAAAATAAAAAAAAAAAAGATAAAAACAGTGTAGCAGGAGGGTCCCGAGGAGAGAGAGGGAGAAGAGAGGGGGAGATCGGCATGGACCACTGTCCTCGCCGTTGTCGGAGGTCCCGACGCCGAAAATGGAAGCTGGCGAAGCCCTCTTCGTGGTGGTATCCTCCATTTTGTCTATCGGTGGTTGTAATAGGAGAAATCGGGAGTCAAAGCCAAAAGGTCGTTGTCCGCTCGCCGTCGTTTTCGGAAGAAATCGATGAAATCATGATAAGTAAATCCTTCCATTCTCATTGTAGATATTGATTTTGGGGTTGCATGTAATGATTTTATAAAAATAGGTTGATATTTTGTTAGATTTAGGTGAAATGAGCGTCAATAAGGTTGCGGCCGAAGGAAAGAGAGATAGCCGCCGATGGCTGCATCCGCCACCGTCTGTCGCCGTGCCGTTGCTGGGTTGCTACCATCATGTCGCCGCAAGCGGAGTCACAGCCGGCGTGAAGAGAGAGCGGTAGAGACGGGCGCAAAGAGAGAGAAAGGGAGGAGAGAGAGTGGTTGTGCGCAGTAGAGAAAGAAAGTGCCGATTCGGGCACTTCAGGACATCATTTCTTCAGATCCGTAAAGTATGAGGTCAGGGCAAATATTTAAAAATTTCTTCTTTGGTCTGATTTCGCATCTCATTTATTTTGGATACTGTTTGAAATGTTTACTAATATGCACATATTTTTATACACCTGATTGTTTATTTTGGACATATTTGTGTAGTTCTTTGGATAATTTAAAAATTTTTGGATTGAATTTTATGAATTTGGAAGGTTTAATATTTTTTAAAAAATCTGAATAATTTACTAAATACTGTATATTTTTATATCAGTATGTGTAATGAAAATGTGCACAAAACTTGCATAGGCCATGCAGTCACATGTACATGTCGGGTCGTGGTCACTACATTTCGACTTGGATTATTAGATATTCTGACCAACTTTCGACGGAAAAACATTTGTTATTGAAAATCCATTTCCGTCATCAAGAAAGGTTTAGAGTAGTGAACCTTCCCATTTGGATAATTTAACTTGACCTTAAAATATATTCGGACGTCCCAATATATCTTACAAGTTTGAGAATTGCACCCAAAATTGTGAGTAACAAATAATAATAAGCAACCTTACCATTGGTACAGAGTACATGGGTGGCCATACATGTTGGCCTAATTTGTATTTGGTTTTGCCAAAGGTTATCGTGATTATGTATAATCCTTTCTCAATCTAATTTTTACATAATCGGAACTCAAATTTGATATATGATTTGTATTTTTACATTGATTTGTATTGGATTTTAGTTTGGATTTGGATTTCAGATTTGAATTTTAGATTCGCTGATTTTGTTCTCTTTTGGGTCTTGGTGTGTCTCGTATAATGATTTTGGACTATATATTTTGATCCAAATCTTGAACTATCTGTTTCGACGCTATTTCGGCTTCTGCACACGCTATTGGATCATCCGACTATCGGTTTCTGCCCTAAACTACAAGCTGATCGGGTCTTAAATTTGAACTCATACTTGAACTTAGACTCATATTAGACTTTGAAATTTGCTAATTACCTATTGAAATTGGATCAGATCACTTATGTTTGGTTTATATATATATATATACACGTTACGACGTGGATTATTTTATAATTTTGATAAATGTTTTGGATTTGGATTTTTAATTTTTGTACGAGGCTACCATTGAATTTTGAATTATTAATCTTAGATTTTTATTAAATTTATTATATCGACGATTTGGATTTATTCTATTATTTGAACGAATTTTTATCTATTTGACATTTTTTCTAATTTATTGAACTCTTTTTATTTAAAATATGATACTTACTAAGTATGAGACTAACTTTTTCTATTTTATTCCTTCAGAGTAGAAGATTTGAATGCATTGTAGGAGTATGGTCGCGATCTGTTAGTCATTCATCTGATTCGGTGAGTTTTGATTCTGTTATAGTTTAAGTTGCTATTTGATGTAATCAGATTATGGAATTGACCGGGTATAGGCCGATAAATATATTTTGAAAACAGTTGGATATTATATTATATTTGATTTATGATGTTGGCTGAAATTCACCTCCCTTATGATAATTATAGAGTAGGTCATATTTATTTTATCCGGACAGTTGTTCGATGAGGTCATGTGTAAATTTTAATTGATGTCGGGTCTTATTATTAGTTTATTACACCCGAATTTTTATCCTAAGTTAGTTAAGAAAGAAATATAATTTTTTAATTAATGATATATCTAAATTAGAAAATAATTTTTTAAAATCTTTTCTAATCAATGATATATCTAATTTAGGAAATAATATCATCAAAATCTTTTTTAATTAAAGAGAATTAAATCTTTTCTTATTTAAAAAGTTTACGATATCACTACGATATTCATGTGATCTTATTTGAACCATCAAATAACATGTCAAATGGATATGGATTCACATAAAAGTGACCCATAGCCTAACCTAACATTTATATCTGTATATATATATATATATATATTTGTATTCGTGGTATAGTGCAACTTCAACGTAATTTCTACATTAATAATTGATGAGTCATTGTCATAATTATTCTTCGTGGATCATTTGTCTTCCTTACAAATCGCACTATAGAGATAGCAAGCTTGGCACCATAAAAACATGAAGTAAAGCAGTACAATATAAGAGACCCAAATACTATATATATTGTAGAGAAAATCAATTGCACCTATTTCTATATTTATATTATAAAGATTATTTTATAATTTTAAAATACATTTTAAATCATCATTAAATAAAAATTAATTTGTATAAAGTTTATTGGAAGTTATCATTGGAAATGGAGTCATCTCACGCCACCACAGAGAAAAAAATATATATATAGTTTTTTAATTCCATCCTTTGCTTGCAACCTTTACATTTGTTGCTTGATGTTCAAGGTGAAAATGTGAAGACAAATTATCTAGGTACAACTAATAATTTGTTTGAATTAAATAATTATAACATAATTAATTTTAAAAATTTTTTTATTAAAATAAAATTTTATAATAGTTGATTATAGTCTATATATTTATTTTAAAATTTTAGGATATATGACAATTTCAGTATCTACTATCTTATTCTAAAAACTGACTTAAACTCGCCCTATATATGATAACTCAAAGCTTCTTCAAAGCTCGCCCCAAATGTATCCTAAAATTAATAATTTTTGACATTTTAGTTCACCATAAAATCTAAAAAATCTAAGCTAATATTCAATATTGCTTTTTCTATTTCTAATTTTAACTTTAAATTTTAATTTTGTTCTTTTAAAATCATATTTTTTTAATCTCTATTTTAAATATTTTAAATATTAAGGCGGGATAAGGATCCTTGATTGCTGTGGATATGAGAATGAGGACTAAAAACTGACCTGAACTCGCCCTATATATGATATCGTAAAGATTTCTCAAAATTCGTTTCAAAAGTATCTTAAAATTAATAATTTTTGGCATTTTAATTCACTATAAAATTCAAAAAATTTTAAAATCTAAGCTAATATTCAATATTATTTTTTGTATTTCTAATCCTAACCTTAAATTTTAATTTCGTGCCTCAAATATCAGGTTTTTTTTTCCATCTCTATTTAATATATTTTAAATATTAAGGCAGGATAGGGATCCTTGATTACTATAGAAATGAGAATAAAGCCTGAAATTTATATCCCTCAAAAATCGAGATAAGAATGAGACAAAAATTAACATTTTAAGATTAAGGCTGGGGTTGTCTAAAATCAATCTTGGCTCGACCCATTGTCTCCGTAACCATGGGTACAAGCCTACTGTGGAAAGTAAGAGTCTCAAACATCATTCTTGGCCCCCGACGGTGTTGATCACCTCAAGCCCTATGCCGATTGGCTCCTTCACCATCTTTGGCTCGGTTTTTTCCATCATCTTTGTTGCTCAAACTCTCTTGTATGGACCTTCGATCAACTTGGGATATTCTCAATTCATCCTGCGTTGAGCATCTTTCGACATCCCTCTATAACAAAGTTGATTAGTAGATGCTTGTTTGGGGTCAATACTTCTGCGACTCATTCTTTTATTTTATGAATGATAATTTAGGATATCATCAGTACTAAGAATCGAATTCCTTTTCCGTTTTCAATAAGGTTTTCAATGAGACTCAGGATCACTAATTCTTTAAATACTGTGCTATTAATAGTATTTGGATAGCAATTTGTTAGACGATATGATACTATTGGCCTCAAGACTAATTGAAGCAGACTATTATTTAGGCCTATCTTTTTTATTATACTTTAATATTATTCTTTTAGCGAAATTTTATTTTATCTTACAGATATATAATAAATTTATATTTGAAAATATTCTACTGATCACAAAGGATCCCATCACGGAAAACTTATTTAAAGTTATCTTACAATAAACCCTATACATTAAACCAATGGAGGAAGGCTTTGAAGAATGCCTTGCCTCCTCTAAAGATAGAGCTTCATGTATATTTAATCGTGAAATTATATTTTCTTGATAGTTTTATTTTTGTCTAAGGTGGCTTTCGGTATATTGACTCTTTTATTTGTTTTGGTTTGTTGGGTCTATTTTTCTTACAGAAC
Organism: Nepenthes gracilis; assembly: GCA_033239525.1. NCBI lineage: Eukaryota > Viridiplantae > Streptophyta > Magnoliopsida > Caryophyllales > Nepenthaceae > Nepenthes > Nepenthes gracilis. Next base: position 12,567,355 of record BSYO01000024.1, read on the forward strand.
CCTCATACATTTTTGGATAATTTGATTGGATTGTAAAATTAAAATTTAAATGTAAGTATAATTTTAATTTTATTGAAATTAAAATTGAGTAAAATTTAAATTTTACTCAATTTTTGTTATTTAAATTATACAATGAAGTATATTTTTAAAATATAAAATAAATTTAATATATTATTAATTTTTTATTCATATATGAAAATGAAAGAACTAAGTAGTTCAATGATATAAATCAAAATTTTTTCATGTATTATAATTAATTTAATAAAATTTTATAAAATCTCATTTTACATATATATAATATTTTATATATAGGCATATTTTTAAACAATACTTTTTATTAAAATACTAAATTTTAGGCTTTTAAATAATATTTTATATAATTTTTTAAAAAATAAAAATAAAAAAAATATTTTATGCGACCCATACAAACTTACCCAAACAACCAATAACATTTTATTTGATATCACTTATTTTAAATTTTATTATATGTAATTGATAGTTAATTCTCAATCCCATAATTAAAATTCTTTACTTTATTCCTAAAGATTATAAAAAAATTATCCTACACTGCTCCATAATGTCAATAAATTAGAATATGAAATTAGAAAATTAATTATGCGTAACATCAAATTACAGAATTAAAATTAAGATAGAAATTTTGATTCTACTTTTGAATTTCAATGGAAAATAAATAGGGCCTCTATATTCGTTTGGATTACAAAATCAAAATTAAGATTTAGAAATGTAAGTTTAATTATAATTCTGTTAAATTAAAATTATGTATGATTTAAATTTTATTACTTTGATTATATAATAAATTAAAATTTTGAGAAAAAAATATAGTTTTTGTATATTTAATTTTTTAATTTATACATAAAAATAAAAAAATAAATAGCCCTATTAAAATTTTAAATTCTTAGTTTATAAATTTTTATATAATATAACATTAAAAAATCTTATCTTTAAATAGAGGTAAATGATATGATTTTGCATTATTTGTTAAGAATTTTAAAAATTCTTAAGAAAAGAACTCTTAAATCAAACAATCTAGATGTGGACTTAAAACGATCACATAAATTCGAGCCTCCACGTAGAAGGAGAAAAGCCCACTGAGTAATTAACCATGAGTGACAAGGTCAAGCCTTTAAAGCTAAAACCCTTTAAACCCAAAATTTAAAAGGCGCGATGGTTAACTCAAAAAGTATGACCTGACCTGTCCGGCAATAAATGAGTATTAATTGATAATTAATAGATTATTATAAGCGGTTATCTCACCATATCAATAATCAAAAGCCACGAAAAAGATTTAAAACAATTCTCAAATGGGTCTACAAAATTAATCGATAAATGTAGAAATAAACGGGGTTTGGGGTATGCCGCAAATATTGTTCGTTTAACATAAAACCTATAACTATAAAGGCTTCACATAATCGTGCTCAGGGACTAAATTCCAAACCAAACTCCACATTATAAATACTTCCTATTCTTGGTCACATTCGCGGGAGAAGGAAAAAAACTTTGGATAGATATTTGGATGACAAAAAGCTTGAATACAATAGTGCTCAGACAAGTAAACAAATCTAAACACTTTCAAAGCTACTTTTCTATATGAATGCACTCTTCCAAAGTCATTATATCTCTCACGAGTGCAACTCCTCAAAAGCCACTCATCCTTCTAGGTGCATTTTACGGAGGTCACCGCAAGACTTCATGATCTTCCATTTTATGTTTTTTTTTTGTGTATTACTAGATTTTCTCAATTTTTTGTCTAATGGCATATTATTTATTTTATTGATGTCGGGTTGTGGGTTTGTCGGTTTAAAATTCATTAAAATTCACTCAGTATCAACCGCATTTACTTCCTCCTATCATTCTCTACCATATAGGAATATTTTTAACTTGAGTATAAAAAAATATATTAAAAAATAAATCTCATAAATTTGGCTTATATTTTTGAAACCTTTACTTTATTATTTTATTATCCATTTGAGTGTATTATTGTTTAGATTTAAAATAATAAAAATCGTTCGTGAAGAAGGAGATCCGTTTTTTATCAAGGAGTTCCTTGGTAGGGATCACGTAAAGTCGGGCCTAGCAAACCGGGCTGTAAGTTGACTTAATTGAAGCAATTTTTCAATTCAAATCTCTTTTTACTATTGATGAACGTATTAATAATATTTTATGAGTTTATAATATTTAAGATATTTTTAGACAATATGTATTATAAAAATATTAATTTTTTAATTTTTTAAATATTACTTTTATATAATATTTTTAAAAGTAAATTAAGAAATAAAATCATTGTCAATCTATATAAACCAACTCAAATAACTAAAAATATTTTATCTAATAGGTCAAATTTTATTATATTTAGTTAATAGTTAATTCTTATTATAATAATTATGATTTTTTATTATACATTTACAAATTATAAAGAACTACCCTCTATTATTTTTTAATTTTAATGAATTAAAATATGAACCAAAATTTTAATTTCATATGATATCAAATAACAAAATTAAAACTAAATCTGAAATTTTAATTTCAATTCCTAATAGGCCTAATTTCTTGAATCAAACGGGCATTAAATATTTTTAGTATGATGGTATTATCTGAAATTAGATAATTTCCAAATATCAATTATAATTTTTACAATATGGAAATTATATTTATATTTTTAAAAGATGCATCCCTTACTTCTAGTGAATATCTGTGGTTTTGAGAATAATGGCAGCTTATTATCATTATTATTATTATTATTATTATTATTAGTCCAAAATTAAACACTTTCAAAGCTACTTTTCTATATGAATGTTGGATTATATCTCTCACGAGTGCAACTAAAAGGGCGGAGACAAATCAGTCTAAAATTTTCATACACTTGTAAAATAGGAATATTTTTAACTTGCCAGAAAAATATATTAAAAATAAATCTCATATTCCTTTTACTTAGAAATTATGGTGTATACTAATTTAGATTTAAAATAATAAAATCGTTCTGAGATCATTAAAAGCTAGTGTCAAAAATCTAAACCAAATAATATTTAAGATATTTTTAGACAATATGTATTATAAAAATATTAATTTTTAATTTTTTTAAATATTACTGACCAAAATAAAATCATTGTCAATCTATATAAACCAACTCAAATAACTAAAAATATTTTATCTAATACATCAAAAATATTTAGTTAACAGTTAATCCAAAATAATTATGATTTTTTATTATACATTTAAGAATTATAAGAACTACGTTAAAATATGAACCAAAATTTTAATTTCATATGATATCAAATAACAAAATTACCAAAAGGCGATTGAATGCCTTGAATCAACTACTTCCCTCGAACTGAAATTAGATAATTTCCAAATATCTCATAATTTTTAAATATGGACAAGGCCCTTATTCTAGTGAATATCTGTGGATGAAATAATGGCAGCTCATTATCATTATTATTATTATTATTATTATTATTATTAGTCCAAAATTAAGCTTCGCCGATTTTGGATGAACATGCGGAAAGTTACAAGACGCCGTCTCCACGGGACACGCCTAGTCAAATCAAGACAGATCACAAATATGCCATAGGTTTACGTCGAACTCATGCTCGGATGAAGACCTACTCATACATGGCGCCAGCGCCAACTAGCCGACCCAACGTGCTTGCGGCTTTACACGCCATCATTCCTGACATGGACAGCAGGGCAGGTGGATGGCTCTCTCATGAGCTTGGCTTGACCAACAGGACAGTGGGCAGCCTCTTGGCTGCACGCCAGCTGCCACGTGTCATCTCTCCAACGGCACAATTTCTCCTATAAATATCCAACAAAATCTCTTTTGAAATGACATTCTTTTCGGGCTTTTCCTCTTTCAAGACCAGGAGGAAAAGACTCTTGGCCCCCTTTTTCCTCTCTTCAGAACAAGAATGAACAAATGTGACAAAGCTTCTCAATGAGAGAATTTTCAAAGGAGAGAAATATAAACAAGAGATAAGGAAGGAATTCTCAAAACTTATACTTTGTAAGACTTCAAACCATAGTGCAGTATTTTCATAGGCTTAGAGCCTCGTGATTTTTTCCTCCTCATTCAATAGGAGGCTTTCCACGTAAAACCCGATTTTAATCTCTCCTTCTCAATATCTTATACTCCCAAACACTTGTGTTGCGCTTGGATCCCGGATCCGAAACGCAACAACTTTTTATAGGTGTTTTTAGAAATAAAATTTGTAGGTTCAAATTATTCAAGATGTTTTTTTCATCTTCGATTGTATGTTATTTTAAATTTTCAGTGGATAATTCAGACACACATTAGAAATGGCAAACTTATTTAAATAAAAAATAGAAAGATAGGTGTAAAATTGTTCATTAAATTTAGATATGTTATTTTAGCCTGCATTATAGAATATATTATTGACTAATTTTGTTCCTCTTACTCTTCTATTCATTCACTCTTGGGTCATTTATTTGAAAGTGTTGTGTAACTAAAATGTTTGAGGTTATTGGTAATCGGACCATTGAGTTGTATAATGGGGGTTTTGTGGTTATTAGAAATGAAGTCACACTTATAGTGTGATGTGAACAAACTTACAATGAGACAGTTACTGGTAATGGGATCTTACAATTACATTGTATTATATATCCAAGTTATTTGCAGAGAAATTATATCGGGATCTCATTATATCTAAAATAGATGTTCTGATGGAATATTTTATGGCTTTTTCATTATTTGAGAAAGATTTTCATATAAAAATTAATGGATTTTGGATCACTTTCATATAAGTTTTGCTCTCTATAGATAGGTCATTTCAAAATTCATTTAGTTTTAGTGTGAAGACTCATACAGATGAAAGATAAGAGTGTACATGGTGTATCCATTCATGTGAGTTTCAATATGAGCAAGGACTCGAAATTTGGTAGATTTTATTGGTGTTATTACTCGTTCATATGAGTAAATTTATTGACACCTCATGACAAATTAAATGATACGTGCAAAATTATAAAATATTTAAATAAATAAGAGTTTATAAGATTTCAGCGTGGTTTATACTTTTTTCATTACCTATTCTATGTCCAGTGATAGGGGTAATTGATCTTTAAAATTGGATACTTATAACTTTGTGACTATCAAATTGAGATGATATCTAAGATATTATGGGCGATGAACATCTTACATGGTATGATCACACTATAGTTACAAACTCTAAGAAGATTGTAGGGTAGTAGGTGTACCATAGGATATTAGGACATCAATGTATTTACTCAATCAATAGGACGTAAGTATATAGCATTTGGTCAAAGTAGTAGAATAAAATCCATAATAATTGATTGATATCTCATAAAATCTCATATCAAGTTTGAATTCTGAGAAATCCAAGGGAGGATATTAATGTTTGGGATGCTTTGAAACCTCATTATATCTATTAGGATTTGTTGGGATCTAGTGAATGTTATTTGGGATATCAAAATCGTTTATAGAGTTGACATTATGGATATTATTATTCACATCATTTATTGAGTTGTTCTTATTGATCATTTATTGATATCATTTATAGTTATTACTTTCTTAGTATTTGAAAATAATTGCTTCTTTCTTATATTGTTCATTGTCTTGGAACTTATTTTGATAGATATTCCCAAACCTGTTTGATTTTTGCTACTACAGACTAAGGTTAAAGTTACTTATTGGGATTTTAGCTCACGCTTATTTTTTTCAGAGTAGCACGAGACAGAAATAACTGACTCTAAAGTTGAAAGGAAAGCAGTGGTCTTTAGCGTCTTGTGGAGTTTAGTTAAAGATATCTTTATTTATTTTTATATTATAGAGAGACATTTAATATTTATATTTTATTTTGACTATTTTTAGGACTATGTTTTTCCTAAGATTTGAATATATTAGATATTTCAAATCTTAACCGTTATATTTATCTTTATATTATGATATACATTATATTTTTAGATTTATGGCTTTTTTATGTGGTAGATTTGAACGACAGTCATGGGCCAAGTCTAAGTCCTTAATGGGTCAATGCCTAATTGGGTACCTAAAGTACATTCATGTACGTTTGAAATACTATTGAGATATTTGAAATGTTTGAAGGATACGCGTGCACGATTTTTAATTTTTCTTCAGACTCCTTCATACCTAATGTGTGCAGGCCAATTACTGCTATTCGTGCTTGATGTGGACACACAGGACATAGATATACTAACACTGGTATGGAATATCATAACTTAATTTTAGGGCATATTCTCGAGATCATTTAACATAATGGGTGATGCACGGAAAAAAAAAAGAGAGAGAGAAGAAAGGAATGCTAAGATTTTTGACGTTTAGTTGATATTTTATTTGAATTTTATTCTTTACTAAATTTTAAAATATTGATTTAGTCTTATCTTAGGACGTCTTATTATTTGATTGATGTAGGCACGCAAGACCTATTATTGTTTGATTTAGTCTTATTTTGTTTGATGTGGGCATGCAAGACATACATATACTGACACTGGTATAAAATATCATATCTTAATTTTAGGGCGTATTTTTGAGATCATTTAACATAAGTGGTACTACACAAGGAAAAAAAAAAGAGAAGAAAAGAAAAATAAGAAAATTTTTAACATTCAGTTGAGATTCAATTTAAATTTTTTTTTTATCAAAGTCGAGTACGTTGATTTAGTCTTATTTTAGGGCGTATTATTATTTGGTTGATCATCTTCTTGATTGTGTTGCGTCCCAAGTTCTTGATTGTTGTACGGATTAGGAAGACTTCCAATCTTCCGTTACGTGTCGATTTGGATCGGGTTCGATCTCCGTCGCTGATTACCAAAAACCTGCACAACACAAACTACAAACAAAATGTCAAAGGATAACGGGGTGCTATCCCTTGTTGATACTTCAAGGCTCAAGTTAGAAATCTTCGGCAATAAATGGGGAATGCACGTTTAAAGGTAAACGTGGTGAGAATGTAAAGATGCAGCGATGAGGAGAGTGTGAGAGGGATGTATTTGGAGACTTGAGCTCCGTGAATGTGCTCGGTAGAGGGGCGGCTTACCTGTACGCTCGTGGAGGGTGGCTCAGAGGTGCGCCTGTAGAGGACGGCTTATAGGTGCGCCCGGTAAAGGAGCGGCTTATAGGTACACCCGGTAGAGGGACGGTTTATAGGTGCACCCGTGGAGGGCGGTTTGGAGGTGCGCCCATGGAGGTGGGTTTGAAGGTGTGCCCGACAGAGGGGCTGCTTATAGGTGCGCCCGACAGAGAGTGGCTTACAGGTATGCCCTGCAGATGGTGTCTTACAGGTATGCCCGCAGAGGGCGACTTGGAAGTGTGCCCCATATAGGGATGGCTTATAGGTACGCCCGACAGAGAAGCGGCTTATAGGTGCACCCACGGAAGGCGGCTTGGAGTGCGCTCGGCAAGGGGGCGGCTTATAGGTGCACCCGCGGAGGGTGGCTTGGAGTGCGCCCAGTAGAAGGGCGACTTAGAGGTGCACCTGGTAGTGGGGCGACTTAGAGGAGAATGACTAAGTTGTACTAGTGAGTAAACGATCTAATTACCTGAGTAGAGGATTAACTCTTAGACAGCAAGCTCCTGACTCCAGGATGGAGGGATCGTGACTCCAAGACGAAGGGCTAAAGGCCTCAAGGCTGACGAAGGGTTGAAGGCCTCTAGACGGCGAAGGGTTGATGGCTTCCAGAAGGGAGGAGGACTGAGGGCCTCCTGGTGCCGGGAGGCCGATGGCCTCCATGCCTCCTAAAAGGAGGAGAGCTCCTCACCTCCTGGATGAAGGACTAAGGGCCTCTGGACAAGAGGAGGGCTGAGAACTTCCTATCGGCGGAGGGCCGAGATGGAGGACTAAGGGCCTTCAGACAGGAGGAAGGTTGAGAACTTCCAGCAGCGGAGGGATGAGGGCCTCCGGACTAGAGGAGGGCTGAGGGCCTCCTGGAAGGCAGAGGATTGAGGGCCTTTGGGACTGGCGGAGGGCCGAGGGCCTCCGGACGAAAGGAAGGCTGAAAGCCCCCTGGCGGCAGAGGGCCAAGCACCTCCGGACTGGAGAAGGGATGAGGGCCTCCTGGCAGGCGAAAAGCTGAAGGCCTCCTAATTGACAAAAGGCCGATTGCCTCTAGACAGGAGGAGGGCTGAGGGCCTCTCGGCGGCAAAGGTCCGACGGCTTCCAAACGACAGGACTAAAAGCCTTAAGAACTGAATGTGGTCGAGAGGCCTCGGATGGGCGAAGAGCCGAGGGGCCTCCTGAATGAGAAGAGAGTCGAGGGTCTCCTGGCCGCCATTTTGCTCTCATTGGAGATCGGCTAGCAACGGCTATACCATTGTCCGAACCATATGGCGCCTTATGGAGTTTCTTCGAGCTTTTTTAACTTGTCTTTCAATACTTGAGGATGCTTACTTTTATAGTGGGATTTATAAATACACTATTTTTTTAAAAGTAATGTGAGACTTTTATTTTGAAAGAATTATATTGAATTGTGAGCTTACTACGGGCCTGACACGTTAGCCCATGGTTATTGAACCCATAAGATTGTATTCTTTTATAATAGATTGTTAGGTGTGTTAATGGTTATATTTAATTAATTATTCATATGAATTGCTTGAAAGGGATCTCCAAAAATATTGTTTGTTACCATATATTTTGTAGTAGATTGATTCAAAAATTATTTCGTAATTCTTTTACTTAATCGATGTGGATTTTTAACGTAAAATATTATCCTGTAATTTTTATACTTAATTACATATTTTTGTTTATTATATTCTCACGGTATCTCTTTGTTCATTATATTCAAGTATAGATTCAATATTTTGACTCTCATTAAAAATCGTTTATTATTATACTTGCATGTATGATTATATTTTTACTTCCTCACAAATTTAAATAAAAATACAATAAATTAAATTATTGTTAAAAAAAAATTTCTCCATTTTATAACCGTAAAATTTGGCAACCTGCCCAATAGAAAAAGCCCCCACAAAGTTAGTATAAAAATAATACATTAAATCATCTAAAAATATATAAAAATATATTTTTATAATATATTTGAATAATGGCCATCTTCATCGTAAAATCTTCCAAGTACGTATCTGAATTAAAATCATATTCAATTAAAATCTAAAATGTTATTATAAAATAGAAAAATTGATTGAACAGATTAAATTAAAATATGCCTTAAAGTTAGCTCGTCAACTTGGCGTAATCCTAGGATTCTACCCACCATCTGCACATTCGAACATATATATATATTGCTATTGAAGATTTGAATCATAGTACGGTCTTTTTTTTATTGAAAGCCATAAAAATAATAAACATACTCAACCAGGCACGTAAGTTTATAAGTAATTTAATATGAAAATATTTTTAAATAAAAATAATCGCATGAATTTATATTAAGAATTATCACTGTTATATTTGAGGGTCAGTTACAAATAACCCTTTTGAATTGACTCATTTACAAAATACAGTATTGGGGCTTCAGTGACGGCTATAATGAACAGAGAAGGAAGGATGAACGGCGACGACAACAATTTACATCAAATAAATAATGATTATAAAATTAAAGAGATGAGATATAAGTAATTTTACGTGAAAAATTCTTTTTTAAATAGAAGGAAATAACTATGGGATAAGACGTCTAAAAATTTTTATTATACAAAATTGATTACACAAATCTCAAATATAATAATGACTCTACACCTTGTATTATACAAACCCGAGCAATAGTGATAATGAGATAAATCGGCGTTTACTTACTTTTCCTCTCTACTTCTCTTTTTCACTGACGCGCCTGGTCTGTTTTACAAAATGGTAGTTTTTGTTGTTTGTCTCTTGCCACAAACACTAAAGCGCTTCGCGGGTTTTATAATGATATTGGGCTGTATTCGGGCATTTTTAGACTTGACGCCCGGGCACCCTTTGACGTCACCGTCGGGTCACTCTTCAGACTCGGTACCCGATCACTCCTCGAGACTCAGCACCGTGATTTTCCCTCGGCCTCGGCACCCTAATTGCCCCTCAGACTTGACAACCCCGTTGCCTTTCAGTACTTGAGTGCGAAAGCCCTCAACCACTTGCCGCGCATGTGAACTTTTTGACCCTTGCACAAATCATGTGCGACCTTCTGATAACCATCAATTTATTACGACACTTATAAAGAAGTAACCAAAACCTAGAATATAAAAGTGTGAATTCTGTTACTACAACCCCAAACACATTGATTATACATTGTAAAATGAGAATACAAACTTATATTATAATCAATGATAGAGTAATCATAATGAAAACAATTAGATAATACATTCTTTACAATATCAAAGATAACATATCCAAAATCGATGAAAAATTGAGCACAAATTGTACCTCAACTAGATGGCTAAAGATTTTCATTTGTTTTTTCTCTCTTTTTACTTTGTTTGGCACCTATTGTGTTCAAAATGGCTCTACTATTTTCCATAAAAATTAGTTTTTTCTTATATTACATTTCACAATTGGATACCAATCATTTGACATTTTATTTTGAACATAAAATCCTGCCAATAATAATAATATCAAAAATAGATTGTGGGCCGACATAAAAAGACTTAATCAACAATATGAGATATATTTACAAGCATAGAGAAAATCGCACGAGTCTTGGAAGTTTCTTCCATGGGTTGGATTAACCACATCCACCGACAAGTCACAAGAAAACGATGTGAAAATTGTTTTATTATTTTTTGCATGCCCCTAATATTAAGAATTATAGTATTCTTATAATTTATGAAAGATTGTTTAGATTTGAACAAATTAAGTTAACTAACAACCGTATAAAATCTAAGAAGATCTCAATTTTGGACACTATTGAACTATTTTAAACCAAGCTCAAGAGTCATAGGTCAAAATAGAAGTGAACATACCATATGAGCTAACCAGGAGCTTAGACCTTAAAGGATAGAGAGTCATTTGGGCCTAAGACAAGTGCGCTTATATTATATTCATAAACCTACTTTGGTATTTTATCAAATCTTACCAATTTGTTTTTAATTATAGTGGGAATAAAAGATTTTTTAAAAAAAGTCAAATAATAGTAATATGGAGTTTTAGAAAAAATATACAAATAATTTCATTGAGAAATAGAGCGTTAACTAGACCCACAAATAGAAGTAAATTCATGATATTCGAATTGCAAAGTTATCAAGTAGCTGAATGACCGTATTGCCAAATCATTAAGCAGTTTGCTACTCAAATACCGGATTACCAAGGTGTCAATCTTCCCTATCAGAATAGACAAATTGTTAAGTAACAAAATAAAAAAAAAAATCTATCAGTGTAAGTAAATTGTCAGAGAGTAATTGATATAAGACCTAACAAATCAAAATACTGACATGCCAAAAATGGCAAATTGCTAGACTTAAGAGTCCAACCGTAATTTTTACTCGACTCATGATCCTGTAGACGCACGTCATTTTAAACCACATTGGTTATGACCTAAGGCATGTCATCAAGAAAATATACTTGAAAAACAGTATTTTATGATAATCCATTAAACTTATATTTATAATTGTGCCAATTAATTATAAAAACAGTTACCTAATAAAATATATTAACTCACCTGAGTAATATTTGTACCTCAATAAAGGGCACTAACTCCACCAAAAGAGAATCATTTATTAAGTAACTAACCATACTCAATATAATAAGAAGTGATTTATAACTTTCTAAGTGGTTATTCAATCGGCTTTAAAATAAGCCCTTCGGCATTATATATAAAACTTCATGAACACAAAAAGGCATTTTTTTGCTTTGTGACCATGATCTAGTGCTCCGACAATGAAATGATCGAAATGATTCTTAGGTTTTATATGCATTTACTCTTTCCTAAACTAATCTATAACACTTGATTCAATACACTTAATCTTGTATATTTAAAAAGTTATAAGCATGTCTTTTAGATAACCTTCTTTCATGAATAATCTAAAAACACAAAATATTACCTTTTTAAAAGTTAAAATCTCTTTTATTTAAACATCAAGTGCTCTAATTTAATTAATATTTTATTAATTTAAACGTTAAACGATAAATTAAAAAATTATTTTATAAATTTAAGATCTTCATTTTCTCTATGGCATATAAGATTTCAGTTAGGATATTTAAATGGTTCTATTGGGCCCCAGTATGAAGGCCCATAAAAGCACGGCCCAAATAAGAAGCTCAGAGACATTCTCACATGATGAGAAAATCAGATGGCCCGAAGAAAGAAGCCCAAAAGGCCAAGAGCCCGTGAAGTCTGGCGACGTCTTGGAAACTGCCCGAGCGACTAGGAAGAAACGCCCGGACTTTTCTCCAGAAGGCCCTCCAAGAGCTTCTTTATTTCACAAGCCCACAAGCTCACGAGGAGCATCATCACAACTGCATTTAAGGACCGCTTGTCCATGACCAAATGCCCAATTACTTCCTCTTGTGATTTTCAAAAGCACAGTTCGCTTCTATCGCTCGCCCAACAGCAGCACGCCCACAAATCGAGCTTCAGGCGATATTCGAATCCTGTACACCGACACAATCGTTAGGCTGCGGCGCCGTCCGCGTGCCACTCCCCACACGTCAGCAGCATTAAAGGAAGTTGGTGGACCAGCTCCTCAACCGACGGATGGACGCCACGTGTCTTTTCACCAGCTGCATGACCTCTCCTATAAATACTCAGCGAGGCCCCTTTCAAAGGGACGGACTCTGAGCCCCATATTTCGGCCGGACGCTCACTCACCAAGATCAACTCCACAAAGAAGAGTAAAAAAGCTCCCAACGAGCCTAGTTTCCTTAGGAAAAAAACACAAAACGTGAGACAGGGAAGGGATTAACCCTCACAACTGTACTTTGTAAAATCTCCAATCCATATAGTGAAACTCTTTCCAGGCCCTAAGCCTCGTGATTTTTCCTCTCCATTCAAGAGGAGGTTTTCCACGTAAAACATCTGGTCTCAATCTTCATCTCGTGTCCAACACTTCAAATACTTGTATTGCTTGGTAACCACGGATCGGATTGGGCGTCTGCCTGCATCTCTACGCCATTATATTGACCCCGGATCCAACACCCTCATCAACGGTGGCGGCTTCGAAAAGATCCGGGCAACTAAGGAAACTCAGGTTCAAATCAAAATCTTTTAGGAGTACATTATTCACAATTGCATCACATATTTAATAATTTGGCAATACATTATTTTATAATTAGAAATATTTTGACAATATACTTTTATATAATTAATAATATAAAAATTTCATCTATCTATTCTATTTTTACGTAACTTTATAAATATAAATTAATAAATATTTTATATATTTAAAAATATTTTACAATTGCTTAAACGATGTACGAACAACATAATTATAATTATTTTTAGGAGTACATTTTTCTTGGTAAAACACAATTGATGCGAATGGACCGATGCCATGGGGCCAGGAAGGACGTGCAGGTTCACGTGCACCCACCAAAACGGGCCCCACGAGGCGCCCCACGATATAAAAGAATTCCAGAAGCATCCGTTCCACAGACACGTGGCGGTCACCTCTCCACTCCCTTTCCCACACAAATGTTAACGTAGGCTCTACTTTTCTTCTCTTCTTCTTGGAATCCAATGGCCCTACGCGCCATCCTCGTCATCCTGCGGACTTAACAACACGGTCGTATTTTAGTAAAATTTCATTCCTTTTTTTTTTTTTTTTTTGAGATTTTTTATAAGTTTTTTTTTTTTGATTTATTTTAGTACGAGATGGGAGCTGACACGACACAGTGAAGGTATGTTCTTGCATGAGTAGTACGACCGACGCTCCAGTGCCATAACAAATTTTCAATCTATAAATAAAAAAATATTCAATATGCTGATTTAATTTTAGAATTGAGCGTATTTATCTGCAGTGATTTTTGGATCCGGGGGGCGTCCTTCGTGGGAGAGGCGAAGGACCCCCTTTTCCAGTTTTGGGCTGTCCAATCATGATCGGACGACTCCCTTTTTTTAAAAAAATTATCAAATTTAAAAATAAAAAATATTAAAATTTATATTTTTATAATAAAAAATAGAAAAAAATATTTTTAAAAAATAATATAAAAAAACATATATATTTTTTAATATAAAAAAGGAGGCGTCCGATTTTTCAATCGGACGGTCCAAAACAGGAGAAGGAGGGTTCTTCGCCTCTCCTGCAAAGGACCCCCCTGAATCCGTAATTTTCTGTATATATTATATTATGCTAATTTTTTTAAAAAAATTCTCTTTTATTCAATTGTTATTACAGTCTTTAAATATTATTATTTTCATGGTTTTATTCAATATTTCTCTTTTAAATTTTCTTGCAAGTAAAATATAAAAAAATATTTTCCTTAAAAATTTTTGTTCTTTCTTTTAAGTTTCCATGGAATCAAGCTGAATTTTTTTTTTATTCTAGAAGAAATTTTTAAAAAGAAAAAAATAATAAACGAATATATTTTAATTGATGGAATGTAAGAAAAATTATTTTAAAAAATATGATAAAAAATATAATCAAAATAGTTATATTTAGAGAAAGAGATTATTCTTTTATTTTTTTAATTTTAATATTTTTATTGTGCTCTAAATATTTTGAACTTTGAGTACGAAACAAATATGAGAGATATATATAAAGTATCATGTTATTCTCATTCCTTACATTTCATATAAGGCAGAAACATGTCTTTACGAAATAAATTGTCACATGTCTAGTAAGACTTAACAATGATTTTTTAACTTATTATTATTATTTTATTTAACCAGTAAAACTATGATTATGATTTAGCTCAAATGTCATTTCACGTAAATCTGACTAGATGGAGAAGACGGATATCTATTTTACATGGTCTACTCTTTTAGTAAGGCTATTGATTTGTAATTAAACAGCAATTTATGTTCTTAAATTGATTGTAATGTTGTAAATTGCAATTGAACAATTTTGATTGGTTATCCGTCAATACGGTTTAGTTTTTTTTAATTCTAAAATTATTTAATTGGAACCACCATGTAATCCGAAAAAAAATAGAGTATCCAAACTCAAAATTGATCATATTTATCAGTTTGAGTTTAATGAGTGTTCATGTCATCACATCGATAGTTTTTGTGTTGTTTTGTTTTGTTGTTTTTGAAGAGAGGGAGGTTGAGCAGTAAATGAACATGGATTAAGCTCAAAGAAATTGGCAAAGATTGAAAACTTAGTCAGTTCAAACAATAGGATTAATAATGATCTATGAAATTTCATTGATGATTTTACAAGGTAGTATCTATTAGGATATGGAGTAGGAAGAACAAGTCAAGAAAAAAAGCACTCACTCTTCAATTTTTCCAACTTACATTTCTACACACTTCCATACATGGAACACCTCGCTGTCTCTGGACTTTTCTGTCTTTTTGAAAATCAGAGAACAGAAGAGGGGTAAAAGACGAAACAAAATCATAGCGAGACGGAAAAATCGGCATCAAGACGATCAAGCTTTTCTGTTTTTTGGTATCAGTTTTTCAGTTTTTTTTTTTTCCTCGCTGAGCAATCGTTTGAAATTAACTGGAGATTTCGTCTAAGAGTTTGTACCTCCTGACCTTATTTCTCAAAACGTGTTTCGTGATACCTGTCCCGCTGCCGTTAGTCATCTCGTCCGACTTTGTTCTCCTAATTAGCCTCTCCTCTCCTGTGCTGCCGTTCTTGACGCTGGTTCCGGCGACGATCCTCTTCCATCCAACCGCCGGTGGTACTTCCAGCGACCTCTGCTTTTTGATTTGACCTTTCAATACATGATTCCGATGATGATCGACGCCGTTGCTCTTCTTTTTGCTCTTTCCATGATTAGGTCGATTAGCTTCTTCGCTGCTGGTTTTGTACGGCGAAGAAGAATCATTCGATGAGTTTGATGTTTTATCTGCTGCATCAATCAAACACCAGTTGCACACGCTATATGACTTGGCCTTCGGATACAGATTGCTACAGTATCTGAAATAGTACCAATAATTTTTATCAGAAATTGCCAAAAAAACTAAGAACATCAGGCTTTTATACCTTCAGCTGATTGTTTCTAGAGAAAACTTTTTGCCGATCAGATTCCAGAATCAATCACCGTACCTGTGTTGAGATCTGAATTGGCAAACTTTGCAGCGGAAGAGTTCGCATGAAAGGCCACAATCTCCGCACATGCAACATTCAAAATTCGCTGCCTTGCTCGTTGTCATCAGAGAAACCGAGACCAG
This sequence comes from Nepenthes gracilis, assembly GCA_033239525.1. Classification (NCBI taxonomy): domain Eukaryota; kingdom Viridiplantae; phylum Streptophyta; class Magnoliopsida; order Caryophyllales; family Nepenthaceae; genus Nepenthes; species Nepenthes gracilis. Next base: position 12,583,570 of record BSYO01000024.1, read on the forward strand.
AGGAGGAGGCAGCGAGCGAGCGAGCGATGGAGAGAGAGGAGGAGACGTAGCCGTCGGGCCACACGAAGAACGAATCCCACGCGGTTTTTATAATTGAGAGAAATGATTTATTTTCTTTTATAATTTATATAAATATTAGATATCAATGTCAGCGTCGCGTAATGAAACATAACACTTTTTTTTTTTTATTTTTTATGGCGCATTTTACGCCGTTCGTTCATTATTTAGCAAATTTAATGTATATATATATACACACACACGCGCGTATGTATACGTGTGTATGTATATATATATATAATGTATTACTGAATCTGAATTATTATACAAATTAGGGAACTGTTGAATTTTTCGCATCGAGTTGAACTCAATCTGGCCCGATCTCCGTCCTTGTGAACTTTGGCCATACGCATTACAAACAACGAATAAAAGTTCAAAGGATTTACAAGATTCACTTTTTAATTTACCATCCGAAATTCAAATTAGAAATCTTTTTTAATTAATAGAAAAATATAATGAGGATGTAATAAAATATATTAATACACTTGTATGGGAGAAGTGAGGTTTGTGGAGGATTGGGCTTCGTGAATGCGCTCAACAGAAAGCGGTGTTGAGAGCTAACAGATGGTTGGGTTTCGGTGATGCGCTTGACAAGGAGCACTTTTGAAAGTTGACGAAGGGATAGGCTTTGGCAGTACACTCGACGGGGAGTCATTTTAAAAACTGGAGAGGGAGAAAGAACAGTCTGATCGAAGAGAGTTTGGTTCTTTTTGGACCATTGTATGCCAATTCGGAGTCTTCCCTTCCTCTATGATAGCGAAAAGCATTTGCAATGCTTCGTAGCGGTGGCGTTGGTGTCAAAGCTCGCAACAAGTATCATGTCAGGATTCGCCTACCTGCCCCGAAGATGGTCGTAACTGTAATATTTTGAATTTTTATTTGAATTAATTTAATATTAATTATGATTTTTAGTAATGTTGACGTGACAAATTAATTAAATATTAAAAAATTTAGAGGATATTTGTATCAGTCGAGTTGGCTCCTGAGGTGCGTCCATACTATCGCTCGAATATCGGTTTAGATTTTAAAATAAAAGAAAAATTAGAATAAAAAATAATAATAATAACATAATATATATATATATATATATATGAAAAGCAAAAAAAAAGAGAGAGAATGAAAAAGAAATCAGGAAAGGGGGATCGGGGAGAGAGAGGGTGGGGGCGTAGGGTTTGCAGAGGAAGAAGAAGGAGGAGCAGAAGGGAGAGGAGGAGAGAGGAGAAGGGGTCAATGGCAATGGCGGTGCGCTAGTGGTCGACGGTGGTGAGCGATGACGCAGTGTGAGCTGAGGAGAGCAGCGGCAGCAAAGTAGTGCGCGACGGTGAAGCCGGGCGAGAAGAGCGGTGGTGGTAGCGCAGCGACGCTAGGCCAGTGGGGTGAAGCTGGGGAGGCCAGGGCAAGCCACACAAGGCAACGATGGTAGCAGGAGACGGCGGCGTGGTGGTAGAGCACGCCAGCAGAGGACCACTCACGAGGAGAGAAAGAGGGCGCGATAGAGGAGAGAGAATCGCCTGATTCAGATATTTTGGGACATCATTTCTTCAAATCAGAAAGTATGATATTAAGGCAAGTATCTGTAAACCTCCTCTTTGGTTTGATTTAATTTATAATATATTTTAGACACTATTTTAAATTTTTACTAATATGCATGTAATTTTATCTGCCGATCTGTTTAATCTGGACATGCATGTATAGTTCATTAATTAATTTTTACTAGTGGTCGTCGGTGGTGTTCGACGGCACGGGTTGAGGTTGCGGTGGCGCGCGTGCAATGGCGAAGCTGAGTGAGGAGCACAGTGGCTGCAGCGAAGGCTGCGATGATAGCAGCAGGTGGCGGCGTGGTGGTGGAGTGCACCGATAGAGGGCCGCGCACGGAGGAGAGAGAGATGGCACAGTAGAGGAGAGAGAATCTCCTGATTCGGGTGCTTCGAGATACCCTTTGTTCAGATCTGTAAGGTATGAGATCAAGACAAGTACTATAAACCCCCTCTTTGATTTGATTTAATTTTTTATATATTTTAGACACTATTTAAATTTTTTTCAAACATGCATGACATTTTATCTACCCGACCTATTTAATCTGGACATGCATGTGTAATTTACTAGTTAATTTGGATATTTTCGAACTAAATTTTATAATTTTGGAGGGTTTAATATTGTTTTAAAAGCATAAATAATTTATTAGATAATGTATATTTTTATATCCATATATTTATATGAAAATGAGTATGAAACTTTACATTGGTCGTGTAGTCGCATGCACGTATCGGGTCAGGGTCACTACATTTGGATTTAGAGTATTTGATATTCTAGTCAGCTCCTGACGGGGATATATTTTGTTATTTTAAAATTTCTTTTTGTCGGCAGAAAAGATTTGGAATAGTGACCATTTTCATTTAGATAATTTGATTCGATCTTATAATATATTCGGACGTTCTAATATATCTGATAAATTTGATAATTACACCCAAAGTTTCGGATGACAAATGGATACAGAGTACATGGGTAGCAATACATATTGGCTTAATTTGTATTTAATTTTGCCTAAGATTATTGGAATTATGTGTAATCTTTCCTCAGGCTAGTTTTTAAATAATCGAAATTCACGTTTAATGAATGATTTGTATCTCTATATTTATTTATATTGGATTTTGATTTGAATTTAGATTTTGTGCTTGGATTTAAAATTCACCGATTTCGCCCTATATTGAGTTTTGGTATGTCTTCTACAAATGTTTTTGGACTATATGTTTTAATCCGGGCATTTGAACTATCTGCTGCGACGGTACTTCGACTTCTACGCACGCTATCGGATTATTCAACTATCAGATTCTACCCCAAATCGCAAGCTGATCGGGATTTGGACTTTGACACGGATTGAATTTTGGAATTGGCTGATTGCCTATTGAAATTGGATCTGATCACTTCTATTTTGGTTATATATATACACGTCCCGATGAGGACTGCTTTATAATTTTGATAAATATGTTAAATTTGGATATTTGATTTATATACGAGACTACTATTGGATTTTGAATTTTGAATCCAGGATTTTTATTGGATTTGTTATGTCAGTGACTTGGATTTATCCTATCATTTAAATAGATTTTTATCAATTTGATATTGTTTTTGATTTATTGGACTGCTTTCTTTTAAATATGATACTTGTTGAGTATTAGGCTCACTTTTCCTATTTTATTCCTTCAGAGTTAAAAATTTAGATAGATTGTAGGAGTATGGTCGTGATTTGTCAGTCATTCGTCTGATTTGATGAGTTTTGGTTCTATTATGGTCTAAATTAATATTTATATAATCAGATTATGGAATGGTCGGGTATAAGCCGATGGATATATTTTAAAAATAGTTGGACATTCTATTATGTTCGATTTATGATGTTGGCTAAAATTTACCTCCCTTACGATAATTATAGAGCAAATCATATTTATTTTATCTGGATAGTTGTCCGATAAGGTCCTATGAATTATTTAAATTGACTTATTTAGTTCGAATTTATGACAAAAGTGGTATCAGAGAAAAGTCATAATGAGAGGTATTTTGAGTCATTTTGAATAAATAATGGATCAAACTTTTGGACGAGATAAATATTATTTTTAACAGATAGTAAAAAATTTCAATTGTGGAGACCTGAGTTTGAATTAGAAGGTCAAGTTGTAGAGGTTTGGATTTGGATTGGAAGGGTGATCACCTAATCATGATGAGTCACCGGAGCGACATAATGTATAGTCTGATATTACAGTTGAATTAGAATTTTATTGGGTTTCTGTATATATGTGAAGGTTCTGTTGGGATTTGTAATTTTGAAAAAAAAGTAGCAACCTCGAATAGTGCCGGTTTGAAATCTCACGAAGTAAAAGGAGATTTTGATCGATAGAAGGGTAGGTGATAAAGTTAGTCGGTTCGAAATCTTGCGAAATAGATGAAAATTTTTTGCTGGCAGGAATGTAAGCGGTAAAAGTGGAGATGAATGAAGGTTCTTTGCAAGGATAGCACGTTTGCAAAGCGAAAAGTGATCGTTGTGTTTGATTGAATAAATGATGATTTTTTAATATTGAAAGTTACAGATAAAGATGAAGAAGTTTAAGTCAAATCAATTCATTTCTCTTCTTAAGAGAAGCTGTGAAGTCTTGGTGGACAGCCTCTACTAAAAGTAAAGACAAGAAGTGCAAGTCCAATTTTGTTAGCAGCGGTAATACTAATCGTATAGAGATTCGGAGTTATGGCAGAAGCAAGATGAATATTCAAGGATTATTCATTCCCACTCGTCATTATGCTCGGATAGATAATCGTCCCTGCAAATCTTTCATTGCTGAAGAATTGATGGACGAAGAGTTCGAGGTTCGGCCTCCTAAGGCAATGCTCGGAAAAAGGTTGAAGAATCTGAAAGATTCGTTGATGTAAGATAGTAGTTGAAGATTTCAAGATTCAATTTGGAAGAAGTCGGTGCCATTCCAACTCTTGATTCATAGCGAAGAGCTAGAGCAGACGTTAATCGAGCAAGAATAGTTTCGGGAGAAGTGTTTCCAGAAGAAATCAAAGTATTTGAGTCAAATCTCGAATGATGGATTTGTCTGTCCTCCAAAGATACGCTAAAGGAAAGTAATATGAAGCAAAGTCTTCCTCCCCAAAGTTCGCGTTTGTAAGGTCAACTTGTAAGTTTAGTGGGAAGAAGTTCGTGAGATGAGTTTATTTCGTAAAAAATGGAGTCTGCTTTAAATCGCAGCCGGATATGCCATTGTCAAAGGATCGTTCGAATCCTAGGTATCCGAATTCCAGACGTCCAGATAGGAGACGGACGATTCCAGGCAAAGCATTTGCAAATACAACTCATGAAGTTAAAGCCAGATCTTTTGTTATGGAAGACTGTTTCGGTAACTCAGTTCCATTTTTCATTTCAGGATATACGTCCTCGGGGTTCCAAGGAATAACCAATCAAAGGGCTTAAGAGTTGATTTCGGCATTTGTAAGCCGTCTTTTGAAAGATGGGTGCCAAGCTCATCTTGCATGTATGGTCACATCTGATAGCTATTCCGTGACCATTGAAGACATTTTGGTCATCTGCGAGTTTGAATGTATTTTTTTAAGGATTGATTTGGATTGTTTGCAGATCGGGAGATCAAATCTGATATCGATATTGTGCTTGGATTGGCGTCTATTTCGAAGGCTCCATATAGAGTAGTCTTGTCTGAGTTGAATAAATTAAGACAATAATTGCAGAATCTGTTGAGAAAGATTTTGTTCGGTCGAGTGTCTTCGCGTGGATACTTCAATGTTATCTGGCGAGTAAAGTCGGATTGATGGATCTATACTTGGATAATTTGGAAATTAGATATATATCAGCTCTTAAAGATCGAGAATTTGTTGGATCTATTTGAAAAAATTTGGGTTTTCTTTAATATCGAGTTATGCTCGAGGTATCTTTAATTGAGGATTTAGTGGGATGATGAACATAGGTTAGCTCTCAGGTCAATGTGTGGCCATTGTGAAGTTTTGATGGCTTTGTCAATGATGTTCTGATATATTTGAAGAATTTTGAGAAGTTTGAGATTCGGTTGGGAAGTCAACTATAGATTCTAAGGTGTCCTTTTGGTTCATATGTCAATGATGGCTTTGTCAAATTTGAGGATTGCACCCAAAATAACGAGTAAGAAATAATAGTGAGTAACATTATCCATGAGAATAGAGTACATAGGTGGCCATATATGTTGACCTAATTTACATTTGATTTTGCCTAATGTTATCGGGATTATGTGTAACCCTTCCTCAATTTAGTCTTTAAATAATTGAAACTCACATTTCATGCATGATTTGTATCTCTACATTTATTTGTATTGGATTTTGATTTGAATTTGGATTTTGGACTTGGATTTAAAATTCGTCAATTTTGTCCTCACTTAGGTCTTGGTATGTCTCGTACAAACGATTTGGGAATATATATTTTGATCCAGACATTTGAACTATCTACTACGACGCTACTTCAATTTCTGCACAAGCTGTTGGATCATCTGGTTATCGGACTCTGTCCCAAATCACAAGCTAATCGGGACTTGAATTTGGACTCGAACTAGGATTTGGGCTCGAATTGGACTTTGGAATTAGCTAATTAACTATTGAAATTGGATCGGATCACTTCTATTTTGTTTATATATATATATATATACGTCCCGATGAGAACTGTTTTATAATTTGGATAAATATTTTGGATTTGGATATTTAATTTGTGTACAAGACTACTATTAAATTTTAAATTCCGAATCTTGAATTTTTATTAGATTTATTATACCGGCGACTTAGATTTGTCCTATCATTTGAATGGATTTTTATTCATTTGACATTCTCTTTGATTTGTTGGACTCCTTTCTTTTAAATATGATACTTGCTAAGTATTATACTCATTTTTTCTATTTTATACCTTCAGAGTTGAAGATTCTTATACATTACAAGAGTATGGTCGTGATCTGTCAACCATTCATCTGATTTAGTGAGTTTTGGTTCTATTATGGTTTAAATTGGATTTATGTAATCGAATTATGAAATTGGTCGAATATAGACCAATGTGTATATTTTGAAAACATTTGGATTTTATATTATGTTCGATTTATGATGTTGGCTGGAATTTACTTTCATTACGATGATTATAGAGTAGATCGTATTTATTTTATCCGAACAATTGTCCAATGATGTCATGTGTAGATTTTAATTTGTGTCAGGTCTTATTTATTGGTTTATTACACTCGAATTTTGGGACTTAGAATTATTTGTTTAAAATTTTTTAATATTTTTTACATTTTAGAAATTATAATTAATTATTTAAATTGATCTATTTGGTTCAAATTGAGACAATAACCTACCGTGTCAATTGTCACATTGTAGCGATGGGTGCGACCGTAAATAGTCACTATTCGCCTAGCCATTCCAGCGATGATTCGTTGAGACCCGCTAATTGCCATAGCGGTCTAGCAGTAGTTGCGTCTTTTCTGATTGTTGACTATGGCCACTAATGGTAAGTGTATGTATCGGCTGCCTCTGCGCTGATTAGACTAGTGCTATTAGGTTGGAAGCTTTATTAATTGTTATTGGTCGTGTTGCAGGGGCTTTCTGTTAGGCCTAGCTGGTATCTATTTTCAACGGCCCACTATACATTGTCGTATTTGGGCCTATCGTTTGGGCCCTCTAGACTCCAATCCTCGTAGAGCTTTACTCCGCAAATGCACCTGGCTTGGATTTTGGTTTGCCCACAGCATATATATATATGAATGCTATATTTTATAGCCTAAAATTTAGACAGTTAGATCATAAGAATTCAATAATCATTTTTCGTGTGTTGGAGGTGCTTGATCCTCTTTAGTAATAGGTTGCTTGTACTCTTACTGTTTTAAAGAAAAATTAAAATTTAAGACTTTAAATATAAAATATTATCAAATTAATTTTTTTAATTAAGAATCAAATATATAATTCATCTAAGTAAAGCAAACGTGAAAAGAATTACGGGGTAATATGGAAAAACAGCTCTAGTATTAGAAAACTAATACAAGTATATTATATATTAAAAATTATAAAAATATAATAATAACATAAAAAAATAACATTATACAATTTTTATTTTCTGTCTACAATAAAATAAATTACTTTACTTAGAATTTTATTTGTTTTCAATGTAATCTTTTGTCTATATCTAAACAAAGAAAAAAATATATATTTTTATATTTTCATTAATTTATTTCCTTTAAATTATATTAGAAATAAAGAGATGCTAGTTGTTTTCCTTTTTTATTTTTTTGATGTTTTATTGTTGAAAAGGGTAAAATTGTCTTAATGCCAGTATATGTCTGGTCTAAGGTGATGACCCTACGAAGCCTCACTATCGTTCAGCACAGGCTTTCAACCTTTTCTATAACAAAATTTTGATCTATACCAATACCATTATATCAGATTTGAGAGGACTTCCCTTTTTAACTATCAATAATGGAGTCGTCCATTAAGATATATAAAATATCTAATACATTAAACTGTTCATAAGGGCTAATTTGATTTTCTTTTTTAGAAATATTGATTATAATTTTTTAGTATTAAATTTTTTTTTTAGTGTTTAAATTCTGTCAGATAATTTCTTTATGAAATATACATATAGTTAAAAACACAAAATATTCTTGGGTGACATTAGTTATTAATTAATTAATTATTTATTTATATTAAATAAATATATATATTAAATTTTCTAACAAAATCATGACACCAACGTTTGAGGGTCCTTTTAGTTGAGGGAATGTAGCCCCTGTTGCACTTAAGCCATTATTACTCTCATGATTAACTTCAGGGGTTTACCTACCAAATATATATATATTTAATTTGCTAATGGGCTGGTCTGAATAGTTTAAGTTTTTATTTTTTATTTTTTATATATATTTTTTGGGGGGTGGGGTTTCTAAAAGAAAGAGACCAACTTTGATTTTGATTTTTTATTTGTTTTTGGGAGATTGATTTGAGGGTAGAATTGGCACTTACTTGAACAAAGTTGGTTGTTGAAGTTTAAGAAAGTTCAGTTGTTATTTTATGGGAGAAGAAATTAGTAATATATTAATAGGTAAAATAATAATAATAATAATATTATTAGCATTCATACTATTAAACACGAGCGAGGATTGGTAGAAGGTGAGCGCTTAGAAATGGGTTTTGATTGATGGAAGATGTTGGTGTTGGAAGGGAAGGTAGACAGATGCAATAAATAATGATATTAAATTTATAAATTATTTTATGTGATCGAAAAAAATACACTTCAGCTACCCCCATTTAATATCGGGTCGGATTTGATAAAAAAATTAAATAACTAATAATAATTATAATAGCGACCATTATATTATTCTGAATAATCTGTTTAGACTTTTAAAATACCAACAATGACCTGCTATGTAAATTATAAGGAAAGTTACAGTCTAAATACTATGAAATCATGACATTGATACTGCTCTCATCCTACAATAACATAGTCCTAATACCAAAGCAATTGAAAATTAAACTCTGTCATAATACAACACACAGTCAGTAATATATTGTCTTTATGAATAATCAAATCGTCAATATAGATCCAAATATGACACAAACAAAATTCTATGAACATCCTCATCTAAATTCCTTACAAATGATTCATACCCTTCTAATTTAAAAATGTTAGAATAATAAAATGATAAACCAAAAGCTTAAGTATCAGTTATATGTAATGAATTATACATGTTCATAAATTAGCATGAGGAAATAAAAATAATAAAACTTGTACGAAAATTTACTAAAAGTCAAAGGTCCAAAAGTGTCAAATATCTTTATATTCAATATCCAATTATCAAATGTCGAAATGTGATTTAATATGCAGAATTCGTAATCTGTATATGAACACCATATAATTCAAATGTACAAAATCGTCTAAAGACTCAAAATCCAAAATTAAAAGTACGAAATTGAATAAATTTGTATAAAATCAAATTCTACGAATCTCTGATGTTAAGTATTCGAAATGACAAATCAGATGTAGAAAAATATTAAAATTTTAAAACATGCCAAAATTTAAAAACCAATGATTAAAAAACTAATTTTGAGAAAAGATTACATATACTATTGATAACCTTATACCAAATCACTACAATTTAGAACTGCAGGTTAATTGTTTAAATATTACTTTCTGTAGATTCGGTCAAATACTATGTTCTTTTACCATCTATAAATGACAAGTATAATTCTCAAATTTATCTAAATATATTAAGATGTCTAAATATATTATTTTGTTTAATTTTTTACAATAATTTTAATAAAAATATCAAATCGGGAGACCTTATAATAAATATTCAAAATTTTTTATCTTTGTCAAAAAAGTATAAAACTTTTGCTCTAAAAAAATACATATAAAAAATATTTTATACTGTGTAAAAGTATAAATATCTAGATAGAAAATAAAATAAAATCTAACCCAAAACACATGCACATTACATATAAGGTTAAAATATACATTTTTATGACTGTTATTTCATAAATATTTATGTATAAAAATATAGTACCACAAATTGAACAAAACCTCAAACCTTTTAGTAAATGGCCAAACATATTCAAAGTGGTTGCCACATATATGCAACCATAGATTTACTAATTTGAATTAGTAAAACTATATGCACACACATGTTTTAAAAGTGGAAAAATAAAAGATGCATGCATGTATAGTAAATAGCCAAATATACACAAAAATAGAGGAGATTTGAAATAAATTAAAGATCGAGTTTAAAAATATTTTTTTAAATTTTTAAATCTGACAGATTTAATAGCATGATATTTTAAAATCACTTTCCTTCTCTTCTTCTGTTTCTCTCTCATTTTTCTTTCTTTTTTGTTAAATCTGCTCAAAATAATACAGGTGCTATTTTCAAGAACAAAATAGCATATCGCTCAAATCCTTAGGCGCATCTCAGGCAAGAGTATTCAATCTAAAACACATACAAGCGTTTCAGAGATACTCATTGGGTGTGCACATTTTACCCAAAATACACACGAGTATATCTTAGATGCCAGGCTTGATATCCAAGTCAAATTTTTATTATATAATTATTTTAAATTTAAACTAAAATAAATTAATCATGTTAAAATTAATAATTAAAAATTGGACAAGCTTGATTTTTAGAAAGGCAAATTGCTTAAAGCTGGATTGTCGGGGTAAAGTTTGTCAACTGGTTGCAACATAGAGATTCATATTGTCCAAGATTTGTCCTATCAAACATAAAATGATAAATTACATAATTTTTGTTGTACTAATGACCTTTTAGTTAGATTTGTGATGTATAGAAATTAAGTTGGTGAAACCAAAAACCCATAAAAAATCTATCAAATTGAATTGTTTTTTAAAAGTATGTATCAATAATAATAACATATAGTGTCTAAAAAGTGAATGCATATATTATGTTTGATACTCTCTTGGGATAGGAGGTGAAATTTGCTAGCTCTTATTTGAATAAATTTAATGTCTAAGAAAGTTACTGTTATTGTAGATGAGGGATCCTAATTCTCTCAAGAAAAAATAGGACCTTGATCGGTATGCTGTGGTTGGGCTGACCTAATTGTCAAAAAAGACTCAAATCCTGAAAGGACCAAACGTCCGTCCAACGGTCAACGCCAGCATTAATCGATTAAGGTACAAGCGGACAGTCAATTTACGCTCAGGACGGTCAACTCAAGTGTTGACCGTAATCACTGTAGTAGCAGGCCCAAAAATAAAAAGGTTTCTACCGGCCTAGCCCACTTGAGTCCATGCTCCAACGAACGGTTAGCAACGACTCTTTTTCTAATTTTATACCTTCCATAAATTCAACCAAATTTAAAAAAGGATATTGACAAGATCGGCGCCTTTCTCATAAGGAATGTGTCAGATCTTTTCAATTCCTACTAATTGGAGCCTTTCAACGATAATATACACAAAATGAAGGTAGCTAATTTGAAAATCCGCTACCCGCCAGAGAATGAAGCAATCCCAACAAATTAAGCAACTCGTGCATTCCTTACAATGAAGGCCGCCTAAATATGGTATAGGGGATCACACCTTCCAATCAAGGAAGATCACCCTGCCGCCATTAAAATAAGCAATAGAGTCCTCACTCAGGGCATGCTTATTACTACACTTTCTACTACACAGACATACAACTCTCTGCTACACGTAAAAATATACGCTCTCATCTACGCATTCCCTGACATTCTCGTACTCTCTCTCTCAGCGAAGTATCCAAACACACTAAGAGAAAGAACACAAATTAAAGGCATACAGGCGCTCTTCCTGTTGACAAACGTCTAATGCCTTCACTCATCGTCCAGATTCAAGAGACGGCATTACCTCTCTTTCATCTGGAGACCCACGCACTCTTACACTCTCGCTCTCTATTCTCATTTTCAGTTACCTTTCCAGTTTCAAAGGCGTTTATTAATTTGAGTATCGAAATATTTTGATATGATAACTTTTACCAACACACCTGTGACCTCATTTGTTTTAGTGGTGTGGTCCAAACTCAAATGAAACGAGGCCGCGAAACCCACAGCGGATCAACCTAGATCTGTTTAAAAATTCAGATCCAGGACACATCGGACCAACCGTAAGCTTGGATTTAGGCCCAATCTTACGAGCCGTCGAGCCAAGCCATGGCATAAACGGCTTCATCGCCGGATCTCGGCCGCTTTGGTGGCGAAACAAAGCTTTCGTTTCGTCTTCCTCGATCAATTTCGTAACCATTTGATTTTTCTCGTTAATTCTCAAGAATCTTGGTCCATTGGTAGTGATAACTCTCCCATTAAGTTAATTCATCAATTTTGGCGGTTTGAGTTCCAAACGCCGGTTGAAGCGGGTGATGGTTTCGCCTTCTGAAATTGAGCATTCTCTTCCGCGACACCCAACTCCAAGAATACACCATCTAAACGAGTGAAGGAGTGTCCGAAGCCGCGATCCGTCCGAATCGCAAGTTGGAAAGCAGGCACCAAATGGCTCCATCTTGTCGATTTTAAATTCCGCAATTATGGTTGCTTTAGCCACATAAATATCTTACATTTGGTATGAGAAAGATTTTTTCGCCTTTGATGTTACTTTTTTTGATTTTTTCCAAATCGAAAAAACTTAAAGTCTTTTTTTGAAGATTGATTCAAGCGATCACCTTGAAATCGATGGAAATCAAATTTACAAAATTTCCATATATTTTTCATCATTTATGAAAAAATTTGGTCTTTGTTTGAATCATTGCGAAGTTGGAAGTCGTTTGGCATCGGGTTGGGAATAATCGATTGGAATTTTTGACGTTCTTGAACGGCGTCGTTTATGATGGCTTTGTTAATGATCGTCGTTTATATGTTTGTCTTCGAATTTTGTCGTTTAGTTGGAGATCGGTTGGAAAAACAACGTCGTTTTGCTTCACAGTTTAAAAATAATAATAAATATAATTCTTAATGGGTCATTTGAAAATCGCGGATGGAACTGCTTTGATGAATTTCTTTCTGCCCATCACTGTAAGGTGAGAAATTAAAATGCGGCCAGAGGGTTTTGAACCCGGGACGCGGAGGAGGGAAGGGCGGCTTTTGCTTTAATATTTCTTTTGCGCTTATTTTGGTAATTCAATTGCTTATAAAATTCTGTAAATTGATATTTATTATATATATACTTATGTATTTATATTTTCGGTAATTGAAGTATAGAGTGTCATCGGCGTCAGTTTTATCGATCCCTAATGGATCAGAAGGATTGGTAGCACTCAATGATACTTCTACAAAAGATTTAAATATGTTTAAATTCTACGTATCAGGTGCCTTATCTAAGACAAGTTTGGGATGTGGCGCAGATAGGAAGATTTGGGCCAGAGGGATTTCCTCTCTTTGCTGGCAGGATTGGATTTTGAACAAATTTTTTTATGGGAGAAGCTTTTATGAAGATCAGCGGTAATGTCCTTTTTGGACGAGCTGTCTTGAGTTGGGAAGTAATTGAGCAGGCAAAAAGTGCTTTTCATTGCAAGTTCGAGAGGAGGCATGTTTTCAAGAATTCTCTTATTAAAGTTTTGGCTGATTGGATGAAAGCTCGTAACTAATTGAATAAAAGCTCGAGAGCAAATAAGGCCATTTGCAGATGTGATTGAGTTGGGGTTGTCCAAGTTTGACGGAAATGTCGAAGACTCTCCACGTAGTAGAGTGGAGAGAAAGTTTGATGGCGGTTTGATTACGAGCTGTGGCAAGATGTATCTCGTGCCTAAAGGAGGATGTGAGAAGAAGCATTTGAGATTTTATTTTGGGTCTACCTCAAATAGCAAAGGATTTGATGGTTATTTGGATAAGATTGAGCTAACTGATGATGGTTTAGCCGATGAAGATGGTTTATTATTTACTGAGATTTGAGGTAGATGATGTATGAGTTGATAAAATCGGTTTATTGTTTGATTATTAGGAAGTCATTTTCGAGATTGGCCGTTGGCATATTATCTAAATGTGAAGATTGCAAGCTATTTCTATTTCGAGGCTTTTGATTTAATTTGAGACTAATGATCGATTAGAGTGACACAACGGAAGCATGTGAACTCACGGCTATCGATTACAAGATTTAATTGGAGGCTTGAAGTAGGAGATCAATTTTGTAAACTGATTGGAAGTTTGAGAAGAGCGGTCAGATGTTTCTAGAAGTATTTTAAAGAGAAAAATTTTTAATTTAAAAGTCGAAGGATAGTCTGAAGTGGAGGTTCATTAGGATATTCAAGATTTTCAGCAGATTAGAAAAGTGGCAATCAGATTAGTCTTATTTCTGAATTTGATAAATAGATACGATATGTTTTATATGAATGATCATTCGCATGTGATTGGGTTGAAGTCGTTTCTAATCGATGGGAAGTGTTTTAGGTTAAAACGGTGATCTTGATTTTGGGATAGGAAAGAACTAGTGTAAGGAATAAGATATTTCCATCGACCATTATACTTTTGAGAAATCTTTCAGTTGAAGAAGTGTTAAGAGATTTTGATGATAAGTTCGAGAGAATATCCTCATTGTTGGATAATTAAGGTTAAGATTGAGAGGCGTAAATTTTGAGGCCGAAATTTTTGTAAGGAGGGGAGAATATAATATTTTAGATTTTCATTCAAATTAATTTAATATTAATTGTGATTTTGAGTAATTTAAACATGATAAAATTAAATAAATATTAAAAAATTTTGAAAGATATTTAGATCAATTAGATTGACGTACGAGGTGCGCCCGTATTATCGACCGATTATCGGTTTGGATTTTGAAATAAAAAAATTAGAATAAAAAAAATAATTATTATATATATATATATATGAAAGGCAAAAAAAAAGAGAAAATTAGGAAAGGGGGATCGAGGAGAAGGGAGAAGAGGAGATAGGACAAGGGGTCGATGGCAATAGCGATGCACTAGTAGTCGTCGGTGGTGTGCGGCGGCACGACACGGGTTGAGGCTGCGGTGGCGCAGCGTGCAATGGCGAAGCTTAGTGAGGAGCACAGTGGCTGCAGCGAAGGCTGCGATGATGGCAGCAGGCGGCGGCGTGGTGGTGGAGCGCACAGATAGAGGGTCGCGCACGGAGGAGAGAGAGAGGGCACGGTGAGGAGAGAGAATCGCCTGATTCGGGTGCTTCGAGATACCCTTTGTTTAGATCTGCAAAGTATGAGATCAAGACAAGTACTATAAACCTCCTCTTTGATTTGATTTAATTTTTGATATATGTTAGACACTATTTAAAATTTTTATAAACATGCATGAAATTTTATCTACCCGACCTATTTAATCTGGACGTGCATACGTAGTTTATTAGTTAATTTGGATGTTTTCGAACTGAATTTTATAATTTTGGATGGTTTAATATTTTTTAAAAACATAAATAATTTATTGAACACTGTATATTTTTATATCCATATATTTGCATGAAAATGAGTATGAAACTTTATATTGGTCGTGTAGTCGCATGCACGTATCGGGTTAGGGTCACTACATTTGAATTTAGAGTATTTGATATTCTAGTCAGCTCCTGACGGTGAGATATTTTATTATTTTAAAATCCTTTTTTGTCGGCAGAAAAAATTTGGAATAGTGACCATTCCCATTTGTATAATTTGATTCGACCTTATAATATATTTGAACGTCCTAATACATTTGATAAGTTTGATAATTGCACCCAAAGTCCCGGATAACAAATGGATACAGAGTACATGGGTAGCCATACATATTGGCTTAATTTGTATTTAATTTTGCCTAAGATTGTTGGAATTATGTGTAACATATCTTCAAGCTAGTTTTTAAATAATCAAAATTCACATTTGATGAATGATTTGTATCTCTATATTTATTTATATTGGATTTTGATTTGAATTTAGATTTTGTACTTGGATTTAAAATTCACTGATTTCGCCCTATATTGACTTTTGGTATGTCTCGTACAAATATTTTTGGACTATATGTTTTAATCCGGGCATTTGAACTATTTGCTGCGATGGTACTTCGACTTCTACGCACGCTATCGGATCATTCGACTATTGGATTCTACCCCAAATCGCAAGCTAATCGGGATTTAGACTTTGACACGGATTGAATTTTGGAATTGGTTAATTGCCTATTGAAATTGGATCGGATCACTACTGTTTTGGTTATATATATACACGTCCCGATGAGGACTGTTTTATAATTTTGATAAATATGTTAAATTTGAATATTTGATTTATATACGAGACTACCATTGGATTTTGAATTTTGAATCTAGGATTTTTATTGAATTTGTTATGTCGGTGACTTGGATTTATCCTATCATTTAAATAGATTTTTATCAATTTGATATTCTTTCTGATTTATTGGACTGCTTTCTTTTAAATATGATACTTGTTGAGTATTAGGCTCACTTTTTCTATTTTATTCCTTCAGAGTTGAAAATTCAAATACATTGTAGGAGTATGGTCGTGATCTATCAGCCATTCGTATGATTTGATGAGTTTTGGTTCTATTATGGTAAATTAATATTTATATAATCAAATTATGGAATGGCCAGGTATAAGCCGATGGATATATTTTGAAAATAGTTGGATATTCTATTATGTCCGATTTATGATGTTGGCTAGAATATATCTTCCTTACGATAATTGTAGAACAAATCATATTTATTTTATCAGGATGGTTGTCCGATAAGGTCCTATGTAGATTTTAATTGGTGTCGGGTCTTGTTTATTGGTTTGTCATACCCTAATTTTTGGACTTAGAATTATTTGTTTAAAATTATTTAGGATTTTACATTTTAGAAGTTATAATTAATTATTTAAATTGACTTATTTAGTTTGAATTCGTGACAAAAGTGGTATCAGAGAAAAGTCATAAGGAGAGGTACTTTGAATCATTTTGAATAAATAATAGATCAAACTTTTGGACGAGATAAATATTATTTTTAACAGATAGTAAAAAATTTCAGTTGTGGAGACTTGGGTTTGAATTAGGAGGTCAAGTTGTAGAGGTTTTGATTTGGATTGGAAGGGTGATCACCTGATCATGATGAGTCTCCAGAGCGACATAATGTATGGTTTGATATTACGGTTGAATTAGAATTTTATTGGGTTTCTGTATATATGTGAAAGTTTTGTTAGGATTTATAATTTTGAAAAAAAAGTAGCGACCTCGAATAGTGCCGGTTAGAAATCTCGCGAAGTAAAAGGAGATTTTGATCGGTAGAATGGTAGGTGATAAAGTTAGTCGGTTCAAAATCTTGTGAAGTAGATGAAGATTTTTTGCCGGCAGGAATGTAAGCGGTAAAAGTGGAGATGAATGAAGGTTCTGCACAAGGATAGCACGTTTGCAAAGCGAAAAGTGATCGTTGTGTTTGATTGAAGAAATGATGATTTTTTAATATTGAAAGTTGCAGATGAAGATGATAAAGTTCAAGTCAAATCAATTCATTTCTCTTCATAAGAGAAGCCGTGAAGTCTTGTTGGACAACCTCTACTAGAAGTAAAGACAAGAAGTGCAAGTCTATTTTTGTTAGCAACAGTAATACTAATCGTATAGAGATTTAGAGTTATAGTAGAAGCAAGATGAATATTCAAGGATTATTCATTCCCACTCATCATTATGCTCGGATAGATAATCGTCCCTGCAAATCTTTCATTGCTGAAGAATTGATGGACGAAGAGTTCGAGGTTTGGCCTCCTGAGGCAATGCTCGGAAAAAAGTTGAAGAATCTGAAAGATTTGTTGATGTAGGATAGTAGCTGAAGATTTCAAGATTTAATTTGGAAGAAGTCGGTGCCGTTCCAACTCTTGATTCATAGCAAAGAGCTGGCGCAAACGTTAATCGAGTAAGAACAGTTTCAGGAGAAGTGTTTCCAGAAGAAATCAAAGTATTTGAGTCAGATCTCGAATGATGGATTTGTCTATCCTCCAAAGATACGCTAAAGGAAAGTCATATGAAGCAAAGTCTTCCTTCCCAAAATTCGCGTTTGTAAGGTCAACTTGCAAGTTTAGTGGGAAGAAGTTCGCGAGACGAGTTTGTTTCGTAAAAAATGGAGTCTGCTTTAAATCGTGGCCGGATATGCCATTGTCAAAGGATCGTTCGAATCCTAGGTATCCGATTCCAGAGACGTCAGGATAGAGACGGACGATTCAGTGAAGCATTTGCAAATACAACTCATGAAGTTAAAGCCGAATCTTTTGTTATGGAAGACTGTTTCGGTAACTCAGTTCCATTTTACATTTCAGGATATAAGTCCTCGGGGTTCCAAGGAAGAACCAATCAAAGGGCTAAAGAGTTGATTTCGGCATTTGTAAGTCGTCTTTTGAAAGATGGGTGCCAAGCTCATCTTGCATGTATGGTCACATCTGAGAGCTATTCCGTGACCATTGAAGACAGTTTGGTCATCTGCGAGTTTGAAGGTATTTCTCTATGGATTGATTTGGATTGTTTGTAGATCGGGAGATCAAATCTGGTATCGATATTGTGCTTGGATTGGCGTCTATTTCGAAGGCTCCATATGGAGTAGTCTTGTCTGAGTTGAATAAATTAAGACAATAATTGCAGAATCTGTTGAGAAAAATTTTGTTCGGTCGAGTGTCTTGGCGTGGAGTACTTCAATGTTATCTGGTGAGTAAAGTTGGATTGATGGATCTATACTTGGATAATTTGGAAATTGGATATATATCAGCTCTTAAAGATCGAGCATTTGTTGGATCTATTTGAAGAAATTTGGGTTTTCTTTAATATCGAGTTATGCTTGAGGTATCTCTAATTGAGGATTTAGTGGGATGATGAGCATAGGTTAGCTTTCAGGTCAATATGTGGCCATTGCAAAGTTTTGATGGCTTTGTCAATAATGTTCTGATATGTTTGAAGAATTTTGAGAAGTTTGAGATTCGATTGGGAAGTCAACTACAGATTCTAAGGTGTCCTTTTGGTTCATATGTCAATGATGGCTTTGTCAAATTTGAGGATTGCACCCAAAATAACGAGTAAGAAACAATAGTGAGTAACCTTATCCATGGGCACAGAGTACATGGGTGGCCATATATGTTGACCTAATTTACATTTGATTTTGCCTAATGTTATCGGGATTATGTGTAATACTTTCTCAATTTAGTTTTTAAATAATTGAAACTCACATTTCATGCATGATTTGTATCTCTATATTTATTTGTATTGGATTTTGGACTTGGATTTAAAATTTGTCAATTTTCTCCTCACTTAGGTCTTTGTATGTCTCGTACAAACAATTTGGGAATATATATTTTGATCTAGACATTTGAACTATCTACTGCGACGTTACTTCGGTTTCTGCACACGCTGTTGGATCATCTAGCTATCAGATTCTGTCCCAAATCACAAGCTAATCGGGACTTGAATTTGGACTCGAACTCGAATTTGGGCTCGAATTGGACTTTGGAATTAGCTAATTAACAATTGGAATTGGATCGGATCACTTCTATTTTATATATATATATACACGTCCCGACGAGAAATGTTTTATAATTTAGATAAATATTTTGGATTTGGATATTTAATTTGTGTACGAGACTACTATTAAATTTTAAATTCCGAATCTTGAATTTTTATTAGATTTATTATGCCGGCGACTTGGATTTGTCCTATCATTTGAATGGATTTTTATTCATTTGACATTCTTTCTGATTTGTTGGACTCCTTTTTTTTAAATATGATACTTGCTAAGTATTATACTCATTTTTTCTATTTTATCCCTTCAGAGTTGAAGATTCTGATACATTATAGGAGTATGGTCGTGATCTGTCAACCATTCATCTGATTTAGTGAGTTTTGGTTCTATTATGGTTTAAATTGGTATTTATGTAATCGAATTATGAAATTGGTCGAATATAGACCGATGGATATATTTTGAAAACATTTGGATTTTATATTATGTTCGATTTATGATGTTGGCTAGAATTTACTTTCATTACGATGATTATAGAGTAGATCGTATTTATTTTATCCGGACAATTGTCCAATGCTATCATGTGTAGATTTTAATTTGTGTCGGGTCTTATTTATTGGTTTATTACACCCGAATTTTGGGACTTAGAATTATTTGTTTAAAATTCTTTAATATTTTTTACATTTTAGAAATTATAATTAATTATTTAAATTGATCTATTTGGTTCGAATTCGTGACAATAACCGACATGTCAATTGTCACATTGTAGCGATGGTGCGACCGTAAATAGTCCTTACTGACTTTCGCCTAGCCATTCCAGCGGATGATTCGTTGAGACCCGCTAATTGCCATAGCAGTCTAGCAGTAGTTGCGTCTTTTCTGATTGTTGACTATGGCCACTAATGGTAGGTGTCTGTGTCGGCTGCCTCTGCGCTAATTAGACTAGTGCTATTAGGTTGGAAGGTTTATTCATTGTTATTGGTCGCGTTGCAGGGGCTTTCTGTTAGGCCTAGCTGGTATCTATTTCCAACGGCCCACTATACATAGTCGTATTTAGGCCTATCGTTTGGGCCCTCTAGACTCCAATCCTCGTAGAGCTTTACTCCGCAAATGCACCTGGCTTGGATTTTGGTCTGCCCACAGCATATATATATATATATATGTATGTATATATATGAATGCTATTATTTATAGCCTAAAATTTAGACAGTTAGATCATAAGAATTCAATAATCATTTTTCGTGTGTTGGAGGTGCTTGATCCTCTTTAGTAATAGGTTGCTTGTACTCTTATTGTTTTAAAGAAAAATTAATATTTAAGACTTTAAATATAAAATATTATCACATTAATTTTTTTAATTAAGAATCAAACATAAAATTCATCTAAGTAAAGCAAACGTGAAAAGAATTAGGGGGTAATATGGAAAAACAACTCTAGTATTAGAAAACTAATACAAGTATATTATATATTAAAAATTATAAAAATATAATAAAAAAATAAAAAAATAACATTATACAATTTTTATTTTCTGTCTACAATAAAATAAATTACTTTAATTAGAATTTTATTTGTTTTCAATGTAATCTTTTGTCTATATCTAAACAAAGAAAAAAATATATATTTTTATATTTTCATTAATTTATTTCCTTTAAATTATATTAGAAATAAAGAGATGCTAGTTGTTTTTCTTTTTTATTTTTTTGATGTTTTATTGTTGAAAAGGGTAAAATTGTCTTAATGCCAGTATATGTCTGGTCTAAGGTGATGACCCTATGAAGCTTCACTATTGTTTGGCACAGGCTTTCAACCTTTTCTGTAACAAAATTTTGATCTATACCGATACCATTATATCAAATTTGGGAGGACTTCCCTTTTTAACTATCAATAATGGAATCGTTCATTACGATATATAAAATATATAATACATTAATATCTTCATAAGGGCCAATTTGATTTTTTTTTTTTTAGAAATATTGATAATAATTTTTTAGTATTTAAATTCTTTTTTTATTTAGTATTTAAATTCTGTCAGATAATTTCTTTATGAAAATATACATATAGTTAAAAACACAAGATATTCTTGAGTGACATTAGTTATTAATTATTTATTTATTTATATTAAATATATATATATATATATATGTATATATTAAATTTTCTAACAAAATCATGACACCAACGTTTGAGGGTCCTTTTAGTTGAGGGAATGTAGCCCCTGTTGCACTTAAGCCATTATTACCCTCATGATTAAGTTCAGGGGTTTACCTACCAAATATATATATATTTAATTTGCTAATGGGCTGGTCTGAATAGTTTAAGTTTTTATTTTTTATTTTTTATATATATTTTTTGGGGGGTGGGGTTTCTAAAAGAAAGAGACCAACTTTGATTTTGATTTTTTATTTGTTTTTGGGAGATTGATTTGAGGGTAGAATTGGCACTTATTTGAACAAAGTTGGTTGTTGATGTGTAAGAAAGTTCAGTTGTTATTTTATGGGAGAAGAAATTAGTAATATATTAATACGTAAAATAATAATAATAATAATAATAATAATAATAATAATATTCAAAATAAAATATTAGCATTCGTAGTATTAAACACAAGCTAGGATTGGTAGAAGGTGAGCGCTTAGAAATGGGTTTTGATTGATGGAAGATGTTGGTGTTGGAAGGGAAGGTAGACAGATGCAATAAATAATGATATTAAATTTATAAATTATTTTATGTGATCGAAAAAAATACACTTCAGCTACCCCATTTAATATCGGGTCAGATTTGATAAAAAAATTAAATAACTAATAATAATTATAATAGCGACAATTGTATCATTCTGAATAATCTGTTTAGACTTTTAAAATACCAACAATAACCTGCTATGTAAATTATAAGAAAAGTTACAATCTAAATACTATGAAATCATGACATTGATACTGCTCTCATCCTACAATAACATAGTCCTAATACCAAAGCAATTGAAAATTAAACTCTGTAATAATACAACACACAGTCAGTAATATATTGTCTTTATGAATAATCAAATCGTCAATATAGATCCAAATATGACACAAACAAAATTCTATGAACATCATCATCTAAATTCCTTACAAATGATTCATACCCTTTTAATTTAAAAATGTTAGAATAATAAAATGATAAACCAAAAGCTTAAGTATCAGTTATATGTAATGAATTATACATGTTCATAAATTAGAATGAGGAAATAAAAATAATAAAACTTGCACGAAAATTTACTAAAAGTCAAAGGTCCAAAAGTTTCAAATATCTTTATATTCAATATCCAATTATCAAATGTCGAAATGTGATTTAATATGCAGAATTCGTAATCTGTATATGAACACCATATAATTCAAATGTACAAAATCATCTAAAGACTCAAAATCCAAAATTAAAAGTACGAAATTGAATAAATTTGTATAAAATCAAATTCTATGAATCTCTGATGTTAAGTATTCGAAATGACAAATCAGATGTAGAAAAATATTAAAATTTTAAAACATGCCAAAATTTAAAAACCAATGATTAAAAAACTAATTTTGAGAAAAGATTACATATACTCTTGATAACCTTATACCAAATCACTACAATTTAGAACCGTAGGTTGGTTGTTTAAATATTACTCTCTGTAGATTTGATCAAATACTATGTTCTTTTACCATCTATAAATGACAAGTATAATTCTCAAGTTTATCTAAATATATTAAGATGTCTAAATATATTATTTTGTTTAATTTTTTACAATAATTTTAATAAAAATATCAAATCGGGAGACCTTATAATAAATATTCAAAATGTTTTATCTTTGTCAAAAAAAAGTATAAAACTTTTACTCTAAAAAAATACATATAAAAAATATTTTATACTGTATAAAAATATAAATATCGAGACAGAAAATAAAATAAAATCTAACCCAAAACACATGCACATTACATATAAGGTTAAAATATACATTTTTATGACTGTTATTTCATAAATATTTATGTATAAAAATATAGTACCACAAATTGAACAAAACCTCAAACCTTTTAGTAAATGGCCAAACATATTCAAAGTGGTTGCCACATATATGCAACCATAGATTTACTAATTTGAATCAGTAAAACTATATGCACACTCATGTTTTAAAAGTGGAAAAATAAAAGATGCATGCATGTATGTATAGTAAATAGCCATATATACACAAAAATAGAGGAGATTTGAAATAAATTAAAGATCGAGTTTAAAAATATTTTTTTAAACTTTTAAATCTGACAGATTTAATAGCATGATATTTTAAAATCACTTTCCTTCTCTTCTTCTGCTTCTCTCTTATTTTTCTTTCTTTTTTGTTAAATCTGCTCAAAATAATACAGGTGCTATTTTTAAGAACAAAACAGCATATCACTCAAATCCTTAGGCGCATCTCAGGCAAGAGTATTCAATCTAAAACACATACAAGCGTTTTAGAGATACTCATTGGGTGTGCACATTTTACCCAAAATACACACGAGTATATGTCAGATGCCAGGCTTGATGTCCAAGTCAAATTTTTATCAAATTTTTATTATATAATTATTTTTAATTTTAACTAAAATAAATTAATCATGTTAAAATTAATAATTAAAAATTGGACAAGCTAGATTTTTAGAAAGGCAAATTGCTTAAAGCTGGATTGTCTGGGTAAAGTTTGTCAACTGGTTGCAACATAGAGATTCATATTGTCCAAAATTTGTACTATCAAACATAAAATGATAAATTACATAATTTTTGTTGTACTAATGACCTTTTATTTAGATTTGTGATGTATAGAAATTAAGCTGATGAAACCAAAACACATAAAAAAATCTATCAAATCGAATTCTTTTTTAAAATTATGTATCAATAATAATAACATACAGTGTCAAAAAAGTGAATGCGTATATTATGTTTGATACTCTCTGGGGATTGGAGGTAAAATTTGCTAGCTCTCATTTGAATAAATTTAATGTCTAAGAAAGTTATTGTTATTATTATAGATGGGGGCTCAAGGAAAGGTATGACCCTACTTCTCTATTCTAAACCATTAAATTAAAAAAATTCAATCATTGAAATTTAAACATTATGTAATAACATATAAATAATTATTTTTATTAAAAATATTTTTATTATTTAATATAATATTTAATAGATATTAATATTATAAATTAAAAAATTAAAAAAATAAATATATTTAATATTTTTTATTTATAAATCTTGACAGTTAAATTTTAATTCAATGGCCCTATAAAAAAAAAGTAGAATCCTACTTCTCAAAAGTAGGATCCCCAAGTCCATTGTTATTATTAATTGTTGAAATAAATAATTATATATAATAATATTTAGGATATTCTACGATAATACTGTAGAAGGAAAAAAAAGAGCAATAATATATAAATTATTTTATAGTAATACAAAATTAAAATTAATTTTTTATTTAATCAAATAACCCATTTATGATTTGGGCTCCTCTCTGGGATTGGGGTAGATCTAACTCTTTAATAGATAAAAATTATTATTTTTATATATTAATTATTTATTTTAAAATAGATAATTATTAATTATTAAAAAAATAAAATAAAATAGATAATTATAATTTATTAATTAATTTTAATTAAAATTTTTATATTAAAATAATTAAATTATAATTATTTATTTAAATATTAATAATTTAAATTTAAAATAAAAAATGGGCTCCACCTTATGAAGCGATGGAGCCTCCCTGGTCCGCCTCTGGGGTTTCGGTATGATTTTGCCAACAAGATGAACAGTTAATTAGGGTTTGGACCAAATAATCAAACTCATTCCAATGCCCTAATTATTCTCTCTTCCCTATCTCTATGACGTTGAATCAAAGATCCCCAGCTCCTTTCTCTTCTATCTCTCACCGCCGCGATTCACCCGCCAACATACCAAGAGATTTAAATCGTCATGAGATTAGCAGAATGGACAAGAAGTGATAACAAGAGCAAATCAAACGGGCAGGTTTCGTTGGTTCTTAAGTTTTAGGTTCCGGTTAGTTCCCTGTGTAACTCGAAAAATGTCTTTCGTCCATGAATGCTGCCCGTTGCTAAAATGGTGTAAAATCATCATCTTGTTCGAGGGTAATTACTGTTCCACTAGGAAAAAAAAGCCCCTGTCTTGTTTCAGCTGTGCTGAAATCCGCTGAAGGGCTGCGTCGATTTGGGTCGAAGCTTGCAGTAAGCCTTGGTTCCCTCCGTTTTGGCCACCTGAACGCGGTGCCTATCATCCGTTTTTCCATTACGCGGGAAGGCTAGGGAAAGATTATGAAAGGATAAATGCATTATCTGTTTTCTGGTTTAGAGAATCTTCTTCGTCGTTTTTTTTTCCCAATTTATGATAACGTGAGAGGGGCATTTATTGTTGAGAAAACAATTTTTGATCTTTTTGATTTGTTTTTGGTTTTGAAAATTTGATTGGCAATCAGATTCAACTAAGCCGTATTATGGTTCTGATACGAAGTCTCTGTGCTGCAAGTATTGGAAATTAATGATATATAATTGTTATCTAAAGGGATGCATTTACTTGTGATCCAGTTAACTTATAAGTAGAATTCTGAATTAACATAGAATTCACACAAACATTTCTTCAAATAGAAGCACCAAAAAGTAGAAAACTGAATTTTCATAGAGATTTGATTATGTCTGAGGTTGTCTGTACTCTTATTTTTGCTCCATTTCATCAACTGAAGAAGTTATTCTTAGAATTTCCATTGGAGTCTCGCGTGCTGGATGAGTGCAAATGATTTGTTGTTGTCATGTTGTAGGTGCTCTAACTCGTTTATTAGATAGCTCTGTCCGTTGCAATGGCGGCTTTATTTTCATGCCAATTGCACACTTTACGTGGGACCATCCATTCTCCTGAAGCAAGGAAGGACTATGAGTTGTGCATATGCAAGTGTAATAGTTTATTAAGTAAAAGAGAGTCTAATAGAGGGAAGCTTTGCTCGGCTGCTGTCCTGACTCAATCAAAACTGCGCTGTACTGAGGAATCGCAAAAATGTGATTGTACTCGTGAATTCTGGAAAAGGACTGGATTATATTGCAGAGCAGTTGGGAGTCAAAGAGCACATCTTTCTTCAATTGGGAAAAGGTTTCAACTTGATGATGTGATCGAGGCTCAGCAATTCGATAGGGATACACTTAGTGCCATATTTGAAGTGGCAGATCAAATGGAGAATGTTGAAAAGAACTTGCCACGGAGTCAGATTTTGAAGGGCTATATAATGGCCACTTTGTTTTATGAGCCTTCAACTAGGACAAGGCTTTCATTTGAATCTGCTATGAAACGATTAGGTGGGGAAGTTTTGACAACTGAGAATGCACGAGAATTTTCATCTGCAGCAAAAGGAGAGACACTTGAGGGTAAAATCTCTCTCTCTCTCTCTCTCTCTCTGTATTGGTTACATTGGATGTGTTCTTTATGTATTGTGGTTCTAATCTGGAGCCTTGATATGTAGATTCTATCAGAATAGTTGAAGGGTATTCAGATATTATAGTAATGAGGCATTTTGAGAGTGGTGCCGCCAGGAGAGCAGCTGCAGCTGCTAAAATTCCTGTTATTAATGCAGGAGATGGACCAGGACAGCATCCGACTCAGGTAAGCCCAAGTCTTTCTTTGTGCAGCACTCAAATAGTAGAAATTTTAACTACTTATTTTCAGTTTATATCAAAAAGTCCTGAGACATTCATGTTGAGATGTGGGCAGTTACCAAAGTAAAAAAGTACAGTTTTGTGGACAAAAAAAAAAGGCCATTTAGAATGTTATGCAGTTGCAATGTAGCCAAAGTGGTGGAAAGATATTAAAAATTTGCTCGGTTGAAGAAAATTTGATGGGAATTTAATGCTTTGAGGATGCTGCGATGAATATAGCAGCATTGGCAAAAAGGTTTCCAATTTGGACAAAAAGGAAAGGTTAGCATGTTTGTCCATTTCTTTATTTATCTATTGTTAATTTGGTGATAGCAGTAGCAAATATAGTAAGCATTTGATTATTGGTGCCTAAGAAGCACCGACACTCTTCCAAAGCTGAAGTGTTGGTGTCCAACAGATGACTGAATTCGACAAGTTCCTAACACATTGTTAATTTAATTTAATTTATTTTGTATCCAACTTGCGTCAGCACTGTTCGAATACATTTTAGGTATGGTTAATTTTCTAATTTTAAAAATTAGGGTTCTTAATATAAATTAGAGATAATTTGGGCAGTGTTTATAGATATTTGTAGCACAACTCAATTATATTTGTCCACGCTAACACCTGCTTTTTTTTTTCCCCTTAATTTTCATTCTTAATTACTATAAAGTGACATTGTTCATTAACTATGTTTTATGAATTTTAGTTAAAATGTCCCTAATATGTATTGTCCTCAATTTTTAGAAAATAATGTGTCACTATGTACGATTGTGTGTGTCTGTGTCTTGTGTCGGTGCCCATACTTCTTATGCTGGTGCTAATATCTTCTTCCATGGAATGTAGGCTCTGTTAGATGTATACACTATTAATAGAGAGATAGGGAAACTAGATGGCATTACAGTTGGACTTGTTGGTGATCTTGCTAATGGAAGGACAGTTCGTTCACTTGCATATCTTCTAGCCAAATATGACAACGTGAAGATCTACTTTGTGTCTCCAGATGTGGTAAAGATGAAGGTTAGAAGAAAGTACAGTTTTTTCTCAATAATAAGGCTCTGTTTATCTATCAGAAAATAACGTGGTAGGAAATATTTTTTGCATTTCCCGGTGTTTGGCGAGAATGGGAAATTTTCTTTCATATTTTATGATGTTTGACATGTATAGAAAAATAAATTAACGGAAAACTGAAAGCTTGAACTCCTGGTGACATTTTCCTGTTTTCAAGGGGAAAATTATTTTTCAAAACTAATCCATTGTTCACTATCGATAACTAACACCCATTAAATGAAGTTTTTACCCTGAGGTGATACCATCTCCAGCCTATAATGTCCCCAGCTGGTCACCTGCTGGAAATTACTGGCCCCACCAGCCGGTGATGCCTCATATCCCGACTGTCAATGGTGCTCCAAAATTTTTTTTTTTTTTTACAGTGTATATCACCACTGGTGGAATATCAGTAATAGAAATGTTACCACGTTAAAAAATTTAGTTATTAACTAATGTTGGTCCATTTATATGATGATTTAAATTTCCTTGTACACATCAAATAACAGAAAATATTATGACAAATTTCCTTGAAAAATATTTCCCATTTAGTAAATGTGTTCCATAAACAAACTGGGCCCAAATAACGCCATAAAGTTGGTGTTGATGTTGTTTGATCTTACAGTTCATTTGAAATTATGATCACCAGAGAACTCGCGATCACAGAATAGTTTTTTCAGGATGACATAAAGGACTACCTCTCTTCTAAGAATGTAAAGTGGGAAGAAAGTGCTGATTTAATGGACGTAGCTTCCCAATGTGATGTCGTGTACCAGACCCGCATACAACGAGAACGTTTTGGGGAGAGAATTGATCTCTACAAGGAAGCTCGAGGCAGGTATATAGTCAACCGAAATGTGTTGAGCGTGATGAAGGAAAATGCTGTCATCTTGCACCCGCTACCGCGGCTCGATGAGGTGAGCTTCGGAACTTGCATGGTGTCATGTCCTCTTCAAAGTATAAAAATCAAACACACAATTTGTTTCATTTTGATACAGATAACCCTGGATGTGGATGAAGATCCAAGGGCTGCTTATTTTAGGCAAGCAAAGAATGGCCTTTACATCCGTATGGCCCTTCTAAAGCTTCTACTTCTTGGTTGGTAAGACAATAGGAATACCCTACTGGTTGAATAATTTCTCCTATTTTATCAGTTTATTTTCATGATTGGTAAGATCATAGGCTTCCCTATTGGTTGAATTTTCACCGGTATATTTTTTGATAATGAAGAATCTCCCATCACCACCGAGAACTAGGGTTTTAAGAAGATTTATTACTCGATTTTGATCAAAATTGTATGGGAGGTTTTTTTGTCGTCCGATCAGAGGGAAGCTATTAAGCTCATTATGTTTTAGAGTTTTTCACATTTTCAACGGCGAAGGTTTCATTTTGGTGACCTGGGCAGTTAGGATTTTAATATGTTTTTAGCATAATTTAAATGTATTATGATAATTTTAGTAGCTAAGCTGTTTTAGGTTTTGCTAATCAACCGGGTTCTCATCCCATATGCTCTAATCTTTCTTTTAATTTCTACATATCCCTCCACTCCATTCAGTCTACATTTTCTATGCTTATTAGCCAATTTAGCCCGTGATGGGTTACATTATAGCCTTTTAAGTTTTATATTCTTTTTAATGGTTGAGATTATTTTACAAATAATGAAGGGTGGAGATTAAAAAATATTTTGATATGTTTTAATCTTAGTCTATTATATTATAAAGATAGGTTTCAATCATTTAGATAATAAAATATCTAATATTTCAGATGATCACAACAAAATCCAGAGGTCAACTTCTGTGGAATTGTCCACCGGCCATGGCTACTTCATGTGGTGGCATTTTTATCAGACCTTGAGCCCATTGTGGCCTGAGTATTTCTTAATATGGTTTCGATATTTTAGTCATCTAAAATTTTTCATATCTAAGAAAACAATAGAAAAGTGGCAATATTAGTATACATCAATAATGTCATTTACTAATAAAAATTAAAACCTATAACTTATTAAATATTTTATTTCATATAAAAATTTTAAAAGATATAATCATTAAAGGATTCTGTTAATATGAATCTCAAATTTACAAGACCTCCAAATATTTATTAATTCATTAAGTATGTATTAACCTAAAACTACACTCTATGTTATATAAATGAAATAAAAAATATATGCTAAGCATATATTAAAGGTGGGTTATTATTTATATATTAATTTATGGAACTTTTTAGACATATGATTGGGGTAATTAATTTGGTGTATAACTAATAATTGGGTTAACCTTTAGCTCTTCTTGTTGTACCTTTAAATAATATATTATATATCTATTTATTTTTATATAAATTTATTTATATTAATAATTATCAAGTACATAAAGGTTACCCATCTAAAAATATTATAGTAAAAACTAGATGAAATTGACATTTATTAATTCATGGGATTTGTGGGGCCTAGTGAATGAGACTAGAGAACTTTAATGATGGCATTGTGTAGTCAATTTTAGTCTGTGGTTCCATTATAATATGTACATTGGCCAGTCCTCCTGTCTATTTTCTAGCTTGCTTCAACACACACCTAAGTTCTAAGCAATATTTAATGCAACTATGTAAGTGAAAGTATAGGTCCGAACCTATTCATATAAACTAAGTATACTCATTTTGAAAATGTTCTTTTTAAATCAAAGCTATTTTACAAAAAATATTCTTATAAGATTAATATTATTCATATATCTAATTATATCAAATTTTTTATTTTTTGGGGTAGAGAAAAAAAAATTTACATACCTTATGAATTCTTATTTATTTTGTGATATATAAAAAATTTAATTCAGATATCTATAACTTGCTTTATGTATGTCTGATAGCTTTTTCAGTCGAATTTATTTTTTTATTATGGATTAATAATAATTAACAAAGCTTTTCTAAGTAAATATTAATAAATATTCTTAGGTTATTTGTTGGAAAAAAATCACTAAAAATTATAATGTTTAAAGAAATTTAAATCTACTAAATACATTTTTTTTTTTAAAAAAAAAAAAAGCTAAACTTCAAATGCATAAGAAAATCTTGCACAAATTTAAATATGTTTGGCTTAACAGGTGAATGGTCTCCAATTTTCAATGATATAAAAATTAAGAAAACATGTTTTCCCCCGCGGGACATGCCTTTATGCCTCCAAACATTAGACATAGCACCTAAATTCACAAGGTTAAATTTGGAAATACATATTAAAAGACTTTTCGTAATTTACTACATTTCTAAGGTTAAACTTGGAAATAGAGACTAAAAGAATATTAGGCATTGGCCATCACATGCATTTTGGCTATATAATTTTTAAAACACAAATCCAAACTACATAAATAATTTTCATATATTTTAAAAATAAGTATATATATATATTATTTTATTTATTTATTTATTTATTTTAAAAATAATATTTATATGTAGACCCAAATCGAGGTCTTTTAATGCAAGCCGACTTCATAAATTCTGATCGAATAACGACCAATCAAGTATAATCATAAAATCTCATTCTGACAATATAATGATAATTAATGAACATAATAAATTATCAAATCTACTTAAATTTTACCGTTGCAAACATTGAGAATAAAATATTTTTTTATTAAAATATATAATTATATTGAAGTTTATGACATGGGTTCTTACAAAATATAAATATAGTTAAATTATCGCGCTTTATATATATATTTTTAGGGTTGTTAAGAGAAATTTATATATTATGTTATAAGATATAATATTGGTCTAGTATAAATTATTTATTAAAAAATATATTTATCCCATTCCATAAAGCATTAAAATTAATATATATATATAAGTTTTTAAATGATATATTATTATTTTTTAAAGGTACACCTTAATTATTTGGTGGGGACAGCCTATTTCCGTAGCTCACCAAGAGGTGGTCCATGCTAAGCTTGGTGGGTATGGAAAGCAGTGTATCTTATCTCTTCATTTAAGTTGAAAAGACAATGGAGAATTTTTTAATAACCCCTCTATTTTATAATTTTTTAAAATATTTTTTATATATAGAAAAAAATATATTTTTTAAAAAAATAAAAAAAATTTAAAGGTGTCTAATTTCTCTACCTATATATAAAAAATACGATTGTAAAAAAAATTATTAAATAATAACATAGATATTATTTCCTTTTTTTTAATTCCATTTTTCCCCCTAAATGGAGCTAAGTGTAACGTGTCGCTTTGAACGCCTTGAGTAATAGAATTTGAGATAATGGGAACTAATAAAAATAAATATTTATAAAATTTAAATGAATAATAAATAGAAAATTATGATAAAAAATAAAATATAAGATTAGGGATTCTATTTAATGAGGTTGACCATAGGAGGAAGGTACGGAGCAAAACATTGACTCAATTTTAAAAAATAATATTTATTTATTTATTTATTATCACAGTTTCTATAAATAGATAATATTTTTTTCATTTAATAAAATAGATGCAACCTAAAGACCAGCTATAGTTTAGACAGGCTGGTAATATTATATTAGGTAAAATTTGGATGCCTAATAAGATTACATCAAACACTTCACATATAATCTGATTATATAATATTAGTACATTGACAATAATCAATGAAAAGACTATCAAATAATGATAATATGAAAAATATATCACAGATCATGAGATGAAAATCAGTAAACAGTTATACTATCTGTTATAACATTTGACTCGGGTTACAATAATATATATCATATCAATATGTAGAGATAATAACATAATGTTCTATAGAAAACATGGGTCTCTACGTAGAAAGCAATCCAAATTGTTTAATTTCTAGGGAATCAAAAAGACAAACAATGACTTAAAGTTGAAAAGATGATTCTTTTCTTCTTTCTTTTATTTAAAATTGTTTATTTAAAAGCTCTAATTTAAATTTCACCTTTAAGAGAAAATTACAAAATGCTCACAAATTCAATTGAGAATCATTGTTATACTTTTTGAGAAGAAGTACTCGCAACCAATAATTCTCTATCTAAAAACCCTAATACTATCTGATTTAATTTACTTCATTTTATCTTATAGTAGAATAGTTTGGGCACAAAACTATATATTCAAAAAAATTTATTCAGTTTCTTCATAAAAAAAAAGAAGTCTCAACACCTTGTCAATTCTATTCTAATTATCCAATACATTACTCACTCAAAGTCCGAAGAAATTTATATAAAGTATATAATTCTATATCCTTCTGTCTATATTTACATTGAGTAAAGCTTACGATTGTTTAATCCAAAATTTGATTTGTTACTAGTGATGACTGCAGTAGTGGGCCGGCCTAAAAGGGACAAGTGGCCTAAGAGCAACAACAGCCCATTTGTATTTGGGACAGTCAACGCTGTCGCTGACCGGGGAAGCATCAAGTAGGCCAGTCGCGGCCCATGTCTAAATCGGCCCACACGCATCTTTCCATGTTTCAACGGTTATCTGTCATAATTTTTCGCATATTTAAAAAAGACAATCTCCTCAATAACGGTAACTTCCCAGAATCAAAGTGCATTCCGGGAGGAAGACGCGCGAATCGGCGCGCGATCCATAAGGGGCACTCTAACGGTCACTATACACGGAAGGAAAGAGATCCTCCTTTTAGACCGTTGTAATGAAAAATGGCTCCTACATTTGCATAGAAAAAGCAACGATCTCCACAGAATGCGGACATCTCGCCTTGCTACCTAAATAAGGTGGTGGAAGCTCGCGGTTATAAAAAATCATAGAGACTCACTCCATAGGTATGTTCAAAAAATACGCTAAAACGCACAAGAATGCTCATTTGAGTACTCAAGCTAACGAAAACTCTTCAGGCTCTCAAGCCTCCCAACGCTCTTTCTCTCTCTGCTACTAATTCCTGCGAGCTCAATATTAAGAGAATTTGCTTTCTACAAGCATCCATATTTAAGCCACTCTCTCCACAAGTACACCTCCTACCAACGTTTCCAAACACACTCCCAACATCCATCTTTGCTCTCGTTATATTTTACATTCTCATCCTCAGAATATTGTTTATTGATTTGAATGTCGAAATATTTTTAATGGGATTAAATTTCGCCAACACCTGACCTCTTGTTTAGTGTTGTGGTGTGCAGGATCCTAAATTTGACAAACAGATATCGAAATCTGATGGACAGCTCGACCCGAATTTATTTGAAGTTTGAATGCATGACGTATCAGTAACTTTTTAAACTAATTTTATTTTTTAATTATGAATAAAAAATACTCATCAACTTCAAATGGGGCAAATTTATACTTTATCTAATCAAATAATATTGCTTTCTCAAATATGCATTCTTACTTTACTATGTTACAATATTTGTGAAAAAAAAAGACAAATAGGGGATTTTTTTTTAAAAAAATAATGTCGAAGATGCTCTTTATACGAAAAGAAAAATAATTACTACGGATAATAACTGCAATTCCTCCAATCAAAACTTAAATTTTTCTCAGATTCATTATGTGGGTTGGTATTTTGCATTATTCAAGGGACGTATAAATCATTTAGTGCGAGTATTTATTGATGGCACCATTTTTTTAAATTATTTTAAAAATTTTTTTATTAATATTATTTATTTATCTATTTATTTATATTTATATGAATTTATTAATATAAATATGTAAATAAGAAATCACGTTGTTTAGATTATGTTAAGAGTGACTGGAGGGTTTTTTTCTCAACATTATGCATACACCATGTTACTTTATAATATCAATAACATTATTAAGATATATATATATAATTATCTAATAATTTTTTTAAAAACTAATTAAATTTAAGCCACATTTTAAAATAATTTTGATTTTAATAATTGATTATTTCGTATATTGTTATAATATAATAATAATTTCATTATATTCTATAAATTCTGATAATAAATTTAAGCTAAGACCCAAAATGAAAACAAATACTTGTAATAACCAAACATATGTAAGAAATAAGCTTGTTCATTGCCTTTATTTAAACTTCAATAAAATTCTGAAGTTTAAATTTTGATTGAATCAAGTTAAGAAAACTGCCGAATATTTTTATAACATTAATTATCAGAAAAATAAGATATAAATAGAATAATTATTTTTTATTAATATAATTAGGTATAAAAAAGTTAAAAATTAATATTTTTATTTGATTAGTCACTTTAAATATAAGAAAATTGATTAAGAAAATTAAAATTTTAGGTTTATTATGTAGAAATAACAAAATAAATGAAAAAATATTAACATGAAAAGATATGTTTTACGCTTCTTACACAAATATATATTTTAATACATTACTCTCACATTTTTATAATATGCAGTATTTTTTTAGTATTAATTATTTTTGCATAAAAAAATTATAGTCGAATGAGATAATATTTATTTTAATAGAATAACACTGAAATAAATTTTATGTGGCATCCAATCAAATTCCAAGAATTTCTTAATTTTTTATTTAAAGTATAATTTACACTTGAAAAAAATTTTAGTCAACTCTATCAAATATAACTTTATTAAGTTATAATTTTCTCCACTCAACTCAAAATTAGATCGTGGAGAGACCATAATTCAGTCTGCTCCATGATGAAAATGAAGAATAACTTTTACTGCCATAATGTCAAATACTAGTCCATAAATGTGGACAAAAACACATAAAGAAACTATATACCTCACAACATTTGGTTGTAATCTAGTTACTGGAATATGAAAATCCACCATTATTTTGTACAGTTTTGGCGCCAAAGGAAATTGAAAACTATATTTCAAGTATGTCTCGTAGGTAGTAATGTAGCCCTTCGGTGAAGAAGTTGTCCCACTGATTCCAAATAAGAGGTATATTAGCGAATTCAAAATTTTATACTGAGCTTGGAGATACTTGACGTTGCCAAAATTAGAACAGATTGAATGTTGTTGACACTAAGAATCATTGAGAAGAAAGATTTTTGGTGACAAAGAAGGTGGTGAAAAGAATTTCAAATGAGAAGATAAAGACCAATGATTTAAAAGTGTGGACTGAATGTTTCAAAGCCTATTTATAGGCAAATCAACTGAAATGATACCGATTTGTTTAAAGAGACGACCTTAATGTCAATGATATGTGTTGACCTCCCATCGACTTTTTTACACGTCAAATCACCTAATGTCAGTAATAATGACTTGCACGTTTTCAAAAGTGGCTCAAGACTTCAAAGAGACTTGCATTTAATGCTACAACTCACGGTAATGATAAAAACCGTCGGGTTAATTGCCCTCATCTAATGAGGTTTATCGGACTAAAAGATCTTATCCGACAAGCCAACGAAGCCTATCGGATTAAGATCTCGGGTTCGAACAAATGGTTATCTTCGAATGTCATACCAGAAGGTTGAATTTCAAGTCTCTTAACATGAGGGGTTAGTGATGATTATTATAATTGACAGCCCAATGAAAATAGGCTCATTATGAATCTAAACCAAGACATGAGTTTTAACGGCCCAAACCACCCAAGCAAACCAATTTGGTGGACATATCCAATAGCCTTAAACAGCTTACTCTTGGAGTGGAGATGTAACTAACCTAATAGTCGGGATGGTTTCCTTTTCTTATCTTAAAATAACGGTTTTGGACGTTGGTTGAAATCATCGATTAGGTTAAATCTTATCCGCCCGATAGTTTCCTAGACGATTAACAAGAGGAGTCACACGTCTCCCAACTTATATAAAAACCCATCCTTTCTAATAGAAAAATTGGTCAATACTTCAGATAAAGAAAAGGCATTCCAAAGACGACAATAGTGCACACTCACACACACACAAATTAAGATGTTTTTATAAAAGCGTAAACCCCAAAGCTAGAAACATAATTATGAACACTTAATCTTACATCATTTATCTTTTCTCTCTTTTAAAAATGATATTGATTTAAATATCGGATGATATATTGAGAAGTAAATTTTACTAAATTTTTTGACTTTATTTTTTGTTGTATAGTATTCAAATTAATAATACATGGAAACTAAACCTACTTTAAATCCGACAGACAAACTTTGGCCCTCTTAATCTGTTTTACAATTCGAATCCTTAGACACATCAAACTTAAATTATTTAATTTAACAAATTCAATTCTCCTAAAATCTAAAGACTTGCTTGCAAATAATATAATGCAGATGTTTTAAAATATAATAATTTTGATCACTTTTCAACTCAAATAAAAATTATAAAATAATAAACTAACATATTGAATTTATTTAAACTAATAAAAAATTTTCAAATAGTGATTCTAAAAGTCAAAACAATTATTAATGGAGTCTCTAGCTGTTACGGCCCCACCATTTTTTTTTTCATATAAATAATTTTTGAATAAATTATACATTTAATCCATAAAATAACATATTACTTTATGTTAAATTATTTAATAAATAAATAAATATATGTATGTATATAAGGATCAAATATCAATTAAATATCATAATAATTAATTAAAGTCTATATAAATAAGCATAATTGAACAATTTGTAATATTATAAAACAATATTATACTCTTAATATCTTTATATGTATTTTTATTTAAATAAGAGCCCACGTGCTTCTCCCACAAGAGAATAAAGCAACGCATTGACACGAGGGAATGAAACGACGAAGCTTCGATGAATTTGTTATTTTATTTTTCCTTATTTTCTCCGACTTCTCCGACAGCTACCGCCTTGGAGTAGGCTTTCTCCGACATGGGAGCTGTCTCTCCTTCCTCCCTACACGGTTTTCCTTTTCCACCTCCTTCCTTCCTCGAACATCTTGTCCTTTTTATGTCCATGCTTAACCTAACTATGATTAAAATTAAATTGAGGGAAATCACGAGCCGAGTTTAGGTTAAAAATTACGATCGTTTGTCGACACTGATATAATAAAATGATTAAAATTATTCATAATATTAAGAAATATTATAGTAAATTAAATTGAATAATGAAAATAAATTCATATAACTGATATCACTAAATAAAACAGATTTAATCAAGTCTTTATTATTATCATTATCATTATCATATTATTATTATGTTTAGAGTAATTATCTGGATAAAATATTACAATTATATCTGATTATAATCTAAACCAGATTGATTTGAATCAGTCCACGTATATATTAAATTTTAAATTTTTTTGTTAAAATAACGCATTTATATAGGTAGTAAAAATCATAAAATATTTCAAAAAATGTGACATTTGCTAATAAAATTACCTAAAAATATTTGAAACTAATAGTATATACATAAAATGCTATTTCATATAATAAATATGTTTAATGAGTTAAATTTTAAAATAACTAGATATTTATTTAAAGTATTAGTTCAAAATACGAGTTGGGTCAATCTGTTCCGATTATTTTTATTCATGACTTTACCCGATTACTAATTTGAGCATACCTAATTTTTTACTGTATATGTTATAATACTTACTATTATCGTATGAGACGATATGGATCGGGCCAATCATATTGTGCGGTCATGGTCGGGTATTAGTCACATAATAGGGTAATTAATTAACTGGAATCACTTGTCGTTACGCTAATAATGCCTGCATTAAGCAAAATATGAGAGCTAGCTAGGTGGCAGACGTGCAAGGTTTTGTTCATGTATTAGTGCTACAAATTAATTAATTAAATTATGATTAATTGGGTTGGATGAATAGAGAATGAAATACTCAAAGGAAAAAATGGTCGAGGGTGCACTTAATATTTGATGGGTAGATATTTTGCGTAGATAAGATGGATAATTAAATATTTTTTGTATATATAATAAAATAAATAAATATTTTTTTAATAAGTAAGTAAAATTAAATTAAAATAAAAAAAAAGTATAAAAACTATATTCTAACTTTAAATATTATATCGACTTAGAGATAAAATATAGACGTTAAGATATATCTTGAATACTACTATAAAATATTCCATGAAACTGAAATAAAAATATAACAGGAAAAAGTCAACCAATTTGCCATCAGCCAAACCACTGCTTGCCTTTAGTCCAAACCAGTCAAGTAAACCATAACCAAACTTGAATCCTCAAACATAGCCCCCACATTAGTGACCAGAGAAATACTCATTCCGCATGCCAAACCGGCAATATGTAGAACAGGATTCCAAGTTGCCTATCTCAAGCAAATCGCAGGCCAAATCGAGAAAACCATTCCGTCTAACCATCCATGTCCAGTCCTACCAAATCTATCTATCGAAGATAGAATGAGCCAAATCGACCATACCGGCATTAGTATGCATTTGGGCATGTCAAAATGTGTAGTATATATTTTTAAGTTGTTAAAATGTGCAAATTGGGACACTATCATTTTCTTTGGTTTAGAGAGATAGCCAATAAAAATTTAAAAATAATTATTTTATTTTTATTTTATAACTAATTTATCAAAATATTTATGATAATAATAATATTTTTTTTCAAGTAAGTATTTATTTTTTAAATTTTTTTGATGATGTGATATTATCACATTGTATTTTTTTAAATATATCATATAATTAATTAGTTTTTTTAAATAGGATTAATATTTCTTACTTCCAAAAAAAAGAAAAAAACCCCTTATTACATCATTTACTTCTATAATCTTTTACATATTTACCAGTTGAATTTTTACTAGCCTCTTTAGTACTTATTCTGTTATAAATTTTACAGTACTTAAGCATATACTGAAAAGGTTAAGAGCATATTCTCCATGTAATTCTTTTTTCTTTTTTAACAAAATATTCTAAGACAAAAACTTATCATCTCAAAATCTTTATTTTTTTAACACAGCCTTATAGTTTAATATTATCGTAATTTTAATTTGAGTGTCAAAAGATAAACAGATAAATAAGCAAGTTATATACCTCTGACATCTTATTTTAATCTGTAATATATAAAATTCAAGTTAAAATATTTAAAAAAATCTATTCAAAATCTATTAAATTAAATAATAATTCACGATATATACCAATAAATAATCTGTTTAAAATAACATATTATCGTTAGCTTCGTTGTGTAGTGGTACGGTTCGATGATAAATAAAAAATATCTTTTTAGCATATGAATATGAATAGAATCCTCCAGGGCCATGGTACAATTGATAACAACAATTCAACACTTTTATAATTAAAATAAATGATCACAAATTCGACTTTCATCATTGCATGATAGACCTTTTCAATGAATTATCTCTGCGGACATGAATAAATACCAACTCACTAATGATATTTTCAAACATTATATATAATATTTATATATCTAATTATATATTTATATTAAAATTATTAAAGTTGGTATAAAGAGAGATAAGAGAGAAAAATAAAAAAATAAGAGTTATATTTATTTTAAATAATTTTAATATAAGTAAATGTGTAATAAATATGTAAATAATTTTACTTATATATGTATATATAATTATTTATTATTTAACTTTTCTGCGCTGGCCTTTAGGGGCACAGGGGTGCTCCATGGCAACTCCCCATCGTCCCGTGAGGTTTTAGATTGAGGGTTCAAGCACCTAAATTTCAAATTTTTAAAAAATTAATTTTTTTAATAATATAAATATTTTAATATTTTAGAAAATAATAAATATATTTATATATTTTTATATTTTTTATTATTTTAAAATCTGGATGGTTTGATTCTCAAAATCAATGAATCTAAGGACCAAATTGAAAAATCTAACAGAAAAATTTAAACTTTGAAAAGTATTATCTAAATAGTTATTTTAAAAATATATATATATAGATTTAGTATTTACTAAATATTAATATTATAAAATTTAAAATTAATTATTTTAATTATTTTTTATTTTTATCATAATTATTAAATTTTAATTTAATAATTAAGGTGAAAATATTCAAAGCTAATTCTCCTATGAAAATAACAATAATTCCCCTTGTTCCAAAACCATTAGTCCTGGGAAGAGAGGAGCACCCCCTATTGTAGCAATGTTAAATGAACCGTGTGAAATTAACGCGGTCTATTTATTTGAACTATCCGTTTGTAAATAAGTTATATTATGCATGATTCAAGAGTTTAAAGTTTTGACCCAGCACAAAACTTATATACCCGGTTTATATTTTTGTGACATTTTAAGCGACTAGCATTTATTTATTTATTTATTTATTATTATGTAAGTTTGATAAGAAGTTATAATAGCATGTGATATCTTAATATTATTTACTTAATAGGAAATCAAAGAAGAAAATAAGAAGCGACGTTCATGAATGAAATGTATAGGTAAGCTGAAGAGGAGGAAGAAATTAAAGAGGGGCAAAGGCAGAAAATGAAAAGGCTGAAACGTTGCAGAAGAGTTGCAGAAACGACTCAAGAGTGAGTGGGAGGAAAGAAGAGCAATCAATGGAGGACGAGGTATGAACGTGATAAAGAAGCAATCACCCAATGAAAGCTGTACTGTCCAGACACCCATTTCAGCACTATTACTCTCTTCACTGATTTTTTCACTCTTTTTTTTTTTTTTTACTGCTACCCGAAAAATTAAACAGAAAAGAAGGAAAAAAAAAAAGAAAAAGAAAACCTCACACGCTACTTCTGCTCTTCTCATCAATGATTCAGTTGCCCACGCCGGCCAAATCACACCCAGAACGAATCGATGGAGTTTGGAAGATGACGCAAGCCTCATCTTTATGTGTTTTGTTTTGATTTTTTAGATTATAATCATACTTTATCATCGATGAGCAGAGGTCACCCTCTGAAATTAAGGCAAAGAGAAAAACCATAATGCAATAATCCTTTGGTGGAAAGCTTGAAGGTGGAAGACAACAATGACAGACAGAAAGGAGGAAGAAGGTGACAAATAAGGAGAAAGTTGACAAATGTTAATGGGTACAAAACGTGAGAAGCTTTGCATGCTAAACACGTCTAAATCTACTTGGAGGTCTTCCATTCCTAATTGATCATCACCATGAGATCATGTAGAGCTCGCC
The DNA here is from genome assembly GCA_033239525.1 of Nepenthes gracilis. Taxonomy (NCBI): domain Eukaryota; kingdom Viridiplantae; phylum Streptophyta; class Magnoliopsida; order Caryophyllales; family Nepenthaceae; genus Nepenthes; species Nepenthes gracilis. The sequence goes on from BSYO01000024.1 coordinate 12,625,698, forward strand.
ATTAGTTTATGATATAAAGCGTTGGGTGCTCAACATTAACTACCTGATCAAGCTCTCTCTCTCTCTCTCTCTCTCTCTCTATCTTTGTATTTACTTATTCTGTCGTTTACACAAAATCCATCTTGTAGTTCATCCGGTAGGTGCAATTTTCACTCACAATACGATGAAGATGGCGAGAATAATCGGCACCTAAAGAAGATCCTGCGAGCTAGATTGAGCAACATTATCCATAAAATCAACTCAGAAACAAGGGCTGATTCTTTCTTACACACCCCGATAAGCATGGATCATTCACAGGATGGGTTTTAGAGGAAAAAAAATTAAAGGGGTTAAGATCAAGGTCTAATTAATGCCCACGTTAATCAAACATGACGAAGAAAAAATAAAAGGACTGAGAACCCTAATTAATCGCCTAGAGAAAATGATCAATGATTTTAAAAGGAAAAAGGAAAGGGAAAATGTCCTATCGTCCTCGTCAACTTCATCATCATGATCATCAGCTAGCCATGGAAGCGATACATTTCATGAAATGGATTACAGATCTAACCATAGGAGTGAAGAAAACGATATTAATTAGGGCATTTTACCAAGAGTGTGCTTGTTGTTGTGCATCCAAACCTTAAGAACTTGCCTCTGTACCTGAACCTCTTGGCAAAACTGCTGAATCGCTGCTTCATCATGCTTCTGTATTCTCCAGCCCAATTTCTCAGCAAATGCCAGCATCTTATCCTTCTGCTCCTGAGTGAACTTAGTCCGGAACCGCTTCTTCGATGCCCCACTTCCGCTGCCGCCGCCGCCGCCGCCGCTGCTGCTGGGGTGCGACATGTCCTCCATCTCGTCCCTGTTGTGGGCCCAGCCGAATGGACAGGGGAGCGCCAGTGGCCGATGGTGTGCTGAAGCTGGCGTCGTCCCCATCCCTGCGGTACCCACAGGTAGGTAGCCGGCTGGTGGCGGCGTACGGTAATAAGGGGAGAACTGTGGGTACAATGCACCCCCTCCCCCTGCCACTGCAGCTGGCGGCACCGCCAGCTCCCCGCCGCCGGTCTCCTTGCGGTGGAAGTTACGATGGCAGTTGCACGCGGCGCATTTTAGCGCGTCGAGGGTGCCATCCTGCCCAGCCGGCATGAACTCCCCGCAGCCGTCGACGGCGTGCCCGCCGATGCTAACAGCGTGATTCTTTAGGCACTCTCTGTATTTGGTCGTGGTGGCTGCGGCTTTTCTCGCAGCTCCCACGGACGGGGCCACCGAGCCGCCGTTTCCTCCTAGCGGGTCGACTAGGAGACGAGCTGAGTGGGCTACCGAGTCGTAACTCTGCGGTGCGGCTAAGTTGATTTCTTCCTCGTCTTCTTCCTCTTCCTGCTCTTCTTCGTGCTGGTCATCGAATTCCATATCCTCCCCCTGATTGTCTCAGCTGCGCCGCTTCTTCCCTGTAAAAGAGCAAAGGGTAAAATCTGTACGTTCACGATTAGAGAAACAATTTGGTTATAATTTATGCAAATACTCAGAGCTCGAATGCAATTTTCTATTTTTTCATTTTTTTTAATTATTTTTGTTTTTATTGTATCTTAACTGGGTCTGGGTTTTGTTTGTTTGCCAGAAGAGAAGAGTAGATAAGAGATGAGAAGAGATGGGGAAAGGGAAGCGAGTATGGACATCAATTACCGATCGACTGCCTGCCTAAAAAAAGAGTACTTATTAAATATTATTTCATTAGATTATATTATTTTATTATGTATTGCATATACACGATTATTTTCAAAGTATATATCAAATTATCAAAATATAAAAGGAATTATATATTTTATTAATTAATATTTATATTATAAAATTATAATATAGTCTCTATTTTTTTTTCTATAAGGGTATTAATTACTCTCAAAATGCCATCTTTTTTCTCTGCCCGCATCTTCAATACATACATACATATACATATATATATATACATACATATATATATATATACATACATATATATATATATATGTGTGTGTGTGTGTGTGTGTTTGACTGTATATGCATATATATGCCAATTTAGATGTGATCATATTTTATGATTTATGATTTTGAATCAAAACAAGTATATTAAAGTATTAAAAAATGAAAAATGATGATGATAATTGTTTATGAACTCGAATACAAATTATTATTATAGTGATAACATGTATATGCTTCACATAGTGGGTGATGGGAAAAATACTATCCATTGGATGCCCGAATGACCCCCTAACATCTCCATATACTAACTGATCACCTTGGATATGAGTCTTTCTCCAAACCGAACCCATCACCTTGGATATGAGTCCTCCATAGAACCGAAAGTTGGAGGCTATTATTACTGAAAATTGGTAGTGTTGGCCACCTCAAGTCCTTTGGGTGATGGACTCATTTCTTATTTTATGACTGGATTATGACCTCAATCTATATATCTCGAACCCCATAATATGAATTCTCAAGGCTCATATATTTTCTTATTCAGGTATATTTAATATATTTTTCAACCATATAGTTTTAAAATTACTGATATTGATTTATTTAGAAGGGAGCATGTAACCAATGAATTTTTTTATCATGTGATTAGCTATCAATTATTATATCAAAATATTTAAAAAGTTAAGATTTATATAATCCAACAAATTTTATTTCAATGTGCCGTTGTATTTGGATTGTGATTTTATAGTATTGTGCCATGCTTATTCCATTCCTATTGGGCATCTATTAGATGGAAATGAATAAGCCCACACAAGTTGCTTCTAAAGTTGCCCTCACCACTTCTATTTATTATATTTTAAAAATATATATTTGATATTGATAAATCATATAACCATGAGCAAATTATTCGCATTATTTGAGTTTTATCATTAGAAAATTGACAATTAGCACTAGGTTGAGTAATCTAGCGGCTATCGTAGAAGATAATGTTAAAATATTATATGTATAAAGTAGCAAATTTTTGATTTTGGAGTTTTTTTTGCCTACATTTCTAATTTTACTCTTGCTTATTTTGGGTCAAGACAGGCCTTGGCCAAAAGAAAATATATCTTAACATAATATAAATGACATTTAGTTATCGAATAATATTAAATAAATATCTTATAAATATTTTTAAAATATTTTTAAATAATATAAAAAATATTTATTTATTTGTATTAATAAACTCTATAAAAACTAAATCAATGGATAAATATAAGATTACTGCTTAATAATGTCTGTTGAATGATCCAAAATATTACTATTATTTTGTCATATGTCATCCTAATCTAACACAATAGTTTGTATACATTGAAAATATGAACTTATATGTTATTAAAAAAATATTTTTTTCAAATATTAGTGTTAAAACTACTAACCAAAATCAAACCAAACCATTTTAATATATATATTTACATAAATATATATGATATGATAGTTTTTAATTATTACTTTTTTTTGAAAAAAATGGGTCAAGCAAATGGGTTGATTATGGTTCAGTTTTTATGTTTTCTAATTTAATCTAATAATAAAAAATTATTTTTTTTTAAAAAATATTATCATAAATATTAGAAATTTTTTTTTATAAATGAATTAGAGTAAATTATTATTTCGAAGTGGCCAATTCGAAAGTAAATATTTGTAAGTTGTAAAATTTTTATTAGCCACTGCCTGATGTTATTTTAAAACTATGTTTAATTATGATAATTTTTTTTTAAAAAAAATTTAAAAATAAAATTGAAATGGCAGAAAATAATGCAAAATAAAAAAAAAAATTCGCTCTCATTTGTTTGAATATTAATAAAAAAACATATATTTTTAATTAAAAGTTTTTTATATGCTTATTAAAAAAATTAAAAAATAAACATATATATTTTTTAAATTCTGCAAAATACTATACAAAATATAGATAGTATGAAATATACAAATATTATTTTGCATATTTTATTATTTTTTTAAAACTATTATTATTATTATTATTATTTAAATGAGAAAGAGTGAGAGAAAGACGGGAGACATGGATGGTGACAATACGAGAAACCCCGAGTGGGTGGGTCTGACCTTGATTTACATTTCCACACTTTTGGCAGGCTTTTATTATTATTATTATTATTTTATTATTATTATAAAATATACTAATATCTCAATAATTATAATTAATTTATAATTATTTTTCAAATAAGACAAAAATTTGGCCCCCTTTTCATCTATTTTTTATTTTTTAAAAAATATTTTTAATTATATATAAAAAAGTTATAAAAAATTTGTACATCTAATAATATTTCTATATTGTTATTATTGTTTAATAGTTTTATTTATTTATTTATTTTTTCCTGTCTGTCTCTGTGCTATGCTAGGGTTGCGTCCCCTTCTTTTTACTGTAGTGGGTCCCTCTCTTTTCTACTCTACAAAGTGATAATGCTTTCATCAATGAATTATATAGTATAATTATATCACAAATACTGTATATTTTTTTAAAAATATTACATTATTATAACGAAATTAGTTAGAAAATATATATTATACTTAGCTAATAATTAGTATATAATATTTATATTATTTTAAAGTAGTTGGATATAATTTAAGATAAGATCAATTAAACCTGTTAATATATAAGGCTTTTGAACTGTAAGTTTATTAAAAAATATAAATTAATTGAATTATTAAACTTGAAACAGAAGAGAATCTGACTAGACTTATTCAAATGACCAGAGTGCTAAAAGTATAAAAGGTCGAGCAGTCAAGTAGCTGCATGGTTAATAAATTTAGACGACTAATCTTGACAAATAACATATAAAACGAATGATGAATGGTCGAATCAAACATTCAATTAAAACATTTAAATGATAATTATTAAATTCAGAACTTAAAAAATGGTTGAACTATTCAATTATCAACTATGTAACGTTTAATTAATACACAATTTTGCCACTTTTAGAAAGATATAAATATTAATAATAAGATTATGAATATTTGTATTTTTCTTAAACATGAAAGAATCCATATCACTTTTAAAATAGCAAGTGAGAATTTTAATCATTTATATACTTATAAATCTAAAAAATTATGGAGCTAAATTTTCTAATTATTAGTTTTTTTTATTCTCAACCTCTCATTGTTTTTATTTTTTTAAGAAATATTTTTGATTTAAATGTTGAAGAATATTATAAGAAATGAATCTCATATCCTTTAATTTTATATTAAATATTGTGGTATATAAAATTTAAACTAAAATATTTAAAGTTCTAACTTGACTTCATTCAGAAACTAATTAGATCCAAAGAATGTATCATTGTGTCATTTGTGTGAAAGTGGATAAATTATTTGTCATTACTTAATCGAAATCATACCTTATTGGAAATAACTCTCTTCTTTGACAAAGGATCAATGGTGACCGTGCAAGTACATGGACAGTCAAGCCAATCACAAAGGATATCTCATCTTGTGGCTTCGCCTCATAGGAAGATAGTTCCAAAAGTGTCCACCTATCTGTCATTTCTGATATTGAGGCCTTGACATAAATATTATATTGGTCATAGATATCAAATCTTCATTATTCATGGCATTTTAATAAGACAATTATTATAAATATTTATGTATATGATATATAAATGTTGGCAACATTTTTCACAAGGTGGTTTTTTAGGATACGAGGTCATGGAAAATTGAAAGCTAAATGATAAGAGAAATTGGGAAATTAGTGCCTTGATACAAAGTAAAGAAAAACAAACCACTAGATTTTTAAAAGAAGAGTGGAAGATGTAATAATTTGAAAGGGTAATAAAAATTAGAGAAGATGCATTTCGAACGGCAATGCTGATCGAAATGACACATTGCTCAAATGATGATTGGTCTTCATACTCTCTTTCAAATCAAAATATTGCTTATTAAAATGATTAAAAAATGGTGTAATTTTTAAACCACATATCATCACATTAATTGTGTTGCTAATAAATCATTTCCATTGTAAAAGTAATATTGGTCATAAAGTCATTAAGTTAGCAAATTATGCTTTGAAAGTTCGGTTTGATTCAAAGATTGAATCTAGTTGATCCCAATGGTTTGAAATTTTAATTAAGGGTTTCAATTTGTTAGAAGTTTGAATTGACAAAAAGTGGGGCTTCTAGGAATCCGAATTGTTTGAAGACAAAGCTATTAGGATGCAGAATGGTTAAATCTCCATTAAACTAGGATCTAAAAAATGTTGAGGTATTGGAATTAATAACTGAAGAAAAATTTTTATTTTGAAAATTTTGTTATTTTAAACTTTTGGCGACTTATAATTTCATATATATAAATACAATTCTAGAGGGAAGAGTAGATTAAGAATTGCAATATGAATGTAAAAAAAAAAATTCTTTATTTTATAAATACACTCATTTATAAAGCACATTCTTACAAGGTAAACCCTAAAGTCATTCAATTTGAAAAACAGGAGGACAAGCATGAACAAAAAACTAGAAGTAGATGAAAGGAAGAACACTTCAAAGGTTCACCTTTCACTAAATTTTTACATCCAATAAATCGGCTCTAGTTGGTTGATGTTAAAATCTAACGAAGATACCATAGAAAAAGAGTCAAGAGACAGTTAACTGGGTGATTCCCTCCAACCAGTCTTAGAACCAAGGGCGTTCGCAGTGGATTGTGAAGCCACCAAGAAGGAAAAGAACTCCGATTTAGGATATTGCATAAAAGAAAAAAATTAAAATAACTTTCCATATGAAAGAGGTTAATAAAGATAGACCTCATGAGTGCCTCCTAAAAGAATGCAAAAACTTCCTGGCAACTCTCTTTTCAATTCAGCAAACATGAGTAACTTCATAAAATATTAAGAATTGAGATTTCATTGAAGATCGAAAGAGAATAGCTCCTTTTATAAGCAAACACAAGTTACAAAAATAAGGCATTTTGAAGTAAAAAGAGTTAAATAATCAAATAATCTTGGTCAATAAATTAGAAAATCAGATTATAATTGATAAAATTAATTAATAATTAATGTGTATTGATTAAGATTCTATCAGGAATGACCATTTGGACAACATTTAAAGTGCACCACTTGAATTTTCTTTCTAATATATTTAGAGTTTAAATTCAACCTCTGAGTATGGGGGCTAATGTTAAGCATGGTCCAAGATAAGATCGACTTGACTTATTGATATATAGAACTCTCAAACCGTAAGCCCATTGAAAAATATAAATCAATCAAGTTATTAGGTTCAAAATTAAAAATGTTGGTGCTAATTAGACTCCATCCGAGGAATGCTGGTGCAGATAGCAAAACAGATTTGATTGTCTACCCAGAGGAGGATAAGATCTAAGACCCTTTGCACCTGGATCCTCCAGGCCTTAGTGTTTCATTGTAAAAGTGTTTTTGCTTTCCTTTTTCGTTGTACATAACATATACGTATCAATGAAAGTAATTCTTTCCTTGTGCAACTCCTCTTCTTTATTTATATTTATGGTTCTTTCTTAGACTTAAACTCTCAGAAAGTTTTATCCTTTATGAGAAAAATGATCGAACCTTTTGACCATTATTGGCTGAAAATACTATCTTTAGAGTCTTTGCATGCTTTTTAATTTTTAACTCTATCCTGGGAGTTAGGAAAATCAAATCGCTTCTTTGGTTAAAGTAAAAAAATTACCTTTAACATCCAAACATTTAACCTAAGACCCTGTTAGCGAAAGAAGACACATTATGTCACAATGTATTTAATGTCATTTGTATGGAAATGGGCAACTAAGATTTTTACGGTCTTCATTATTTCTATAAATTCCCTCTTGAAAGGAACTCGGAGAGTATCTTTCAAATGAGCCTCGCATATAGTATTGCACTCATCCCTAAGAGAGCAAACTCTCTCATTAGATGAGGAAACATGAAAGAAAATAACTAAATAAATATAATATTTATGCGAGGTAAGACATGAAAGAAAACTCTCTTCATTATTGCACTCATCCAATACATTATTCATGATAAGACAAGAAGTGAAGTTGGCAATTTTTTTCAAGGTAGTTTGAGGAGTCATGGGAAATTGAAAGTTAAATGATCAGAGAAATTGGAAAATTAGTGCTTTGATACAAAGTGAAGAAAAACAAACCATTAGGTTTTAAAAAGAAGAGTGGAAAACGTAATAATTTGAAAGGGTAATTGAAATTAGAGAAGATGCATTTCGAACGGCAATGCTGATCGAAATGATACATTGCTCAAATGATGATTGGTCTTCATACTCTCTTTCAAACCAAAATATCGCATATTAAAATGATTAAAAAATGGTGTAATTTTTAAACCATATGTCATCACATTAATTGTGTTGTTAATGAATCATTTCTATTGTAAAAGTATTGTTGGTCATGAAGTCATTAAGTAAGTTAGCAAAATTATGCTTTGAAAGTTCGGTTTGATTCAAAGATCGAATCTAGTTGATCCCAATGGTTTGAAATTTTAATTAAGGGTTCGATTTTGTTAGAAGTTTAAATTGGCAAAAAGTGGGGCTTCTAGGAATCCGAATTGTTTGAAAACAAAGTTATTGGGATGCAGAATGGTTAAATTTTCATTAAACTAGAATCTAAAAAATATTGAGGTATTGGAATTAATATCTGAAGAAAATTTTTTATTTTGACAATTTTGTCATTTTAAACTTTTGGCGACTTATAATTTTATATATATAAATACAATTCTAACGGGAAGAGTAAACCCTAAAGTCATTCAGCTTGAAAAACAGGAGGAAAAGCATGAACAAAAAACTAGAAGTAGATGAAAGGAAGAACACTACAAAGGTTCACCTTTCACTAAATTTCTACATCCAATAAATCAGATCTAGTTGGTTGATGTTAAAATCTAATGAAGATACCATAGTAAAAGAGTTAATAGACAATTAACTGGGTGATTCACTCCAACCAATCTTAGAACCAAGGGTGTTCACAGTAGATTATGAAGCCACCCAAAAGGAAAAGAACTCTGATTCAGAATACTGCAGAAAAGAAAAAAATCAAGATAACTTCCCATATAAAAGAGATTAATCAAGATAGACCTCATGAGTGGCTCCTAAAAGAATGCAAAAACTTCCTAGCAACTCTCTCTTCAATTCAGCAAACATGAGTAACTTCATAAAATATTAAGAATTGAGATTTTCATGAAGATCGAAAGAGAATAGCTCCTTTTATAAGTAAACGCAAGTTATAAAAATAAGGCATTTTGAAGTAAAAAAAGTTAAATAATTAAACAATCTTGGTCAATAAATTAGAGAATCAAGTCATAATTGATATGATTAATTAATAATTAATGTGTATTAATTAAGATTACATCAGGAATGACCATTTGGACAACATTTAAAGTGCACCACTCGAATTTTCTTTCTAATGTATTTAGAGTTTGAATTCAACATCTGAGTATGCGGGTAAATGTTAAGCATAGTCCAAGATAAAATTGACCTGACTTATTGATATATGGAACTCTCAAACCATAAGCCCATTGAGAAAAATAAATCAATCAAGTTATTAGGCTCAGAATTTAAAAAATCTAATTAGACTATCGAATATCTAAATGATCAGATTGTTGGAGATATAAAATATCGAGGTGGAAAGTAGTTATACGGTTAATAAATTCAAATAGTTAATCCTAACAAACGGTTATATAAATTGAGGGATAAATGGTTAGATCAAACCGAAATTTATAGCACTTAAAAGGCAAGTATTAAACTCAAAATTTATAAAATGGTTGAATTATTCAATTCTTAATCAGTATAATACTTGATTAATATAAAATCATACCACTTTTAGCAAGATATATTGATTGACAGTAAGGTTATAAATACGTATATTTTTTCAAACATGTAAGAATTCAAATTGCTCATAAACCATAAGTGTAGAGTTTTACTCCTCTATATATTTACAAATTTAAAAAATTATGGAGTTAAGTCCTTCTTTCCATACTCTCTTATCCTCAATGTCTGTATATCTTTCATTCATAAGAAAAATTTTCATATTTAAGCGTCGAAGAATATTTCGAAAGTAAGTTATGTATTTTTTAACCTTTTGTTAATTGTTATAATGTGTATGATACAAATTGAAAGGTTCAAAAATCCAACCTAACTCCATTCTTACAAGTATTTTGATTCAAGGTGCTATTAAAAGATATTACATGTTTTTATGCTCAATAAATTATTTTTAAGATATTAAGAATGATTCTCTCATTCTTATAAAAGCCACCACCATTGCAAAAGAAAACGATTGGACATTGATTAAAGAAAATTGCATCCGCCAATGATTGAAGAAAATTGCATCCGCCAATTCATTGATGTAAATCATTATCTTGTTACTGCATTGATTTGGATATCTATGTTCTTCCTCTATTCTGCTTGTCGACATCTTCATAGAGTTTTATCTATTTGGATGATTGTATTGCTTGATTTTCAAACCCATACTAGTCTCTAATATACTCTTTATGTTTGAGGAGATGTGAGTATCACATTTAGTTTATATTAAAAATATTTTATATTGATATTTTTTTTGATTAGATAAATAGATATTTTAAAAAATTCTTAAGCGTTATTGAAGATAAACACTGAATATATACCTATTATTTGTTAATATACCAACTCTAAGTATCAACACTTAACTTGTGCCTACTCCACATGTGAGTGTATTCTGAACAAAATACCCGTGGTTAATATACACTTGAAATGCAGATGAATGCAATTTATCTAGAATATAATTTGTGAAATGTTGCAATATCAAAGTTCCATGCATGACAGTAAATTATCTTTTGAAAATGTTATTACTTGATGTGCACCTGAGTGAGCCATATGTGCTAGGATGCGGCTTTCTTCCTAAAGTTTCTGTACTTGATCCATACCTATTCGGTACATATGCACTATAATCTAAAAGATTGCATATTTTTTAGCTAATTTTTATCTTTTCTTGATAAATACCTCACTTTCATATATTAATTAGGATAACATATTGTGTGTAAATGTTGCAATATCAAAGTTCTCTTGAAGAAAAAGTAAATAGCTATCTTTTGATTAAAAAAATCAAAATCCTTAGTCTATGATAAATAACAATGCATGGATATTCTACTCAAGTAAAGTAAGATCGATAAGAAGATAAGAATGTGTCCGATTTTACTGCTGTAACTAAATTGAAGGAGTTTCATGGTAGGTGTCATAAATAATATATGAATTGACTAAAGTTTAGTGTATCGGTACTATTCGAATTATAAGTTGACTTTATTAGTACGTTATTTTTTTTGACTATAAAAAATTAAATGATTTTATTAGATAATTATTGATTATCAAGAATTTTTTTCTCAAAATCTGCAAATCAATTTCTTACTATTTATATTTGTTTTAGAATTACATTTAATTATGAATATCTATTTTGATTTACATTTAGTATATAATATACTTTTCATATATTATATATTTAAATTTATTTTATTTTCATGAGTTTTCAAAATCTAAACTAATTGAGATTATGGACCGTTTAATCATTTCATTTAACAAAATAAAATATTATAAAATTAATATATCCCTATAATTCTTCTATATAATAATTGATTTTCTTACACAACTTAATCTTCTGATTATATAATTTTTTTCTTGTACACTATAGTTAGAATATCCTATAAGTATCTTTCCTTTATGGTGATTTCATATACAAAAATTCTATAGAATTAAATAATTCCATTTTTCCAAATTATTAGAAATTAAAAAACCTATTTCTAAAATGCATGTTAAATTTTATTAATTATGAAAATATACGATAATTATACATTTTTAAACAATTAATTAATATTATAAAGTGATGATGCATCCCTAGTTCTCGGGTTATGGTACGAATTAGGGAGCCTTCCACTCTTCCACTGCAGGTTGAATTGGAGTGGGTTCGATCTTCGGCGCTACTAATTTAGAACTTATCACAAATTATAAATAAGATATTAGAAGATTGGTGGGATTTACTATTTAATTTATCATTTAATACTCAAATTAGAATTTTTTTCAGAAAATATAAAGATATAAGGAGAATATTAAATAATACAGGATTGCATGTGAGTCGAGGATGTGAGAGGGGGCCTAGCTCCTATGGGAGCGCCTGATGTGGAGATGGCTTGAAAATGTAGGAGGATTGGGCTCATTTCTGGTTGCATGTGGTCGATGGCACACTTGAATTGCACTTGTCAAGGAGTGGCTAACTAGTGGAAAAAGAACTGCACTAAATAAGAGAGTTTGGTTGTTTCTTTTGTTTATGTGAGTTTTGCTCGGGGGCCATTTGTCTCTTGAGAGTTGCTCTCCCCTTCTTGTGGACAATGAGGAGGCTTATAATTCATTGTAGAGAGGCTTTGGTGCTAAGATTGAGGACAAGTGTTCCTCTGAGATTCGCCGGCGGTTGGGTGTTAACGAAAGCCACCGTGTCAGGTGTCGTTTTGTAGTATTGATGCGACCATGGTTGGTAGTGCCCGACAAAGGCCGGGTCTCCCCTTGCGTGGGTTGGTTGGGCTGCCGTGGGTCAATGAGTATAGCGATTCCTATGGTTGACCACCAACTCCATTAGTCGAGTTTTGTTGTGCCGATGTCTTTTGTACTACCAAACTACCATCACAGAGGTGAAGAGTTGACTTTGCTGTGATTGGTAGACTCTCAGAGGGTACCCCCTTAGGCTGGGCCATTGATTTTCCGTGGACCTGTGCACCACAGGTGAGCTTTTCGGACTTCCTCTGGGCTTTGCTTTTGCGTTAGGCCTTGCTAGCCAATAGACTGACCGCCGTGTCGCCCTATCGTGATTGGATCGTCCTGTATCATTTATGGACCCATCAAGTGATATATGACTTCTAATATACCTTGTAAATAATTATTATTTGGTAAAACCATTATTATCCCATCAAAGTTGATGCATCGTTAAATTTGAATTATCAAACGAATTAGGGAGCTACTTGATATTCTTGATAAGCGAGTCTAATTTTTATTACTTTAAATTAAAATTTTACACACCATAATTAATAAATAAGATATCAGAGGATAACGAGACTAGCTTTTATGTATGTCTTTCAACGCTCAAATTAAAAATCTTTCTTGGATAGATAGAAAAATAGGATGATAAGTGAATAATGTGTAGATGTATATTTCAAAGGATTGAGTGTTATCGGAGACTTAGACTCCGGTGAGTGTGTTCGGTTGTGGAAAGTTGTAGAGATGGAGGATTGGATTTTGACGATGTATTCGGATGTAGAGCAATGTTGAGATAAAGGATTAAACTCTAACAATGCTCTAGGTTAGGGAGTAGTTTTGAGATGGAGGATTGAGCTCCGACGGTGTGTTGAGTTAAGGAGTGGCTTTGAGATGGAGGATTAAATTTTGACAATATACTTGACTAAGGAGCGACTTTAAGATGGATAATTAAAATTTTTATTGTGCACTCAATTGAGAAATAGCTTTGAGATGAATAACTAAACTTTAACAAGTGTGCTCAAATAGGATGCGACTTAGAGATGGTGCATTCCTGGGTGGAGTGGCTTGAGGACAACCTTTTCAATCCTTCCAGAATGCTTGACGATAGGAGTTGTTTTGGTTCATTTTCCATAGGAATGAATGGGTATTTATAAAATTAGACCCGGTGTGGCCTTTCTTGAACCTCCCAGCTAATGTTGGTTGCCCGTATATATCCGCTTAAGCTGTCTCAAGGACCTTGGGGGTATATATGGTAACGTTACTTTTTTGGTAATATTGTAGATCTACGCTTGCCATCTTGGAGTGATGCGCCAAACAGGTTGATATTCGACGGATATTTGATTAGTTGTCGACGGTTGTGCAGGAGGAGCAATCACAAGTGCGACACCATGCGTATCCCTAATTGTTCGCTTTTTACACGATAGTTCTGGGTCAACCTGCTTGGGCCAATCATACTGCTGTTTGGACCTTGGGCTCGACAGGTTATGCAATGGGCTACTCTCCTCCGGGCTTTTCTTTCCTCAGTAGGTTAAGTTTTTAGGCCGGCTCTTGGATCACTATACCCATCAAAAATATTTTTTACTATTTTTTCTATTCTTTTTTTTCTACAAATATGTACAAATGAAATTATTCAATCTATTCTTTCATCACCCAATTCGCTAGATATTTTTTCTTGTAAAATATAGTAAATAAAAATTTTAAATTATCATCTTTTTTATACAACTTAAAGAGCTTTGAATTATTTAATTATTCATCTAATTCAAAAAAAAATATATATATCAAAAATGTTGGTGCCAGTGCTATGAACAACAACAGTCTCTGGGCGTTCCCTTCAATGCTTCAATCATGAGATCATATGCGCCAATGGCAAGGTTGATCGTGCCTGTATTAATTTTTTACGATGAGCATTTTAATTTTTTTGAGTGTGTTTATAATTAATTTGATTTTCAATAATTAAACCGACATATAATACTAATATTAATAACTATAAAAAGATTTTTTTTCTTCTATTTTCAATATTCAAAATTATTTTTCCATTTATAATATTTAAAATTTACTTAGATCTCTTATTTTTATCATTTCTAATATTATCGATAAAGACAATAATAAAAATATATTTAAATATATCATATATATATATATATATATACCTTAAAATATTAATTATTTTAGTTATCATAATGAAATTTTAATCATTAAAAATATAATGAGATTCTGATAAATTTATAGCATTTGTATTAGATTCAATTGATTTTAGATTAACATTAAAAAATATATTTTACACAATATTGAATGATATAATATTTTTTTATTTGCTTATTCTCATGGGTGTGTTAAGTTTGTATTATAGATATTATCATCCAAAAATGTCTAATATTTATCTAATAAATAATTCTATTAAAGACTTTAGCAGTGTCATGAGATCCCTATTGCTACGACATAGACTTACAGAGACGAGATGGCCTCTATCTCTTAAACAAATAGATGAGATTATTTTTTAAAGTTAGGCTATTTATTTTTAAATAGATGATTATAATTTAACAAATAATTTTAATTTAATTTTAATTTTTTTAAAAAATAGTTAAATCAAAACTATCTATTTAAAAAATAAACGGCCCACATCTGAACAGTGATATCTTATTTTTTAAGAGATGAAACCTCCCTTATTTCATAATTATTTGGTAAGAAGGTATCGTGGGTGCAATGGGTCCTATACCCCATGTTGGCAGCACTTGGTGCTCCTTGTTCCCAATTTCTTATGCCTTGACTCGATATGTCACTTTTTTACACTGTTGTAATATTATCTCTCACTGTGATTTAAAGGATTTGATTTTGATGTCTCATTGAACAATTTCTTTTTTCTTTCTTTTTTATAATCATTCATCTACATAGTATTTTTTCAAATAGAAAAGCTCATGATTTTCATTAACCTTTTATTTTTACATAACAAGATAATCACATCATCTAATTTTGTTAAAACTTATATACTAATAATATTTGAACAAAAAATGGGTAAGATTTAGATAATGAGTTTAATAATGGCATTGCTCTTCCTTTTAGTTTAACTCGCGTGCAAAAAAATTTAAAAATTTATGATAATTATAGATTAAATTCGTCTGGGTGGTCATGGATATTTGCAAATTTGTTTTTTCAATCTTTAGCAAATGCGAATTCATATTCAGACATAATCTGTTGGTTATTAATTTCGATATATAAATGCTCTTTGGATTTATCTTAAATCATTATAGTGTAACTGTTTTTAGCACTTTGCTTTAATCTTTTGTCACGTCCCAATACCCATTCCTTTAATTAAAAATTATTGACATTAATTATTAACCAATTAATAATCTAATTAATCATAGATGTGAATTTCATATCGATATTTCGATTGATCGATCGATTGATCAAATAAAATAATATAATTTAAATATAATACCCGAAATACTACGTTATCATATGGTTCCGACATCGATTAAATCGTAATTTTGAACCTTACGTAATGAGTAAACCAACATCTATCTCATTCTTTATAAACCATTTTCTGATTAATATAAACTACATTTAAATTACTGTTTGAAATCTAAATGCAACATCAAAAAATTCATAAATTCTAATTCTAATTATTTTGATCAGTTTTTCCTTCAATCTAAATCATCCTATAAGTGTCCAAACATTTCATCTTAAAGGATTAGTGAAAATAAAAAATTCGAGTAAGCCGAAACTCAACAAGACATATAATTTACATAATTAAATATATAATTTATATTAAAATATGTTGGGATGAATAATGAATGATTTGGATGTAATGCCTTAAATTCCATAACAATTATATATGATTTTTAAAGTTATCTTATCAGTGCATAGTTAAAATGTGTTATATAAATTCACACTCAATTATAAATTTTTTTTAGAAATTAAGGGTTAGTAGGATCTTACCGATTAAATAAGTAAATAATTAAAATTTAAATTATATTTATTTTTACACAATTAAATGTCATACATTACTATTTAAAATTTATTTATGGGCCATGATACATATAACCCAATAGATGAGGTCTTATCCGTAAATGATAGGTTTAAATATCAATTACTACTATAATATACAAAGGCATGCCATAATATATAATTCACTGAACTTATTACAATAGTCCAATACTTTTAAAATTTTCATATATTTCTTCATAGTTTTTATATATATCTTATCAATCTAGGAAAAATATTTTTAATTCTTAACATATTATACTTTTTTTAAATTCTATAAATTCTTAATATATAATAAGTTTCTACATAAATATAGCCATAATAAATTTTAAAATATATAATACTAAATTATTAAGTTTCTAAACCTGTGGAATTATTCTAAGCAAGTTAGTGCAAAAAAATTTAGTTACAGTGCAGAAAATCAACAACTTATGCAATTTATTATATTTGTTATGTAATTTATTATATTTCATCTCATTGGCAAACATGTAAGGCAGTTATACAAATTTTCAGAGCATGTAGAGTGTATTTTTTATAAATTTGACATGTAAAAATTTTTATTCATGAAAATTAAATATGAAAAAATATTATATCATAAATTCAATACATGCATAAGAAATAATTGCAAAAATTAGCTAAAAATTTGATATGTAAGAATTTAGATATGAATTTTATATATTTTTATAAAAGAATAATGAGAATTTCACATGTATATTAAACACAAATGTCTAATTTATGAAAGTATTTCATATATAAGTATTTAAAATAAGAAATATTTAAAAAAGTATGCAAAGAACGGCAATAAAGGAAAAAAATTTTGAATTATACTTATTTTAAATTGAATCTCGTCAAAATCTTTCTTGAAATTACTTAAATTAAATTTCTCTAACTTCATCTTTCTCTTTCTCTCTCTTTTCCTATTATCATTCGCTCTTATTTCTCAAATATGGTAGAGATATGACTGGAGCTTGAATGTGCGTCAGGCGTCATGACTGAAGTAAGTGACACATGAATGCCACTCGAGCACTGATCCCATGGGAAAGCGTGCTTGGTGATCCTTCTGGTATCATCAAGTGTGAGTATATTAAAAAGTGCGCGACTCTGATCAGGCGTCCATTAGGCGTGACCTTACTGCTCATCCCACATATACATTGGGCGCGCGTGGGGCACCAGTTAGGCATTCATCAATTCAATGTGATCCGATTTAATTTTGGCTACCTGGTATATCTTCTAACGTTTAAATAAGTAATATTTTTATACGGGATAAAAAAATATAAAAAAATAAATGCGTAGATGTAAGTGGATGGGAACTGAATATTTGATGAAAAATTGTACTCCATGAGATGCGCTAAAAGGAAAAAGCAGCTGAAATGTTGCTCTCGTAAGGGAAAGTGGCTTAAGAAAAGATGTATTAGTGAGGAAGAACGATTTTGGAAACGTGTTGTTTAATTGAACAATAGTTTGTCTGAATGTTCTTTTGTCTAGATTTTTGTCCTATTTGGATGTCTATCATCTTTCTCCTATGAGGGAGAGCTTATATTTATAATATGGAGTCCCGGTTTGATAGTTCTTTAGGCGTTATGCTTTTACAGTTATGAGAGACGTTAATTGTATAACCACCACCTATATTTATCAGTTGAATTGTTACGATTTTTTATTGTTAATATGCGTGATAATTATTTGTAATAATTTATTGATTATTCATCAATACCCAGTTATTACTGGATGAGTCGGGTCACATCTCCTGGGTCAATTGTTGTGCTTTTTGGTTTTTAGACTCAGAGGCTCTTTTTTACTGGGCCATCGCCACTTGAACTTTTTTTTCCTTCGACGCACCAAATTTTGGGTCGACCTTATCCATTAAGATTGAGGGGCTATTATAAACCTTGCATATTAGTTTTTTTTTTTCTCATTCTACTTGTCGGGTTAATATCTAACATGTAAAATTTAATATTAATGAAAATAAAATAAATATAGCTTTTTTGTTGTCATTTATTCATAGTATGAGTATTTAAATATTTTAATTATTTATAAAATATTAAATTCTACCATTTGATATCTGTAAATTTAATGGGTATATTTTACAAATTAGGTATGAAATTTTATGTAAGTATTAAAGTAGAATCAACTAAAATTTTATTTTAATTGTTAATTTGGCTTGCAATTTTCCTTTTTATTTTTATTTTTTATTTTTTAAAAAGAGAAGAGTGCGAGAAAGAGGGGAGACATGAACACTGACTAGACGAGAAAATTGGACTGACGACTGACCGTGATTTCCATTTCTATGCTTTTGTCAGGCTTCTATTTAATGTTAGAAACATCAAAACTTTACTTTTTAATTATTTTTAAATGTATTTTAAGTTAATAAATAAACCATATAATTATTTATTTATAATTAAAATTTATTTATATAAATAAATATTATACTATTAAAAATAATTAAAAATATTTATTTCTAATGTAATTTATTTAATTCCTTTTGCGACTATGCTTCTCATTGCCTATTTGACCTCTATCTCTCTCTCTCTCTTTTTACTATGGCGGGGCCCGCCTTTTCTTTTATGTGAAAATGTCACTTTTATTTAAAAAAAATATAAAAACTTTTTTTAAAAATAGTTTAAAAATATATTTTTAGGATAAATAAATATTTTAAAATTTTAATGTCTAAAGCTAATAATTTATAATATAAATTTTATTTTTGATTGATATATTAATTTATAAATTAGCTCAAAATTTAATACACACAAAAAAATTTAAAAATGATGGCTCATTACAAAATATTTAAATTTAAAAAGTAAAATATGTGATGGTTGATTTAAGATGTGTGATCCGAATTGTATAATAATAAATATATATTAATGGATAATCAATGAATGTTATAGATAATTATCATGCCAATTTAATGATAAAATTATACAGTCCAACCATCAAATATTGACTACAGTTAAACAAATAACTTTACTGATAATTTTAGAGGTTTAACACTCATACATTGAATCAGAGGTTCACCAATCAAATAACACTATCATTATAAAAATGGTATCACCCTCACAGAGAATGAGAGACATTGAAATGAATATTTAGATGGATAGATATTCAGATAAATAAATCAAATAATATATTTTCAAAACCACTAATCCATCTGAGCGCATCTAACGAAATATAGTCATCCAATAAATACTCAATTTCCATCCGCTTATATTTAGGTATTTATTTTATTTTTATATTTTTTTAACAGTAAAAAGATAATTAATTTTAGTATTAAATGATATATTAAAAAATAATTTTATATATTTTATTTTATATTTATTTATTATGATACGTAAAATTTAAATTTAAATTAATAAGGATTGAATTTGTTTTTCGATTGAATATTTAAGTAAGATTGTTTTTTAATTTGATTGATGATTTAAATTTAAAAGTTTATTAATTTTAAATTTTAAATTTATTATTAATATAATATTTATATATAAAAATATAAATAAATCAGTCAAGCAAGTTGCTGCTGCTGCAATACAGCAGGCCAATGATGTGGGTTTCCCAATCCCAAGAATTTCATCAACCAATTTAATGATTAAAATATTAATTATAAAATTGATTTAATAATTTAAAATATTATAATTTCTGGTCATCTGTCAATTTCCTTTAATGCTTCAATCATGACCTTTTATTCACCCCGGTGGCAAATTTGGGAACTCAATTTCGTACAAAATTTGTCAATTTTTTAAAATTTTTATTCAAATTATTATTATTAATTTAAGTACAGAAATTGCCATCAATATCTCATTTAAATACAAAGCCAACAAAATATCTTATGCAGTATATTTTTTACTCTTTAATTTAGTTAGAGAGCAAACCACTTAAATATCAAATGGTGACTTAGATTTTTAGCACCCATTAGGCCATTTAATAGATAGAATTTCCGGCCGAATCACAATGGTCACCAGCCTCGGAATGGGGGATCATATTTTAAAAAGTAGGATTTCGTCCCATTTTAAGTAAAAAAAAATATTTTATAAATTTAAAATATAAAAAAAAAATCATTTTAGGGACAAAATTCTTATTTCAAGAAATAGAAACCCCCAACGCAACTTGCCCCTCATCTATCATCTAAGATCTTTTACTACTGTGGATATAAGCCATCACTGTACTTTATTCAATCAGATACATAGTTTTTATTTCATGGGTGCTAAGTTTCGCAGTCAAGTATGCCCAACGGACTTAGCCTTGATCCTCAATTGAATTTAACTTTGACTGAGTTTGCGACCTTTGTTATACATATTCTTTTTCTCTTTATATAACAATTCTTTAACCCAAAAAGAAGAGTTCTAAAAATAATTATAATTTGGTGTAAGATTGCGAGAATATTATCAAGGTATTGTTTATAATTATGTAAAATAACAATATAACTTAGGTTCTTACTTAAGTTCTACCATGGCATTGGAGGGAGAGAGAATAATTTGGCTTCAAAATAATGGTAGGATGGTAAATAAGTAAGACATGCAATATTTTTATTTTTCATAATATAGATGTAGAAGGCTGATTCAAGACTTTGAAGCATACATCTCTTTAGCGAGACCATTGAATGAAAATTTAATGGTTAATTTTTTATGATATAAAAGATTATATATGATATTTTTTATAATATTTTGCAAAGATTGAAGATTAGGAACTTGAGTATCTTTAATATAATTTTATTCCTAAGCTATCAAATATAATAAATGCCCAAAACAAAATATGAGATATTTTTATTTGGGTTTGACTACTCCCTTATGAGTGTCCTAATAAATGGACGGTCATTGGAATATCATATAAGTTTTTGCGAGGATCAAAATGTTTGCATGTGCAGCGAAGCAACTGAAAGGGCGACCGGCTGATTGTTGTCGGGTAGAAGGGCGACTAGCTAGGTTGCCTAGTCCAAGAGGTGATTGGACCGCTGAGCCTAAAGTGAGACTGACTGTAGATATTGAAGGACAATCGGTTGTCGGTATTAGTGGCCCACAATATAAAAGTGTGAAAATGTGTTTTAGGATTGTAAGTGCGAAAAATGCATTTTAGGCCCGATATCATTATAAATCACACAAATTGCTTTAGGATTTATGTAAGAAAGTGAAACTTTTGATTAACACTTATAAAATTAGAGAGTAGAGAGTACCGTCAGTGAGAGAAAAATGTGAGAAAAGAGAGGAGGAGATTTTTCTTGTTTCGAAGGTTATTTTTTTATTAATTTATCTTAGATCAATTGCTGGTACTCTATTTCGGATGTTTGTATAATCGATTTTATATAGTAAAGATTTTTCAGAGTTTGTTCCATAATTTTTTCCTTTGCTAAAACAAATTTTTCACGTTAAAATTTATTATGTAATGTTGTATTTATTGTGCTCACAATTTTGGTTATTAATTATTAACGAGAGGTTTGGGTTTATTTTTGTTTGTATCAAATTGTGTGTATTCGGATTAAAATATCCCAATAAGTGGTATTAAAGATAAACTTATGATTTGACGTTGTTGATGTCGAGGAGTTTATAATTTTAGATGGAGCAGTTTAATGGGTAAAATAATTTCATCATTTGATAAGAAATGGTAAAAAATATTTTAAATCGAAAATAATAATAAAAACATTTCAGTGGAAGGAAGATAAGTCGAATAATATGACTAAAGAGAAGTGACAAGATAAAAGGGATATTACTAATTATACGATCATGTTGTCTTTCGCAGATGATACTCTTTAGAAGGTCATCGACTTATCAGATCCAACGGACATTTGGGAGAAAATTGAGAGCTAGTATAAGTCCGAATCTTTAATAATGAGGTTGCATGTAAAGAAGGAATTCTATCAACAAGTAGCTGGATGAGTTCAACTAGATTTTGACATAAATGTCTGCATTTGATGAGAAGATCAAGGAGAAAGAGGAGGTGTTGGTGTTGCTAGCTTCATTACCGGCCTCGTATAATTATATTGTTACAATACTGCTATTCGAAAAGGATACGCCCAGGTTGGATAATGCCATTACTTTCTTACTTATGAATGAGTTAAGTCAGAGGAGAATCATTGAGGATTTAGAGGAGCCAAGTCTCCTTGTATCTACCAGCGGTCGGAAACATAGTAAATCAAGGGATTGGGGCAACAAATGGAAAGGAGTAATGGGTCGGTTCAAATTTTAGGATATAGAGTGCTTCCATTATGGTAAGAAAGACCATATGAAATTAGATTGTTTGAAAAGGAAGTAGGACAAGGAGGGAAGAGGCGAGTGTCAAGAGAGGAGAGATCATGATATGATGATTGGGCCTCTATCGCTTTCTGCAGAACTTCTGGTTATTTACGCAGAGGAGACACAAAACTTTCTAAGCCAAGAGATGAATTGGGTGATGGATAACACTTTCTCTCATTATATAATATCGAGGAAGTCCCACTTCACCAGTTATACGCCCCAAAACTATAAGATATTGAAGATGGGTAATAATGATTCGTTAAGGGTTGTTGGCGTTAGCGATATTAGCTTATGGACAAGTAACGGGATGAAACTTATGTTGAAGGACGTGCGATATGTCCTGAATTTACGGTTGAATGTGATTTTAACCCGGAAGCTCGATGATGAAGGATTTAGTACGGTGCTTACAAATGGCCAGTGGAAGCTTATTAAAGGAGCCTCAGTTTTGGTAAGGGAAAGGAAGAAATCAAGTTGGTACTTAATGAAGGTTTCAATTGCTAAAAATAACGTCAAAGTGACCATTGGAAGTATTGGTCAAGATGGAAAAAAGAGGAGGCCGAGAAAGAGTGTAAGAAGGAATGATCTCACCGCTAAGGAGAAGCCAAAGGGAGTGGGAAGACTCTAGGTTCAGTGGAGTGGAAGAAGGTATTATTTGAGCTTACGGAGGCCAACGCTGGGATCTTATTTGAAGGGAAGCTGTTGAAGGGTGATAATAACTATTGTTGGTGAAAGCAAATGACCTCTCACAAGGTCATGAATGAAAGTTTGTTAGGTTTAGTTACTCCTTTATAGATATACCAACAAACGGAGGGTCATTGGAATGTCGCATAAGTTTGTGCGAGAATCAAAATGTTTGTGTGTATGGTGAGGCGGCAGAAGGGAAACCTGCTAGACTGTCGGGTCAAATGGTGACTAGCTTGACTGTCAAATCGAAGGGTGACCAGTCGAACTGCCTAGTTCGAGAGGTGATAGGACTGTAGATGTTGAAGGACGATCGGCTGTTGATCTCGGTAGCCTATAATAAAAAGCTCGAAAAATGCCTTTTATGGTTGTAAAAGCGTGAAAAATGCATTTTGAGTCCGATATTATTATAAAGTGCATGAAGCGCTTTAAGGTTTGTGTGGAAAAGTGAAACTTTCGTCAACATTTGTTAAATTAGAAAGTAGAGAGCACTATCAGTGAAAGAAAAAGGAGAGAAGAAAAAGAGAGAAAAGATAGAAGAAGATTTTTCTTGTTCTATAGGTTATTTTTTTCTTACTCTATTTTGGGTCTGTTGTTAATATTCTATTTTAGAGATTTACATAACTGATTTTCTCTTGTACGAGAAAGAAAAACAACACATTTCATGTGTCTCAAAAAAATTCAGAAGTTAGTGTAAATCATGCAAGATCCATTCATTGTCAGTTTAATAAAATTATCATAAAATTCTTCAATTTTTTCTTATTTTTTCATGCAAATCCTCTATTTTATTTTTTTTAAAGATAAATCTTATCTTTTAAAAAATACAAAATTTATCAATAATTCAGTTGTTGAAGGTCAAAACCATCAAAAATTCAAAATAAACAGGGTTTATCGGACGAGATATTAAATGAAGCTTCGAAAACCCAAAAATTAAATAAAGCTAAAAAATAATCAGAAATCGAACGAAAAAACATAAATAGGCTGCAATATCTTAGTGGCTTAACGAAAATTCAAGTCGACGGCGGTTGCCGCTCCGCCGCTATCCACCGCTTCCCACTTTGGACTCGTGTCGCCAAATGGTTATATTTCATTTGGCGCCGCAGCCGTTGGAAAATTCGAGTAGCCGCTGGCCGCCGCTTCGCACAATGAATTCGTGAAATACAATCCTAAATGGTTGTATTTCATGTTGGCGCCGCAGCCGTTGGATGATAACAAAACAATGCCCCTTTGCCCGAGAGAGGGGGGGTGAGGGTGGGTGGACGGTGGGTATCCGCCGCTGGCCCGGGGCGGCCGCAGTGTCTACAGCAGCGCAGCAGCAAGTTTAAGTATTAAGGAGCCGGAGAAGAGAGATGAGACGGTGCTGAGGTCGGAGAGGGCTGTACCTCTGCACTGTAAGTTTCTATTTTTCTGTTTCCTTTCCCTTCCATTTTGTCGATGGAAAAAACTCAATCTTTTCACTTGTTAACCTATTATCCGCATTCCTCTCTTAATTTTTGTCTATTGATCAATGCTGCATCTATGGAAATCAGGTAGCAAAGAGAGAGCGAGAGCGATGCCAAGTTTCAGAATCGAGTTTATTTATTTCTTACATTTTATCATTTTCTTTTCTTGAATATATTAAATAAATTGTTGAAGACACAATTGCGCGTGATTCATTGTGATCTACCGTTGATCGTCGGATAATTTCCAACATTGGTACCATAAGAAAATTTTTTGTTGATCTTTGACATCTTGCATGGTATACACTATCCGGAGTTATACACGAGGGGAGATTAAGTCTATTACACCATATTATAGTACGCTAGGAATGCGTAGGGAGATCGAGTGATCCAAAGCACACGACGATATATTGCAGATAAACATTGGAGAAGAGAGCACTAGAGCCAACTGATTCAGTTCTGATCAGTAGCCTGTTAAGGCAATAAACACGAATAATTACTACGACTACTACTATGGTATAAGACCTGTGTACTTCTATACTTAGCTTGGAGGATTCTGGCATTAGTCGTAATTCAAAGATAAATGGCAGCATTGAACACTTCTCAGCAGACCAAATTAACGACCTAACTCTTCCTTTAGCAACCATAAGTCCATTGGAACTTTCCTGCGGGTCTTTAGGGTGTTTTTTTTTTTTTGAAACTTAATTAGCATGCACAAGTGCTCAATTCACCTGTATTCTGTGTTGCTTGTTTGCTATGTTTGACTTGGTTCAGGACATTTCTTGCCCAAGAAGCAAAGTAGGTTTTGTTGTGACCAATGTTGCCATCTTTGTAGGCATCGAAGCACTTAATATCCTCTTCAGGATGTGCACATTCCTTCTTGTCTAGTTTGTCCCACCATGCTCCTTGATGTTTCATTCCTGCTGAAGCTGCCAACCAGTGGTGAGCATATTGGCCCTGGCCTGCGAGTTCTAGCCATCCTTTTGGGAAGAATTCCATCACGCTGCTGTTCTGATCCAAAAAGATCATGTTAGTCAGCTGAGCTCCGTGTGGAGATGCGACGATGTCAGTATAAGCCATTTCTTTAACCTGAGTCAATAGGAACAAAGACTTTAAATGCCTTAGCAATTTTACTGTTTTGAGCTGCTACATATTGGTCTACCCACATTAAAAATGAAAAGGGTTCTTCATAAATAAGAAAAACAAATGTAGGGTGGGGGTGGGGGGGTGGGGGAGAGACCTGCTTAATGGCTACTAGTATTTCTGAAGGTTCTTTTGCCCAAACAAGGGTTGTAAGCGTATGAGTGATGCTAAGGCATGTATAAACACCTTCCTAGTGGCTGATATTCGTAGAAAAGGGAGTTTCAAGTCATAAGTAGCTTTTGCCTTCATGAGAAGCTGAAATAGTTTTTGAACAGCTCTTAGACAAAGGTACAAATTGGAGTTTCTCTGAGCAGCTTATCTATTGTGCCAAAATTGAAAATTCAGGAAAAATTTCAGAATTATACGTGCAGCATTTCTTGAAAACCAAGACTAAAAGGGGTTCTGCAGAACATATGGCCAGAACTCAGAGACAACCTTAATCTATGCTATCAGTTCAAGCCTCATACTCTTCCCACCTGATCCTAAACCTGGATTTCCCTTGCATTAATAATTTAAGATACATTGCCCCTCTGAGTGTTTTTTGATCAGAACATGCCATATTCTGAGAGAACTTGGAAACTTGGTGTTTCCTTCCATATCTGTTTTGGTAAATATGAGATCTTTAAGTGTAAAGAAAGTGGCTGAATCACACAGCTTGGGAATCAATGTTTCTGGCTTTGCAAAGAAGTGAGGGAAAGAGAACAATGGCAATTAATAGCAAGAAGAGGTAGGAATGGTCATCCTGGTTGGCAATGGCAGTTTGGCACGAGCTTTTCTGTCTCATGAGTGCTTGATTGCCTTGTGCCATTTGCATTATTCAAGGTCTCAAAAGTAAGAATAGGAGCTCTAAGAGTGCATTTTCCATACTACCACACAGATTGAATATGTAGCCATAAAAGAGCTAGAATAAGTATTCAGATTGAAGGTTGCTTGTTATTTGTTTTGATTAGTGCTTTAGGGAAAAAAGTTACAATTTGAAGCTTCTCCTGAGAAGCATTTCTGGGATGTTTTGAAAATACTCTAAGATTCAACTTCCTCAAAAGCCTACATCAACTTATAGCGAACCTCAATTAGTACTTTAGATAGCTTATTTGTGGAAATCTGATTTACAGTTTCTTTCCAAAATCCCTCTCAAAAGCTATGTCAAGCAGGCTTTCAGACATTTTTAAATAATATGATTGAAATTTCTGTGAAGACAAATATCCAAATAGCTCAATGAAGACAATACATTTTCCAACTTCGATTTATAAGAAGTTTTTCTCTCTACAGAATCATCTCCAACTAATTTCAGACTCGGGCGTTGGTAGCTGGTTTATTTCCCTGACATTCAGAACATACTCAGACTTTCTAGTTTCTTCCACCATGCATCTGGGGGTCTCATTTTACAAATATCATTTAGCTAGTGGTAACAATAACGGCCTATTCCTGCAAATTCAAGCCATCCTTTGGGGTAGAACTCCATTAGTGTCACTCCTATCCATTGAGATCATGTTTGTCAGATGATCGATTTAGCAATGTGAGTATGCCTGTGTAAGTAATTTCACCTTAGTTGTTGGCAACAAATGAATGCATTAACATATTTCAGACTCTTAATCCTGGTGCTGCAATTGTTTTACTACTTTGCTTCCCTTCTTTGGTCTATTGGGAGACCTGCTGATCGTCAACAAAATCCAAACAACAGGAAAGATCCTATCCACTGTGATAAGCCCACTAAGGTCTTTAAGCAAGATATCAAGAATGGTTTTATTAGCAGGAGGTTAGTATGTAATTTTGCTTTTTGTGTATTTTGCCTACCTTTCATTCCTTTATTACTCTCAAAATTGGTGATAATTTTCTGTGGGACCAAAGTGTAAAATGCAAACGTAATTTACTTTACATTCTTCTCTTTTCCTTTGTTTTCCCTCCTACATGTTCAAGGCCAACAAGTTAAATGCAATATAATTTGTTTAAATTTATTCCATTTCCTTCAAAACAGTTGTGGAGACTTGGCATGAGCAACTTGGCTAGGTGGTTGAATCTTGGCTGAGTGAGCTGATAATGAGTGTGAAAAGCAAGTGGTTAAGCGAGAACCCTTTGTAGATCACCTAGGAATTCAACTGATGCAAAGGTGTTTAATCTTCAACCTCACAGAGCTTTCACTAATTTTGTGTGGTTTCCATCCAACCAAACAGATGCCTTGATGAAAAACAAAAGCAAAATATACTAAACAGGAGGGAAGATACTGCACACCTGCTCACAAAAGCTTAATTTTTCTGATTGAACCACCTTCAATATGCATCCTTCAACCTTTTCACATTCCTCTCCGAAAATCTCTGTCACTGCTTGTGGATCCTTAAAAGCCCTTGTGCCTCTTCTCATTAGCAAGGTGAGCCTAATGATGGGCACTCCATTTTCATTCAGCTCTCTTCCTTTCCCTTTTGGATTTATCCCACAGACGCTCCTAGCTTTACATCTGATCTGCTGAAAAGTCTCGAATCTCTTCTCCATTACCATTTTCCCAAGGTCATGTCTCATCACTAATGCCTTCTGAAAGCAATAAGGCACCTTGCCTCCATATTCAAAACTCTCAATCGGAAGTTCACCAAAATTTGCCCCCATTACTTTCTTTAACCATGATCCCGTAGTAGTCTTCAGGCCACACTGCTGGAAGAGTACCCATCGTCTCGGCTGTAGGCAGCCCTTTTTCAAAGACCAACCCACAAAAGGAGCCAATGCACCTAGTCCATGCCATAAATTGCTAAATTCATAGTAAGTGCTTGATATAAAGCTCAGGCCTTTCAAGAGAACGGCTGACTCAGGGAGACTTTCTGACCATGCCAATGCATAGTAGTTTTCATCGCTTATGTTGCTTACCTTGAGGCAAAGAAGCCGCCCTTTGGATGTTTGAGAAGGAAAATATATGTACTGGGTTTCATTCTTTATATAGGTGTCATTCAAAGTGCTCATAAACCAGGTATTACCATCCAAGGCTGTTCTCTCAAATCTAAGGTCTTTGAGTGGGAGGAAAGTGACGGAATCACGCAGCTTGGAGATGAGTGTTTTGGTTTCATTGTCGTTGGTGTTTTTGTTAATTGCTTCTCTATATTGATTGAGAAATGCCCGTGAATCGGAAGTGTTGGAAAAAGACAGAGAGTTGAACAGGGAGGCTAGAACATAAGACAAAAAGAAGACTAGGAGTACTAGGAAGCTATATTTGGTGGTGCTGATTATTGGGCACGAGTGCTTCTGCTTGATGAGTGTGCTGGTACTAGCCTTCATCTGGATCAGTATGCAGTATGTCCTGGAAAGCGAGCGAGTTGGAAGAGTTGATCGTCAACCGCAACTACTGATATAGTAAATATATTTTGGGAGGATAATAATAGAGGAAACAGAAAATCTTAAGGTAAATGGAGATGGTTTGCCCCTCTGATTTGGAAACTGGGCTAGTAGTTTTACAGATTGTAGCTGAAGGCGTGCTATGTGTATGGATGTGCTTAGCTAGTGTGGTCCCTCTCTGGCTATGTGCCATCCCTCATTCACTTTAGCATGCCAAAAGGTAAACCAGCCGCTTCCCCAATGAAAAAGAATAAACCCTTCGATATCAAAAGCAAATCGCCTTGTTATCACAAAGATAATTCAAGTTTTTTTAACCCAAATCATTTCCTCCGAAATCCTCATGCCTACTGTCATTATGTGACATAGAACGGTGGGGTGACGAAATAAAAGTAACAAAGAATTAACCTCAAAGGCATCAATCCTAACCCTAGATCTCTCGAGAGTGGATGAAAAGATAGAAGGCAGAATTGTCTTTGAAATATGAAACTTGTTAATGATTCAAAAGTTTTCTCCATAAATATCCTTAAACTGACTAAAAAAACCTCCTTAAACTAACCCAATGCATTCCCTTCTAAATGGGTAAAGAGGTTACAGTGGTTTGACTGAGGAAATGAACAATGAAGTTGCATGGCCTAGAAAGGGGACCAAACAATGGGAAACGGCCCTCTAGGCCTAAAACTTAGGGCACGGTTGAATCGATTGCATTGCCACCTATTAGCTTTAGCTAATTAGTGTAACCGATTGGCCAGTTAAACTGCTTCATTTATTTTTAAAAATTCACTAAAGTTATTTTTAAATAACTAATATTTATAAGAAATACAGGATGCATAACTTCAAGATACTTATATAGAGTACAATTAATTAAAAATATGTATTTAATAAAAAAAATCTCACATTATGGGAGAAAGAAATATGTAAGAATTTTTTCCCACTATATAATTAATGATTTAAATTAATTGGGGAGAATTTCATGGCCCCCCTCCCCTCACCCTACCCTCTTAAAATGTTATTTAGAAGTCTCCTGAGAATAAGAAGCTTGAATTAGGGATAGGGCATCAGTGATTGGTATTGACCTTTAGGGAATTAGGGGGATGCTACTTATTCCAAGCTTATAATAAGGATTTAAAAAGTAAGATTTAATATTAAAAAAATACAATATGAAAAAGATTATTATTTTTTAGATGTTAAAATATTTATGTACACATCACAATAAGTTTAAAATTAAAGTACAGAAATGACAAACAGGTGCTAGTAGCCCCACTAACTAGTGGAAAGTGGGAACGGATTAAGGAGGGTTTTATCTTTTAAAAATTGAAGGACTTATTTTTTTAATATTGATAGTTTATTTTAAATAAATAATTATAATTTAATTATTTTAAAATAATTAAATTATAATTATTTATTTAAAAATAAATTATTAAGATATATAGAATAAATTTCTCTATTTTTATAAGAAATGGAACTCTCTTGAATTCAAGTAAAATGGTGCTATGATGTAAAATATTGTACTTTTATCTTCTTGCTCTTGTATTACTGTCCAAGTGGATATTTTATAAATATTATTAGGATTTTATTTTTATTTTTTTAAAATATTAATATTATCAAGAAGTTATAATGGGCCAGCAAATCTAAATCATATTTAATTTTAACAATAATAATTTGTGTTGGGCACAGCCCGTAATAAGTTGGCCTGGCTCAAACTAGAAGTAGGACCCAAGTATCAATGGCCTAAATATGGGATCATAAAACCAATTGGATCTTTGAATAATAGCTCAATAGGGTATCAAATAAAGTATTTAATTTTGATTAACAGTTATGGTCAATCGAGGAATAATAATGTATTAGTAAATATTCCAATCCAAAAATGGTCAAAATAGCACTCACATTAATAGTTAAATAATTTTTAAAATTAATTCAAATAATGGTTGCACCCCAGGAGTTATATCCATTCAATGTCATAAAATATTTTTCAGTACAAGTTGTAGTTCTAAACTAAACAGTTGATTATAATTCTAATTATAAAAACAAAACCTTTCAAATCAAAGGAGGGAGGTTTGACCAGGATAGTAAGAAGACGTTCAAGTGAAAAGTGTATTTAAACAAATAGGGCCAAGTCCTTCTGACTCAAACTTGTTCTCTTCTTTTAATTCATTCTTTTCATTTACATGTTTTTATTTCTTAGAGAAAAATTCTGATTTGAACGTTAAAGATATATTAGAGAACAAATCCAATATACTTTTAACTTCTCATTTTGTTTATTATAATACGTAGGATAAGTATTTTTAATCACGAAGAACAAACCTGCTGCCATTCGGATCAATCGAAGGATCAACTTGACTTTTTAATTTGTGCGACAATTTGGATCCTTATAATGCAACAATTGCTTAAGATAAGTATATTAAGAATTAACCAGTGCGATGATTATAATTATAGAATGACTAATGATAAGTAAATGAGAAAGCTAAGATATTCTGATCTAAATTATATACAAATATGTAAGGATTGAGTTTCTAAATTATATTAATTATAATTAATTAAAATAATATAATTAAAATTGAGATCAAATGATATAAAAAATTAGACAAAAGAGTAAATTTGGACTTGCATGACTCGCGCGTTGAATGCAAGCTCGAGGCGCACGTTAGGCGTAGAATCATGAAGGTGTGTGGCCACAGGGCGCTCGAGGTGCCCCATCAGTGTGAATTTATGAATGTATGCGAAGGCGTGTGCTTGGCCATAGCTCAAGCGTCTTAAAGGCACATATTTGCACATGTGTGCGGTCGAAACTCGTTTGACTCGTGCTTGAGGCACCAAATATTGAACCGTAGTGCTCGAATGACGCTCGAGCGCAATGTAGATATAAATAATGTCGAGGATAAGTTTTGGCTATTTTTAAGTGATGTAGAGAGAGAAGAGAGAGGAAATTGAGGAGAAGAGAGAGGAGAAAAGAGAGAAGGCTTCCGTTAGCTTAAATTATGATGATCAAAGTAAAGATTTGGGTAAATTTGATTGAGATAAGTGCACCATAAGTTTTTCTTTTCTCTTATTGTTGATTTTTTTTGTTTTAGTATTCTTGTTTTAATACTCATCCTATTAAGAGTTTAAAGCTAATCTTGCATATATGTTGATTTCTTACGGCTTTATAAAGAAATTTTATATCTAAATATCTGTTTTATATCATATATGTCGTGTGTTTTAATTTCTAAACCTCCTTTTATGTCTGAAAATATGGTATTTTGTTCCTACCTATTTGAACTTCAAATCTAATATCCATGTATGTTTATGAATTATTGATTTTAAGTCATTACCTATAAAATTATATATTGAATGTTATGAAATTTTATAAAGTACATTGTATATTTATTAAATTTGTATTAAGTGATCTAAATTTTTCTATGCATAAGTCGTTGCTGATTTTGCTTGGTTTTATTGAACTTTGTCAAAGTTTATCAAGGACAAGAAAAGAAAATAAAGAATTATGAGGAAAATTCTACAATTATATTAAGAATTGATGAATCGTTCTTCAAAAGGGTGAGAACTAAAAATTAAGAAATAAAGTGTAGAGTTTTTCCTAAATTAAAGATTGGACTAATGTATTAATTTAATAAGTAGTATATTATAACATGTCTTAATATAGTATAGTGAAAAATCGATATTTGAACCTATAGAACTGTAGGTTAAAAAGGCGGCATCTGTCTCCATTTATAGGGTTATATGTAAATAACCTATATTTGGATCTTAAATAGTAGCATATGATATTTGATTATATGAAAACATACATAATCTAAGTTTTGATTGACTGCTTTTTTTAATTGGTAAGGCCTACTAGTCTTAATCCCTAAAGAAAGTAAGATTTAAGTATATTTTGATAGCTAATACTAAGAAAGAATAAGATAAAAAATTTAAAAATATATCACGAAGTTTTTCTTGCCCATGTTTTATGTCATTATTTTCTATTATGATTTCTATTCTTTCCGATATATTTTTAAAGATAAAGTTTGCATATTCCTTAATATGTATTGTGCTTTACTGAAAATTTGGCCCACTCTTTATTATTCTTACTAACCCCTTAGATGATATGCATGGATATTTGTCAGGCATTCAGGATTAAAGGATCGAGCTGATAAGAGAGTTTAGAGTAATAAATTGATGATGATTGTAACCGTTTAATAATTTCAGATAATTTTAAATTGTATTATGTTATGGTTGGATAGTATTCAGATGATGGGTAATGGGTTTAATGCTATATTTTTTTGATTAGATACTTTTGGATAATATTAGCTTATGTTTTTGTTATTCAGACAGTTTTAGAACATGTTGAATTATGCAATTTGATATATTTTAGGCTATATTTAAGTTGAATAGTAGGTTGTATCTGTTTGAGATCTGTTGTGGTTTTATATTATAATTTGAGTATCGTATGTGCATGATTTGGTGTCGGTTTAATGTTGATAATTTTAGTTTTGTTCGGTCAAGTTTATAGATATTTAATTGCTTCTACAGATAATTATATATTGATTATTGTATTATACAGGTATCAATCCTTACTTAAGATCCAACGTCGTACTGTTTGAGTCGGTATCGGAGTCACACTATGATATGGTATGTATTTAGATATTGTGTATAATAATGTATTATTCTATTTACGGTCGGGCATGATATCGATATAAAATTTACGTCTGAAGGTTATTTAATTGTTAGTTAATTAATATTGATTAAATGTTAATATTAGATTCAATTTATGGGACATGATAAAATATATAGAATTTAAATCAAATTGTTCTATCCTTGTGTTGGTCTTTTAATTTGTCATAGATTGTTTGATTTTAATTATTTTTCCAATTCTATCCAATTGGTTCAATAATTAATTTACGTGCCTTCTTTTGTTTTAGAAAGTAATTTTCATGGTTATCTGTAGAAAATAAATCAATGAAAAACTTAAGATGTATTTCAAAATAGTTTCATGTTTTTAAAACAGTAAATCAATTTTCAAAACTAACCATTTATTCAACATTGATAAGAAACATTCAATAATGGAACTTTTACATGTAGATGATACCTTATTGGTTGATGGCATTATCAAATTGTTAAGGAAAACTCTATCTTTTAAAAAAATAAAAATTATTTTTTAGAAATTTGGACCTTAGCGCAAGAACAAGCGTAGGCCTGTAGTGCACCCTTCACCCAGTAAGAAGTGCTTTTCTTAGTGAAGTGAAAAAGTATAGTTGCAGTGTGTAATCATGGGTAATATTTTAAAAATATTTGCTGAGTTGGGATGTTTCGAAAATATTTATCGCACTGTCCTAGGCGGACATGACAAGTGTTATTTGCGAGTTGAGTTGTGCCGCTTGCCGACTGGTGAGTAGGAGGGATTCCCGTGGATCAGCCTTGATTGTCCGTTTCTCGCTAGGTAGTCTCAAGCTGACCCATTCGGACAAATGGCATCCTCGCCTAACTCTCAGGCTCGTAAGGACGTGCTATGGGCCGCCTCTTCTTGGGCCCTACTCCCTTCAGTAGGTCTGGTTCTCAGGCCAATCGATCGTATCCATTAATTATTTTAATTTTTTAAATATTAATTTTTTTTGGTAAAATTTTAACCATCATGTTTATATAAATAATTTTTAAAAGTATATTAGGGAATATTTTCTATACATTTTTATTATTTTAGATTATTTATTTAAATATTATCTGTTTAAATTCTCAAAAAAAATAAATTATGTAAGTCTATTTTTTAAAAAATAAGATTCTCCACTTGGACCAAATATAGAATATTAGGCCGTGAATATTATTATTTTTCCGAGCACTCTAATGGTCAAAAATATTTTTTCTGTTTTGTTGTCTAGGCTTGGAAAACTTTAAAATTATAATTATTTATTATTTTTTAAAAAAATTAAATACATATTATTATTCAATGGCTTCACTCCACTCGAATATTGTGAAATTTTTTGGAAATATTTTCTCAATTGTTCATATATCCTTAGGCAATGGCCATGGAATATATATATATATAATTTTTGCAATTACTTGTTACAATTTGATTGTTAAGTAAAATACTAAAGTCAATTTCATTTTATTTAATATATTCATTTGTTTACCATTTAATTAAAAAAGGGATAAAAAAAACTTTTAGAAAATGGCAAACAAATTTATGAAACTAATTTTGGTAGAGGTAAGTATTGACATAATGATAAGTGTTACGGCTATGAATTTGGATTGAATTGGAGATGATCTAGTCATCATTTTTTTTAATTCAGAACCTGCACAATACAATAAAAAATAACAGAATTAAAGGATTAAAGAAAAATTTTTTCCAACAGGCTCTCCGACACTTAAATCAATAAAATCATTCTTTGATAAGAATAGAAAAAATTAGTGTTTGATTGGGTCATAGATATTTATCAAGTGAAAATGTAGGATGTCATTCTTGATCTTTTTATGAGGAAAAGTCTTACTTTTATTAGATTGTTCACTTTGCTTTTAATGAGACCGGTTCATTTGTATTGCATGTATTGGGGTTTTTCTCTGAAAAAAAGGTCCTCTATGCTGAAGGATAGCCTCTTACTTATAATAGTAAGGGGTAATTTTTCAATTTCATAACCATCTTAGATAAGAATGGTCGACTAGCTT
Source organism: Nepenthes gracilis (assembly GCA_033239525.1). Lineage (NCBI taxonomy): Eukaryota > Viridiplantae > Streptophyta > Magnoliopsida > Caryophyllales > Nepenthaceae > Nepenthes > Nepenthes gracilis. Next base: position 12,661,506 of record BSYO01000024.1, read on the forward strand.
CCGTAATTTCAAGTGGTTATTGCCGGTTTCATTGAAAGTGAAACGTGGGGAGTTATCCGGAGTGTTTCTTGTTTACCTTTTGGGCTACAACTCCTGGCCTCATTTATCTATATTGGGCTGCTATTAGTGGGCATTGTTATAGACTGTCCAATTGATAGTACCCATCACTAGTCCCCCATGCCAGAAGATTACTATTTTAGCTTCTGACATGCCTTTTTGATGGGACATATTCCTTATTCTATATGTTTATTGTTTAGTTTGAAACTATTCGGTCTTAATTTTTTCGGTTTGAAATTACTTCGGCTTATTATCATTCCGGATTTTATCATTTTGAATTTTGATCTACTCTGAATTTTTGTAACTCTGGATTTTGTGACTTCGAATTCTTCCCACTATGGATTTTTTTGCCACTCCAGATTTTCTTGTTACTTTGGATTTTTGTTCACTTCAAATTTTTGTCACTTTGAATTTTTATGACTCAGAATTTTATGGCTCTAGATTTTTTACCACTTCGAATTTTTCATCATTCCGGATTTTTAGCCACTTCGGATTTTTCGTCACTCTGAATTTTTGTTCACTTCGAATTTTTGTGACTTCGGATTTTTTGTCAGTTCGGATCCTCAAATGTAGCCTCTAGAGTAGCTACGGGGATCGAGCTCTACTGTTGGCTCCGCAGCAGAAGTCTGCGCGACTGGGGAGTTAACGGATGGCTCCTGCGCGCCCACCACCGGCTCGCAAGCTGGCTCCTCGAAAGACTCCATTTATTGCCTTTATTAACCACTCCTGGGCCGCCGTCTCCACCACAGACGGCGTCCCCGCATATGCCTCGAAACATGGCCTCAATTCTTTTGAAGGGGCCAGGCCGTTCCCACACTCACAAGGAAGAACCGGTTCATCCAGATTTTCAACGAGTCGTATATGGCTTTTTTATCTTTATACCAGAACGGGGGACGAGCGATATTAACTCTCCTCCCTGATTTATTTTAAACAAAACCCTAGCTGTGGACATCCTGAGCTTCTTACCACGCTTGCGAAGAAAAATAAACATAGTGCAGAGATACTGGATAGCGTTGGCGTGAAGCTGGATAATGGGTACTCGCAGAGCCTTCAAAAGAGACTCCAAGTCGTCCGGCAGCAGGATACGAAGGCCGCTCCTCAGGTGGGCCTTGTAGATTGTAATATGCCCCTCCGGATGTGCAAAAGCCCTGTCATTCCTTCCCGGAACTCTCCACATGCAATTTCCTTTGGAATGTTAAACTCAGCACACAGCGCTTCGACGTCACACTCTCTCAGAACGGAAGCAATATCTACAACGGATGCCATGGCTTACTCGAAGGATTAGGGTCTTTGAAAGTTAGGAACGGAGAAGATGGAGGCTTGGAGGCGTAAAAGATTTTTGAAGAGTGGAGGGAAAACTTAGACGCTAAGCACGCGTTAAAACCCCTCATTAATGACGCAGTCAGTCCTGCCACGTGTCAACTCCCTACTTAACTCTTCAAAAGGCGGATCCTTGACGCATTAATAGCCGGGATCTCCGCCCAACCAACAGAAGACGCGTGTCTTCTTCTGGCCTGCAAACCGACTGATGGCCACGCGTCCATCAAGTCTGGTAGAAAGCTTCTTCGGAACTAACCAAAACAGTCAATAATTTCGGTCAATATTGTTCTCCAGAACTGACCGAGACGGTCAACAGTTCTGGTCAATATTGTTCTCTGGAATTGACCAAGACGATCAACAATTCCGGTCAACGTTGTTCTTCGGAATTGACCAAGACGGTCAACAACTCTGGTCAACGTTGTTCTCCGGAATTGACCAAAACGGTCAACAGTTTCAGTCAAATACTCCTCTACGCCTTTTATGGAGTTCTACAGGATCCTCAAACCCCGAAAAGTAATAAGGGGCATCCCATCATGTACATGTTGGAGGCCAGAATTTTGGCCATCGGCATGCGGGGCTAGTGATGGGTACGCCGGAATATGGACTGGCTCACGGTCAAGAGAGGCCCAAAAGGAATGCCAAACGGTCAACGTAAAAACGACCCAACAGGGCCCAAAGGCCCAAGATGGTCAACGCCATCGTTGACTGTCTGGACTTCGAAAGACGACTAATGCGCGCGCAGATGGTCAACGCGAGCGTTGACAGGAATCACTGTTAGCAATAGGCCAAAAATAAAAAGGCTTTTACGGGCCAGGTCCATTTAAGCCCACAATCTATCAGACGGTCAGCAACGGCTCTTCTGGCAATTTTCACGATCTTTGCTGGTTCCCAAAACGGATATTAACAAAATCGACACCTTTCTTATAAGGAAGGCACCAGATTTTTTCAATATCTTGCCAACTGGGACACTCCAACGGTAAAAAACGTAGAAGGAAGGTAAACAATTTGAAAAGTCGCTGATCGCCATGGAAGTAAACTATTTCAATCCTTTTGACAACTGGCATTAATTCTGAAAGGCATACCAGCCAACGAATCATACAAGGATCACTCCTTCCAAAGAAGGAAAATCGCTTGCTCAACCATAAGTAACCCCTGGAACTCTCATTCCAGGTACGCTTTTTATTACGTACGCTTTCAGTTACCTTCGCTTTCAGTTACCTACGCTTTCAGTGACTTATGCTCTCAATTATTGACACTTTCTACTACGCAAACACTTACTCAGGCAACTCAAAAAACCTAATGCACACAAGTGCGCCTCTCACGGCCGTTTACTGCCTTCCCACCTTCCAAATTCAAGAAGACAGTCTCATCTCTCTTTCATCTGGAAATACACACACACTCTCTCTCTTTCTCAATTTTCAGTTTCAGAAACCTTCTTATCTTTCAAGACGCATCGATTTGAGCGTTGGAGTGTTTTATTGAGATAGCTTTTAATCTTTGGCACTCACCTCCTGTTCTTTTTAGTGGTGTGCAGGATCCAACTCAGGAAACGGTGTCAAAACCAGGACAAGCGAATCATCCCGAATCTGTTCAAAGTTCGGATCTAGGACGCATCAGTTTTTTTATATATTTTAAATTATCACATAATTATTTATATATATTTTTATTGATAAAAATTATATAAACTATATTTAGTTTCCAAAATTTTAGCTTTAATGTCTCCACATGTTCATAAATTATACATTAAAATTTTTATATGCACATTGTTTTTTTTATACAATATATATATATATGTATGGCTAAACATTAAGCTTCTTATTACTTTTATTTTTGCTAACCCATTAGATCAGTAGGCTCAGATTATCTTGTAGGAGATTATGATCAGGAGAAGGCTGTTGGGGTATATGTTTAGTGTGTTAGTTTAATTTAATATTTTATTATAATTTAATAATTTTGGATAATTATTTTTAATTTTCAATTATTCTGGTTTATATTTATAGTTGTTAATAATGATGATGATGAAAATATATAAGTTTAAATTGTATTTTTTATTAAGTTTACCTTTTCATGATTTGGGGTCAAATAACAGCAAATGCTTGAAACAATTTTCAGGTGTGACTTTTAAATTATGAGATTTGATTATGATTATTATCATCATCTGAACCATTTAATAATATTTGATATAAATTTATATCACGATGTTGAATTGAATTTAAGTAAGTAAAATAAATTAATAATTTTAGGTTTAAATTTAAAATTAAACTTAAAATAATTACTGAGGTATCAAATAAAATTTTGAATAATAATTATATTACAGAGATATCAAATAGTAGTTTAAAATGTTATCTGAATTGTAATTTTTTATATTATATATTTACCTCTCAACAATTATAAAATTAAATAAATTCAATATTTAATTAATAAGATCTATAATATAAAAATAATAATTATAAAATAAATATAACTGATTCAAAATATAAAAATATTTATTTATCATATATATTTTAAAAATATTATCAAAATTACAATATTATAATAATTTTTGGAATATTACAGAATAATACAAAAATATCTAAGAAATAAGTAAGTGTCTTCGTTAGAAATATACATTGTTGCTCTGACGCTGTCAGTGCCTGAGGGTAAGCTCAGCTCTGAGATGAAGGATGCCATTGATAAAGTAAGGGCAGTCGTCGGCCATGAATGAGTGCCACGGCAAGCCGAACAAGTTCCGGTATCCTACAGCCTTTCCGCCGACGAACTTGTAGTGACCTCTGTATTTGCTCGAGAATTCCTCCGTCGGCTTCTGCCTGGCTGCAAACTCGTAGTCGACGGCCAAAGTCACCGATCCCTTCTCCTGCATTCCCAAGAACAGCCCGAGGCAGTGGAAGTTGCTCTGCTGATCGGTGTTGCAGTGTGCCGAGAGGAAAAACCCTTGCCCGTCGAGGTGGAACGCCTGCGAATAAATCCGGCCCGATGGGAAAAGGTCTCCGCACTCTTCCTTCTTCAGGTCGAGGTATACCACGCACTGAGGCTGTGGCAGTTCGAACTCCGCCACCTTAACCGGCCGATATATGTAGGCCCGCTCAACGAAGCGGCGGCTGGTGGCGGAAGAATCCTCCGCGGCCATAGCACGTTGCCTGTGCGGGGCCTCGGCCTTGAAGTAGAGCGCCTCGAGCACGAGACTCGATGCCGCTTCGTGATCAATGTCTGCGCAGGTTAGCACCTTCCTCAGCTTCCGGCAGGTCATGTGCGGGAAGCGGATGAGGCGGACGAGCCGCCTGCTAAGGATTTCCCGGCGGTCTTCCGGACTGGGATGGTGGACCCGCGCCCACTTCAGCAGGAAATCGTAAATAGCATCCTCCGATGTCACCTGAAGATCATCGCTGGACAGGATGGCCTCAATTCCGGCGATGGGCAAGGCCATCACCTCTTCTTGGAACCTTCAGAAGTGCAAGCCGTAGTATATAATCATCAGATATTTCACAGTTAAATACATTTAAAAATAAAAATAAAAAATTTCCATATCACAACGTAATCACAAAGTACTAAGTGAAGCATTTCTCCATATCTTGCAGTTTTAAGTTGTGCAGTAAAGCTAAATGCATTCACACGGTTCTCAGTATCTTTGACAGAACAGAAGGTAAAGAAAACAACTAGAAATCAAAACTCAGCTAAATGAAACTCACTGGATTATGTCCTTGTAACGATCAACAAGGTACTGCTTTGCTGGATCCATCAATGGCTGAACTGCTTCGACCATTAAAATGCTTGAAGGAAGTTCGAGATAGAACAGAGCCGATTCGGGTGTCATGGGCATACTCCGCAATACCCAGCTACAGTGTCGCACACACGACGCAACCTCGAACTTATCTGCTGCCATCAACACATCCAGCACCGCCGGGACTGTGGTTGCAGTCAGGGTGTTGGTGTACATAAAATTCAGCACCTCAATCACCGCCATTTCCTCTGTTACCAGAAACTGACGACACCATGAGCTAGGCCATTCATCTCAGCAAAACAATCGTTCAAGTTTGATAGTTCACATAAATAAAACTGAGAAAAGTTCAAAACAAGTTTGATAGTTTATACCAGATGAATTTATTCTTATTGTTGCATGCCTCTCCTCTGATTCATTTTTACCATTTGAGAACAGCTACATCAGAACAACAAGATGAAGGAAAAAAATAGTACTGTCAGCTTTATAAGATGAAATGTAAACAGCAATAACTTACGTAGAACACAAAAATTATATGTACCTTGTAGAAAAAGGGGCTTTTAGCTGCTAGAATAGGTGAGCTGATGTGCAAAATTTTAACTCTCACAACCGTAGAGCAGTTTATGCTCCAAGATGAATCATCGTTATGGGTTGCTGCTTCATCACCTATAGAGGCAACAACCATGCTTTACTAAGCAGCAGGAAACAACAGCAGCAAACAGAACAGAAATATAGGCCCATGAAGTATCAAGATCACAAAATGCAAAGGAAAACGACGATTTCACAGAATCAATAAGCATTTGTGACGTGAACACAAATGAAAGATTGCAATCCCTCTCATTGATGATTATCAAAGCGATTGACCAATAACTCTCAGAAGCTAGTCCTTTTACTCTGGGAATGCACCTATATATTTGCCATGAGACTTAGTGCAATGCGGGTATAACCTGTAAAAGTTTCATTGAGGGGCCCGAAGTGGTGGCAGGAGTTGTTGATAAATATGTTACAGAATGACTCATTAAGTTATACTTGCACATAAAGTTTCTTCTTCTGTGAAAGTAGCTTAGCAGTTATTCAAGTGGTCTACTTAGCTTGTCTTCATTGCCTTTGGGAGGAAAATGTGAAATAAGTTGTTATGTGTGACGCAAGCCTGTGACCTAAAAAGGAGAATTCTTACCATTGCATTGCCAAGAGAAATCGTAATAAAAGAAAACAAAATAATGTAAGCTGCATTTCCAACGTCCAACAATTTGACATGAAACTATACCAACACACGAAGGTGACTCTTCAATGATTCCAACTGCTTCTTCATCATCATTTTCACGGCCTAAGATGTCATCTGTATCAGGCTGATCTAAGATCTGCCCCTCTGCAACTGCAACATTCATACTCAGTATAAACAAATAACACACATCAATGAATGCCACGGGCATAACACCAATGGCATAGGGAGCATAAAAACATAAAATAAACACAACCAGTTACAAGCACCTTATTTGGAGAAATTCACGAGTCTAGGATGACAAAAAACCTCAAGATGCATATCTCATCTATAACAACTAAGCTCTTCAGAGAAGAAAATACACATTACTGAGAACAGAAAATGAAGAAGGTTCACTTGATCAACTAATAATAAAGTTTCAAATAGCAGAAGATGACATTCGCAGTGTAGCGGAAGCCCAATTGCAGGAAGAAGAATAAAGGAGGATAAATTAATGAAAGGAATGTTTTTTCCATCATTGCCAACCTCCTCAAAGCTTACAATATGCTTCCCTCAATTGAACAACTCTCCAGGGCAAGAGGGGCGGTTTTAATTCTTTCTCATATTCTAGCTCTAGGTTGGGTGATTGACATCCTCATTTTTGTATTTTATCGATTGCAAAAGGTAATAAACCATGACCATCTGTTCCTTTTCTGCTTTCCTCTTTTTTTTTTCCATTTTTGTTGAAAACAGTGATTTTCCTTTTTCTCCTGAATGCCCATGCCTTCTCTCTTTGGTAAATTACTTGTATAAAATCTTTTACTTATACTGAAGTATCTCGGAGCACTTATAGATTACAAAGCGAAATATTGAATGATAATTTTGTATAAAATATATCGTTAAATCGGTTATACTCCAATACCTATAAAAAACTATAAATTTTAAAAGTGTCCCCGCATTCGGTGTTTTAAATTTTGGGAATACTTTGGACATCTTTGTGTTAGTTATTGGATTTTGGTCACTCTCTTGTGAATGCCACAACAAACAGATAGTCATTAGAATATTTTAAAAAGGGCACGCTCGAGCACCGATTCTGATGGCACTGCGCCCAAGGCGTGTCTAATGTGTTTTTAGGGCATTTCGAAATCAAATTTCACATAAAGAGCGCCGCACAGAGAGAGAGAAGAGGAAAAGAGAGAAAAAGAAGAGATTCAGCATCAGGTTGAGGCTCAATTTGAGTTCCGTTATTCGCTAAGGTCATGTATGTTGTTCTAGAGCGGTTTTCTAGAGCGTATTTCGTTCGGTTGCTCTTATTTCTCGTTGTACTTTTTCTTATCGGTTGTTGGATGTATTGGGGAGTTATAATCAACCATTCTTCACTTGAGATTGTAGTTAAGAGATTTTGGAGGGGGGTTACTTGTAACCGGCACTATTATTATTATTGTGGATTTGTTCAAATTTGTTTCGTAATTTTTTCCTTAATTGAAAAAAGTTTTTCACTTTAAAAATGTTATGCATTATTTTGTTTCTTATACTTATAAATTTGGTGGTTAACGTGTGATTGGATGTTTGAGTTTTGTTCCACTGCGTTGTGTTGTGTGTATTTATGTCAAACCTCAACACAACCCGTACATGATGATTGTATCTTGTATCATAGCATATCCATATCATAGCATATACGTATCCTGTACTCTAATGTCTACAAAATTTTCACATTTTGTAGTGTAAGTAATAATGAGAATATATGATTACCAAAACTAACAAGAAAAAATGATTTGGGTCCCAATAGATTGGTAAATGGAAATGAAAATTGATACGTCCTTAGATTCGAGTTTTTGTTTGCGTTAGGAAACCGCTCGATCTCTCCAAGTGGGTTGAATTGGAGTTGATCCGATCTCCATCCCTGAAAACTTAGATTTTACACACTACAACAGACAAATAAGAAGTCAGATGATGGTAGGATTCACTTCCTGGTATATCCTTCGACGCCTCAAATCGTATACTTTCTACAATTGTGAGAAAGATAGGAAGATGTGAGGTGCGTGGATGCACGCAAAAAGGGGATTAAATGAATTGTAGAGGACTAAGCTCCGGGAGGTACACTCGTAGGCTCAGTGGCTTGAGAGGTTGTGCACTCATAGGTTGAGTGGCTTTTGAGGTGGTGCACTCATAAGTCGAGCAATTTGAGAGGTGGTGCACTTGTAGACTGAGTGGCTTGCGAGTCAGCAGATTGATGCTTTTGAGTTACTTGTTTGTTCGAATTCTTTTTCTCTTAAATTCTCCGAATTCTCCCGATCCCTCTCCCCGGGAGAAGAGGGATTTCATGGGCTTAGGGCTGATGAAGCCTTCTTTGGGCTTCACAGCTAACACTTGCTTTCCCTGTTGTTTGTCTAAGCGTGCTATTGAGGATTAGGGGGTAATCATGGCCTTTTCTTGGGGATGCTTGAGGACTACGCATGATATCTCGGGACCAACCACTATGTGGGCGGGGGGCACCATGGAATTCAGCTAGGCTGCTAGGGCAGCTGCTGTGGCCACGTTTGACTCGCTCTCCATGCCTGCACATGCTGTGCCCTCAAAGCCGTCGGCGGCCATGCCGAAGGGGCAATTATGGGTGCCACACCGCATGCAATTATGATCTTCCACTTCCCACCGTACAGTCCCGGGTTGACTCGACTAGACCGTCGGCATTGCTGCCTGGGCCTTCTTATGGATGGATCGCACGTGGGCCGCCACTATCTGGGCTCCCCCAATGGAAGCTGTGCCCCCCGAGTCTGGGTCTCGAGTGAATGTCTGCTGGGCTGTCACTTTCCTCCAGGCCGCGCCCTGGGCTGGCCCAGCGTCTGCTAGACCCATCAAAAATGCTATTATATAGATTTTCGCAGCTGAGATTCTACAACAACTAAGAACGGCAATTAAGTAGACCTGATGGCCGTAAGACCAACAGCAGGAAAGAACGTTTTTCTTAAGCTGTAAGTTTCGTAGCGCGTTGCAAATACATGTACAAAAACACATACCATTGGAATGAAATCAGTAGGCAAATCCATTTCACAAATCTTGACACCAAAATACCAAAAGATTAACAATTAAATTAGAAAACGATATTAATAGCAGAACATTAACAACCGCTGAAGGAATAGAATAATTAACCTAGAAAGGGAAACTTAAAAGGAAGAAGGAGAAAAGTTAAAAATTACGAACTGTTTTCTTTCTTCAAATCTTCTCTCCTGCGCTTACGATTGCGAGCCCAATCAGCGAGGCTACTGCACCCCTCGCAATCGGACTTGGAGTCAGAAGAGCCGGCCAAAATCTCAATCCGGAGGACCCGGTCGGAGAAGTTGCTGTCATTAAATGCAAAGCCGAAATTTCCCCCGTCTGACATCCGATTCGCATCGGAATCCATCACCGTTCTCGGATCAAAGAGATCCGTGCTCGAATTTCTCACCCCTCTTTATCTCTCTCAATTCACAATCTCCCCGCCGCTGATCGTCGAAAATTTCTGGTTTTATTTAAAATCGCTTCCCTCTCCTGATTTTTCCTCAATCTCTTGAGAAATCTGTTCGTAGGTTCAATGGAGTGATCGCTTGATAATGGCGTCGAAGGGGACGAAGATTTAAATTTATAGCCGTATTCTTTTCGAAAATTAGAATGACAAGCACCTAAGCAGGAAAAATCATTAGGTGGAATAAGGATGAATTTTCTATATATATATATATATATATATATATTTACATTGAAATTACTTATATTTATAAATATATATATGTTTAAAAATATTTATATAATATTTTAAAATAAAGAAAAACTATAAAGTTTCTAAAATTTTTTCTTTCCTTTCCAATTATCAATTATAGAATAATATTTTAATTTTAATCAATTATATTCACACTACTTAGCTTTGTTCAAATTTATCACAATATTTTAATTTTACCAATCAACTAAAAAAGTTAAAAAAAATTTATAAAAACGGTTAAAAATGCCATGAATTCGGGTCAAAATATATTTAATTAATTATTATTTATAAAATTTAAAATTTTAAAATAATAATACAAAATTCTAAACCCAAATTTGACTAAACAAACAAACAAAAAACTCATCATTCAAATAATAATAATAAATAGAGTCCAAAATCAATCACATAACCTTATTGAATAACTGTTCAAACAATATAATATATGACCAACGATATAAATATCGTAAGGGAGATAATGAATTGATCATAAATAAATTCAACATATCTCAATATCTAAATAATCCAACTGATCTTATATATAAAACCATGAACCTACACTAGTTAATCCTAAATATCCATAATATTGTTGTCATAAACTTAGACTAAAACAAAGTTGACACTCGCCATAATGAGTGAACGATGACCAAATCATATCTAACTCTTACAATGCATTCAAACACACTAAATATGAAAAGATAAGAAATATAAAATACAAGTCTAAAATTTAGCAAGTATTATATCGTATATAATAAATAAAATATTCAACAAATTAAAGGGAAAGTTTATAAATACATTTCAAAATAGATAAAATATACAAATTTAAAAATCCGTATCCAAATTTGATGTCAAACAACTGATGGTAATAGATATAAATTTTAAATATAGAGAACAAATACTAATTAGATATCAGATAGCAAATATAAATTTAAAGGCTGATATCATAAGCCAAATTATTAAATTCGAATTGTAATCCAATATTAGAAAGTTAATGATAGTCTTGTACTCAAATCGTATATCAGATCAAAATATATATCAAATTAAAATATAATTTTCTTGAAACATATATTGAATAGAGAAAATCTGAAATAAAATCAGATAATTAGAATTAGATAATCATAATCATATTAAAATCAGATAAATATATAATAGATTTCAGATCAAAATTAGATAATTAGAATCAGAGTTTGGAACAAAACCATATAAATAGAATCAAATAAGTTTTGAACAAAATCATATATCAAATGTATGAGATATATCAAATCTTATTTGTGGACAAATTTATAAATATCAAATCAGAGTTCAAATTAGAGTTTAAATACAAATCTATACAAAAATATAAAATATGTATGAAATTAAAGTATCGAATGTTTAAAAAACCAATTTGAGAAAGAACTACATATACTTCTATCAATCTTAAACAAGATCAACTATTATTTAGACCAACAGGTGTGGCCATCTATACACTCAATCTCCCATAGATAGGAAATTTATTTATTATATTTTGTCACCTACGATTTCGAGTGTAATTATTAACTTTATTAAATATATTAAGACGTCTGAATATATTAAATTTTGTTTGAATTTTAAATAGACCGGATTGGTTAATTACGAACAAAGCATTTTCCTACCGATGAAAAAGAGATTTACAGATAACAGATATTCTTCCCGTTGATAATTAGGTAGATAATAGATCACATGTCAGATAACAGATGGTAGTGACCTCTAATCCCAGGTAACGATACATGTGAACAAATATACAGTCTATACAAGTTTGATACTCATTTTTATATAAATATATTAATATAAAAGTATATAATATTAGATATTTATTTATTTTTTTATAAAATAATCAAACCCTCAAATATATATAAATTTAGTAAAAAGCCCTTAAACAATTAGTAAAACTCATGCATGTATGGAGGAAAAATGAATAGGTTAGGTAAAACTTGCATGTATAAACTTTAAATATCTAAAATATAAACAAATATAATCAGACACTGAAACAGATAAAAATTAGTACTTATAAATAGTTGTCTCAACCTTATACCAATCAAATTTGATAAAAAGATATTCCAATCTATTTGATCGTTTTCTGCTTTATCTTCTTTGTTCTTTTCTCTTTCTTCTTTCTCTACTCTACTGCGTGCGAAATGGCCAGCCAAAAACCCTCATCATCGCGCCTTATATGGGTGTCTTAGCACTCGAGCGCCGTCTCATGTACAGCTTGAGCACCATCCCCGTGGGGTTTCTATGCTTGAACACAACTCTTGGGCTTTGACCCACGGGTTTTCACATCTCATACACTCTTTAGGCACACTTTAAGTATCAACTAATTAATCCAAATATCTTTCAAATTTTTATAAAATATAATTATTTTTAGAGCATCTAATATATTCAAAATAATAAATATTATTAAAATAATTTATATGAAAGTCGGGTATTATATGAAAATAAAGAATTGGATAACTTTCTACAATAATGAAAAGGTAAGGATCCTTTTTTTTTTTTTAATTCTTCAAACTATTTTTTGGTTATTAATAAAACTAAAAACCCTTTACTTAAGGGAAAAAGAAATTACATATGACAAGAAAATAAAAGTTATGTATATGACCTAAAAATATAATATTGAGGTAAAATAAAGAAATTACCTCATCCAATTGGGATCAAATTTACCTCTCACTTTATTTACATATGTGAGGCATTGATAATAATATATAACTACGTATATAAGGACAATAATAAATGAATTTACTTAAAATTTTTTTGAATTAAAAAATTATTATAAATTTTTACATTTGAAAGTATCTTTATTGTATATTGAATTTGATTACAAAGATTCATCAAATAACTTAGTCATATAACAACTATAAGCATGAGATTTGGTTATAAATAATCTACCCCAAATCAACTTGCTCATGTCACAATACATGCAAGATGCTTGATTATTAACAATCATAAATTTTTTTGTATTCTACAACCCCTCCACATAAATGATTTGAGAAATGAATGAATATAAGAACAAGAAGACTGAACACTTCTGATAATGTGTTTTACAATAGGACCTAAAATAACATACTAAAAATTGGTGAATGGTAGACTGTAATTTGAACACCAAATGATTGGCAAACTTTCAATCTTCTTATTTCTCACCTTCTCTCTCTTTAATTGCTCATGGGTTTGAAATAATCTCCCTAGTCGACACTAAAAACACAAGATATTTTATACTTGTATGGGCAATTTGTCATCACGTGGCTCATCTATGGGGTAGACATTGGAATTGTTTTTGAAATCACCTTTTAAGTTTCTATCTCACAGTTATTTTAAGAGGCTACCTTGTAAGAGCTTTTGGAATAAAACTTCTTGCAAACGTTAAGTAAAAAGCTATATCAATACCAAAATTGAAAAATAACACATGCAATGTATATACAACTTATAAAAAAGTGGTTCAAAATTTATAATTACCATGGATTGTTATCAATTTTTTAGGACCATGATTCTTAAAATCAAAATCAATTGAAAGTTAACATAACTTTAAAAAAATTACAATTATTATCTACATTTATGACAATGTTTTTTATTCGGTAAAAGAAGATTGATTTCGTTGGGGTCCCCAAAAAAAAGAGTGCCAATTATTATCTACATTTATGAGTTCAGGCAACTATTTGCCCTTTTCCCAATAAAAGGGGAGGCCCTGCTCGGAAAAAGAAGAGGAAAAGATTTCTTACTTATATAAATAGCATTCTCTTGATAAAAATCAATTCAATAAAAAAGTAACCCCCTATCATCACGAAAAATTTAACATCATAATAAGTTATAACCACCGGGCAGAATAGGACGCAGGCGCTTCCGGCGAGTTTTAATTATTTTAATAAATTATTAAATATGGATTGTACTATATAAAGGCCGTCAAACCCGAGCTCACCAACAATGGAGAATGACTACTTTCTCCCCTAAAAATGCAAGGCTCAATTCCTCCTCAATAGGCCCCCTTCGATTAATGGCCTCCCGAAGGAAGAGCCCAAACATCTTGGCGACGAAAGAGCCCGAAAGCTCTCTCGAACCCGAAATCCAAGGCCTAAAAAGAGCAGGTTCTCGTACCACCATCCACGAAAATGGGGCCAATCCGATGTTCTCATCCTAGCATTCCTCCGAGGGCACACATGAACTAAATGGCGCTCACCACCCCTCGGCGGGAAAACGTTTGGAAAATATTAACGATGTTCGGTCCGCCCTAATGAGCAACTTTAATGTACCAAAAGGCCCGTGCCCGACTCTATAATAATATGGTTGAAGCAAATGGGCACTCGTTCCTTTGCGTATTCCGAGATCTCCAAATATTACTATGATTCACGATCACCTCCGAAGCCGTCCTCCGTGGGCGCACCTCCCAGCCGCCCCTTGCGGGCGCATCTCAAGCCCCCTCAATCGGGCGCATCTTAAGCACATCCTAAATAACGCCGCCAAGCCGCTTTCGCGGGCGCCTCATCCAATGAGGGATTTCCTTTAAACAATATCATGTCCATGGAGCTCATGCCTCCAATTACATCCCTCTCATTTTATATCTTACGCATGCATTTCTCCGTTTATTGCGTCAATACGGCTTGGGTGTCGGATAAATAAAACCTCTTTTTGTTGTTTGTGTTATGCGGAGAAAAACAAAGAAATCGAAGGCTCCCTATTTAATCAATCGAATATATAAAAATAAAAGCCTAACCCTCCAAATATAATCTCACATATAAAGTAAATAGCACTCAAGTCCTCTTTATTCGGACCATGACCTCCTTCATCCCGCGTTGGGTAATATCTTTCTAAATCTAGAATATCAACGTCAGGAATGCAAATATTTCCTCTCTAAGATCTCACGGCGACCCTTCATCGATCGAAGCCATGCATATAACTCCAAGATGGTCAAGGGACGTAAACATCAACGGCAGACGGGCCGAGGCAAACCTCCCATGAGGACACCCCACTTTTCTTATCGGCCTTGTGGAGGCACTTAATTTGTGACCATCCACACTCATCGGAAGATTTAAGGCTTCACCCCTAAAAACCAAAGAAGGCAAAAGATTCTTGCAAAGCGGTGTTATGTACTGCATTGAAATCCTCTTATTTAATGGGTTATTTTATTATAACCAAGTATATTTTTTCAATGCCACTTTTTTTATCTTAATGATGGACATAAAAAATATATAACCTATCGGCGCCTAAGGGGGACAAGCGTCCGTCTCAAAACTTTGTCCTAAGATCACGTCTCTAACCTTTGCTCTGAGACAATCTTGGCTCCCGCCCAGCCCCTGGCTGCCCCATATTCTCCATAAAACTTGGCTCCGCCCCTAAGCGGTCCACCAAACAAAGCTTCCGCCGACGACCCGTACAAACATCGAAGGGGCTTTTGAAGTCCCCAACTACAGGGCGTGTGGCGACCTTCTTGTACGCAGCAAGAGGACCTTGGTGACCATAGCGCCCGAGCACCACCCGCAATGGAAAGGACTCTCAAAGCCGGCGGACCCTCGTTGAGGCTCCAAGGGCTTAAGGCTTCATCTCCTCCCTAAACGCGTGAATTCTATGAAGGACCATTTAGGGCCTTGGCGAGTAGCTCCAAAAAGCTTAGCCTTTAAATGAAAAACATGATCCCTTGTCATTTAATAGCAAGCAATGTGCCACACCCGGAAGAACACAAGCGAAGTTTTTGTCTCGTAAAAAAAGCAAAAATTAATCATTAAATAATAATTATAAATTTAAAATAAATAACCGCTTCCTCTTGAAAATTACTAAAACAACTCCCGGATCCGCATTTTTTCATCTCCCTTAAGAAAGGGTGCCTCCTAGGAGCGCTGTCACACCACGCCGTTGATAAACTGGCTAAAGAAAAGCTGGAGGTTAAGATCACACGTCGAGTCTCCTCCACGAGTTTCATCTCCCTCACCCGTGGCCGGGTGGCGAGCCGGAAAGGGTGGCGCAAGCTTCTGAGGCTCACACCACCGAGGACGTCATCCCCTTCGCTAGCAACAGCGCATTTGCCACACGTCGAGTCTCCTCCCGAGTTTCCTCTCCCTCAGCAAAGTGGCGGAAGGGTGGCGGCCAGAGGAGCTCTCACACCACGTCCTGCATCCCCTTCGCTACCCAGCGCAAGGAGGTTGTTCGAGATCACACGTCATCTCCTCTGAATTCCTCTCCCTCACCGTTGCGGGTGGCAGCCGTGGGCTCGAGGCTCACGCCCGAGGACGTCCGCATCCCCTCGCTAGCTTCGGCATTGATGGAGGTTGTTCGAGATCACCGTAAGTCTCCTCCCGAGTTTCTTCACCCAATTGGCGAACTATTTGGCTTTGTGGAGCGCTGGTGTGGACGTCCCATCTCATTGGTGGATTGTTCGAGATCACCCGTATGAAGTCTCCTCCCCGAGTTTCCTCTCCCTCGCGAAAATTATATATCCATATAATCAACTTCCCGGCATCCCTTCGCTAGATTCGGCCGGGACGCTGGAGGTTGTTCGAGATCACAGTCAACTCCCCGGCCCCACTGCCTCCGATGTAATTACGCCATGGTTCCTCCGGGTCAGATCCACGACATTGCCTCTCGGTCTTGAGGCTCTCGAAAAAATGTCTCATTCCTCCGTCTGCCCGATCCTCGGCCCTCCTCTATCTTTTCGTGAGGCGTAGCCGTCCCACACAAAAATGTCTCATTCCTCCGTCTACGTCCTCGATTCTATCTTTTCAACTGAGATAATACAGCACGGAGATGTCTCATTCCTTAGTTCCATTTTCATCACGGAGATGTCTCATTCTGGTCCTCTCCTCTATCTTTTCATTACTCATTCCTTCGTCTACAATTTTGTTCATCAATGTCTGTTTCCTCCGTTCCTCGTCCTCTATCTTTTTTTCGGCGTGGCTTCGTCCCACGGCACGGAGATGTCTCATTCCTTCGTCCCACAGCCGGCACCCTCTGCTCTCGGCCTCCGCACTTCATCAATGTCTCATTCCCCTCCGTCTGCCAAGGTTATCCTATCTTTTTTTATTGATGTCTCATTCCTTCGTTAGAAACTCTCGACTTCATCACGGAGATGTCTCATTCTCCTCTTGCCCTTCTATCTTTTCGGATGTGTCCCACAACACGGAGATGTCTCATTCTCTTCCTTCCTTAGCCTCCGCACTTCTTCACGGAGATGTCTCATCCTCCGTTTTCCGGGAGGTCCTCTCCTACCTTTTTTATTTTGTCTACTAAATGTTTTCCTTGTCTGAACTTCCCTCCGCACTTCATCAAATGTCTCATTCTGAAATTGTCCTCTATCTTTTCTGCGGCGAGGCGTAGGCTTCGTCCCGCGGCACGGAGATGTCTCATTCCTTCGCTGCCAGCACTGGAGGCTCTCTCCGCACTTCATCACGGAGATGTCTCATTCCTCCGTCATGCAAGAGGTCTCCTCCCTCCTCTATCTTTTCGGCCGTAGGCCGTCCCAAAGACGGAGATGTCTCATTCCTTCGTCCCGTCGGCACCCAAGGCTCTCACCTCCGCACTTCATCACGGAGATGTCTCATTCCTCCGTGCCCTTCTCTCTCTCTCTTCGGCGTCGAGTTGAAGCTTCGCTCCTCGGCCCGCGAGGCGCAGCCTGCTCCGTTCACGGAGACGTCTCATCCCTCCGTCTCGCTAGCATTGAGACGCGCCCTCGCTATGTAGCGTTGAAGTGACACTCCGCTCATCGACACGGAGATGTTTTCCTCCGTGCCCTCTTTTTCGTATCACTAAACTTCCGCTCTAATCCACGTTAAGACGTCTCATCCCTCCGATCCCGCTAGCATTTTGCCCTTTAAAATCCGCTCATCGACACGGAGATGCTCATTCCTCGTGCCCTTCTTTTCTTGAAAGGAAATCCGCGTGCGAATCTCATTCCTCCGTCCGCTTAATTGAGGCGACACTCCGCGCCTCATCACGGAGATGTCTCATTCCTCCGTGCCCCTCTCTCTCTTCGTGACTAAAAAAAGTCCCGCGTGCGAAGACGTCTCATTCCTCCGTCCCGCTAGCATTGATGGGGGCGAAGATCCTCATCACGGAGATGTCTCATTCCTCCGTTTCATCATGGAGACGTTTTCCCTGTCCCGTAAATGTCTCATTCCTCCGTTAAATCAAGTTCTCGGCCTCCATTTTCATCATGGAGATGTATCATTCCTCCGTCGGGGTTCTCGGCCTGCTTCATCAAGATGTCTCATTCCTCCGTCCTAGATTTCTCGGCCTCCGTTTAATGGAGATGTATCATTCCTCCGTCCTACAACATCGGGGTTCTCGGCCTCCGTGCTTCATCATGGAGATGTCTCATTCCTCCGTCATGTCGGCATCAAGGATCTCGGCCTCAACTTATCAAAGACGGAGATGCTCATTCCTCCGTACTTCTCTCTTAAGTGTCAAGGTGCCCTTCGCTCTTCGCCGAGGTGTCGCCCTTTCTCGATCGCTGCCCACCCCGATCATCGTTTGTAGGTGCCTTGTTCTCGGCATTTAATCATCGTGTTGTGAGGTACCCTTATTCTCAAAGCGTTGCGGCGCCCACCGATCATCGTGTTGAGAGGCGCCCTTGTTCTCGAAGCGTTGCGGCGCTGCCCACCGATCATCGTGTTGTGAGGCGCCCTTGTTCTCGAAGCGTTGCGGCGCTGCCCACCGATCATCGTGTTGTGAGGCGCCCTCATTCTCGAGCGTTGGCGCGCCGCCCACCGATCATCGTGTTGTGGCGCCCTCGTTCTCGGCGTTGCGCGCGCCCGCTCCAATCATCGTGTTGAGAGGCCTCGCTCCCAAACTTGAGCCGCCGCTCTCCGCTCATCAATACGGAGGTACTTATTCCTCCATGCTCCTCTCACCGCATCGTCAAAGCGCCACCCTTCGCTCCTCGGCCAAGGTGCAGCCTCGGCTCTTCCGCATCCAAGCGCGACCTCCGCTCCTCAACACGAAGGTCCTCGATCCGACGGAGACCCACCGTCGTCCCAAAAGTAAGAAGTCCCATTGTCTAGGCATCATGGTTCCGCAACGGAGGCTGCCAAGACCCTTGGCGGGCCCAAAAGTGGAACTCGGGAGCCATCCGAAAAGAAAATGCATGTCAACCCGCACCGCACGTCCCTCGATACATGCGAGGTTGAAATTTTCAACCACTCGGCATGGGAGCTAGTGTTGGGTCGTATTGTGGGGACCAACCCGAAAAAAAGAGTCTCAAAAGCTTCAAGGCGGGAAACGTTTTGATTTTGGCGGGAATTAGTTCAATTTGGAGGAAAATATTTGCCCCTTTTCCCAATAAAGGGAGGCCTCCTCGGGGAAAAGGGGAAGGAACGGAGGAAAAGAGGGGAGCGCGTCGCAGCTCTTACCTCGACCTCTCAAAAACGGGAACTCTCTCTCTCTCTCTCTCGCTGGAGGACCCTCCCCGATGGCGTTTTCCCTCTCTGCTGCAACGGCTGGGTGAGGCTGGAGCTTCCAGCGGCGGCAAGCCCCTATCATCACGAAAGAGAAGCCCAAGGTCACGATGATGGGCAACTCCAGCCCCGAATCCGAGATCTCGGCGGATTCCGCTCTCACCACCGTGAATAGGACGCGGCGCTTTCGGCGACGGCGTTATCCTCCGTCCCCATCTTCGAAAGGCGGACCCTGCCTCTTCGTGGAACAGGGCTTGAAACCCTTTGAGCCTCGGTACCCAACAATTCCTCTCCGCTTTCGAGCCGATCGAAACCCGAGCTCACCAACAATGGAGAATGACTACTTTCTCCCCTAACGGGCGGTGCAAGGCTGCGCAACGGTGACCACCCTTCCTCCTCATGTTCTCACCCAGCAGAGCGTGAGGCCCCCTTCATTTGTCCTGTCGCGAATGGCCTCCCGAAGGAAGAGCCCCGAGCATCTTGGCGGCGGAAGAGCCCCGGCTCTCTCGAATCTGGCCCTCGGCGGGAATGAAGAGCGAGGTTCTGTCCACGCCATGGCGCCCCGTAACCATCCACGAGAATCCGGCCAAATGGGGCCGCCCGGTCCCCACATGGAGGCGCCCAAAGTTTACCGATGGATGTTCTCGGTCTAGCAGCTCCGTAGAGTCCTCAGGAGGGCATAACCCGGATGCATCAAGAATTCGTGGCGGGGAAGTCTCTCAAATGGCGCTCACCACCCCTCGAGCAGAAGAACGTCTGGCTCCTCGAGATGCCGTCCAAAGATCTCGATCGGGCCACGATGCCATTCGAGGTCCGCCCGGGGGACGACGGGATCGCACGCCCCCTTTAGTTGACCCGTTCGGTCATGGTGAGGCCCGTGCCCGACGGACCCCACTAAGGCAATATGGTTGAGCGGGTCCAAAGGGCCCACTCGTCCCGGCGTATTCCGGGAGATCTCCAAATATTACTATGATTCACGATCACCTCAGCCGTCCTCCGTGGACGCACCTCAGCCGCCCCTTCGGGCGCGTCTCTAAGCCGCCCCTTCGGGCGCGTCTCAAGCCGCCCCTCAACGGGCGCATCTTTAAGCCGTCCTCCGCGGACGCACCTCCCGCCCCCTTCGCGGGCGCCTCGCAAGCCGCTCCTCGGCCGGCGCATCCCCTAAGCCGCCCTCCGTGGGCGCACCCCGAGGGATTTCCTCTAAAGCCGCCCCTCGCGGCGCACGGGTAAGCCGCCCTCAACGGCGTGTCCATGGAGCTCATGCCTCAATTACATCCTCTCACACTCCCCTCATTCTCGCATCTTACATGCATTTCTCGTTTATTGCGTAAGATTTCGACTTGGGCGTCGGAGTGTCGGCGGGGACAACCCCGTCGGCCTCGACCCACTGTTTGTTGTTTGTGTTGTGCGGAGTCCAGGTTCATAGTTACGAGACCGGACCCTTCATCCGATAATAATCATCCTGTCAAATAGATATTATTTTCTTATTATATAAATGACATTTTTTTGATCAAAAATCAAGTCAATAAAAAAATAACATTCTGAGAAAAATTTAATATCATAATAAGTTATAAGTTTTAATTATTTTAATAAATTATTAAATATGGATTGTACTATATAAAACTGATGTATATAGTTAGAAATGGGTTAATCTAATACTCAATTGGATAAGATGTCCAAACATCAATGGCCCAATAAAAGATACCACAAAGCCAATCAGCCCATAGCATTTGAACACATGAACTAAAGGGTACAGTCTAAACAGCCAAATATTAAAAAGCTATAACGAGCAACTTAATGTACCGAAACAACTCTATGATAATAGCCAAATGGTCTTGTCATTGAATAAGGACGGTCGCTACACATCATAAGTAACGTTTTCCACCAATGATTTGAAACAGTATCATGTACACGTATTGATTTTATATGTCGATTAGTCAAACGGTACATCTGATTATAAATAAAACCTCTTCTCAAAGAAAAAGAAAGAAAAAAAGGCTATTTAATCAATCGAATATATAAAAATAGTATAACCCTCCAAATATACATTCATCTCCATCCTCTTTTATTCACTATATTTTCATCTTCAATATCTTTCTAAATCTATTAGAAATATCATTATCTTGAGTGTCGAAAAATATATTATGAAGTAAATTTTATATATCTCTTATTGGTTTTTTAATTTGTATGGCAATCTAAATTTTTAAGACACTTAAAAAACGATTCTTGCAAAGTGGTGTTGTACTGCATTGAACCCTTATTTAATGGGTTATTTTATTATACCAAAGTATATTTTTGAATACTTTTTTTTCTTAAAGATGGAGTTAATAAGGAAGAATCATAAGATGTCTTAACCTTTGCTCTGACAATATTCTATTCGGGAGCTAAAGCGTTCGCATGGTACAGAAGAAGACGGGACACAGTGGCCAGCAAGATTGAGCATGGAAAACTCTGGATCGAGAAGGCTTCATCTCCTAAAGCAATGAAGCCATTTTAGTATAATTTATATTATTTATTTTAAAATAATAATTGTCATTTAATTATTTTTTAAAAAAATTAAAAATTAATCATTAAATAATAATTATAAATTTAAAAATAAATAATCTAAATTTTAAAAAATAAGCTTTTTATCTTTTTAAGAATGGGTGCCTCCTGTTTCCTGTACCTCGCCATTGATAAACTGGTAAAGAAAAGCTGTGTCCATGCAGTCGTGGTTCCCTGTATCGCAAGCTTCTGACAAGTCACTTTCAATCCCATTTTGCCCCCGGCAAAGCGGCCATCTGTCCTGCATAGGACTACCCAGCAAGCAGTGTCATAATTGGCGTTGCCATGGGCATTATCGGCATTGAGGAAGCCATCGCTAAGCTCGCTTCAGAATTGGCTAACTATTTAAGCTTTGTGTTGGTGTGCTCATTGGTTGATTGTGTGGTATGATGAGGCTACACGAAAATTATATATCCATATAATAACTTACAAGAGTAACTGTTACCGATCTCATTGCCGCCGATATAATTACGCCATCGAGTCAACCACAGCATAGAAAAAACAATCAGACAGTGCAGCCGTCACAAAAATACTAGAATTACGTCTAGGATTATATACTGAGATAATATAGCATTATTATTAGTTCCATTTTATTGCACTGGTCCCTCCCTTCCCATTACATTTGTTACAATTTTGTTCCAATTTGTTTAGTTTGTTTAGCTTCTGTTGCACGTGGATACCCTCTGCCCTCTCTGTTACAATTGGGCCAAGTTATATACTGTATTGATGTACTGTTAGAAACTAGAGAAATATTTCCTCTTGCTTCCCTCTTCTGTCTGTCTCTCTCTCTCTCTCTTCTTAGCCCTTCTTCCCTTTCTATCCTCTTTTTCTCTTCTACCTCTCTACTAAATTTTCTTTGTCTGAACTTCCTTTCCCTTCCCAAATCTCATCTGAAATTGTGAGTGGTGCGCTGCCAGTTGCAGATCGATTGAGAGTTGACGCACATCTACAACAGCAACCGTACGACCTTAAAGTATCTTTGATGGGTATAGTATTTCAATTTTCTGATTCGGGGTTTTCAACCTCTTTTAAGTATCACTATCTAATCCACGTTAAATGATTAAGATTTTGTTTTAAAATTTAAGTATCTTTTTTTTAAAAAAATAATACAATCATTTAATTAATATTAAACAGTTGTGACTAAAAAAAGTTGAATCAATTTTTTTTAAATGGGGAAGATCCCTCGATTGTTAATTTTTTTTGAAATTTCATATATTAAATCAAGTCGTTTAATTAAATGTCTAAGAGGGTGATAATTCAGAGATTGGCTAGTTTAATGTGAATTTCTCAACATTACAACATGTGTTTTTTTTTGGGTTGTATTTTATTCATGTATGAGAAAATTAGGTGAAATTAGAAATAATTTTTTAGTTAACTTTATAAATATTTTAATAACATAATATTTTATTTATTTAAATATACTAATACGTTTATATTTATTTATTTATTTATAACTTTAGCTTTATTTATAAATCCGATCTCCGTAAACCTGGACTGCTTAATAATGAGGTCGGAGAGTCACCCACATTAAAAAATTTCCGAATAAATGAGAATGGCGTTAGAAAAGTGGAGCGGCGCGGATGAAAAAAACGTAAATTGTATGATGGTATGTGATTGTGGAAACCGCAATTAGTGGCTAACTTTTTTGGTCCGAGAAGACGTGGGGTTAGTGATCGAGAGCTACTAATGGAAAGTTATTCCTCGGTTCAGTTTCTTAGAGTTGTTTCGAATGTAGGGGATTAGAGTTCGAATTTTGGAAATCAGAATCAAAATCCCTTTCTCTGCGGGGAGTGGGAGCTCTTATAGGCTCCTCTTCATTGGACTATGGGGGCCAAGATGCCCGTTGCGAGGGCTTTCTTGCCTCTGGTCGCTGTTGTAGACCGCCGGTCATATCGGCTGTCGTTTTGCCGTGACTGGCAGGCTTTTGTTTCACCCCTAAGCGGGAATTGGATAGCTTTCTACAGGCGGCTGCCTGAGCCGTTGCCGTCGTGCCAGCTGTTTCTCCATTGGTTGGCCTTTTCGCCTTTCTGTCAGTTTTTCGACAGCGTATTAATGAGCTGCAGAGTTTTCATCGTCTTCTGTCAACGTGGCACCACGTACGCCTCCTGCGCAGTTGGGCTAGGCCCGCCGTCCTTTGTGGGCTCTAACACTCTTTGTGGGGCTTCGCCATTCTTTCATGGGCCTTGACATGAGACCCAACAGTTTATATAATAATATATAGATAGATATTATTTTATTTGAATATAGCTAAAATATAACAAAAAAATATTTATAAAATGTTTTTCATAAAAATTTCCATACACATAAGTGTCATCATGATAACTATTTTTAAATTAATGAACAAACTTCAGAGCTTCGGCTTTATCCATCTGCTTTTTTAGAAAGTATAATTCATAATTTAAATACTATAATTATTATTATGGGTCTAATTAGTTTGATATTTGGGGATTCAATTTTTTGTATTTGGTAAATAGCTTGAAAAAATTGATTATATTATGGCATATAAAACAGTTAGATTTGATCAAAATTAGATTTAAAATGGATATAAATTAAATTTAAATAAGAATTTATTATTGATAAGCAGAATTGGACTGGATGAAGTATACTCATTCAGTCCAAAAGACTTAACCATATTTGTCTATAAATCAAATCGGGCCGGTTTAGATCCGTTCATGATTTTTTTTACTTTTAGTATATTTGTTTAAAGATTTATATTTATATAAAAATATCTAAAAATATAAAATATTTTAAACGTAATATTTAAGATAAAATGTTAGATAAATGTATATTTTAATAAAAATATTTATTTAATAAGTTGTTAATTATATAATCAAAAAGAAAAAATATTAAATATATATTATTCTTTTCAGGTACAGATTTTTTTGATTTAATTGTATTTTATCTTTACCACGAATTAAAAATATAATTTGTTGAAATGATTTATTTAAACCTAATATTTATTTAAAATTAAAATATATTTATAAAGCCATAATTCATGCCGGACAGAGGCAACCCGGACGATTTCAACATGACCATCACCGATTAAAAAATTAATTATACCAAATTTTATGACTTATCTGTCTATAGTATTTTTTGTATCTTTTTGATCAAACTTTATAAAATTTTAAAATTTTTAAATCAAATCAGTCAAATGACTCAATTTTAATCACATCTAAGGACAATGTGGCATCCATATATAATATTTGAAATTTATCAGAGTTGGATATGAATTTTTTCAGTATGATCAATAAATTTTATTATTTTATCATTTTAATATAATAAAATAAAATAATTATATTATTGTGTTTGATAAAAATATTAAAAATTGACTTATATTATAGAGATAAATTAATTATACTGGCCAACAAATAACTTTAGTAAGGCCAATTAAAAAAAAATAGTGATATTATTAAAAAAATTAGTTTAATTATTATATATATATATATATATATTTATTTATTTATTTATTTATAACTTTAGCTTTATTTATAAATAATTTTTTTCTTAATCTACCTGTCACCCACATTAAAAAGAAAAGAAAATGGGAGTTAGAAAAGTGAGTAAAAAATTAAAAAAAAACCTATATTATTATTTGTGATAAAAAATTAAGACTTTTTTTTTTTAATTATTGAAATTATTCTACTAATAAAGTTTGAACAGTGTTAGATTGTTTCCAATATATTAAAGTAAGTTTAAGAGAAGATCTAAATGTGTTTGATTCCATTGTTAGACAGCAATTTTGAGGAGTTTATTGGTACAATCAAGTGTCTATGGAACCTGATGGAGTACCAAAGAAGAAGGAGCCCATCAGATCAACGTCAGCGTTTCAACGGCCCAATAAGAGGATGGGCCTAGGGCGAGAGGATGGGCCTAGGATCCGGCAGATCCGGTGACACGCTCTGGGGATGCACACATTGACGCCTTCCAAAAAACTCTCTTAAACACTTGCATACTAGGGACTCTTTCTTCAAGCAACGATAGAGGCGAGAAACCCTAAGTGCTTTCGAGAAACAAGCTCTCCCCCCAGCCCAAACCTCAAGCACACTCCAACTCCAAGGCAACGAGCGAGTTCCCACACACGTTCTCTGCACACATCCTTCCCACCTTCCAGGATACGAGAAAGGACTTGCGCTTTCCCGACATCTCGAAGCAAGACACTCCATTCCTCTCTGATAGCTTTCTCTTACTTTACAGTTCCTTCATTTGAAGGCTGATTGACTGACTT
Organism: Nepenthes gracilis; assembly: GCA_033239525.1. NCBI lineage: Eukaryota > Viridiplantae > Streptophyta > Magnoliopsida > Caryophyllales > Nepenthaceae > Nepenthes > Nepenthes gracilis. The sequence goes on from BSYO01000024.1 coordinate 12,687,684, forward strand.
GAGCGTCGGAGTGTTATCGGTGGGATTACATCCCGCCGTTAACGCTGACCTCTCGTTTGTTTAGTGGTGTGCAGGATTCGTACTCGGTGAACGGAGCCGGTTCAAGCCATCCAGAAGAATCTGAACCCGTTCGAAGTCGGATCCAGGTACGCATCAGAACCTAATCTATAAATTGATCATTTATATGGTAGATTTATTTTAAATGATTTAAGAAGTTCTAATTGTTTTATTTAAAAACTATTTAATTATTAATATTTTTTTTAAATATCTCATCCTGTGTTAATTTATTTTTGTATTTTATTTATTACATATATTGATGATATTCAATGAGTATATTTTTTTATTTTATATTTATAGTATCTAAAAATAAATATTTTTATGCATATTAAATATTTATATAATTTATTTTTTAGTATTATAAAAAATTAAAACTGTAGTCATTAAAAATTATCCTTTTTTTTTTTCAAGATGGTTGAAAGTATTTGAAATATATCCAACTTGCTTGTGCCACTCTATCTAATTATATGTGTCTTTTGCATCTTAGTTAATAATAAATAAAGCTTTTGACCCTTTAAATAAACCAATCTAGTTAAATCAACCAAAAATATTCCCCTAGCCAATATAAATAGAAGTAAAACTTTAAAAAAATGACTCCTATCTTGAAGATGAAAAACCATAAGCCCATATTATTAAACGTATTATCTAGTAGTTCACTTAATAGTGCAAGTATTATCTCGAGCAAAGGATTTCAGCGACGATAGAGATTGATGAAGGATGAGCGCATACACGATTCACACTTAAAAGATATATAAGAGGAAAAAGCGCCGGTGTTTACATCTAAATGAGCGCCAGAAAGACACATGAGTCAGTTGCCGAAAAAAGTGTCACCTGATACACATATGATAGACACATATATATCAATGTGATTATAAATATTATATTATGATCCTTAGTATTAATTTCAGAGTCATTGGATAAGAGGAGGTGTTGACTTGAAGAGAGGCTTCTGATCGATGGGACAATGTAGGCAAGGGAAGTCTGGCAAAATGGATCTGTAACTCAAAAGCTAAGAATGTGAATATTTGGGTTCTTGTTTGAAATCCTATTCGTATTTCATTATCCATTAAGTTTGAATATATTATTTTAGTTTTAATTATAGAATTTATTATTGACTAGTTATTTATTTTCTCATTATATTTTTTCTTATTTAGTTATTAAGTGTATTGTGATTAATATTAGTATGCTTTTTGCATGTGCTATAGGTGCAAAAGGGTTTACTCAGAAGGAATTATTTTTAATTAAATCTCATTATAATGAAAATTATTTAAACATAAAATCCCATAATTTTTTTCTTAAATTTGTATTCTGGTTGTCGGTATTAATTTTATTTATCATGTCCAATCAGAAAAAATGATGACTATCAGCGCTAGATTTTAAATTTTGATATGCTGTGTAATATTTAATAAATATCTCGAATGGTTAACCGATAATACAATTGACCACCACAGTCAATTATCGATATGTGACATCTGTTGGGGTCACTCCCGAGTGGCATGAATGTCCGCGGACTCCATTGGAGAAATGGACGAGGACTTTGTGATCATTGTACGAGGACTCCTTCAGGCGTCATGTCCAAGCGATTGCTGAGGACGAGGACTAGGACTCTGAGGTCATAGGCAATGACCCTATCCTTGTAGGCCTGCTGCGGTCGTTTCTACAGGTGGGTTGGTCACCTACTCTGCTTGGAAGTTATGCCAACCACAACTTCCCAGGCGCCAAGCCTGCCATCTGGCACGTCAGGCGTGCGCCTGCCATGGCAGGCCTAGGGGCGTAGGTTCTGTAATCTACTACCAGTAGGGTGGCTGGCTGTCCACCCTGCCTCTGTGTATATATAGAGCTTGTGCCCTTACTTATAATACAGCTGAGACATCTTGTAGGAATAGCTTTAAGAGAGAACTGTGTGCAAGCTTTGTAAAGATAGAGTGAAAAACACTTTAGTAAGAGAAATTGTACACTTGAGATTGTTTTCTTTCGTTTGAGCTTGTGTAGCTAACACTTGTAAACAATCCTTTTATATTGTATTCTTTCGTGGTTTTTTCCTTATTGAAAGAAGGGTTTTCCACGTTAAATTTGTGTGTTCTCTTTCGTTCTCTATCTCTACTTTTTGTGTCCGTCCGAGAGCTATACTCTGTGTAGCTGTCCGAGAACCTTGTCCGCTCGGTCACCGTGCCTTCCGCGCTTTTTGTGCCAACAAGTGGTATCAGAGATCTTGGTTCTTCGAACGGTAATCTTGTTGCTGGCTGCGATGGAGGTTGGAAGTAAGATGATCTGTTTGAACGGATCAAACTTTGACACTTGGCAAAGCAAGATGTCAGACTTGCTTTTCGTAAAGTCCATGTATAATCCCGTTTTTTCCGCAGCAAAGCCGGCGGATAAAACGGACGAGCAGTGGACGTTGGAGCACAAGCAAGTGTCCGGCTATATACGGCAGTTTGTGGACGACAACGTGTATAACCACGTTCGGGGTGAGTCCAATGCCAAGACGCTTTGGGAGAAGCTGGAAAAGCTCTTTGCCTCCAAATCCGGAAATAATAAAATTTTTCACTTGATGCGGCTGATGCAAGTACGGTACAAGGACGGGTCATCTGTCGTCGATCACCTGAATGAGTTTCAGGGCTGCGTGGACAGGCTGAATAGCGTGGGGATCAAGTTTGAGGATGAGGTCCTCGGACTATGGTTGCTAGCAACCCTCCCGGACTCGTGGGAGGTTATGAGGATCACCATTGCTAATACAGCTCCAAATGGCGTGGTGACTTTAGAGATGACCAAATGAGCTGTGCTGAACGAAGAAGTGCGACGGCGTTCTCAAGGCACGTCCACCTCTCAGCACTCCGAAGTCCTTGTTACTGAATGCAGGAGAAGGAGCCGGGACGTGGCCCAAAGTCTGAAGACAAAGGGCGGAGTAAGTCACGTTTCCGGTATCAAGACATGGAGTGCCACTATTGTGGCAAGAAAGGCCACATCAAGAGGTTTTGTTACAAGTGGAAGCGTGAAAACGCTACCAAGCAGAAGGGGGAGAAGAGACGAGACGAGGAAGAGTCCTCGGTCTCTGTTGTGACAGGAGAAGATCTCCTTTTGGCCTACGAGTCTGAGGACTTAGCGGCCGTGGCTGAGCAATCCTCGGATTGGGTAGTGGATTCTGGCGCTTCAATTCACGTTACCTCCAGGAGAGAACTGTTCTCCACTTACACTCCGTGCGCCCCAGGAGTATTAAGAATGGGCAACAATGAGACGTCCGAGTTCATTGGACGTGGTGACATCAACTTGTTGATAAGCACTGGAGCCGATTGACTTTGAAGGACGTCCGACACGTCCCTGATATTCGTATGAATATCATTTCAATGACAAAAACGATGAAGGCTCTGCGGCGTCTTCGTGGACGGGCGATTTCAAGTTAAAAAAGGGCTCCACGGTGGTTGCCCGAGGAGTAAAGGCTTCAGGCCTTTACGTAGTGAAAGCCCAGGCTGAGGTGGCTGAGGTGAATGCCACAAGAAGTGTGGAGTCCTCGGATCTATGGCACAAGAGGCTCGGACACATGAGTGAGCGTGGCATGAGTCATCTGGCAAAGAAAGGTCTCATTCCGGAGATGGATGGAGACATGCCGAGAATTTGCCCTCACTGCATGGCAGGGAAGCAGCGTAGAGTCTCCTTTCAAGGAGATACATCTTCCAAGAGGTCCGAGGTTTTGGAGCTCGTCCACACTGATGTGTGTGGTCCCCTCCCGGAGAAGTCATTTGGGGGAGCACAATATTTTGTCTCCTTTATTGACGATTGTTCGAGGAAGCTGTGGGTGTTCCCTTTGAAGACCAAAGATCAGGTTGCGGGAACCTTTAAGCAGTTCCATGTCCTCGTTGAGCGGGAGACCGGGAGGAGGCTCAAGGCTGTTCGGAGCGATAACGGCGGGGAGTATATTGGGACGTTTAATGCCTACTGTAGAGCTCACGGCATCAGACATCGAAAAACTCCACCTAAGACGCCACAGTTGAATGGCGTGGCAGAAAGGATGAATCGCACCCTGATGGAAAGGGTCAGGTGCATGTTATCCGAGGCCAGGCTACCAGGATCTTTTTGGGCTGAGGCCTTGAGGACGGCCGCCCACGTGATCAACCGGTCGCCCTGTAAGCCTCTGGACGGGGAAGTTCCAGAGCAGATTTGGACCGGAAAGGAACCAGTGTACAGCCATCTTCAGACTTTCGACTGTAAAGCCTTTGTTCATGTTCCGAGAGATGAAAGGACCAAGCTGGAGCCAAAGACAATGCAATGTGTCTTTCTGGACTATGGCGAGGATGAATTTGGGTATAGGTTCTATGACCCAAAGGAAAAGAAGTTGGTGCGGTCCCGCGACGTGGTCTTCGTTGAGGACGAGACCATCGAGGACATTGGGAAGGAGCAGAAGTCTCCTCCCACTACTTCCCGGACAGACAGAGTTGATACTGATGTTGTCCGTCCAGTGCCTTCTGAGTCCGATGTCGGCGGTTCAGGTGTGGCAGGCAACCAAGATGAGGCGGTTCCTACGTCTCAGGACCTGGTTGAAGATTTGGCACCTCCTCAGGCCGAGGTAGCCCTAGCAAGACGGTTGTCCAGAGTGAGGCGTCCGTCCGTCCGTCTTCCAGCAAGTGAGTTTGTCCTCCTCACTGATGCTGGAGAACCAGAAGATTTTGACGAGGCCATAAGTAGCGCTTAGAAGGATGAATGGTTTGAAGCCATGAAGGAAGAGATGGTTTCTCTTCATAAAAATCATACCTTTGAGCTAGCTAAATTGCCCAAGGGAAAGAAGGCTCTGAAGAACAAATGGGTCTTCCGCCTGAAGGCGACTGAGGACACAAGTAAGCCAAGACACAAGGCACGACTTGTGGTGAAGAGCTTTGGTCAACGAAAGGGTGTTGACTTTGATGAAATTTTCGCACCAGTTATGAAGATGTCCTCGGTCCGTGTAGTGCTCGGACTGGCAGCGGCTTTGGATCTGGAGATAGAGCAATTGGACGTCCGGACACCATTTCTTCATGGAGATTTAGGGGAAGAAATCCATATGGAGCAACTAGAAGGGTTTGCGGTCAAAGGGAAGGAAGGACTTCTCTGTCATTTGAAGAAGAGCTTGTATGAGCTGAAACAAGCTCCGAGACAGTGGTATCGGAAGTTTGAGTCTGTTATGGTCGGACAAGGGTACCATAAGACTTCTTCGGACCACTGTGTCTTTGTTCAAAAGTTCTCAGAAAATGACTTTGTCATCCTTCTCCTTTATGTGGATGATATGCTGGTTGTCGGACAGAATAGCGCTCGGATCCAGGAGTTAAAGGTGCAATTGGGAAAGTCTTTTGCCATGAAAGACCTCGGCTCAGCGAAACAGATTTTGGGGATTAGAATTTTTCGCGACCGAGGAAACAAGAAACTCTGGCTGTCCCAGGAAGGCTATGTTGACAAGGTGTTTCAGCGGTTCAACATGGAAAGCTCCAAGCCTGTCAGTACCCCTTTGGCCAACCACTTTAGGCTGAGTAAACAGTAGTGTCCGTCCTCGGACACTGAGAAGGCGCGAATGAGTAAGATTCCTTACTCCTCGACCGTTGGCAGCTTGATGTATGCGGCCGTGTGTACGCGGCTGGACATTGCTCACGCGGTTGGCCTTATGAGCAGATTTATCTCAAACCCAGGGATGGAGCATTGGTCTGCAGTGAAATGGATTTTCAGATACCTACGCAGGGCGTCCAAGGTGGGTTTGATGTTTGGAAAAGAAAAACCTCAGTTGTCTGCGTATACAGACGCAGACATGGCCGGAGACGTTGACTCTCGGAAATCAACGTCGGGATACTTGGTGAAGTTTGCAGGAGGGGCGGTCTCCTGACAGTCCAAGTTGCAGAAGTGCGTCGCCCTCTCAACTACAGAAGCAGAGTTTATTGCCGTGACCGAGGCCTGTAAGGAAATGCTTTGGATGAAGAGGTTTGTCCAAGAATTGGGTCTAAGGCAAGAGACGTACGAGGTCCTTTGTGATAGTCAAAGTGCCATTCACTTATGTAAAAACTCCTCATTCCATTCTCTATCAAAACACATTGACGTGCGATATCATTGGGTGAGAGATGTTTTTGATGATAGGCAGCTATCAATTGGGAAGGTCCGATCCGAGGACAATGGCTCGGATATGTTGACAAAGGTTTTGCCAAAGGGAAAGCTGGAAGCTTGTTGTGACATTGCCGATCTGACTAACTTCACTCCCACTCGGTCATGAGGGGAAGTTTGTTGGGGTCACTCCCGAGTGGCATGAATGTCCGCGGACTCCATTGGAGAAATGGACGAGGACTTTGTGATCATTGTATGAGGACTCCTTCAGGCGTCATGTCCAAGCGATTGTTGAGGATGAGGACTAGGACTCTGAGGTCATAGGCATTGACCCTATCCTTGTAGGCCTGCTGCGGCCGTTTCTACAGGTGGGTTGGTCATCTACTCTGCTTGGAAGTTGTGGCGGCCACAACTTTCCAGGTGCCAGGCCTGCCATCTGGCACACCAGGCGTGCGCCTGCCATGGCAGGCCTAGGGGCATAGGTTCTGTAACCTACTGCCAGTAGGGTGGCTGGCTGTTCACCCTGCCTCTGTGTATATATAGAGCTTGTGCCCTTGCTTGTAATACAACTGAGACATCTTGTAGGAAGAGCTTTAAGAGAGAGCTGTGGGCAAGCTTTGTAAAGATAGAGTGAAAAACACTTTAGTAAGAGAAGTTGTATACTTGAGATTGTTTTCTTTCGTTTGAGCTTGTGTAGCTAACACTTGTAAACAATCCTTTTATTGTGTATTCTTTCGTGGTTTCTCCCTTGTTGAAAAAAGGGTTTTCCACGTTAAATTTGTGTGTTCTCTTTCGTTCTCTATCTCTACTTTTCGTGTCCGTCCGAGAGCTCTGCTCTGTGTAGCTGTCCGAGAACCTTGTCCGCTCGGTCACCGTGCCTTCCGCGCTTTTTGTGCCAACAACATCGTCATAGTAGATGCCGACCTTCATTGTAATCTATTGTCGGTTTATGAATATTGGTTTATTAGGATACTATGGTAGTCGGTCACCGGTCCACGGTGCTGCTGGCCATTATTTTTCTCACCGGCGATTGGCCATGTCTATTTGCTCATTTCATTATTGTTTAGTGTTAGATGACAGAATTTTAAATATTAAACTCAAAATGTGGCAATTTAAATCCATTTAAATATGTCCAAAGTTTAAAAACTCAAATTTATTGAAAATTACCCAGATAATGATATGCCAACCCGATCAGATGGAACCAAACGCCGCAGCGACACGACGTCGTCAAGCTTCTGCAGCACAAATTTCCACTTTGGATTATTGTGTAATCCATTATATTTCTTTAATGTAATATTTTTGGGTGCCACAAGTTAAATAATTAATTAATATTTCAGTGCTCCTTGCTCTTATTTTTCTTTATTTATGTCTTAATATTACTATGTAAAGGGCTTGTTGGAGCAATTCCTCCTTGCTCTTATGTTATATGTGGATCATTAATGATATTTAAAATTTAATTTCATATTAATTTCTCACAATTTAAAATTAATTAAATAATTTAAAATAATAAAGAATACTTTATATATTTTTTATAAGAAGAAATAAACTCGAGTGACTCTTCATATAAATATGTCTCTTAGTTTGTAAAAAGATACAGAAGTTGGTCTTTAGAAAATTATAAATATAGCATGAAAAATCTCATATCTCGGTTTATATACAAAATTTTCTTTATTTTTATGTGCTATTTGTTTTCTTATTTGACAGTAATTTTTTTTTTTTAAAAGGTTAACATGAATCACATAAGTTAAGATATATATTGACTATTAATTTTTTTTACATGGTTATCTTCATTATTTTACTAATTTGTAAAAATGTTGAAACTTTTGACACATAATTAAATTGCATATATGAAATAGCATTTAAAGTCATACTCCAACGCTTAGAATAGAGCAACATTACGGCTTGCATGATTAAATGCCAAATGGAGATATAATAAATCGACGTAATCATATCCAATAGATGCAATCAATAATATAATTATAAATGCCATATTGATATAACTATTGAATTTTAGATCACATTTCTATAATTTTCATACCCAATAAACATGTTATCTAGAAGTTTGCATGGTTTTGATGCAAGAACTCACGTGAATAAAGGATTAAGGTGATGGGGTACCGGACAATTGATGGACAAATGAGCAAGCGCTTATACATGAATAACAAAAGTACCAATGTTTAAAGGGCGCTTAAGGAGATGTATATGTGTTGATACCTTAAACGTGTATGTTTGATGGAACTTGTGTACTAGTGGCAAAAGTTTTCAAGCCTATGGGGGCGTTTGAAGAGTATATGTGTAATATTATGTTTTTTATTTATAATTTATAATAATATTATAATAATTTTAAATTAATTTTAAAAATAATTAAAAATTAAAAAATTAAAAAAAATTGAATTTGAGGATCAGGTACAATTCCTAATAAACGCTTATTTCATACCTATATGTATTTGAGGTAGAAGATATTTTTGGTAAAATAAGTGGCGCTTAAGGTACGTTTGTATAGCACTTGTTTATAGTTCGGATAGAATATTGGAGCCTGAGTTGTACTAGATACAATACTTGTGCATGATTGAAGCAGCATGGAGGACACCTAATGCACCTCTATCTACAACTTATACATTGGTTGGGTTATAAAAGTGTGCCTATGTGTACTGTTGGCTATTTTTGCAAGAGATAAATGAGAGAAAAGAGAGAAAAAGAAAGAGAAAGAGAAAAAAGAAGATTTTGAAACCTTTAAAAGACAAATTTGTTAGAGCAGAATATTAAAATAAGTATTTCTAAATTTATTTTTTAAACTATTTCAGAATTCGTTAATTTTTACTTATATTTATATTTTTTTGTACATGAATATTACCTTTTACATCTATACTTTGAATATTACTATATATATATCATTTTCAATGAAGGTCTTAAAGTTTTATTATGTTTTGGTTGAAAGATTTAGATATTTATTTATTTTTATAGAACAAGTGAATATTTTGAGATATTATATTTATTTATAAAATATTTGAGAAGAAAAATTATGAACTTGTATATTTCGGCATTGTATTGATAGTCTATGTATGTACTTTAGATTAGACATTATTTTGATATTTGATTTAATATTTATACTTTTCTATAAAATAAAATATTTTATACTTTTCTTACAATGAAAAAATATTTTAAAATTTTCGTTATAGAGTCCGCTAATTGCTATTTTTCTTTAAAAATATTGTAAAAAATTGAAGAGAATAATATTCAGATGTCCTAATATATTTAAACATACTTAAGAATTAAACCTATCTGATGGGTGGCAAAAAATGTAGTGTTTGTCCCCTTTTATATGGAGTAATTTGTAAATAGCTCACTTAAGAATCTAAATAGTAGTGTTTTGGTTTAAAATTATTATGGGTATATGTAATCTTTTCTCAAAGTTAGTCTTTTGATTATTGGTTCTCAGACTTTCACATATTTTAAATTTTTAGAATTTTACCTATATATTATTGATATTCTAGAATATTTAGCCTTTGAATGTTTGTAAGTTTTGAATGCGATATTCTATTTTTTTTTCTAATTTTACATATTTGAGCCTTTAAAATCATTTGATATTTGAATAATTTCGTACATTTAAATTATTTAATATTCAATAAAAAATACAAATTTTATATACAAAATTAGACTCAGACATTCAATATTTGGATGTTTGATATATTTAGATCACTTGATATATTTACTTTGCATGTACTCGATTATTTTTCATTCATTTATTCTGTATTATGGATATATATATTTGTTGAGTTTTAATATCATAATTTATCATATTTTTAACCTTTTTTAATTAAAGGGTATTGGACACTTATATGATTCGGATGGAGGATACTTGATAATTTGGTTTATGTATATTTTATATTTGGTTTTATATTTAATTTGTTTTGGGATTTGTATGTGGGTATTGTATTTTGGGATTGATATATATTTTATTTATTACAATTTTTTTTTACATTTAGGATTATTATATTAGTTAGATTTGTTTATGTTTGATATCATGGTAGTTTTATTTTATTGATGTTTTTCTTGGCAGGTTGTTTTGAGTTGAGTAAGTATTATTATTATTATTATTATTGTTATTATTATTATTATCCGGAGATCCAACAATGTTAGTTTGCTTATATTCTATGTTTGTGTGACTGGTGATCTTTTGTTATTTTGGTCCTTAGATTTAATATGTTCAACCCGGCATTTGGTTTATTTGTCATTTGATTATTGCCTATTCGTACCGAGGACATAATAGTACGTGCATGAGTTAGACGTTTGATGCACGTTTGAAGGATATATGTGTTTCGGCACAAATATAAAAGTCTCTAGTGTGATTTTAAGATAAGTTTCTTACAGTATTTAATACAACGAATGCCGTACGAAAAGAATGAAGAGTGAAATGAGAGAAGATGAAGTTTTTAAATATTTGGCTAAGGTATTATTCGAGTTTTATTCTTTATTAAATTTGAACGTATTATTCTAGACTTTGTTCAATAACATATTATTATTTAATTACTCATTTCTCGATATATTTTTTTTACTTGGTCGCTAAATACATTAGAAATTATATTTAATCATGATTCATAAGAGTTGTTGGTAAATGCTCTCTGATGATGTTATTTTATAAGCTAACACTTTACAGTATATTTATTTAAAATTTATATCATAATTTTTTATAGTAAAAAAATAATTTTTTATATCAAATATTATCATATAACCTATATAATTGATTATATATTTTGTTCTTTTTACTCTTGTAATATTTGGTCACCGGTAATTAATTAAAGAATTTAGAGATTTATTGCTATATGAATTGCACACACGTTCTGAATCCCATAATAATAACTTGAAACATAACTATACACTTGGAAGCATCTTTGATTCAAAGTCTTCAAAAAGATAAAATTTTAAGGAGATAACATTTTAATTTTCTTCAACTTTTTTGATTTAAAAGTCCCATGTTTTATTATAATATAGATCTATAATAAATTTATTGTATGAAAGCCTTATATAGTGAATCATCCTTTTTAACCTGAAATTTGACTCAAAAGATGTAAATAAATCGAGAGAAATGAAAATGCAGAAACTAGATTTTTTTTAATTAATTTTTTAAATTTTGTTCTATATAAAAGATTAGATTAACTTAGTTATATATTGACTTGTATACTAATTCACATCGTATAAGACTTTCTTAGATTTTTGAGATGACATTTTAAGAATTAAATCGTGCAGGATAATATTAGTGATTAAATATATCACACATCTTTTTTTAAAGTAGACAATATCTCAAAAATAAACGTGCATGACTTTAAAATCTGATAATGACCCAACCTGTAAAAACCTATACTGACTCCGCAATATAATAGCATAGGCATGCCACGTCTTCTTTGAGAGGTTATGTTAGAGGGATGATGTGTTTCGTATTAATTTAGTGAAGATTTCACTTCTTATTTTATTTATGGCACTCATAATATAATAACTTGACTACTTCTTTATTAAAAGCTATGTAGTACAGGTGAACAGTCTTATATTTATGAAATAAATATATGAACTGCTATTTATAAATAAAAAAATTTTATTCTTTTTTTAAAATATCATTTTAAAGATGAGTCTATATAAAATAAGCCTGGCGATCGATTGCAATTCCTAAACCTTAAAATACCTTGAATAATAATGGGCGCAGCCTTGAAATTCAGCAAAACAAATATCAGTTAGATGATAATAATTTTATTTAACAAATAATCTAACATAGAAAAACTAATATCTAAAAAAGTTTTAATATATATATATATATATATATATATATATATATATATATATTCTTTTCAGTTAAAAAGGGGCATGGAGTCTTTTTCCTGATAAAGTAATTAATGGAAAGAGGGAAGAAATCAAGAAAAATAGTAATCAATTAAGGGAGCCTTTTACCACACTCATAACTTGCAATATTTCAAATAATAATCAAAATAAATGTCAAATTGAATGGACGTCTCGCATAGCACTTTCTATAAATAAATAATAATAATAATAATAATAATAATAATAATAATAATAATAATAATAATTTAATTCATAATTATAAATACAATTATATTATTTGAAATTATGTTTACCAACTCTATTATTTTGTGTAGGTTACAGAGTTAAAGCTATCCATTCATACACGGCAAAAATTAAGTAGATTTTAATCTACCTCGTTATACTTGAAAATAGGATCTCCTGAATTTATCTTACGTGATATTAAAATGTCGTTTTTGCCTTCTTAGAAGTAGAATATTTTTTGAGATGGATATTTATAATATTTATAATGTAAATATGCTAAAAAAAACAAATAGAAAATATTTCCTAAAAAATAATAGCATGGGATGCGTTTGTAAATGAGAGGAGAATGTTGGGACTCAGACTGTCTATTTAAACCGTAAAAAAATATTTAACAACACTCAATAAGTAACCAATAATCATAAACAATGAAACAAGACACAATGTTTATGTGAAATTTTTTTTTTTTAAATTAGGAAGAAAAATCACTGGACTAAAAGTCCATAAATATCTTCATTGTACAATATTTTAGTTACATAAATTTTAAATATAAGGTCACAATATCCGATCACAAATAAACCCAAATAGTAGAGAATATAAGATGAAAAAGAAAAAATAAAATCGATAGACGTTCTTTTTAACCTTAAGAATAATGTATTCAATGTTGATGAAGACTGAAATTCGATTCGTAACTCAATTGGGTACTCAAATTTTTCTCTTCTTCCTTTTCTCTCTCTTTATAAATATTTTTTTCTTTTCATAGACGACGCACAAAATACAAGTAGATAACCCTACACGTTTTATACTATAAGTTGCGTTTGAGCGTCTATCAGACGCGCCTTGAGCATGATACTTCCAGAATTAGCACCTCAGGTGCCCTTCAGGTGCGATTTTTTTGGGATCTGTACTTCGAGCTTTCGTCGTGCATGCTTTGTGCGTACAAAAAACTCTTCATCCATATCATTAATTAACATATCAAATGAATATGAGTCCATACAAAAATTTTTCATAACCCAACTGAGAAAACTATATATATTCATTCCAATTGTAAACTTTGATTAGCCAAAAAAGCTCTACTGCCAGAAGAGATTTAAAGGGCTTGGGGAAAATAACTTCACTTTATTATAGAGGTCCATCATAGACACCCTTTTACCTTTAATAATTATAACATATTGAATAATATCAAACTGCTAAAAGAAATATAAATTATAAAATAACCGTTAAATAAAGGTTAAGATCTCAAATAATTATTTTTAATATCAAAAAGGTATCCGAATTCTTCAACAACTTAAAAGTATGTCAAGCTTGAACCTAAGTAGGGTTTATACCGGTAGGAAAACTAGAAAATAAACAAAAGAAATTTTGATTATAAAATATCTAATAAACTATCACTGCAATTGAGATCTCCTTTTTTAGAAAAATAGATCAAATATCTAAATTTGTTCGTATATTACTTAGATAATTTAATCTGCAAAAGAAATGTATTTAAAAATTATTTGATCCTCTTTATTTATAGAAGAGATGTCACGAGAGCTCTCTTCACTCCAATACCAATAAGGGGTAAGGCAACCTCATCTCCTAGTTCACACCCACCCTTAGCCTGCGCCACTACACACTTGCGCACCCATGGGCATTCATGAACTAGCAGTTGCGGAATGCCCCTCTCATTTCTCTTCTGATTTGGAGGAGAAGAGCTCTCATGAAGCCTTGTGAATAAAATAAAGAATAAATATAATTTAGCAAATGCACACAACATTCATCAAAATTATAAAAAGATGCCATTCATGCACGCTAGAATTGCACAATGTAAATTGACACGAGTTAGCACAGTTGATAAGAACAATTTCAGATGTTGTTTAGAGTTTGTGCTATTAAGTTTAATTTTTACTGTTATATATCTGAACTTACCTGATGTATAATCTTTACAGATAAGATTTTTCTGGACAAAGTTTAACTTTAACTCATAAACTGGGGGCGAGTTGAAAACCGTGTTGGATGGGAAAGCTATAATCTTGAGGCCCTTTTATAGGGTAATTAGAGATATTCTATAGAAAAATATACTCACTCTATGTCAATATTTATATATATCTTATTAATTATAGGATCTGATTTGATATAGTATAATAGTAAATAAAAGATTTGTGACTTATTATTTCTATTAATTGTATGATAGTGGTAATTAAGTGCACTATATCTTAAATTATTTCTATTGATTATGAGATAGTTGTGTCAAGAGGAAACAGAAAAAAAAAAGAGGTATTTTTTTTTGATAAAAATAGAGAGAGTTAATTATAAAAAGATTTAAAATTGTTTATTCTTGAAGTATATCCCATTAAATCGAATAGAATTACAAAAATTAATTTATATAATTGACTTTATTTAGCAGAAATTAAAATTTTATTATTATTGTTGTAGTATATCGGCAATATAAAATCTTGTTTTTATTTAAAAATTAAATCTTGGCCTAATTTGATCTCATGCGACCCCTTTAATGCTTTCCTATTCATGAAGATTCTTCACTTACTTCACACTTTCATTAGCAATAATAATAAGTTGAGTTTTTTAAAGTAATTGCTTTCTTAAATATTGCTATAGATCACTTTTAAGAGTGTGATTATTATTTAATATAAAACTTTATTATCATCATTTTATTTTAAGATTTAGAAATTATTTGTTTTTAATCCGCACTTTATGTGCAAACACATATTAAGTAAAAAAATAATAATTGTTTATTAGACCTTTCCAAATAACTTAATAAATAAATAAAGAGCTACACATATATATACTGACCACCAAAAGTAAATGCTAAATTAGAAATTTTATAAATTATGGTTTATGATAATATTCTATCAACCATGTATGTAATAATTTTAGGAATCCCTATTGATTGCCCAATATTTATAGAATCAAGAAAATTAGCATATAATTATGATTGTAATCATAATTACAATTACAATTATAATTAGTTATTTCGAGATTGGTGGATCCATACATTTGACCAGAGCTGTTATTTTTTAATTGATAGAAATTGTAATTCAAACCTTATAACTCCATTGTATGGATGAAATTAATTATAAGTAGATCCAATTAAAATCAAATTTAAATTAAGTTAAAGTTAGGTTTAAATAAAAAAATATGATCATTAAGTTAATCCGTGTTAGGAATATCTAAACCATGAGAGTGCCGATCTACAATTAAGATCATACAAGTCTATAATTATTATTTTTATTTAAATTTTTATATTTACATAAATATATTTTTTAAATATCATCATTTACACTTATTTTTAAATATTGTTACATGCATCTATATTTCATCAGTATTTTGAGATTTTGTTGAGTTCTATATTTGATGATTTTATATGTTTTTATCAAATATTTAGATATTTTAAAAGATTATATTGTTATATTGAATCATTGTAAATAAAAAGTATGAAAATATTTGTGCATTAACCTTATATGTTACTTTTATACAAATATTTGATAAAGATTTTATTTTGTATTGTGATATGAGTTTGTACTTTTTTAAGAAGGTAAAAAAGTTTTATATATTTATTATAGAATCTGTGATTTGACAAATGAGAATTATTATAAATAAATTGATAATTTATAATTAGATATATTTCAATATTGTAGGCATAATAAATATATCTATTATCCATAGGTGAAAAAAAAATAACGTTTAATTTCGTCTATAAAAAGTAATATATAGATAACCGATTTATGATTTTTAAATAGTAATGTATCGATCTAAGAATATTAAGAATATGAATAACTCGTTCTTCAAAGTTGACTTTTTAATTAGTCGATATGTAAGCCATTAGTCCTTAATTCTCATAGTATGAACTACATTGTAGTTTATGTTTCTGAAATGTTTCAATCTTTTGAATTTTACATGTGAATTAAATGAATATTATGTATAGTTCTTAACTATGGTATGATAAAAATTTTGTTAAATGTTTTTCTCTGCTGCATTTACAGTTTAAATATATACTTAAATGATTTTTGAGGCCAAATAGGGATAATTTGGTCAATCCTGTACTACTATAAATAATATTAATCATATTGTTTATGATTATAGTACTAATATTTGACCCAATTTTGGGATATTAGATTTTAATTATTTACATTTTTTTTTTCATTAACATCATTAATTTCACTTACTTGGATCAAGTCACAATAGATGACAAACGATTAATAAAAATATACTAGTTGAACTTGTTTACCATGTTTTTTACTTCAGAAGTAATTGATCAGAGTTAAAGGTTTTTAAATGGTAAAAAGTTACCAAACATACATTTTATGTACTTGTATTAATGATACAAGATCTCTTAACTCTCTAATAAATAAAGCATTATTTGAGTCAACCTTTAGTATTGGGGTCGAGTAGTAGATAAAAAAAAATATAGTGATATCAATGATTATAAAAATATACATTCATTTTAATATTGGTTAGATATAAAAGACTACACCAGAAATCTAATCATTTTAAATAATTATGATGAAGACAACTTCAGAAGTAATGTCAACAGCCCAAGTATAAGTGCAAGTGAAATGTAAAAAATAAGTGAATTATTATATAAATTTTTGATAACTTCTATAAGTTGAAACATTGAATATTTAATCAATATAAAATATGATATATTTATGTATAATACTTTGTATATTTTCTTTTCTTTCTCTCCTACTTATATTTTAATCAACATAAAATAGGATATGTACAAAGTGTATCATAAAGGTTTTGTGAAAAACCCTTTAAAGTGGAAGTAACAAAACCATAAGATACAGTCTCTAAAAATCTTCTACTATAATAATAATAGATACTTTAGACCACTTGCCCAACTTAAAATGGTAAAAAATAATAACTCTCACAAGTAAAATGAAACTTATTACATTGTGTGCTTATATATTATTATTTATTTATTTATTACAGTGTTTGGGTTGTCCTTCACAGGTAAAAATATTAAGAATATGAAATTCATATAAAAATGACTCAGCCTAATATAAAATTAAAGAAGAATTTTATAGAATAACTATTAAACTCGTTACATTTAATGGGCCAATATATTAGACAATAAAATAATAAATTTACAAAAAATAAGCATTGCAGATATAAAAATCTTAAAATGAATTAATAGTCATATTACAACGTAGCATAATAAATAATAATATCTATAAGCATTCAAAAGCTACAAATACATCTTGAAAATACTTAGAACGTATGCCAGATGAAAAAATTATGACAAAAGGTGACTAGTTATGGTTTAAAGAAAAAAAATGAAGAATGAGACCGAAAAAGACAAAGGGAAGTAATAAAAAATAATATAAAATTATTTCTACTATCAAAAAATATTATACTAAATTAAATAAAATAATAAAAATAAATTTACGTAGCCGATTCTATTTGGCGAGACTTAAAGGGCTTTTTGTTATTATATTCATTGCTCATAAATGCTTAGTCTGGCAACACATCTTTGAAATTCGAAACACAATCACCAAATAACTCTTCCCTTCTTTCATTAAACTAAATCACAATTTCCAGAAGCAATAGCTTGTTCTTCAAGTAATCTAATAGCTCCAATAATATTTTTTCCGTGAACACCATAATATCATGTTTGCCTCCAACTACAAAAGGAAGAGAGAAAATTGTGCATCCAGGAATTCATTTGTTGCTGCCAGAGCTTACGAACTTGACTCTTCGGGTTGAAACACCCTGCAGAGAAAATCCAGAAACCGGGCAGAATATGCTTTAGGATTTACTGATGGGATTGTCTTGGAATTGTATTGTATAGACTTGTAAGCATGCTCGATCCGCTTCATCATGTTGTAGCCCTGAAGGAAATCTATTATTCCGAAATACAATAACGCGTTGCAGGATTCCTCTGTCGCGACTCTCCTACTCAAGGACGAGCTGCCCTTGTCATTTCGAGGGATTTTGACAGCCCGAGCTGGTAATTTCATGCCAAACTTAAACCCAGGCCTGTAATTATCACATTCAGCATTATGAAGAGCTAATATATATGAATGAAATTTAAGAGTAACAACATTATACATTATTTTTTAAGCTCCAGGGTCTATTAGTTCCAGAACATTATATTAGATATTATTGACAAAGTGCTCATGAGTTTAACCTCTGAGTATGGAGAGGATTTGTGGTTAATCTATGCTTCACCTAATAGCTGAAGTTTTTTGGTTTTATTAATTTGCTGACAATATTAAATTAGAAATTACATAATACTTTTCTGTCTTTATCATTATCTGTTTTACTGTATCAGACAAGACAGTTTAATGCACGAAACTTTTGCTATGCTAGAGTCTCTTTTGCAATTTTGGAGGTGCAATATTTGGTGGGGCAATTATAGTATCAGTGGGTGATGATGGATTGATTTAGATGAATAAAATCCCTTCCGCCTTCCTAGCTTTCGCCTTTCAGTGTTACTGTTAGCCTAGCAGAGTGCAATTGCCATTGGTTTTCATAGAAATTTTATGGAGCTGCTACTGCTACTTATATATTATTCCTTTGCTGCTGATTTGATTTTTTCCTTGATTGCTTACAATCACAACTTCACTTTTGTACTTAAGGATGGATTATGCTACAATCCTAGGAATTCCATAAGTTTTTATGATATATGTCAAGATACTAACAACTTCCTAAACTCTTATGCTTATGACCTTCCACGCTATGCCCAGGGTTGAGAATTAGTTCAAAAGTATAAGGTGTTCAAAAACTCGTGTCAACTAGATTTAGACCTGACTAAGAAAGATGAAAAACAAAGGGCGCTTCCAAGAGATAAGCTTTGAGACTTTATGTAAGCTAATGAGTCTAATAAGACTTTAAATTTAGAGATGACTCTTTTACTTATAAAAAAAATATAGCAATAACAATGAATCCTTAAGTTTTACTAAACATGATCGACTATATGAATCGCTTTTGTCATTCTACTAGGATTTAGTGCAATATTTTTTGAGAATATGAGTTATTTTAAATGTTATAAATGTTAAATCATGCTGATTTTCATTCCACTCTCTGACTTCTAGAAAAATATTCAATATAGTTATTGCAGATTATCTCAGAAAGTTATGGTAGTTCTACATGGAAGGATTGCACTTCACATCGGTTAGGCATATATAATTCTACAAGGGGAAAGTTCAAACATTAAGAGAGTATCTAATGGTCCTTAAGAAATGGTCAAACCAACCTGTCGATTGGTTCGAAGAAGTCAGCTAGAGTAGGATCTCTTTTATGCTTTCCTTGCATGGCATCAACGGAGAAACTTTCACCTTTACAGATGCTCAAGTCAATTGATGTTCCTACATTAGGAATGAAACAACATTAACATTTTCCATGTATAAACCATTCAATAAGTAATTAAACCGTTCTTTATAGGAATTGGTAAGTAAATGCAACTTTTTTTAACAAAACATATTTGAGAAGGTAATAGACAATTCATACCAAACGAACATAGCATTAATTTGACCAAAAGCAATACAAAACAACTTGGATAATATACACGGAAGATTCAGATTCTCTAAGGAACAATGCGTCATGACAGTAGAAATTCATCCACCGGATTGGACTTAGTATAAACTGAATGAGCAGTTACCAGAGAAACAGAAACTTCCCAAGAATTGGAAGCATTATGCTTGTAGTATCTTTTATTAGGGAAAATCAAATTTCATCTTTCCATCAAGAAATCCGATACCCTTTTGGTCAAAATGACAAAGTTATACAAAAAAATATTAACCATCTGCCTCATGAATATCTAACTCTTACAGCCAGCAAATTTCTAGTCCATAGCTAGAAAATGAGCAGCCTAACCTCTTTTATTTTTTTATTTTTTTTATTTTTTGGCTGTAAACAACGTAAACATGTAGTGTCACAATCTCCATGTAAAGGACATGGATGGTAGAAATTTTAAAAGAGAGAATGATACAAAAGTTTTCTTAATGAATTCAGGGGTCTGGGAAACTCCTTTAATTTGCTGCTTAAGTATTACATCTTAAGTATCATAGATGAAGCATCTCACGATATGCTCTCAGCCTATGTCACTTTCTTTTTCTTTGTTTTTTCTTTTACTAGGATGCATCCATGTATTCTTCAGCAAATACTGAATAAGTGAAAGATATTTGATAGAAATAAGCACCTCGATGTTGGACTTCTCTATGTATACCCAACAAGAGGCTGTAATCCATGATGCCCTGTTCCTCCAAAAACTTGCAATCGCTCTTGATTTGCCTGAAAAAATAGGGAAAAAAGGAGTAGCCTTAACACAAGGAAAAAAAAAGAAAATGTGCATCAGGTGTAACGTCACTTCTTGCAAAGCTTTATCTCATATGCATGAGCATGCAATGACATGCAATTTAATTTAACTCAGCCAGCTACTTTGAAACAATCCCGTTCTCTATTTCCATCTTAATCCAAAAATCACAGTTTCTCCACAAATTTTCTAAAGAAAAAAAAAAAAATCAGACTACATTGCAGTTTTTGCTTTGTCTTCCAATATTACTCTCTTAAATAACATTTTAAAATATCCTATAAGTAATCAAAAGGTATCTGTTTGATTTCGAAATCCTTGTAAACTTGATTGTAACCAAGTTTACAGCAATAAGAAACTCATTTCTTGCTGCTTCTATTTATAGATATGCCACCTTTCTCACCTGTTATTCCATAAACAACACTAACGCATTCAATAAGACCAGCTACTCAAGTAGCACTGTCGATTGCTAACACAGTTATGAAAGAGTACATAAGGGGGTAAGATCACCACCACGCATTTCAAAAAGACTGTCAACAAGCAGAGATGTAGCGACAACGAGTACTCATAATATACCAGTGGCTGGGTTATGGTAGTCGCGGAAAGCATATGTTGGACTTAATCCAATTGTTTGGATTGAGAAATTTCTTGACTAATCCAAAAAGGTCAGCGGTAGACACCATTTTTTTTTTTTTTTTGAAACTACTACGGATATGATGAAAAGTCTAGTCCAGGCTTCCTCAGTTTTCTTATTCAATAAGATGATGAAAATCCAATAAACAAATGGACCAGAATCATTCATAGATATGAAAAGTCTAGCCGTTGAGAATCATTCAAAGACTTTCTCATGCATTTGTTAAGCAAGTAGCCTTTCATCAGAATGGTAATAATTGCTTAAACATCTAAATATATTTCAAAGATTTGGTTGGGGGGGGGTGTGGAGAGGCCAGGGGAGTTTATACTACACGATGGGCACACCATTCATATTGCCTACTGCAAAGAGTTGGTACATAATGGTTAAATGATAATTTTCATGGCAGTGAAGTTTCTCTATTCACGTAAAAAATGCTTGAGAAGTTAGAAAGAAGATAGATAATGGACTTACTCAATTAGTTGAACCCGGATTGATGGGTCAAGATAGAAGAAGAAATCAAAATCAAAATCCTTTAACGTAGTGGTCTGGTAATCTCCAAGTCTAGTCATAGTTCGACCTTGTGAAGAGCCTTTGAGATCATACCGCCTATGAATAGGTAACTCCGATCGCAGTACATTTTCCATGACAACGAAATAAACCTGCATGTGGAGAAAGCATGACCATAGCAAAATAACACACTGACAAAGGGGGAAAAGGTAACCGGCAATATCTTACAAAATTTCCAGCAACAATTGCTGGCTAAGTTATGTTAGATAGGGTGACTGGCCACTTCTGAATAATGAATACATTAATTTGAGCAGTTAAGTAATTGCATAGATGCTTTCTCTGCTTGAATTTGCAGTTAATAGAAGTTCACCTCATTGTCGAATTTGAGGCTGCAAAGGTTACATAGGCCACATATACAAAGCAAGAAATATTTTGCCAGAGATTACATCTTGTTCGCCTTCAATATATATTCAATCATTGCCAACAATCTATGCATAATCACCTTTTGACCTTCGAGAACGGGTCTAGCAGCATGAAGGCCATAGAACTTGGTTAATAGAGTTTTTGCATGGTTTCTGACATGGCAGTAGTAGCTTGGAAGCATTTCTATAAGCACCTGAAAGGGAGAGAAATAAGTTTTCAAAGTGACAAATTCACAATGCATTTGAAAAATGCAAATCAGAAATTCACAGCTATCACTTTAAGCATCATATCAAAATTAATTCAAGATCGCATTGAGTGCGGAGAGACTATGCAACAAATTGGATTAGAATAAATTGTATGTACAAAAATGACTATAACGGTGTTTTTTTTATTTCAACTAATAGGTAGTCTGTTTTTTTTTCTTTTAAACTTCATGGCAAATAATCTTTTTTTGGCTTTCCCTGAAAAAGTGAAGAAATCGTCAAGCATGTTATTAAAACTGCAGCTTCACATAGTGAATAGAATAAAACTTCTTATACAGCATGCTTAGCGAGAACAACATTGGCTATTTCTTTGTCTCCTTATCTAAAGGGAGTTTGATTCTGATGAATGAACCTACGCTCAGAGCATTTTGGGGACTAGCCTCTTTCCATCTTACTTGAGTTATGAATCTTGAAATGACAGACGCACTGCAGGAAACAAATTGAAGTAGGCAGTTTCAATACATGAATCATGTGATTAACCTCATTTAGTTAACCCAAAAAAATGGGATAGATCTTCAAATCATTTTTCTCAAGCCATACGAGGATAAAACTTCCTATATGTTTCTAGGGTGGTATTATTCATCTAATCTATTTAAAAGAGCCATCATCAAACTGGTACAGGTCAACTAAATGATATTCTTGTAGCATACACTCATGCTCCATTGTGAGGTTGCCGATTGAATGTCTGATGGCACGTTTATCAAATAGACCTATAGGGAATCCAAAGGCTCTTAGGCCGAGCTTTTAGTTTTTCATATTGAGAAGGAAGAAGGCAGAGAATGTGATTATTATAATGAAGAAGTAACTGAACAGGATTACATCTCCTTCTTTGGTAAGTCTGTTCCAGGGCAAATGATAACTGGGGGTAACATTTTTATATCACAGGTGATTCTACATTCCTTGCTCGAGTTCAGTAATGAAGAAAGTGTTGGTGATCGGCCGGCCAGAGTTAGATCAAGAGGAAAGAATATGGCGATGATAAAGACGAACAATGATCACAAAGGATAGTGAGAAATGAGACACACACAATTTTTACGTGAAAACTCTCTTCTTAATAAAAGGGAAAAACCACATGACACTTAATCCACAAATTTCACTATGAAAACTTTGGTTACAGAATCAATATATATACCGATGTTATTTTCCATTATTATTTTTCAAAGTAGCAGTGATATCAATATATATACCGATGAGTCTCCTCTCTGGTGGTACCTACTCTGTAAGTCGGTCACCTACCCTGCAAGTTGGTCACTTGCCTTGCAAGTCAATCACTTGCCTCGCAAGTCGATCACCTGCCCTGTAAGTCAATTACCTACCTTACAAGTTGATCACCTGCTTTGAACTGATCGGCGTGACAGGCCTCATCAGAGCGGTCGGCCATATGGAGGCCACACCAGATCAATCGGCTCATCAGGTCGTCCTCACTAGGTCGGCCGGCCACATTTGCCAGGCCGGTTTCTCTTGGCCGGTCAACACATCTGGCTGGCCGGTATCACCTTACCGGCTGACCTTTTTTGGCCAACTGTCCTCAATCTTCTACATTTGGTACTCCGGCTGCCCTCGGCTGGCTGTCCGGCCGGCTCTTTCAGCTGGCTAGCCGTCCGGCCTCACTATCCGGGCATCGATTACTCCTCCGGCCGCTAGTCGGGCCCAATAATGCTTCGTATCAATATCGTACCCGTGTGAGTTTTTTTTTGGCAAAACCTTTTGATCAGTTTGTCAAATGTATATGGACCCACAAGGGAGTGACCATATTCCAACAGAAAGAAAACTTTTGCTTGGAAGTTAATCAGCTAGGCCTGTTAAAGGGTGGAAATGAAGCTTCTTGGATGAAGTGTTGAGAAAATTATGTTTCCCAGAACAGTTTATTCAAATGCAATTTGTTCCACGTATTGGAAGTTTTCTTCTGAGTCATAATAGATCATCAACCACTGAGAATGATAAAATCCGAATGAGAAGCAAATGAAAAGTAGCTTAGTTTCCTCCCCTAGTAGTTGTTATAGGGAAGACCAAAAAAAATGACATGAAAGGACAACCATTTAACTCATTTCTCGGACAGAAAGACTAGAAAAAGCGAACAGATTTTTTTTCACTAGGTAGGGATTATTGATAGAACTCTTAGCCCTCTCTTTAGGATCAAATTCGCTTTATTGGGTTAAATAATAACAAATTCTATCAATAATCCCTACCCTTTGATCAATCCAGTAACACCAAGGACAAAAGAAAGGTAAGAGTCAAGCTCGCAAACAACCTCATTAAACGAGTGAATATTACCACTTTATCTCACCACCCTTACACTATATGAAGACCCTCAGAAATCTATAAGAACCTTCAAAGGTGGATCCTATCTCATAGAATTTATCTATACGTTGGGCCAAGACTCTATCAATTTTGCTCCAGAATCAGATACACTCTACCGTGTTTGAAACCTCTGGTAAAAGGCTTGCACAGATTGAAAGAATGAGAAGGTGTTTTTCAAAGCTTTAATCGCCTAATCAAATTCAGTTGTACAAAACCTTATACATATTTTCACAATGTAGGGGGGTAAGGCTGTATAGATCAGACTCACCCAAATCCCCCATAACCTAGTCATGGTCAAGTGAAATTAGCAAGTGCCAAAAGACAAATAATATCTTCTGATTGTAACTAGAAATGTCTGAAAGGAAAAAGAATCCATGTATCTCCATAATTCACCCTTTTCTTGACCCAAGAATTTTTACTAGATACTTTGGTCATCCTAAAATTTTTCTGGAGTCAACTCTAAATAACAACTTCATATTCAACTGCATCATGACAAATTTATTTGGCATCTCCTTGGTCCTCCATGCTTGGGGAACAGTATCTTTGATAAGTCAAGCTTTTCTATTTTTCTAAACTTGGATTAATTAACTTTGAAAACTAACAAAATAAACCTAACTCTGCTGAGAAACTTGATCATGATTACAACTAGACCTCTTAATGGAATAAAAAGCAAGATTTTGGCGTGTCCTATTCGTTGCTTTACAGCAAACACATCACTTAGTAGAGTTGTTCCATTACCTTAACTTCGGATTTCTTCAGGGTCTTTATAACAAACCGATTATCTTTGGGCAAATAGATTGGCCTGCCACCTTTTCCTCGTAAGAATAACTCCATAAGTGTCTCGTGGCCACAAACTGACATCATGTAGTCTTCATAGTCAATATCTCCGAGCGCTTGCAAATTTCTGGGAGAATATGTAAATGGAAAGTGAGCTCCTTTTTACCTTAAGATGTCAGTCTGATATTCATCAGCATAGAAAGACGGATTCTGAATGTAAAGGTCCTCTAGCAAGGACTTCGAATTCCTATAGTGATGTGATGAATCTTGAAAGCCTCTTATCGATAAGATATATTAACATATATGCAAATAAGGAAAAGTAAGTATGAAGGTAGATTAGGCTTGGAAAAGGCTTCTTTAAATGTAGCGAATACAATGCATGAAGGAATTATTTACTTGTATTGGAGCCTAATAAAAATTACAATCTACCAGCACCCTTAGCTCCACAATGACCAAAATAATCAAAAGGGAAGGGCAATGACAATTATTTTGTGACATCCTTAGAACCCTTTTTAGTGTACTAAGAGTGGCAGGTCCTGTAGTTTCGCCAAAAGTACTCAAACTCACTCAAAATGAGTTCACGGAGTTCTTCAAGGCAAAGCAATATTATTGAAAATACGTAAGAGACATCCTTCATTAAGGATCTACTATGGTAAATTGTTACACAAACAAAATTAGAACAGTTGGTAACGTCATGTTTATCCCGATCATAGAATCATATTAAAATAGCATACAGGTAGATGTGGCTTCAGCAGGTATCCTTCAATCAAATTTATTTTTCCATGGATTTTCAGGACTTCATATGATAAGCAAAGTATACAGGATAGTCATAACTTCACCTGAAAATGGTAGGACAATAATCCTTCCATACAAATTCAGTAAGTGCACCAGGCAGATGACTATGCTGTTTAGAGTATCTTATGCAGGTACTTTTCGAAGATCTGAATTCAGTAGATGACACCTCCCTTCTGAGCAAGGCCATGCACTGCCCTGCCAAATGCTTTGTATGATACATTAATGGTAAGAATGTAGAACTGCAGCATGCAGCATAAGATCAAATTTAGACTGTCATAGACAGATTAAAATTCATCATTGCCAATTGCATCAATGGTGCATCCCAATATGGCATAGAAAATTTGAGTGAAACAAAAATGGAAAAAGATTCCACAATAAACAATCAGATTATTCTTAAATTATCCGTTCAAATCCAATCTATGGATTGGACAAATTTCTCAGTAAACAGTAAAAAAGGATTTGACTGATGGAACATGAATAATTAGAAATCAACTAGAATGAATTACAAAAGATAAGAAAAGTGATTGCCAATCTATAATGATAAATATTAATCAGACCAAACCAAGTTATGGTGCTAAAAGGTAGTCTGCAGGAGGCATATCAGAAAAGAGCCCATTACAAATCAAAGCCGTCATTACAAACCAAGGCTATCGTGTCAAGAATGCAGCTGTAAGTAATACATAGAACATGCAGAAGCCAGATAATTCAACAAAGGAGGGATGAGGACAAAAAGATAGTGTTAAGCGGCTTGAAATTATTAAATGGAACAGGGACCATGGTTCCCCGCTAACAAATCTGTGGCTCCCACAGTGATAGAAAGCAGGTTCACAATGATTTTGTAAGATAGGGGGCCATGGTTCTTGGATTATCTAATAATTTCTCTTATTGGATGTGTACAAATCACAACAAATTCAAATTCTTTAAAATTTTCAGCCTATCATGAAATGGTTTAAGAACTTCATATTCTCTGGACACTCTACATTGTGTGGCAAAAAATGTGGAGGTTCTGAATCATTTAGAGTCCATTGAGTTGCAGAGAAACTAATAAAATCATTTTCCTAATGAAAAACAAAAAACAAAAACAAAAATCAAACAGCTAATATGCATATGGGTTTTGCAATGGAAAGCTGTTTTATTTACCAAGACATTTTCGTTTGATTAAGGGATAAATCATTTTGGATCAAGGGATACTCATATTTATGAAGCTCAAATCTGACAAGAGAGGGGCAGAGATGCCATTGGACTATTTAAACTAAGACTCATTGCCTCAAGAAACCATTCCGGCGGAATTAGTCAATCTATCAGGAATTCAGAAACTAATATATTAATCAATTTAACAAGTAAAAGAGGTGACCCATGTGAAAGATCGCATCAAATACAAACCAACATACGACCCATAATTTAAATGGAAACACAGAACATACAAACATAATTATCAACTCAACACGGTCATTAAGAATCTTACAACTCTTCTTTTTTTGGAAGAAAGATTGTGAATCCTGACATTTCCAAATTCAATAATAACTTATCTCACCTAATTCAACCCAGAACGACAGACAAACAGCAATTCCTTCAGAGAGAAGGATACGAAAACGAAATCTAATCAGTTTATGGACAAAATCATACTGGGTCCATCTCCTCAAACAAAAATGGCAATGGAACAGTAAAAATAATATAATTTATTCAAAAAAGATGGGAAAAAAACAATCCCTAAACATTTAAAGCACATTCAACATAAATAGAAAAACAATTAAATCACGAGAAATGACCTGTCAGCTAATTATCGAACGAAATTAAGGCACTGAAACGGCAATTCAAATTGAAGACGAAGTCACCCTCAAAAAATGCTACGGTTTTCATTTCTGTTCTCCATTTGCGTAAGTATTAACTGGCAGCTTTCCATTTGCGGTGCTTTGAGGTACCGACAGCATCCTCCTATACGCGCCATTGCAGCTAGTATCGCCCTCAACGTCGCTAACACAGAACTCAGAGGAAGAGAAGAAGTTTACGCCCCATTTTGCGGCATACATTACACATACTAATATTATATTATAATTAAGTTATTTAAATTTTATTTCGTTTTATATTTTAAAAAAAATTAGACTTACGTTCATAAATTTTGATAAATTTAGAATAATATTTATACAAAATAAAACATTAAACAGATATTTTAACCTTAATTTCAAAAAATTATATTTAATATGAAATTTATATCCTGACATTTAGCTAATATATATTTATTTTATAATTTATTTATTATTATTATTATTAAATTTATGAATTAGGGGTGATGCATTTCTAAATGAGAATTGTTATACGGGTTAGGGAATTGTTTAATCTTTCGTATTCGATTAATTTGGAGCCGATCCGGTTCTCGTTCCTTCGAACCAATACCTTGTGCAACACGACAAAAAACAATATATCAAAGGATTGACGAGATTCGCTCCCTGGCATATCCTTCGACACTTAAGTCAATAATCTTATTTTAGAAAATTGAAAGATGTAGAAAAGTAAAAAATTTTGAGTCGAAGATATTTAGTTTTGGGATTTAATGTTTTGTTGTATCTGATCGTCAGATAGCTTGAAAATTATACTCTTAAGTAAGAATGACATATTAAGTGTTGTCCTTAAATGAGAATTATAATACCTATGAGAGACTTCTTAGGCTGTGAATCTTTGGTCCCCCCTTTTGAGACAAGAACAGAGTATTTATAATGCTGACGGGTAGTTTTAACCTCCTTTATTGCCCGCAAAACCATCTTGGATAAGGGCATCCGGTTTTCTCTGTTCATTCCAGCTAATTACGGCCAATTTTGCAACTGGAGTGGGCCATGGGCCATTATCAGTTGTAACCTTTTTTCCTAGTTCATCCTTGAGCCTTTTTCCTGAAATGGCCCATTTTAGGTCGTAGTTTTTCACTGGGTCTCTCTTTTATTTATGGGCCCTACTTTCAGGTTGATTTATTTACAATAGTACCCATCATTAACGTCCTATATCGGAAGGTTTGAATATTCAAGGGGCGGCATATTCTCTGATGGGACATGTTTGTCATTTTCTTAGCTCATTTGTTATTGGAATGGATCAGGATCCGCCTAACAATCTTGTTGTCGGTTTAGGCTATGGATCGACCAACTAAGATTAATGCCAGAGTGGGTCTAAACTAATCGGTGTGGATTTGTGTCGGACTAGATTACGTTGGACTAGATTGCACCAGATTGGATTGTGTCGAATTGGTTTGCGCTAGACTGGTTTGTGCTCGACTAGATTGCGCTGAATTGGATTGCGTCGGACTGGTTCGTGCTGGACTAGATAGTGCCTAACTGGATTGCGCCGGACTAGTTTGTGTTGGACTAGCTTGCGCTCGACCGGTTTGCACCGGATTGGATTATGTCGGACTAGTTTGCGCTGGACTTTCAATCTGAACTAAAATGTGGCTAATCTGGAATGAATTGTGACTAATCAATTCGGATTGACACTGGACTGGGTCATAACCTACCAGTCTGGACTTGCCTCCGATTGCTTTTTGGGAAGTGAAGACTCCCTTGGAAATGGCGTAGTCTTGTCACTAGACATGTTCGGCTTGCCACGTGTCCGTCATCGGTGCAATGTCAGTCCATTAATCCTAACGCAAGGCGGCCGGTGTGGCGTGTTGCTTTGAGGAGCTCACACGTGTTGCTTCTCATTATGTCACGTCCTCTTTGGAACTGTGCGAGACTTTTCAAAACCATGCCTTTTCAAATTCGAAACATCTGCCTATAAAATCGGCACTATTTCATTATTTTCTTCTTCCGGAATCTTTAATCCTTTGCTTCCTTCCTCAAACTTTTTGGTTGCCATCTTCTTCCTTAAATCAAAATCTTCTTCTTTACTTGTTTCTAAGGCTTGTTTCCATAGCTCCACGCATTGATGCAATCAAACCGGTGCTCTCAGCAACAGATATCCAGGGTCTTTAATCTCAGTACAAGATTCCTCAAGAAGTTTTGTCTGCGGTATTGGCTAAAAAAGATAGAGCCTACTCTTCTCTTAGTGGCTTTATCACCGTCTACAAAGCCCACTTGAGTGGTCTTCGCTTTTCCATTGCACACGAGTTGCACAAAATTTTCATGGATCTTGGTATTCCCATCGCACGGTTTCATTCTAATACGATTAGATACTTTTGCAATCTTTGCATCTTTTTATGCCTTAGAGGGCTTACACTGAATGTTACAGCTATAAAGGTCTTGTTTCAATTTTGTCAGAGTGGGGACTGGATGTCACTATTCCCACGTGAATTAAATATAAGTGGAATGATTTATGAATCAGTAAAAAAATGGAAGGACTTTTCTTTTTGGCTACTTTAGAATTGGGCCTCCCTAATGAATGGGATAAAGTACCACAGTCCTTTACTGGCAAAATTTCTTGTGAGGAAGAGAACTTAGTAAAATTGATGATAGAGCTTATCCGAACGAATGCAGACTCGTTTAATGGTAATGATAACGAGCATTTTTTTTTTTTTTTTGCCAAAATCCCTATGCTAACTAAGTAGGAGCCTCAATTAGAGGAGGTAGGAGCAACTGCTCCAAAACCCAAACAGTGCAAAAGGAAAGCAGAAAGCATAAATATTAGAGACTCCTCATTACGACGACAAGCTACTTTGCCGAGTCCATCTTCTACTATTGAGACTGGCCTCCCTATGTCAAAGAGAATGCAGGGAATCGACAGTTCGTCTTCTATTCTCCCTACTCTAGCCGGTCATGTCTTGGAGGAGGGTACTAGATCTAGGTTCGCTACAGGTAGGGAGTCCCCTGCTTCCATGCTTCCTCTGCTAAAGTCCCCAGAGAACCAGAGGTGGTGGGCAATAGAGTAGTGTCCCTTCCCATTTTGATAATTTGATTTCACCTTATAATATGTTTGAACGTTCTAATATATCTGATAAGTTTGAGGATTAGACTTAAAATTACGGGTGGTAAAACATAATGAGCAATCTTACCCATGGGAGATATAGTACATGGGTAGCTGAGTATGATAGTCTAATTTGTATTTAATATGCCTAAGGTTATCGGAAGTATATGTAACCCTTTCTCAAGTTAATATTTAAATAATTGAAACTCAAATTTGATACATAATTTGTATTTCTATATTGATTTGTATTGAATTTTAATTTAAACTTAGATTTTGGACTTGAATTTCAGATTCACCGATTTTGTCCAAAATTAGTATTTGTATGTATTGTATAAATAATGTTGACTATATATTTTAATCCGGACATTTGGATTATCTGTTGCAATACTGCTTCAACTTTTACATATACTATTGAATCATCCGGCTATCAAATTCTACCCCAAATTACAAGTGGATCTGGACTTGGATTTGGACTTAAATTGGACATCGATTTGTTAGAATTGGTTCGGATCATTTCTTTTTTGTTTATATATGTATACGTCCCAATGATAGCTATTTTTTAATTTGGACATTTATTTTAAGTTTAAATATTTGATTTGAGTACATGACTATTATTAAATTTTGGATCTTGAATTTTTATTAGATTTATTATATCAACGATTTTGAATTTATTTTGTAATTTGATTGGATATTTATCCATTTGATCCTCAATCTGATTTATTGAACTCGTTTTATTTAAATATGATAATTGTTAGATTTTAAACTCATATTTTATGGTTTATCCATTCAAAGTACAAAGTTCGGATGCATTACAAGAGTAAAGACGTGATCCGTCAGCTATTCGTTTGATTTCGTGAGTTTTTGTTTCTTTATGGTTTAAATTGATATTTGATATGATTGGATTTTAAAATTATCCAGGTTTAGGCTCATGGTTATATTTTGGATATAGTTTAGATATTTTATTATGTCTGATTATAAGTTTAGTTGAATTGTTACATTTCTTATAATGATTGTAGAGTAGGTCGTATTTATATTATCTAAACAGTTGTTCAATGAAGTCCTATACGAGTTTTGGATTTGTTGGTTCCTATATATTTTATTTATCATATCTGAATTTTAAAACTTAATATTATTTATTAAATTTATTTAAAATTTAAAATTTTAAATTTTAAAAATAATTAATTATTTATTTAATTGACATTCTTAGTTTGAGTTTGTAACATAAATGTTGTCCTCAAATGAGAATTATGATGCCTATGAGAGACTTCTTAGGTTATAAATCTCTGGTCCCCCTTTTTGAGACAAGGACAAAGTATTTATAATGCTGACGGAGAGTTTCAACCTCCTTCACTGCTCGCAAAACCGTCTTGGATAAGGGCATCTGGTTTCCTCTCTCCATTCCAACCGGTTACGGCTGATTTTTCAACTAGAGTGGACCATGGGCCATTATCACTTGTATCCATTGTTTCCAATTCATCCTTGGGTCTTTTTCCTAAAATGGCTCATTTCAAGTCGTGGCTTTTCATTGAGTCTCTCTTTCATTTATGAGCCCTACTCCCAGGTTGGCCCATTTACAGCAGTATCGTCTTGGATAAGGGCATCTGGTTTCCTCTTTTCATTCCAGCCAGTTACTGCCGGTTTTACAACTGGAGTGGGCCATGGGCCGTTATCACTTGTATTTATTTTTTTTCAATTTATCCTTAGGCCTTTTTCCTGAAATGGTCCATTTTAAGTCGTGGCTTTTCACTGAGTCTCTCTTTTATTCATGGGCCCTACTCCCGGGATGGCCCATTCACAATAGTACCCATCAAGAGGGATGTAAGTTATACCTTTTAAAATTAAAATTAGATAAAGATTGACTAATTTATCATGATAAAATTTATTTTTATTCTTAAAATTTAATAATATTATTAAAAATTTCTCATCTAATTATAGTTTTATTACTTGATATCTATTTAAAATAACAGTTTTAATTTGTCAGATTTCAAAAAAATATCACAAAATAAAAATTTATATTTCTGGGAGAGATTTTTCAATTTAAAAATCTAAGATCATAATTGATACATCAGCTAAATATTTAAAATTATACTTAGGTCCCATGAAACCAAATATACAAATACATATAACCCAAAGGTATAAAACATAATATTTACATAAAAATATTGTTCAAGAAAATACAAGCTAGTATGCTCACAAGTTGGGTTATAATTACTAGTGAGGAGTGGTTATTTCCTTTACTTATTTATTTGGTTATTTCTTCACCAAATGGTTGCAATTAGATTATAATTAATGTATAAGTAGATGAATGATTCACTAACTGCAGTCCTGAGTTATATTAAAATTAAAGCCTCACATTGAGCTCTTTATTTCATAGCGGTGTAATCTGCTCATCTAATTTCGGTTCTGTCATCTACCATGTTCTTCATGACAGAAACCTCAACAAATGATATTCGGTTTCATCAAGTATTAGAAACCCTTCTCATTAACTAGATCCACATCACCCCCACATTTCCAAATTGGCTGATTTTGGAATCGGTCCCAAATTTTTGACACCCAGTTAGAACAGATGACACAAATAATGGAAACAGATGACACAAATAATGGAAATAAGACGATTTATATGATTCAATTTATCTCCATCTCATAATAGCAGGTCACTTATATAAAATAATTAATACAAAACTGACTATGAGGTGAACTGACTAATGAAGTGAATTGCATATCGAAGGATACAAAACATAAGAGCATAGTGATTAGATCGCAATGCAGTCATAAACTGACTAATGAGGTGAACTGCATAAATAATATTAAGATAAGTAATAGTATGATAAATCACCCTCAAACTAGTTACCAATAATGGGTTGTGTCTTGCAAAAGAGAACCATTAGATAGAGTGAATTTGATATTCAATTCTAACAGAGTGGGAATAATTTTATTATCTATTATGGCAATATGAGTGAGTAGATCAGAAGTATATTTAAGAATGATAATATCCATCAGAATATAGTGTTATTTCAAGACCAATGAAGTAACTCAAATTTTTAAGATTTGTCATTTCAAACTACTGATATAGAAAATGTTTAACACATTGTATCTCAAATTGATTGTCTCTAATAATAATTATATCATTCATGTAAAGTAAAATAAGAATAGTGTTAGATGAAGTTATATATGTGAAAAGAGCTAAATCATGAGTAACGGATATGAAACCCTGTATAGTAATGATGAAACTAAACTTAATAAACCAAGCTCTAAATGCATGTTTAAGTCTATATAGCACTCGACGAAGGTGGCAAGCTTTGTTTACAGGATAGTGATACTTGAGTGGGAACTGTGTAGAGAATTTCTTCATCTAGTCATCGTGAAGAAGAGCATTCTTAGCATCTATTTAAAAAAATATCCATTAACAAATGTGGCGACAATAATCAAAAAATGGACAAGCATGAGACGGGCCATAAGTGCAAATATTTTCTCATAATTAATCACATACTTTTGAATAAAATTATGAGCAATGAGATGTTCTTTATAACAATCCATCGAATTATTAGACTTAAATTTGATCTTATATATCAAATTAATTTCAATAACTAATTAGCCTGAAGGCAAGTCAAGAAAATCTCATGTGTTATTTTTTTAAGGACAACAATTTTATCAGTTATTACTTATTGTCGATAAAAATAAGATTTTGCTTCTTGATATATAATATTTTTATATAATATAGCAAGTGCCTTAAAATAATGAAAGTCATATAAGTAAAAGAAAGCTCACATACCCCAGTGGAATAATAAGTAAGAAAAGTAATTGCGGTGTGAGTCGGTCAATCCATGGATGAATCAACTGTATCTTGAACATACATAAAGGGATCATTTGTAGAAGCTAAACCAGAAATGTTGAAAATCAAGGTAGTAAGAATAGGATAAAAAAAAAAATAGGTCTAGTATCAAATCAGTAACAACTTTAGAATATATTATGAGTGTGAGAAAAATAGAGGATAAGTTGGTAAATATTTTATACTTTCAGAAGATGATATGATGGGATATACAAAACCTATTGGAGACATGATCATAATATCTATATTCTTTATGTTTAATGCCATACCTAAGAAAGTAACATAGATTAACTTAGAATTCTAGTTTATTTCGTTCATAAAATTAAAGATGAATAATGTAAGCATATCCAAAGACACATAGAAGATTATAATGAGATTGTATACCAAAGAGACGCTCATATGGAATTTGATTTTAAATAATTGAGGATAGAAGATGATCGACGGTATAAGCCATAATTAGGATAGCTTCTCCAAAAAATTCCTCTAGAAGAGAAGTTGAGATTGTAAGAAATTTAATGAGATAAAATTTTAATCCCCAAGATCTTCATTATCGTAATTATTCAGTAATTAATTAAGTATAAAAATAAATCTACGTACTTGGATCTATTAGCGTTAAACTTTTATACACGATTGTAATAGTTCTTGTCTCAAACAATCGAGAGATGATTTCTCTCTCTTCTCTTTATGATTTGTATAAATATAAC
The DNA here is from genome assembly GCA_033239525.1 of Nepenthes gracilis. Classification (NCBI taxonomy): domain Eukaryota; kingdom Viridiplantae; phylum Streptophyta; class Magnoliopsida; order Caryophyllales; family Nepenthaceae; genus Nepenthes; species Nepenthes gracilis. The sequence continues at coordinate 12,723,214 of BSYO01000024.1, forward strand.
AAATCTTATGTGTCTCAAAATAATTGCCAAGAACATCCTTTTAAAGAGGGAGAGAGGATCATTCCCAAATTACTAAAATACCCATCTTTTCGCCCAAGAGATGCGTAATGAATATACATCTCAGTGATATTTATTCACTTAACGGGTATATCTTAAAAAAGACATATTTATTCGCTAAAGGATATATCTATTGAAAAATAATATATCCTTTCGATCAAATGATACGTCTTGAACGGGCGTATCTTTTAGATAATTTCTTTTTATTATATATAAACCAATATAATCGTATTTATTTATTTAATTTAATAAATTAATAATTCATATGTCTCGTCATGTGAGACATATTTCTAACAGAAATAAGAAGGGATTGTATACTATTAAGAATATAACCAACTTTTCATTTAGCATGACCATTTTATTAAGATGTATCTAGGCAAGATTTTTAGTATATGTTGTGAAAAAGGACTTTTTGTCCTAAATTGTACAATCAAGTTTTGACCCCGATAAAAATAGCGGAAGCAGTAAAAAGTAAATATTCAATACACGTAAAGAATATTTAATTCTAGATATTAGAGATACGCAAAATATAACCGAGTATAAACAATAGTAAAAAGATACGATTTTTGATGACGAAGGAAAAACTCGATACCCACGGTAATCGAAAAAAATCCTCCGGGCTTAAACGGTCAGGGAAGAAATGTACTATGAAAATCAACTTACAGACCGGGTGATAATGACACGTTAACCTAGCCGACTTACTCCCGTCTTGTGATCCCTACCAAGGAACTCTTTAGATTTGCCCGCGGCAACGGAACCGGACACCTTCCGGTATTCACGTCAATCTTCCCTCTCTAGCCACTTGAATTACCAAACACGATCGAGTCTCCTTCTTTAATACACCGACGTCTCCAATGAAGGTAGAAGGATGGAGGTGTTTAAACGGTAAAGAGAAAAATATAGAGAAAACTATTTAGAACATGAGGCTTAAGATTGTAGCTTTTAGTTTTCTCAAAAGAATCAAGACCAATGGAGTATGAACGAGATTCTTCTCAAGTGGGGCACGAAATTGGTCTGTCAAAAGTCCTTAGGGTTCCAAAATCATAAGCGAAGTATTTATAGAGGGCTCAAAATTCGCATTTAAAAACTTAGCCGTTGTATCGGTGCTCGAGCGCAGCTCAAGCGCGTGGCGGGCGCACAGAGGGTTTCTAGAGAAACCCTACGTGCGCTCGAGCTCGGAGAAGCGCACAGCGAGCGGCGATCATTCTGGATTTTGAGCTCGAGCGGGTATCGAGCGCACAGCGAGCGGCGACCATTCTGGATTTTGAGCTCGAGCGGGTAGCGAGCGCACAGCGAGTGACGACCATTCTGGATTTTGAGCTCGAGCGGGTAGCGGGCACACGGAGGATGCGGAGGCTTCGGACGGGCTCGAGCGACTGGAGGACGGAACGGACAGAATGGATATGTATTGATACTGTAACTCGACTCCCCATAACCAGACATTGATACAATAGGATATACAGTCATGGAATATGCCAATTAGAGAAATGGCTCTAACATGTTGTCATATGATTTAATGTGACTCATAATATTTCTTAGTATTGTTAAATCTAAAAATTTTGATTTATTTTGAAAACTAAGTATATATCACACTGTAAAATTCTTGATATACTATAAGCAATTCAAGTTAGTAATGTAAAAGACATATCCATATATAATGAGGGAAGTCAATAAAAAAGTAACAAAATATTTTGATCTCCCTTAATATGTATAGTGATAGGACCTGAAATGTCAAAATGAATAATATCAAAAAGAGCATAACAAATAAATTCATTGGAATCAAAATGTAAGATTTTATGCCTACCAAACCAACAAACCAAACAATTAAAAAATTTATCACTAATAGTTCTTAAATGACCTATGGATACTAACAATTAAACTTTTAAATTTGATATAAAATTAAGGCGAAAATGTCATAAAAGATTAAATTTGATTGGTTTAGAATGTGGTGCAATGGTCTTGAATGGAACATGAAGTGTATTGAGTTTAAACAGAAATCTAACTTTATGATATATCCCAACTAATTGACCTATCTATGGATCATGTATATCACAACTATGAGAAAAAGTGGCATTCTAGACCAAAATCATATAGTGGTCTTATAGATAGTAGTAAATAAGACAATAAATATTTAAGATAATCATTTTAAATAGAGAGAGAATATATAAAAATAGAGTCAATATAACTAATATGTATATGAAATCCATTGATTTTATTAATATTTGATGAATTAAGGGATTCAACTTAAGTAATATACTGGTTTTATTCAAAAGTCATGTGATTACAACATAAAAAAATCAATAATTCAAAATGGATTATCTAGACTTATAGATAAGACGAGTATAGAGATAAAACTTATATGAAATAAAACTTAGTCAATAATTGCCTCAAGATTCTCAATAGATAAAGTACGAAATAGAGTAATAAAGTCTAATTTTATTTGTTTAGTTTCAATAATAATTATCGTTCAACTTGAAGAAAAATTCAAATTCTAATAGGAGGGTTTCTTTCTTAGACAATTGTATTTTGAATGACTTTTTACATGATAGTGTTGAAATATATCCAAATCATATAATTATTGATTATCTTGTAGAGTTCTACATCGGATGGGGAGGTGAACGAAGCATGCCTGATAAAGGGTGTGGATACCTCTTCCATTGGCGACGCGTTTTGGGGCCTATAAAGTCTCTGCCAGAACAAAACCGTGGCGCCTGACGGCCTTTGCGCGGAGACAGTCCAAAGGACAATATCGTCGGTGCGGATGCTCCGGGGCGTTACGAGATGGTATCGTAGTGGGATCCGGTCGGTGTGCAGCGGCGACGCCAGGTCCCAGTGGGGTGGGGTCAGAGTCCCCACATCGGATGGGGAGGTGAACGGCGCATGCCCGATAAAGGGTGTGAATACCTTTCCACGTGGCGACGCGTTTTGGGGGGCTGTAAGTGTCTCATGACACAAAATCGTGAGGGTGAGGCGGCGGCGGCAGGGACGGTCCAAAGCGGATAATATCGTCAGTGCGGATGCTCCGGGGACGTTACATATCTAATCCAAAGTTTTGATATAAAAATTTAGAACATAAAATTTGTAAGGAAACTGTAAAAATTGTCTTTATTTATTGTGACTTTTTAATTTGATGTCATATTTTTTCCAAAAAATATGCTCAATAATAGCACTATCGAGTGAAGAACGAGGATACCTATGCAAGAGAGCTGCCCTACTAGATATAAACTTATCACAAAGAGTCATAAGAAATTAAGGTAAAATTTATCCCAATAATCTGTAAATTTTTAAACTTTATTAAAAACTCTCATTATGATTTAGTTGATTTCAACTGTTCCCATAAATATCACATTTAAGAGCAAAAATTACTTATTAATTAATTAGAATATTAAATTTTATTATATAATTCACGTATGATGTAATATTAATAAACAAAATATGCAGATAAATTGGGTTGTTGCAGAAAGTATAATACATCTTTGACAATTTCAAATTAACCAAATAGTATGTTGATATATGAATAGATATATTAGGAAATCATATAATAATTATATGGTTAATATTATCACACTTTTAGCATGGCTAGCAAAAATCAAATCTATTACAGAAGCCTCTTGTCGTAGGGGCTTGTGTTTACTGGTGACAAATTGCCAAAATTTTTTTCTTTCAAGAAAAGTGCCTATGTAGTGAGCCCAATGATTATAGTTTGAGCCAATGAGGATAATTTAAATAGGATAAGATATATAATTTTGTATTAGGGTCACGTGGTTTGAGATACCCAAAAAAAAAAATCAAAAATAAAAAGGGTAAAATATGTTTCTGTTAGTGGGCCAAAAAACAAAGGGCTGTGAACAGTGCACAGTCCATGTTATTGATGGGCCGCACTGTTCGCATTATTGGGCCGGACAGCCCATGTGAAAAGGCGAAAACGCAGCGCGAAGGAGCCTGATAAAGAAAAACGAAGCGTTTTCTTATTGCATCGTCTGCCTGCTCATTCGTCTCCGGGGGATGTGCAGCAGCGCCGACGAAAGTTATTGGACCGGGAAATTGATGAAGCCTGTAACATGTAGATCGAAGAACGACGATGGGTGTGAAACACAAATCTAGAGCAGATGGGACACCGGAGAAGGACACAGATCTGGGCGAGCACAAATCTGAGCCCGAAGATGGATGCGACGCACGAATCGGCGCAAGTGAAACAAGTCTGAGGTGAGAGATGGACGGAGAAGACAAATTAGAGGAGTCACTACTGAGGCCGGAGATGGACGGTGTCTTCTGGTGAGGCGTCATCGCTAGAAGGTGAGGAAGAAGTCGACGACAATACTGTAGAATCGTGAGAAGTTGTAGCCGACACAAATAGGAGAAGTTGGTGACTGTTCGTGATGCGTCGTCGCCGGAAAGTGAGAGGAACACCCATGCTGACGCCGGAGAGAGACACCGAAACTACATGATTTTTAACCTTTTTCTGATACAGTATTAGGGATTGGGGGCGTCCTTCTCTTCTGTGGAGAAGGGTCGTCCTTCTCTTCATCTGAGCCGTCAATGTAAAATTCAACGGTCCACGCATGTTGGATGAATAATATAACGTGGACCGTCCGATTTTAATTGGATGGACAATATAACGTGGGTCATTGGATTTTATATCCGATTGCTCAGATGAGGAGAAGGACGATTCTTCTCCACAGGGGAGAAGGACCCCCCCGAATCCGTAGTATTAGAACAGATGGCACAAACAATGTAACTGACACAATTTGCGTAATTTAACTTATTATCATATAGACCACTTATATTAAGAGTAATATAAGATATAATAATTATAAAGATATTGAAATTATTTATAAAATATTTTAATTTTATAATTTTATATATTTAAAATTATAATATTATAATATATTATATATATATATTACTATATTTGACATACCCATTAAACACTCCTTCAAAACATTCAAAATGTGATCTCTAACAGAAAAAAGTTAAGTAAAATTTAAAATTATGACATTAACAAAACTATGAAGTTAGGCTATACTATGCACAAAACTCCCAAAAAATAGGCCACAATAATTATCATAGAAAAAAAATATACACTGTCAAGATTTATTAAAAAAGAAATCTATAATATGAGACTATCAAGGCTAAGGATAGTCCTCAAGTCAAATGCCAGCCAAGAAGATGTCATGCCTCATATTCTAGAGATTTCACTAGCTTGATCATTCAAGGAGAATGAAATGGTACCAATGGTACCCTGAGCCATGGTAAATATGGAGTTAGTAACAAAGAATGGATCCAGGATTTACGTATTATCGAAAAGGATTATGTTTCTCATTTACCACACAATAATCAGTGGCTTCTTAGAACAGTCTACACACAATAGGCTTAGCAATTTTTTCCCCTCCCTCCACGGCTTGCTAATCTATAAGCCAAACTCCGTTTGGCCACTAGCCAATTATGGTGGCACCACCTATGCAAAATACACCAAACCTTATTAAGAAACAGACATTTGAAAAACAGATGGCGACGAGATTTTTTGGACGATCCACAAGGAGAAAACATGGGGGAAGCCAAAGAATACCACTAAATGTGGTCCTTCTCAATAAGACGTTCTCAAATCGTAAGCCAGAGAATAAATAAATGAGACGGTATAAGATGTAAAGTTCAAACTGAATACATTATCGCAACTTTCGACAACTCAATTAGAAAATACTTCAAACTGAGTAGTTGGAAAAAGATTCAAAAGGACCAAGATTTCAAACAATTTGATCTACACTCAACGAATTAGGATATACGGGAGTATATCCATCAAAATCAAGTGAACAAAGGAACAAGAGGCCCTATCCATCTCCATTCTTTACCATCAATTATACAAGAACCCAAAAGCTACAAGGAAACTATATCCAATAACATAGATATTGTCCTCAAAAACCAGGGCCTATATCCCGAGAGGGTGCCATTGATCAATCCAAATGTGGGTGGACTCACCGGTACAAATATGACGAAACACAAATGGTCTTATGTCCCCCCTTAAGTTGAGAACCTTTTTTAAATTTCAATGAGTTTTACAGAAAATCTTCACAGCCCAAATGTACTTGTCTCCAAGCCTATATGATCTAGCCTAGTCCAACCAAGAACTATTGATGGACATAAGTGTTCACAACTGCTTACACAACCGATCTTTTTTCCACATTGAAGCTCAATCCACATTCATTGTGAGATTTATAAATATTGGTTCAAGCCATTTTATCTGAGTATTTTTTTACTAAACACCCGTGCCATAAAAAGTTTCTCAAAAATGACTTAAAGTGAATAAAATTAGACGCCCAAAATAAATGAAATGTTGAGAGAATAAATCTGATAAGGTACACTATACCATCATAAGACAAACACTTATTAACTTATGAAATAATTATTGTAGTAATCCTATAAGTAACATGCCTATAGTCGGAGTCCTTTAACCTAGATGGAATGAGAGAAATTCACAAATATCTGATAAGAAGAAACCATTAAGGAATCCAACAATGTAAGTGATCAACTCTATTAGACAGCTATTAGAGGCATAAATAAAAACTTCCCTTTTGTTTCCATTGAGCCGAAGACTAGAGAGATCCACAAGATGGCAATGTATTCCATCAAAATACAAGCTAAGTATGGGTCAACATAAGAGAAAATCTAAACATCATAAGCAAAATCCAACATAGTAGTCCGTGTCTTCAAACACTCCTAATAGAATTGAAACTTTTTGTCCTTGCAAATTTTGAAAGAAATAATACCTAAAAAATCTCCATAGAAATAGTTAAGAGGTAAGATAAGAATAAGTTCCTTTATCATAATTCCCAAATGTCAAGAAAAAAACAAGTAGAGTTACCATTGATAGAAATTAAGGACGATAAAAAGAAAATGCAACATTTCATTCGGCATATAAAGACAAGAGGAACACTACATATTTTTCATAGCAAATAAAAGAAAATTTCATTCATCAATATCATAAGCTTTTTAAATATCAATATTGAGAGAACACCTCGATTGTCTATTGCTCAAATGGTACTCGCTAAGAAGTTCTTGTATAAGCAAGATGTTATTATCAATACTTTTCTTTAAGATGAAAATTATCTGATTTTTATGGTTGAATGAATTAAGAACAATCTTAGTATAATTGGCTAAAATTTAAAAAAAAATAATTTTATATATTATAGTAAAAATTAGGTCTAAATTAAAAAATTTTAACCAGGTCGATAACCTTTAAAACAAGGCTAATGAGCATGTAATTGATGTATTTGAAAAGCTTCCTCGATGAAAAGAAATCCTTGATAGTCTCCACAATACAATTCCCAATAATGCCTGGGGCTTGTTTGGAAAAAAGACCAAAAATCTATCAAGTCCAAGAGCCTTAGAGTCTAAATCAGCCAACATGACCAACAACTCAAGAAAATTATGAGAAATAAAATAACTAATAAACAACCTAATGGCATAGCCAACGGGAAGCCTTCTTAGTGGACCTTATATTCAAAGAGCGACAGTGTGAAATGACCTTTGAGTGGACCTCCTCCAGAGACCTCATGGGTTTGCCATTGTCCTTCATTAAAAACATAGTCTTTCTTTTATTTTAATTCTCGATCACTGTCTTGAAAAAGAGTCCAAAATATTGATTATTTTTCATAAAATAATGGACTTTAGCTTTTTGTCTAAATGAAGACTCCTCAATGTACCGAGGCCCAATAAACACCCTCCTAAGCTGCTTCTCTTCGTCAATAAGAACTTGTGGACTTAGGTCACGCAGTAACTCGAATTAGGATTATTTATTAGGACAATTTTAAAAACACTGCCTAACTCTAAATTGAGGGTCATGATCAAACCCCTCACAATCTTGAGTTTAAGATGGCTTTAAGCATATGAGTACCAATGATAGGAGGATGCCAAGCCTCAGAAACCAGATCCAAGAATTTAGGGTGATAGCAAATGAAGTTATTTAATTTAAATATACCTCGAGCACATTGAACATGTCCCTCCATTGTAATGAGACAAAAGGAATGATAAAAGATACTTGGGGCAGGAAACATGCCAAAGGCTCTTCCGTAATTGACTAGCCATTCTCTATTTATAAGAATACAATTTAGTTTCCTAACAATACACGTAACAATGTCTGTGGCATCCAATTAATTTGAGTCGTGACATTGTCCATGTGAAGAAGCAGACATTGTGACAAATGTCATCCAAATTATTACCCACAAGGCAATGCTCAAAATGACAAGCAATTGGCTCATCTGATACGCCATCCACTATTTCAACGAAGGGCCTCGTAATATTATTGACCCTCCAAACAACCCAAGACTCCTCTGTCAAATCGACCCGTAATCTCAAAAAAATATTACAGAGCTTGACTCTCAAGTTCTTCATTAGCAGCATACACAAAAGATATCAACAAAGATATATTATTAATTCTGACACAGTAAAAAACCTGCTCCTTAATGTACAAGGCATGTAAATGGACCACTTCCGGGTTCCACCCAATTCAAATACACCCAACATTATTTGGGCAAAGATTCATCGCCCACTCCCAACCATCCCTAATGCTAAGGGCAATAATAGCCGCATTGTAGGACCAGACTTTATTCTTAACAAATGTACAAACTTGGAGATGGAATTATATAAACCGTTTAAGTCTTTAATGTTCTAACATGCAGTATGAATCATTCAATCCCCATGGGAGGGAAAATTTTTTAAGCTACTTAGAAAATTTGACGCTATCATGGCAAGGCAAATCAGAAGCACCCCACTTCACCAGGAAGGTACCCTTATTCTTTAGGAACTAGCAACCCACAAACTCCTCACGGGGAGGCTTCTTATGTCTCAGCAGATTTTTAGTATCAACATTTCCAGCTAAATTTGCATTGTTGTGTTTATTTAATACAAAATTTTCATTGTCAAATTCATATGATATCTGACGGCGTCATGAAAATGGCCTTCATATGGAAGGGCCCCATTTCCCTTGGGGCCTAATTTAGGGCAGCCGCAGTGCTGTAGCTCAGCACGCACGACAGAGAAATGGCCTAATTTTGTCTAGCATTAGCGACAGACATGCGTAGACCACCACCAACACTCATGCGGGAAAAATCAGCATAACTCGCTGTCAGGACCACCACTCTCCAAATCAAAGGCCACCACTCTCCAAATCAAAGGTCACCGTCGGGTCACATAATTGGACCCAAAAATATTAAAGATGTTTTTTGGTTATTTTTAAAACACATTCACGGTGTTTATCTATCCATATATTTTTATATGAGTTCACCGATATATATAGATGGATAATACGTTATGTTATCGAAAATATCCCATCAGTAACTAAAGAATATTTCTATAATGTTACTTATGGAATGAAATGAACCCCGCATTCACTGCTAGGGGATATTCTAAGGACACCAAATATACAATGTTAGAATATCTTATGTGCTGGGATTTGACAAAAGTATGCATAATTGGCGCAATCGAATAAATCTGAATCCATTGTCAAACGTTAATTATCAAACTCGTGAGTACAAGAAATGCAACAATATATAATAATTTTTAATGTAAAAAAGTTCTTTTTAATAAAAGATAAAATTATAATATAAATTTTAAATAAATTTACTATAAAATAATGCCGATTATAAAAGAATATCATTTGAAATTCCTTTATCATAACTCGAGTGAAAAATGGTTAAATACTAATCCCCTACACATACCTAACAACTCGCAATAAAAAATATACTGATAAATAATGGTAACTAAATGACAATACATATTTAAAAATAATATTAGACCAATGAATTTAATATTGACAAAAAACAGAATCCTAATCGAATCTCAATTAGATGTTGAATATTTTCTTTTTCTCTTTTCTCGTTGTGTGATACTCCTTATGTGAGAAAATATTTTAAATATCCTAAAATCTCATCAGAGCACCGATCAAGTATACATCGGGCCCAACTTCCTTAGATAAACGGCGCATGAGCATCCCTCAAACGTCGCCTTTCCAAACAAACCACGCACATGCCTTCTTCAAACAGTTTCATACGTCACTCAACTGACTTTCGACAACCATTGATCGGCCATTGTAGGAATATCGTGCGACCATTCAACGTTCTTCATCCTTCATAAGACCATCGACCAATTTGGTACGAATACCTTATAACTCTTATTTGACTTATTTGCCCATGCATGCCATGCGCTAACATCCCGCATCATCCCAATAAGTTATTTGTTGTGGCATCCATAAATAAGTGGTTTAAAATTTAACAATATAATAGTGTGTATTAATTTATTCATTTATTTTTGTATAGATCATGTTACGTGGATTGACGGATAAAATTTGAAGTTAGTTAAGAATTTTCCCCAAGGTTATCATTCACCATAAATAGCAACTATGCAAGCATGCATATAGCATACGCGGGGCCCTGAACATAGCCCCCACCCCACGCCACGGGATTATTATTAGATTGATAAACAAAACATGCCACTCATGCTTGATTGGATTGCATTGCTCAAACTTGCCCGTGTTAGAGGCTCATGCATCAAGATCGGTCCGTGTCGTTTCTTGATTCAAGCTTGACAAAATGAGCTTCGAAGTTGCCAGCTGCTTCGATTTAGTGTTTTTCTAAATCGATTGAGCTTCCATTTGGTTGAACTACAGAAAATTTATAGCCACGATTAGCTCTTTATAACTAAGTTTTTGCTATCATTATTTATTATTAATGTTTGATACGCATTTAGGATATAAACTGCTATTCGAATATGTAGGGTTGAACTCTTGAACCATCTAATCTGAATTCTACACACAATAACAATTAATAAAAAGTGAAAAAATATAGAACTTACTTTTCGATATATCTTTCAATACTTAAATCATAAATATTTTTATCAGAATAAAAGATTATAAGTGATTAGATTTAAGAAGCAAGGAAGCAAGCATGAAGTTTTTGCCTTGGTACACTTGCATCTATCCAGTATCACTGATGTAAATCATTTAATCTAAATAAATTCTCTCTCTAAAACTAGTATCACGGGGCCAAATCCTCCCATCTAACTAATCTCTTTCTCTCTAAAATTTACCCTTCAATCTCTCATAATCTTTCATTCCCATTAAAAGATTTTTAATTTAAATATCAAAAGATATACTAACAAATAAATTTCATATTTTTTCATCTCTTATTAATTATTGTAATATGCAGAATCCAAATTATGTGGTTCAAGAAACCGATTTGACAAATTTAGATGACAATTTAGATTTTAAGTACACATCAATATTAAATGCAAAAATAGTGTTTAATTACAATATTATTTATTATTGATATTGAATTGTTAAATAACCTCTTATTTTGTTGATATATTTATTTTTTTAAAAAAAATATTCAAAATAAAAAATTTTAAAAATATCGAGAGAAATATACTGTCCTATTTTTTATGTACTAAAAGAAAAGAAACATTAAACTAAAATTAATATCTTAACATTCATACATACAATTAACTCAACTAAATTACATAAATTATATAAACATTTAACAAAAATTCTCAAAAGAATTATATTTTTATTTTTTTCTTCTAAAAAAAGGAAAAATTTGAATATAGTTGAGGTACCCGGTACTCTTCTCAAGAAGAAAAAAAACAAAGAAGAAAAACGAAGAAATTTTTTTTAAAAAAAGGAGAGATGTTGTCTTTATCATCATATAAAAAACAACCGAAAAAGCTCATATTTAGAGATTTTAAAAATGTATATATTACAACAATAATTTTTCAACAAAATAAACTTTCGATGGTCAGGAAGCCAACTTCAAAAGTATCGCCTCACAATCCAAAGAAATAATGCCTAAATAAGAAGATAAAACCAAAAATTTGTTAATCTTTATATCAAATACTGATATTTCAAATCTATATATATCAACCTTAGCGCAATATTATAGTTACTTCAACATAACATAAGTCACTGAATTAACTAAATCATTGAAAAAACAACCTTTATATAGTATCGAACATTGATGTATTGCTGAATGAATTAAAGAGTTGTCTAATTCAAGAGTCCGACTGATAACGGGTCTAATTTTTATTGCTTCGAACTTGAATCTTACAAACTACAATTAACAAACGAGAGGTCAGAGAACACGAGACCCCGCTTCTCAATATATTTTCTAACATTTGAATTAGTAATATTTATTAATCGATTAAAGAAAATAGGAGGATGAGAGTGCATGCATAGATATAGGAACGAGGGGATTGAATATATAGAGGAGGATTAGGCTCCGATAAATACGCTTGAAGGAATAAGTGGCTTATAGAGATTTGCACTCATTGAAAAGTGGCTTTTAAAAGATGTGATGCACTCATTAAAAAGTAACTTTAAGAGGATGAGATGCACTCATTGGATAGTGGCTTTGACTTGTCTGAGTATTTTTGCCTATAGACACAAGTATGCTTAGAGGTCTTGATAGAAAAAAGTGAGAAAAGTCTAAGATTGAAAGAGTTTAAATTCCAGAAGTCTCCAATCCAACCTCCCTTTCCTCGGGAGAGGAGGGGGTATATATAGAGTGGGCGTCGACTCGATCGTATCTGGACATCACAGCTTTATAACTTAATGGAGTAGTGCTCGTGTAGTTGCTGTCTGCAGCTGGTGCGTCTGCTCATCATACCCCAGCTGTCGTGGGGGCAATACATCGGTAACTATTGCCTATGGGTCTGCAACTATCTATTGAGCTGTAAAAATTGTCAACTGCTAAGTTATAAAGATTGTTAGCTGTTGGACGGAAGATATAGCCGTAGTCACAATAGCAGCCCACAAGTTAATCCTAACTGCTCGTTTGCTACTAATGATCCCGGGTCAAACTATGCAGCTCATCTGCAGCACCGTTAGGTCCTAGGGCCTTGAGAGATTCACGATAGGCCGCCGCTATCTGGGCTCTCCTTCCTTCTACAGTTTGAGTTCTAAACCGGCCCATGATTTGCTCGATCTATCAAACACCATCTACTATACATCGCTTGGTCAATACAGTGAACAAAAACATAACATCAATTCAAAGCTTTACTCCATCAACCCTCATACGTAAGCTCCATCGATGGTGAACATGCTTTCATATATATTATGAATATGTACATTATACAAAGATAAATACAGATCAAGATTGCTTCTAGTTAAGTAGTAAAACATGTCGTATGGTACGCTCCTCTCTTTTTTGGCTTGCAAAATATGAACTGTTAAAGTGGTCCTGAGAAAGACACCTAATCAACTCCCACCATGTTACAACCATAGTTGATGTTGATGCATCATCTTTTCGTAAATGCTATTATCATAGAAATAAGAATGGTGGGTTGAAATAAACTTTTTAGTAGAATTTTGGTTTGATTTTAAATTATCAATTTTTAAATTAATTTTTAAATTAACAGTTATCCTTGCCGACCATATGTGTATATATAACCAAAAGGTAAATTTTTTTTTTAATTTTACATAAACGCCTTATGTTGTTATTTGTAAAAATATTTTGCTTGAAAAATTAGCATAATCTTATTAACATTAAAGATTAATTTGAGTGCATAAAGATTCATAAAACATTTAAAATAGAGAATGACTAGTATTTATGATTACATAATACTTATGTTAGTGGCATTTAATTGCCAAATTATTTTTTTAAATTTATAATTTATATATTAATATATTATATGAATGTTTTAAAATATTAAATTTTATATGTTATATTTTTATAATTTTAGTGAAAATGTTACATTCTTTAACACCAACCAAGCCGTATTCCTAAACGGGTTTATCAGGTGACCAATTGACGGGTAGAATTGTTTCAATTTTGATTTTAATTTTTGCCGAACAAATTTGATCAATTGTGTTCGACAAAATGATTGATGGACACCCTTCAAAAATTAAGCAACATTGGAGCACCATCAAATGATGTAGGGTTTCATCCATCTAAACAAACAAGCTCATATATAAATAAATAGATCGACAGTAAATGACGTACTGGTATAGGATATCAAAATGGGTTTCAAAAGAATAGGCATATAATATTATTATCGTCTGTTTATTAATATTAATAAATTTATATAAAAATAAATAAATAAAATATCACATTAAATTATATTTTGACTTTAGAATAGAAAATAAGTGCCCGTCTAGGGAAGACAAAAGCTACCCATCTCAAGAAGTTTGATTTGGGGATTGAAGTAAAGGTTTCCAAAACTGGTAAAAAAGAACAGCTGAGCCACAAGCTCATAGACTTTCCCTGAAGGACTCAGATACAGAGTAACCCCAGCCAACGCAGAGAATCAACAAATGCTCGAGGACAACAAAGCTAAAAAGCAAGCATTTAATACAGGAAATCAAATTCAATTTGGGTGGGGGTGGGGGTGGGGGTGGGGGTGGGGAAGCTTATGATTCAGGGAAGAGAAAAGCACAGACATCAAGAACACTCTGCCTCTGTTCTACTGAGCAAAAAAGAGCCATCCATATGTACTTCAAAGATGTGACAAATTTGTAACCTATTTTATTTTGTTTTAATAAGATAATTAACGAAATGAAAATGTGAGATGGTTCTAATATTAATTTTCAATGCAAAACTGCAGTCATACAGTTGTGAATGCAGAAGATAACGATCCCATTTGCATGAATGGCAGCCTTTTTCAGCTGGTATATTTTCTGTTAAACTTCTTTTCCTGGGCACAATGTCATCATAATAGCTAGTAGACAGAGAAAAGAAATGAATGTAGACGAAAAAAATCAAAAAAAGAAGGAAGAAGAAAGGGGAAAGCCTCAAAATAATGTACGATGATTCAACATTTTACTTTCTTTCGAATTATCAGCATACGAGATTGAATTTGAATGACTAAGGCATTCATGGAGCAATTTCAGGCCTCGGTTCGAAGCAAAAGCCATTAAACAGCTGAAGGGGAAACCTCTTTGTCACCGGACATTTCTGCGACCACCTCCATTGTTTGTGGCTCATGTCAAAAATAAGGAGAGCAGGAGCACCATAGCTCTGGATGTATATCAGATCATCCGTCCCACTGCTAGCAAAAACGTCATCTAACTCCCCAAACCCTTGAAAAAACTTATGAGGCATGCGGGCCACCTCTTGCCATTCAGTCCCACTCAGAACCCAGATCCCAATCCCTTTGATGATATCATAACGATCTTGTTTCCCGATCCCTCCAACCATAACCAGTCTCTCCTTGAGGTTCATCAATCGACCACACGTGAGAGAGCAAGGAACTGGAATAAAGTTCCTCATCAATAAACTGTGGGATGATCGGCTCGAGAGGTTATATTTGATAAGACCGTGGCGGCTATCTGGCATCCCGCCCCCAGTTGCATAAATCAAAAAGTATAGAATGCCGTTGCAGATCACGCTCTCATCACCACCTCTCCATCCAGTAAACACCTCCGTAAAGGAGGTCACCCACACTGCCGTTTCCGAATCATAAATATGAATGGAGAGATCCCACTGATAGAAATTTTCAGGGACTTGTCTAGATTTCACTATGGAAATCTTATAACCTAGACATGTCCTGTTGACTGACATAGCAAGAGCACTGTAATCAGAGAGCTTCAAACATGGAGGTTCCACTAGTCTTCTGCAGCATTTGGTTAAAGGATTATTGACGTGAAGCTCACATTGTTTATCATTACTCATGAAGCAAACAAGGCCACAAGATGAAGCAATGAACCAATTGGATGTAATGAAGCAAGGGAGATTGAGGCTGTACCACTTCCGAAGGGTCGGATCATATGCATACCCCATCGGTTCATCGGAGCTAGTAAACATGAAGTACCAAGGCTTTTGTGCTAAGACATTTGACAAGATTAAGAAGAACCTTTTTGAAGTAACTATCTCATGCCATTTTTTACACACACAACCGACTCTAAAAATGCTTGCAATAGGAAGATAAGATAGAATCCGTTCGAGCAGTTCATCGGGAAGAATTGAATCCATTGAAACCACTTCCTTGTTCTCTTCATCACTAACCTCAGAAAATGAATCAACATCTCCATGACCTAAAGTAGTATCATAATGGTTGTAGCTAATCCATGATGTATCACCCTCCATCATACCTGCACAGATGGAGGTACTTATGAGAAAACTGAACGGTCCTTGGCCCATCATCAATCTTGGAAATAAGAAGCCAAGATGCCACTCGACGATGTAACTTAATCACCGGAAAAAAATAGTAAAAGGTAATGGAAATGGTGATTATTCTTTTTAGTGGAGGTCCTAAAGTAGCAATATTATATATTCAACATATCTATACTTTGAAGAGGGATAGTCCGATATATGAGACTCCTGCTATGCTCACTTTGGGTCTATTATACGTAACATTACCTTGTATTAAACAAAAGTCCTTTTCCACAGCTCAAACCACTAACCACCAAATCATACGACAACAATTTACATTATGTGATCTATACTTTCAACAATGCTTGATATCCATGTTGAAGACCAAATACCAATTAGAATTACCAAAATGAATACTAAGATGACAATATGATCTACTATTGAGATGGAAATGAAAAATCTGAAGAATATTACCCACCATAACCCACGACACACCTCCTGATTCGACTACCAGTTACAGCTTAATGCAATACATAAGCAGCCAAATTAAAGCTTCTGGGCAATAACATTCCCAATATTAAGAAGTGATAGTCAAAACAAAACCTAAATGCATTATACACAAATTTGATCCATAAAGAAAGATCAAACTCTACACATAAATAAAAGATACATATGTATACGAGTGTCTCAAAAAAGATTGACGGCCGGGAGAAATCGTGTGGGATAAATGCCCACAAGCAGGAGAGATAATAGCAAATTGAGGACAGTAGAAATGGGATTACCGGAAAAACTCCAAACGAGAAATACTATAAGCAAAGATAAACAGAACTCAGCACTAAATCTGGTCACCAGATTCTATACCAGAAGTACTCCACATTGAATTCCAAACACCAGTTCTTTCAAAGGAACGCAACCATATTGTATGTTTTCACATCAAGCCCTAAAATGGGAGTCGACCTCTACCAAAGATCAAATAAATAATAATATAATGGTTAGGTAAATGATTGGAACATAAAGAGTCATTTGTATCAACCATCAATGAATCCCCAAACAATAACAGAAGAGAAACATCGCAATAGACAGCTGGGCTTAACAATTTTCTCAAGAAAGAAAAAATTAATGATTTCTGTGAACATGAGCACACCTGTGATGGGCACAAAGCTCTGTTTTGCAAGATTATCTCAAGACAATTTTCAAGCGAATGGGTCTCTGTAGATTTGGCCAAAAAAAAATCAAGATTTGGACTAAAACAATTGGATGAAACAGCCTTAAGTGGGTCAGGTAAGGATAGCAGCTTATTATTGGAAATGCAAGAAAAGAGAGAGATTAAAATAGAGGTTCAGTAAACGATGAAGAAGTTGAAATGGGCCAATATGGTTTTTCTTCTGGGAGAAGATCGACGCTCGAATAGCCCATATCCTAGCCCTCTCTTCTTCTCCTCCCTATTTCAAAAAGATGAAGAAGAGACCGATGGATTTCAGGTTTTTTTTCCCCCTTTTCTTTTCGTTTTGTCGATTGTGAATAAAACGACAAGCAGAAAATACAACGGGAAGCTATGAGCCGCCCCCTGCTCTCTCACTGAGAGAGGACGAGAGAGAGAGAGAGAGAGAGAGAGGATTTTCGGTAGAGCGTCGTTTCATTGAGGTTTCAATGAGGGGGATTTAATGGGGAAGTCAATAAGAAATTTGGCCACGATCAGTGGGCCAACAATGGAAATTAATGTTTATAATTTATTTTTTTAAATATTAAAAAATTAGTTATTAAAATTTGACAATTTATTTAAAAATAGACTATTTAAATCTAAATAATAATTCCTTTGTTGGATTCAATAAAACCGATTTAAGAAGAAAGCCCACGAATGAAGAAGCAAGCTCAAGAAACAAACAACGCCCCAATTTGCCCAATCTGTCAAAACAGCTGGCGGTTAAAATTAGTTAGCCACTATTCACTGTAACTGATAAAAAACCGTTTCGTCTTATCCTTGTTCGTGGGCGGTTGTCCAACTGTCGTTCACTTCTATAAATACCCTTTCATTCTCAAGGGAAGAAGGGAAAAAATTGAGGAAATGCCAACCAACCATCCATCCCAAAAGGACTCAAAAGAGAGGCCGTAGAAGAGAATCCAAAAGGAGGCTTTGCCGACCAGCCTTCTTAGAGCCATGTGCTTCATTCAAAAGATCATACATAAGGAAGCCAGCTCTCTATCGCATAAGGTTTTGTCCTTATTCAAGATATCTCTCTCTCGTTCAGAAAGCCCTGCCCTCTAATTCTTCCAAAATCAATCTCTCCTCTCCCTCGATGAGATCTTCCATTCCAATGATCGGTCATCCCTCTAAAATATTTCAGTAATACTTAGACAGCCACACAATTTGCGCATTTAAGCCGTCCCTCTGTGAGTGTATCTCTAAACCATCTCTCTTTGGGCGCACCTCTAAGCCGTCCAACATTTGAGTGCATACAAACGTTCAATCCACTGATATATATATCTGTGTATCTTCCTTGTATCTTTTTATTTTCTTGGAAAAGCTTCTGATTTGAGCGTCGGAGATATATGATGGGAGTAATTTTCATGTCCTCTAACCTCTTATTTTTAGTTGTATTGTATAGGATTCAGGTTTGAGATTATGAAAACCGAATTTACATTAGATCGACTAATACAAAGATCCGATTTGTGATATCTAATTCGTAGGATAACACGAGTTCAAGATACACAACACCCTTTAATTTCTTCAAGAGATAAAATCCCACCTATACGATGTTCCCTCATGATTTAAATCTGAAAAATCATTTCCTCTGTTTCTTTAAAAGGTAAAAATTCTCCTCATAATGTTCCTCCCATTAAAACTCTTTTTGATTTATTTTATTAAAAAAAAGTATTTTATTTCTTAACAATAATAAAATTACATAGATTAAGGTAATTTTTTAAGGAGTTTGTGTAATTTGATCTGAATTTTTTATACATAGCTAATATTCCATCATCTTAGTCTAGTTATTTGCTTTTAAATTTTAATTTAGCTACTTTATTAACTTTGGTCGCTTTTCCACGTTCATCAAAATCGTCTAATAGTGGGTTCTTTTTCATTGAGAATAGAATAATGACATCTTTTTTAAAAATATATATATAATTATTTATTTAAAAATATATAATATTTAATATCTTTTATTTTCAACTAAAATACATTATAAAAATAATTCTTTTGAAAATAAACTAACATAATCTCTCATCCCTTAAAAAAAATTTAGGTATATACTTTATTGACTCAACCAGCAATACCTCACCCCCAAAGGTTCCTTACCTTGTGAGGAATCCTTCTTGTGAATCACTCTTGAGATTTTGGACCATGACAATGATGGCATGATGTGGTTGGCTCATCCTCTTTTGTCTACTTGAAAGACTAAAAAAATAATAAATAATAAAAAAAAATTAACTGATTATATAATTATATTTATCTATTCAATATAACAATAATAAATAATATGACTAGTTAAAGAAAATTCTCTAAAAAGAAAAAAAATGGATTATAGGAGTATGTGATTTGAAGTATTAATTACACTATGCAGATATATTTTCTGCCACATTGAAATTCACAAATTAAAGTATTTTTATTCCAACCATCATATAAGCCCTCTACAGATATAAAAAATGGGTTGGTTCGCTTGAAAAGAATTTTATCTATGATCAGCCCCGAATTATCTTATGCATGAAGAGGTTTCGTAAAATCCAATCGAATCAGTGATTTGACAGAATCGAAATTTTGTTTGATCTTTTAATATTGTTATCTTTTAATTATCATAGATAGGACAACCTATATCTGTAAAAAGGCTCATAAATTGGCTCAATATACATGTCCCACTTTGAGAAAATCAATACCTCATCGGATCAAAAAGATTAACAAAATTAGGATAATTTTTCTTTAAAGTAACTGAAAAATTTTTATTATCATTAATTTGTCACATACCATTTATGGCTCAATTAGGTTTAAGGTGATGTGTCTATGATGATTCCTCATAGTCTATCATTGCTATAAATACTTAGGATAGTAAATAACAAAGAAATGCCAATATTTATGATGCCAATATTTAAGTTTTACATTAGCTTTTTTTTATTTGTAAACTAGACACTTAGTAAAGATGTATTATATTTACGACATTTGCTATATCAATTCGAAATCAAACTGAACGATTCGATCAATATTCTAAATTTTAGATTCGTTTTTATTAGTTTTAATTATATTTATCAAATTATATTTATCCAACGTATGAAATACTTGTAATTCACATACTATAAAAGATTTTATTTTTTGGATTAAATAATTATTTCATATGCAAATTAAATAACATAATAGTTATTATCATATTTCTAAAATACTTTATTTTTAGATACTTCTTATTTTATTTCAACAATCATTTGCCGTAAAGTAACAAAAGCAGGTTGTTTTACTAAGATTTCTAATACTTTACACAATAATTTTCTATATTATAAAAAAGTTATTTTTTCAATTTAATTAAGATGATATAAAAACTACTCTTCCTTTTAATTTAACTAAGTGGTATCTCAATATAAAAGAGAGACTAATATTTAAAAATAATTTTATGCAATATACAATTATTATTAAAATAAAAGGTAAGAATAAATTTGTTAAAGATGAAAGTAAAGAATAAATAGAATTGGGTGGCAGTAGTACAAATAAATTCATTTATTTATTAAAAAGTGGGGCATTTGTCAAAAGTAATTATATATATATATATATATATATATATATATGCTGTAAAGGGACAGAGCAGTGCAGGTACCACTATGAGCACATATTATTTACATATACCTGATATTGTAATATTATGTTACATTATATATACAAAATTTTATACAATTTTATATAGTTTTAATTATTGCAAAGAGTGTATAATAATAATTATTTTTCTACCACCATCATAGTAGACTCGATAAAAATTGGGACACTATTTATTTTAGTTAAATCGGGCTCAAATTTTATAAAATTTGATTAAAATATATAAATGTTATAAATGGTACAATTAAAATTAGACCCAATTTTTTTAAAAAAAATATTTATATTTCTAAAGTCTTTTAAATAAAAATAATTTAAAATAAATAAATGCCTATATATCAATTTCTACTGGCCTAATTTTGATTATAAATTAGTGGGTTTATTAATTTTGACCCGAATACCATGTTAACCAAAATCGACCGGGCTTAATAATTATAAATTTTATTCTAAATTTAACTTTTGGCATTGTTAATATTTAAGTTGTTGATGCCAAGTAAGTTGCTATCAGCTTTTTATTCACCTAGTGCTAATTCTCATAACAATAAAAATATGCTTTTTTTGTTAATATGTTGATAAAAATTTCTGAGAAAAAAATAAATTTATCATAGAAATATTATATTGTTAGAAAATAAGTAAAAAAAAAAAAACTTACGGCACAACATCAGACCGAAGATTAGTGACTTAATGTCATGACAGTGCAGCACGAATCATTTAATACCACTATATCTGTTACGATATTGTATACCAGTCTATTTTTTAGGTGTGTTTAGAGCCAACCACCTTGACCGATACATAATCAAAAGTTCATGTTGGCACAATATTAAAAAGGAGTGATGTTACGAGGTACTTTATTGACTATAATTATATTATTCTTGATAACTGATATATTATTTATTTATTTATATTAATGTGATTTATAAAAATAAATAAGTTGATAGATGTTACATCACTTGAGATTGTTCCAAAGATAATTAAATAATATTTTCAAATATTTTACTTAAAAATCATGGCCAATCTCTTTTTATTGAGAGGTTATGCCAGTTGAATAGAAATATTATTGTTAATATGCCACTCATCTTGACTATTTAAATTGTTGACCAATCTTTTTATAATATATGTATTAATATTTGATTTTTAGATCAAATAAAATCGAGTGTAGTAATCTATTTTTTAATAAACTTATATATTTAAAGTATTTAAGTTATATTTTAATTTTTAAAAGATTATTTCTCAATATAATTTTAAAAGATTTTAAATATGTAATTTTTTTGAGAAATAAATAATCAAAATCTACTTTATTTAAGGTGAAAAAGTTGAACAATGACCCTTCGGGGAGTAGGTCACCATCTCCTGCAACAAAGTCCATTTAGCTTTGAAAGTGTAACCTAATTGCATTAATCATACCACTAATCAAATTAATGATGAATTATATTAATCTCTTATCATATACTGAATTTCAGTATGAGAATTGATAATATTACTATAACAACTTAAATTTTATAATTATAATATAAGTTTAATATATTTTAATATATTATCATAATTTTAACATTTTAAATTATCAAAAAAAATATTCTCATAACGTACAAAAGAAATAGCCGTAATAAGCAGAGAGTTGTGAATGGATTTGATCACGATCGGATCAGATCAAATATCATTCGAATTTAGGTAAAAATTTATCATCATAAAGTCGGTACTGGTCGGACATGGGCCGTTCACCCGGACCATAAATCATAACTATACCTATCTATTATCAAAGCTAGACATGTTTAGAACAATTCATGAATTTTTTTTATTTTTAAATATTTTTACTTAGAATTTTATATTTATATTAAAAGTATTCAAAAATATAAAATATTTTAAAATTTATAATATTTAGATTCAAATATTTGATATGTATATATTTAAATAAAAAATCTTTATATAAAAAGTTAGTCATTATACAAGTA
Source organism: Nepenthes gracilis (assembly GCA_033239525.1). Lineage (NCBI taxonomy): Eukaryota > Viridiplantae > Streptophyta > Magnoliopsida > Caryophyllales > Nepenthaceae > Nepenthes > Nepenthes gracilis. Next base: position 12,746,079 of record BSYO01000024.1, read on the forward strand.
TATAATCTATTAAAATACTTTTTTAAACTTGATACTTATTTAAAATAAAAATATATTTAAAAAATTTTATAATTCGAATAAGACCTGATCGAACCTACTAAAATAAGTATCAAAAAAGTATAGATTATTATAAAACCTAATAAACTCTTATTTATTTAAATACCTTAAAATATTTACAAACTCTCATTTACTTATTTATAAAATACTAATAATATATACGCATGCGATCTAATATCACAATAAACCAATCAAAAATAACTTAAATTTAAATATATACATTTATATTTTTCAGTATATATGTGTATACTTTCATATGCAATATACAAACTATACTTACATATAAATTTATACATACACCTCATATACTTTTTAATTATATATGTATATACACAACCTATATCCTATCTTGTATATACAACCATATAAATATACTTATATATATGCATCCATATGCTTATATGTATGTATGTATGTATATGTATATCGCATGCATATACATAGATACATATGTACATATATATATCAGGTGCATCCATTCGATGACATAGCTCTTTCCCTTCTAGGAGCATCCCAATACGTCAACAAAAATTAACTTCCAATCTGATAAATATATACTCAAATAAAAAATACAGTAGCACAACCGATATGATGAGCAGCTGTTCTCACTATTTCAAAATTATCTAATTATTCATACAATAATACTAAAAAAAATTATCTCTATTTTTTACCGTATTTAAATATCAATTTCTATTAATCCAGCCATTTTTTAAATTTAATTACATATTTATATTTTTAACCAACAAATCTTAATATACTAGAATCCATGTGAATTAAATGCAAGATAAAAGTCCAATGCACACATCCCACTAACATCTCAAGTTAAAAATTATAAACTTATGTTAATTATTCGTTAATTTTCAAGTCCAACAAGTGCAAATTAATTATTAATTCACTAATAAATTAATTGTTATAATTAAATTTGTTCTCAATCTAATATCATTGAATATCTTAAGCATAAAATTAATGAACCAAAAAAATTTGAGATTCACATAAGACCATAAATTTTCTAAGAAGTCTAAATTTATATATGTTATTGATGCGTCCATCGTTTTCAAATTGTGGTATGAATTATGGAGTCACTTGATTTTTCATTGCGAGTCGAATTAAAGTTAGTCTGATCTGCGTCGCTACTAATCTAGAACCTGCGCACTATAAACTACAAATAAGAGATTAGAGGATTGACAGGATTCACTCTCTGATTTATCATTCGACATTCAAGTCAGAAATCTTTTCAATAGAATAAAAAAATACAATGATCATGAGAAAGAATGCAGTGATGCACGTTTACGGGGAATGAGAGAATATGCCTGAGCTCCTGTAGAGCACTCGATGGAACGCAGCTTAGAGGAAAAGGAGAATTGGGCTCCTGCCTGGTTGCATGCAGTCAGTGGCTGATTAAGGCTGCATTCGGTAAATGACTCACTAGGGTTACACTTGACAAAGAGTGGCTTTCTAAAGAGGAAAAATAGTTGTATTGGGAAAGATAGTTTGGTTCTTTCTTAACTCTTGAGTTTTACTTGCGCGTGGTTTTTTCATCGGAAGTTGCTTGATCCCTTATCCTATGAGAGATAAAAGAGTTTATAGTGCTTCGCGGAGAAGGTTTTGACGCCAAGACGGACGATAAGTGTTCCACCAAGATTTTTCGGCCAGTGGGATGTGGACGAGAGCCACCGTGTCAGATGTTGTCATGTAGCGTGATGTTACTGTAGCTGGAGGTGACCGACAGGGGCCAGAACTCTTCTCGCGTAGATTGGCTGGACTATCATTGGTCGATGGGTATGGTGATTCCCCATGGTTGACCACCATTACTATTGGTTGAGACCTATAGCGCCAACTTCTTCTGCGCTACCAGACTATTGTAGCTGAGGTGAATGGTTAATTTTGCTGTGATTGGTTGAGCCACAGAGGGTACTCCTTGAGGTTGGGCCGTTGGTCCTCCCTGCGCTTATATGCAATAGATGGTTTAGTTAGACGGTTTATGGGCTTTGCTTTGCGTTGGGCTTCACTGACTAACAGGTTAACTGCTGGATCGTCTGTGGTTGTGGTTGGATCAGCTCATGTCGTGGTTGAACCCATTAATTATAGATGTATAAAATATGTATAAATATAAAAGTTTAGATTATTTTTTAATAATTTAGATTGATATCAAAATTAATTTTAAAAATTTTAATTACAATCCTTTTAAAAAGCAAATAAATAGTTGATGATGATCGAATTATATCAAAATTTCAACCCTCGGCTGCTGACAATCATCGTTAAGATTGATGAAGGTTGTTTCTTACAATTAAATACCATCTAACACACGAAATGAAGAAATTATAACCACTAAAGATAATAATTATGAGAAATGAAAATAAATGATAACATATAGCAAATATCAGCTCTAAGGAGAGGATCCCTACTTAGGAAGCAAGACTAATTATTTATCACCCTATCAACCTAAGGTCATGGGTACAAAAGCAAAACAAGGTGTCAAATCATTACGTAGGTTTTCTACTCCAAACTACTGAATTTCAACTATAAAATAAAATATCAACTAACCATATTTTTTAATACTATAATAGAATCACGATGTATCAGTATCGGTGATATATAAATCTATTAATTTTTTTTAATTTATTTTATTTTATATTATAAAATTTTTTTATCTTACATATTAAATATTAATATATATTATTTAATATGATTAAAATTAATAATATCATCAATGATTTAAATGTCACGAGATTTCAATCCTATGAAAAAGATGTGGCACCCATAAACAGAGAGGCGCTCGGAAATGTCGGGGATGGGATGGGAATTCACAAATCACAATATCCACAACATTGAACTGGCTATGTCGAAAAAAGGACAAAAGACAAGGGTAATTTGGTAAATTACCGTACTGACTGGAGACAGGGTCAGGCGAAGCCAAAATGGGCCACGTCCGTTCGCCGAAATGGGGTTTGTAGATGCACAGTGGCTAGCCGGTTTTCGATGCATCTGTCATCATTTTTCTGCCCATCATTCATTAATCGGTCACCCCTTCTGACAGTTTGGTACAAATTTCTGTTGAGATCCATCCAAAATATATATAATCGATACAATAAAATAAATTTAAACTTTTTCATTAAGCATTAATCACTAAGCATTTAGAGTACAAAAAATATAATATTATATAATAATTTTTAATATAAATTTTTTTTTAAAATAAAAAAATAATTATTAGATAAATTTTAAATAAATATACTATAAAATAGTATCAATTATAAAATAACCAAATTAAGATTCCTTTAATATAACTCGAGTAAAAAATTGTTAAATAAAATATCTAATAATCTACGTAATCCACCAGAGAAAAGTAATGAGAATAAGAATAATCAAACGGTAATACATTCTATAAATATACTAAAATAACGTATCTGATCTAAACAAATAACGAAATTTGAGTCGAATCTCAACCAAATACGAACCTCTTTCTCTTTTATCTTTTATTTCTTCCCTTTCATGTACAACACTCCTTATATTAAAATTACTCTGAAAACGACGGTGTTACTCACACTACTCACATAACTTCTGCTTTTGCCAACCCTTAGAAGATTCTTTTGCTTCTAACTTTATTAGACACGACTTTATAACAGTCTTAGCACATTTGAGCTTTTTATGTGCTACAGGCACGACCCCATTCTGGCAATCCATGCATGTGCCCTTCAAGTGCTAGTCCTAGTGAAATGAGCACACAACCATTTATCGTGTGCCTAATAGGCACAAATATCGCTTATTCACTGAAAATGCCTTTCACTCAACTGTTTTTCTCACAAACCTCGCACAACTCCCAGTGACCATTCCTGTTCAACTAGCTCTCAAACGACACTCGGCTAACTTCATACTAACCTCGTGTGATCTCTGGTAACCATTGCCACTCGTTTGATTCTCAACCGACACCAGGCTAATCTTTGTACTAATATCGTATAACCCTTCAGTGTCATTTGCTTTTTGGCTAACATTTGATTGATACTTGGCTACTGACCTTCGCATGAACCTCAAGCAATCCTTTAGTGTCCTTTATTTCTCGAATGACCTTTATATGAACATCACACAACCCGTGCTTGACTTCTTCGTTCGGACATGCCACATGCAAAATTGCATGTCCTCCGATTAATCTACCTATTAGTTGTAGTACCCATAAGAAAGTTATCTAAAACCTAATAATTTCCTCATATTATCCTAGGATATATCAAATCTATCCTTGACTATATCAAATTTCACATCATCTTTATCATATGAGTAGATTCCAAACCTTATTTTGTCTAATATTAGGGATTGAGTAAACCGTTGGTACTATATTGGCCTAAATCGTCGTCAACTTATCTAGACTATACTTCTCTATCAATAAGCACCTGTACACACAGAATAAAGTATCTAGGCATATCTTATTCCTTCATATTTCTAAAAACAAACACTAAATAATAAACACAAATTACTCTTTCAACAAATCAAATAAAAATATGCACGCAAAATGTGTAATGCAACAACTCACCTCTTCGTCTTCTATTCTCTTCCTCACTTCAGCCACATTATTACATGCTTATTAGTCAAATATATTATAGATATTAGTTTATTATTTAGGTATAATTAGTTATTTGGTTAGTTATTTTGTTTGGTTGGCTTGGAACCAAATTAGTTAGCTTACTACTATATATGCATTCTGTTGCTACAGTAATGGAAGCAAAACGAGTTCCCAATTTCCTCTCGTCTCCTATCTCTCTAATTCTCCTTCCCCGTCACCTTTCCTCTTTCCCCTTTCTGTCATTTTCTCTCTACCCTCTTTGTCATCCCTCTACCAATCTCCCCTCCCACCTCCTCTCTTCTTCTGTTTCAGCCGCCTTCCTGTGAGCTGGTGCCACGGCCGATTTGAGCTCGTAACACATCAATACCCTTCTCTTCCCAAATGCTGTACAGAAACGGTTCATCATCCATAACAGCTGTCGCAGCTGAATTCTCTGCTTCTTGATTATGATTCAAACGCTCCTCGGTCGCATCTAAGTATATAGAACTTGAAACATTCCATGTGCTGCATTAGAAATTCCTTTGAATAACTTCCACTGCCATTTCTCTTTGTTTTTGTTGGGAAATATATGCCGGCAAGACAGTGAAATCGAGGTGAGAAACGCTGATAACAATCACACAACAGGGAGAGAGAAGAACAAGACATATAATATTTATGTGAAAATCCTTTTCTAAATAAGAGGAAAGAAACCACAAGACACTTAGTCTGCAAATTTCACTAAATAAAATTTTGGTTATAAAAATTATTGGTTACACAAACCAACAAAGAACAAAGTACCAAAGCAAAACATGACTCATTGTATATTCTGTTTCTTATATTCAGAAATTGTAGTGATCTACATATATACAGATGGGCCTTCTCACTAGGCAGCACCTATTTTGCAAGTTGATCGCGTGCCCTATAAAGTATGTTATCTGCTCTACAAAGTCGTCTTTCTGATCTAAATTTTACAGGTAACCTACTCTACAGAATGGGCTACTAATTCTAAAAGTCAACTGTCTACAATGGACTTTACAGATAACCAACTTTCTAGACAAACCGACCTCAACTATCAGTTAGGCCATCCTCGGCCTTCGCATCAGTGCCCTTGGTCTATTAGTCAAACCGTCCTTGACCTTTGTATCAGTGCCCTCAGCTGACCTTTGTATCAATAGTATTTGGACTGACCTCATCACTCCAGCTCGGCTACCCCACTCCGGTCGGCATCACCACTTTGGCCAAATATCACCAGTCCGACCTATACTTCACTTCGGCCAAGTATCACCACTTCGGCCCATACTTCACTCCAATCAATTATCACCACTCCAACCCGACACTTAGTCATCAAGCAACATCACCGCATGCGGCAAATACAATAATATTTTACCTCAATATTGCACCCGTGCATATTCGGCCAAACTTGTCATCCTGTCAACTAGATATGAGTCTACACAGAGTAATTCATATCCCACAAATTTTGGGTATCTCAGTAACAAGTTTAGGAGAAGCAACTTCTAATGGAAATTCAAGGATGCCTTCAAGCAGCAAAGCATACCCTTCAACAGCTACTAACACCTTCTTGTTCATAGAAGTTTCTTTGCCAAATATAGATAAAAAAATCAGTCAATATATATCAATATCGATACCAATATCTCAAAAGTTTTTGATGACTTTTGAGAAATTACTTAACCCAAAATGTACTTTTGAGAAATAACGAGCCCTTGCTAAATGGGATTTAAGGGAGCTGTTTCTTACAATCTCATATATCCATCTAAAAATGAAGAGATTTTTACAATTTTTTAATGATTAAAAAAATAAACCAAATTCAAGAATTATAAAAATTTTAAAAGAATTAAATTCTAACAGTTCATTTTAAGATGAATGGCTAAGATTGTGAGAAGTGACCGCTGCTTCTCATTCTGCCATGCAGCTCCCCTGGATCATACCAAATGATACCAAAAGTAAATTGCAGTCACATTTGAGAGGCATACATTTTTCTTGATCATGGATACATTGAGGACAATAGTTAGCTTCCCAAGGCACATAGCCCTTGTCTATATGGCCATAAAGGATTTCTCTTCTACAAACGATCCACAAATCACAACCTCAGCAGTCCCGAGATTGTCATTTGTGTTCATATCCTCACTAATGTGCTTGACCATGCCAATTGCATATCGTAAACTTCTTGATATGGCCTTGGCATGAACAATCCATAGCAAGACATGATCAGCAAAATATACACTCCAAATAATACAGTCAAATCAATTTAATTAAAATTCCAGTTGTTGATGTCAATATCAGTAGCCTCCCAGTAGAAATGTTTTCCAATACTACAAGAATATCATAATAGATTATCATATTAGTGATAAATTATAATTATATTAGCCAATACAGTACAATCAATTTATAATTTTTTAATTTTTTTTTTAATATATTGAATACTGATACATATTAGTTAATTTATCTGATATCAATATCAATATTTTTATCTATAGTCTTAATAATATAGTTATGTTCATACCTCCACAGCCAAGGTATAATTGCTATAATTACTAGTTGAATCTCCAGTTTAAAATAAAGATTTTGACAGGAGAGCTTGAATGAGTCTGCAATGGGAATTCTTCAAGAAGTGGCATAAGGGCCTAGAAAATGAAGGCATGCTCAGGCCATGAAAACGTTCTTCATCTAGTGTCATGAAATTATCTACCACCCATGCTTCAATAGGAGCACCCCATATTACAACGCAGTTTTGCCAATGAACTGAAGAGGAAATCATCTAGAAAAGAATAAAAAATGATTGATTAATGAAGACAATATCAATATTGATACTGATCGTAGTCATATCAATGTAGAATATATGAAAAAATATGTACTGATATCAAATATACGAAAAAAAATTTGAGACTTGTAAGCTAATAAGGTTATATCGGTGAGTATATCAGCTATATATCGGGTGAATCAACCAATATTTTTAATATTGCTCAATATATCACAATATATTACTGATACAAAAACATATTACAAATCAAGTGAATCAACCAATATTTTCAATATTACTCAATCTATCACAATATATTATTAATACAAAAATATATCACGATATTATCATGGCATCGAAAAATATCAGTATCGGAAATGTTTGATACTAATACATATAAACTGATATTTATAATATCAATCGACATTTTTATTTATATTTAAAACCCTCTATTTTATTGTAGCATGTGGGAGCTTGATCAATTATTCTATTCTATGTTGTGTTTAGCAATTCAATATATCAAAACTCCTTTTTTCGAAAAAAGGGTTTTGATAAACATGAATAAATGAAAAGGAATCAGACATCCGACTTTCGTCCTTCCTTCGTCTTTATCATCACCTTTCATTGGTTCCAGTAATGGAAGGGAGAAGAACACAATCTTACTAATGACCAAGATTACAACTAAATTCAAAATAAGGCTCGCAATTCTTAAGATCTTTTTGTCGTAAGCAAAACATAGAACTACTGAATGCTGTAATATAAAATTCTAAATAACAACAAAGGCTCCAATAATGGCCTTGCCTTATAGAAAGGTGATAGAAGAAAGCGAAAAGCTCTAGTAAAAAGCGCAATATTAGAAAAGTCATGTTGTTTTCCGGTTAGAAAGAAATCTCACCGTAAAATGAATGAAAATATAGGCATAGTATTAGCATCAGTCGCAACTATGTCAATAACAAATATGTCAAATAATACGTATAAGTATTTAATATATCAGAAGAAAAAAATTTCTGAAAATTATAAGTTAATGGGGTCATATTAGCTGATATATTAACAAAATATTAGGCATATCACTAATACAATAATAAATCATAATATCATTATAATATTAAAAAAAATATCAATATTAGATCTCCTGATAACGATACATATTGGCCGGTAGTGTAAATATCAACTGATATTTATATCTATAAGAAAGGATGGCCTTTACTTCGAGTGAAATTACAAGAATGTCATCATAACTGCAGATAGAAATTCCCTACTCAATACACATAATAATCCATATATGTGAGCCTACATCATGTCTATCCAATTAAGCAGCAAACCATGATCCACCTTTAATAGATCTACACTTGGAATTGTGTTCGAGAAAAAGAAGATATAAACCTAAAAAATATGAAATAATGTGATAAAAAAGATTTAAAATAACTTATATGCTTGAAAGATATTATATTGCATCCTGTGGCGTAACGAAAACGAATTTATGTAGCTGGTTCTACCTAATAAGATATAAGGTTTTATAGAAATTGTTGTTGTATAAAGAATACCAATGTGAACAATGCGGTCTAATTTATAAATTTTATTTACAAAATACAAACCCAATAAATAATTGTTAAGATAAGAAATTGCAAGCACTGAAGTAGATCACCGGTAATACAAAATCTAAAAGGTTGATTCTAAAAATGTTTAAAGGAAATGAGAAAAAATTGAAGGAATATATCATCCCGTATTTAGATTGTATTATAATCACACAAAAAATATATATAATACAAAATATTTATACTTATAAAAGCGATTTTCCTTTCACTTTTTTTCATTTTTATGTTTTTCTTTATTTTATTTCCTTCAAACTTTCTTATAACCAAACAGGCTTAACAAAAGATGAAGTTTTTTTTATGTATAAAGACTTCATTTGATCCATGGATCTATCAAAGTTGTTCTTATAAAATAGAATTAATGAGACAAACATACTTTAGCCAATCAACAACAATCCCAACATGGTCATTGGTCTGAATAATGGTGACCCAAACTCCTATTTGTCCCCATACAAGACACGTAAGACCATCTGTCAACAAAGAACCTAAGAAAAATTCACTGCAATTATTATGATTATTATAATATTATATTAAAGATAGTGCTAAGTGTGACTAGAATATGCTCTATTCGACCCGAGAAGTCTACGATGCAAAGTTCTACAATTTCTGGCCACTAGGAGTTCTCGCGCAACATTTCGTTCGAGCAAAACTATACAGAAAACTGTTAACGAGCCTTTCACAAGATTTTCGCTTATGCTGAAGGGTTGAATCGATTTTCAGTGGGAAATCACAGATGGAATGTGTGATGGCTGTTTAAGCAACCTCTTGGGTTGTAAATACATCGTTTTGTTTTAAGATTAGCATGAGAGTCATTTGTTTTGAACTCTTGAGAGCACTTTGAGCCTCCTCTTGTGTTCCTTTTATATTTCCTATCCAAGTAAGTGAAACTTCTCCTCCTTTGCCCATATTTTCTTTTGTTCGGGGTTTTTTACATAAATCTGATATTTTATTTTGTAATTGTTTGCTATTTTATTACTGCTCATCTTCCTAAATCCTAACAAACTGGTATCAGAGCAAGTTTTTTTATTTAAATTTGATATGACTTCAGTAAAATACGAGATTTCTCTTCTTGATTGCAACATCAATTTTTCATTATGGCAAGTGAAGGTGCGCGTGATTTCGACACAATTGGATTAAGATGATGCGTTTCTAGGTTTCTCGAGGATGCTTAGCAATTGTGATAAATCAACAAAACAATCAAAGTACCGTAAAGCTTTGTTTAAGATCGACTTAGATCTCTTGAATGAGATTTTGAGTGATATTATGAAGGAGAAAAATGTTTCCACATTATAGCTTAAGTTAGGATCCTTATACATGTTGAAGAATCTGACTAACAAGCTCCATCTAAATGCAACGCCTATTTTTATTCGGATGGCATAAGTTAAATCAATTACTAGTCATCTTGATGATTTTAAAGACATCATTCTGATTTAGAAAATATGGATGCCAAATATGAAATCGAACATTTAGCTTTGATATCATTGTGCTCCTTGCCTACTTCGAACACCTAATTTTGAGATACCATGTTTTATAGTCATGATACTCTTACTTGGGATGATGTTCAAAATGCTTTGTTAACAAAAGATAAAATCGATAGGCAAATCAACTCAGTGTTAGGAAATCATAATCAAACAGATTGTCTAATTATTAGAGAGAAGCCTACAAGAATGGGCTATGACTTCGGAAATAGAAATAAAAGTAAGTTAAAGCCGAAAATTAAAAAAATTGACTCATAATTTTTTCAAGAAGGTAGGGACATTAAAGATGATTGTTATAAGCTATGGAACAAAATGAAAAGAGAGAGACACTCTGAACATAAGGCATTAGTTCAAAAACAAGACCAAGCTAGTGCTAGCGTTGCTGCAGAAGGCAGTGAATCTAATAGAAATCTTTTGGTGGTGTCTGATAATGGTTTTAAAATTAATTTTGAATGGATCCTTGACACTGCTTGTATTTTTCATGGGCCCCACTCGGGACTGGTTCTTCATATATAAAGAAATCTCTAAAGGGCCTGTTGTTATGGGTAATAAGACATCTTGCAAAATTACTGGCATTAGAATTGTGAAAATCAAAATGCATGAAGGTGCTATTAAAGCAATATGAGATGTCAGACATATCTCAAAACTAAAGAGAAACCAAATTTCTTTAAGTACCCTTAACTGGAATGGGTATAAGTACATTGGTGAAGGTAGAGTTCTTCGGGTCAGTAAAAATGTCCTTGTTGTGATGAAAGGTTATAAGATGTCCAAAAATCTATATGTTTTGCAAGGTTCTATCATAATGAGTGCTGCTATCGTCTACCTCTATATCAGACTCTAATATTGCAAAGTTGTGGCATATGAGGTTAGGGCACAAGAGTGAAAGGGACATGAAAGCAAGAGAGGTTCTCTTTGTGGTTGGAGTATTGGAAAACTAGAGTTTTGTGAGAATTGCATTTTAGAAAGCAGAAGATGGTCAATTTTAGTAAGGACATTCACAACACAAAAGGAACGATTATATTCATTCATGCCTTTAGGACCAGCTAAGGCATTATCCAAAAGTAGTTCTAAATATATATTCTGTATAGTTCGTGATTTTTTTAGAAAGGTCTAGGTATTTTTTTCTGAAGGAGAAAAGTGATGCATTTGAAACGTTCAAGTAGTAAAAGGCTACGATTGAAAAGTAAATGAGTAAACAAGTTAAGCATCTCCATATCTATGATGGCCTTAAGTTCTATTCAAGTTGGTTTAACAATTTTTACAAGAATGAAGGCATCGTGAAACACTTTATAATTTGGGAAACACCACAGCAAAATGCTGTAACTGAGCAGAAGAACAAAGTGTTTATGAAGAGAGTAGGCTCTCAAGTTATGGGTTGCCTCAGTTATTTTGGGCGAAGGCTGCCGCCACAATGTGTTTCTTGAAAAATCTTTCTCATCCTAGTTCTATTGAATGTAAAACTCCTGAAAAAGTATGGTCAAGCAACCCTCCTAACTCTTCAGCTTTATGTTGGGTAATGGATCACTCCCGTGTGGGCCCATATCCATTTAATGTGCCAATTGGTAGTACAAATTATGAGTATTTTTGCACGCACACGACGAATGCTTGAGGCACCAATTCCAGAAGGTGGGCGCTTGATAAGTGCCTAAGGTGCAAATTCTAGAATGGTGAGCGCTCAATGAGCACCCAATGCGCAAATTTTAGAAGGTGGGCACTCGATAAGGGCTTGAGGCACCACCAAGGCACAATTTCCAAAGCCGCGGTGCTCAATGAGCGCCGATCGACACTCGAGCGCAGTCCGGAGAATAAAAATGCGACTTTTGCATGCTAGGGTTTAATCTTTGCATTCCAAGTGTTGTTTTGAGAGAGAAAAGAAGAAAAAGAGAGAGAAAGTGGAGAAGATGAAGATTTATGCATCCGTTTGCGTTTCAAATTAAATTTCAGTTTCCGTCGACCGTGGATATGCTATTTTTGCTACTGAGAAGAATATTTATTGGGTTTTATTTCTTTTCTTTCATCTTGTATCCTCTATCATACAGACTTATTTTGAGATAAGATAGTTTAATCTTACACTTGGGGTTTGTGTAATCGAGATATTGTATAGTTGAGATATTTTGGACCTTGAGTCCCGTGGTTTTTCTCCATTGTTTAAAATGGAGTTTTTCACATAAAAATCTTGCCTTTAGCAATTGTATATACTTGTTATGTGCTTGTCGTATATTATTATGTGTTTCCTCATAGTTCAAATAGTAGGTCGGGTCCTAACACTTTAAGGATTTTCAGATGTCCAACTTATGCCTGTGTTAATAATAGAAAGTTAGAAACACATTTTGTTAAATGTGTTTTCATTGGTGATGCAATTAGGGTAAACGGATACAAGTTATGATGTCCAGGAAACTCAAAGTTCTCTCAGATTGATATCAAAGAAACTATGTTATTCAATTTTTGATGGGATTGAATGAGCCCTCTACAAATATAAAGGACCAGATTATGCTAACTGATCCATTACCACCTGTTAACAAGGTTTTCTCATTGATTCAACAACAAGAAAGGCAACATCAAATGGACTAGTTCCATCTCAGAACCTGTGGCATTCATTAGTAAGAGGAACTATGCCGCATCAAAATCCACTGTTGAGAATGCTACCCGTAACAAGCCTAATAGACCATATTGTACTCACTGCAAGTTTACTGGATATATCTTTGAAAACTGTTTCAAAATCGGAAATACACAACCACCCTTTTGGACTTATTGCAGCATGACAGGGCAAACTGCAGAGAAATGCTGCAGGATCATTGGCTACCCTCCAAGTTACACGATAAGTGTTCCACAAGTCTTGCCAATTTTGTTTACACTACAAAAGAAGATGATCTTGAGGGCAGGGTGTCAATGGCCCAATTTGAGTACAAACAATTGATGAATCTTCTCCATCAAAGGAAATGTCCTCTGTTCTTCCTGTTGTCAACAATGCTCAAACTTGCATTGAGCTATCAACAGGTTCTTCACAGAATTTTGAGATGTCTAGTTTCACTAATTATCTGTCAGCACATATACCACCTACAAATGAACAATCTACTCCCTGGATCATGGATACAGGTGCGACAGATCATATGATCTGTTGCACCTCCTTTTACACAGAAATTACATCACCAGTTTCACATATGGAAAAACTTCCAAATGGGAATCAAATTCCCACTATTCATGTTGGCATAGTTCAGATTTCATAATCCTTGCTACTGAGGGATGTTCTTTGTGTTCATCATTCAACTATAATCTGATATCAGTTAAGAGGATTACTGAATCACTTACTTGTTGTGTTATATGCTTCTATGACTCATGTTTTATTCAAGACCTTGCATCATGGACAATGATTGGGAAAGCTGAGATTAAACATGGCCTTTACAAGCTTTTGAGGAATGGAGTATCACCTTCTGACCTTTTAAACAAGTTTTCGAGTTTGTCTGTTGATCCTCCCCTGAGTGTGGCTGTTACTATGAATAATCACAGTTATGATATCTGGCACTGTCGCCAATGACATTTGTCTAAAGCCAGATCAAAACTGATAGATGATGAGGTTGTCCAGAATAGTTGTGTTCGTAATGTTGAAAATTCATGTACTGTGTCATTTATCTAAGTAGAATCGGCTCTCTTTTCCTGTCAATCAGCATAAATCTCCATGCATTTTTGAACCAGTGCATTGTGACATTTGGGGACCATGCTCCAATGAAGTTTTGATGATTCAAGAAATTTCTTAACCACAGTTGATGATTTTTTAAGATATACATGGATATATCTTCTTAAGAACAACTCTAAAATCATATAACACTGAGTCCTTTTGCAATCTTGTTGAGACTCAATTTAACACCAAAATCAAGGTATTGTGCATTGAGAATGGAATGGAGTTTCAAATGGTGAAGTTCTTCACCAGCAAAAGAATGTGTTGGGGGGTAACTCCCGTGTGGAAGTCCTAATGGTCAGAGGACTCGGACAGAGTACGAGGACCTTGTGTGCTATTGAGGTCTGCGAACTTGTGCGTTGAATGTCTGCGGATTATGCACAAGGAATTCTGGTCAACGTTATTGACCGAAAGTTTTTGGTTGGACAGAAATGGCCAATCAACTTGTTGACCGGTAAAATATATATTCCGGTCAACATGATGTTGACCGGCTGAAGGCATGGGGATTTGCTCAACATTATCCAAAGATTGTAGAAGGACATCCGACTCGTCAGCATGGGCGTTGACCGGCCAAGTGAAGAATACGGTCAACGTGAGCGTTAACCGGCCAAGTGAAAAAGATGGTCAATGGGGCATTTACTGACTGAGAATAGAAATATTGAACAACTATCTTCTCCAAATGGGGTAAAATTGACCTTCTGATTGGGCAGTTAGGAAACGTCATTCTTGGGAAGACAACAAGTCAATTTGTAGGGTTTGCATGCACCACCTGTTGTAGGATAGGGCGTGCACCACTATTATAGGTTTTGGGAGTTGTGCTCCAACCACCATGTTGAGTTGGTGGTTCCTTATCTTACCAAAGATTGTGCATGTATATATATATTGTATTTAGATATTGGGTGGACAGATTAGAGATATATGAGAAAGAGTGAGAGTGAAAAATAATAAAGAGAAAGGGAGTAATGAGTGAAAACAAAGGTGTTAGATTCTTTTATTTCTCATGCTCTGTCATTTAGTTTTCTTTTCTTTTGGGGTTTGTGTTGCCATGTGGTTTGTGTAGCCATTTTACATAGTGGAATCTGTTATGGATTAAGTGTTCTGCGATTTTTTTTCCTTAATTGAGAAGAGTTTTTCACATAAAATCTTGTGTGTTTAATTCTTCTTCTTCTTCCTACACTTTAGTGTGTGTGTATGATTCTATGTATTTTATCCGACCACCCATTTTGTCCCAACAGAATGGTACACCAGACATTTGTGTTGAGAATCCACAACTAAATGGAGTAGTGAAAGGAAACGTTAACACTTAATGAATATGGCTTGTGCCTTGAAAAACCAGTCTAATGTCCCACTCAAGTTCTGGAATACGTGTATTAACCGTAGCTTACATAATCAACAGAACTCCTACACCATTGCTTGATAATAAGATACCATACCAAGTCCTCTTTGGTGTTAAGCCTGCATCCAGTCATTTAAGAGTATATGGGTAACTTAGTTTTGCTGCTACACTTTCTAATGGTCGCACTAAGTTTGATCATAGAGGAAAGAAATGTGTTTTTCTTGGAAATCCCTTTGGGACAATGGGGTACATGCTGCTTCACTTAGAAACTCTTACATTTTTTCCGTGTCTAGGGATGTTATATTCTGAGTCTGTTTTTTCCTTTCAAACCGAAACAGCAGACAGATGAGAATAAGACTAGTAATGATGCACTCATTCACACTCCTCCTGAAGATTGTTATGATGCTGCTCAACAACAGCTCATCTCAATCCCTTTGCAAATAAAACCAACTCAGGACTTTACAAATTCACCAAATCAATCCACTCAACTTTTGGGCAATTTCACAGAAAACAGCAATGAGACTTCTGGATCGTGATTTTAAGTCTTGATCCAATGATACCTCTATCCCCATTCAAATTTCAACACAAAAGTCTCAAAGGATCAACAAGGTACCTGAGTACCTTCAAAAATTCCACCATCAACAAGTTCATTGTAATGGTTCTGAAGAAATTACATCCAAAGCAGAAAGGTATCAATTTTCCCATTGGAATTTGCTTGGGTCATCATAGCCTTTCATCTTCTTTTTGGGTCTTCTCTGCTGCTGTTTCATCTCATCCAGAACCTGACAGCTATAAGGAGGCTGTGAAGGATCCCAAGTGGTGTGAGGCCACAGATAAAGAGTTCAAAGCATTAAAAGAAAACTAAACCTGGGTCCCACTCGAAAGCATCCTATCGATTGCCATTATGTTCTTCAAATCTAGTAAAATTCAAATGAAACAATTAAAAGATGAAGGCACGGCTAGTGACAAAAGGTTATACACAAATGATTGAGATAGATTATCATGGGACATTTTCAACTGTAGCTAAATTGGTTACAATTAGATGCCTTCTTTTCATTGCAGCCGTTAAAGGATGGATATTGTGTCAATTTGATATAAATAATGATTTTTCTTCATGGTGACTTAAATGAAGAAATATACATGAGAAAGCTCTTTGTCATACAACAAAAGACATCTGAAACAGGTATGTAAGTTGCTAAAAAGCCTATACAGTTTGAAGCAAGCTTCAATACAATGATAT
Organism: Nepenthes gracilis; assembly: GCA_033239525.1. NCBI lineage: Eukaryota > Viridiplantae > Streptophyta > Magnoliopsida > Caryophyllales > Nepenthaceae > Nepenthes > Nepenthes gracilis. The sequence goes on from BSYO01000024.1 coordinate 12,762,747, forward strand.
TCAAAATTTTCAAATTCTCTGGTTAGTAATGGCTTCAAGCAATCCAAGGCGGATTATAGCCTCTTTACCTTGAAAATTTGGAGATCTTTCATTGCATTGGTTGTATATGTTGTGAGTAAAAATGTCAATTCTATTGATATTCATATTTTTAAAATCAAAGATCTTGGATCAAATTCTCTCTCTAAGTGGGATTAGTAAGTGGACTTGGACAATGAATTGCTAGAAGAAAGGAATCCAAGGGGTTGATTGAAATTTTTGCGGATTATAGCCATCACCTAAAATTTGATATGAAATAATGGCAAAGTTGACTACTTTATTTGAAGATTTGAATATATTCCAAAGGTGAGTTATAAAGGTGGTTGGTAGTGATTTTAAGTTGATTTTATTGAATTGCTTCCGTGATACTTATAACCATTCTTTATTTAAAATCAAAGATCTTGGATCGGATAAGTTGAGAAAAAGTATATTGTATGGGAAAATTGTTGTGAATACAAAGTGATTTTTATTTACTTTTACTCTATTCTTATTTTCACATCTTGTAATTTTTCTCATACTTAGTGATTCTTTTGTTAACTCGGACTTCCCAAAGTGATTTTCCTTTATTTTAAAAAGGGCCACATAAAATTTGGGGATTTTCTTCACAATTATCCAAAAAGAAACCTGCTTGTATTCTCAGACAAGAGCGAAAATTTTCATTAGCCAATGAAAATAAGCATTGGATTTATTTGTAGAAGTTGGAACCTCAACTGCGAGACCTTCCAAGCTGCTTATGGAGCAGAATGCCAGATTCAGTATAAATTCTGGAACACCACTACACAACCCCACTATATTTCAAAGGTTGATAGGTAAATTAATGTATTTGACTATTACTCATCCATACATCAATTATAGTGTGCAAACACTGAGTCAATTTATGAAAAAACCGTGTGATATACATCTTGTTGCTGCTCGAAAGGTTTTGTCTTATATTGAAAGCTCTCCATGCCAAGGACTTCTTTTATCTTCCTCTTCCTCTTTGAATTTTCAAGCTCATTGTGATTCAAATTAGGCTTCTTGTACAAATATCAAGCGCTCAGTTACAGGCCATTGTATCTTGCTCGGCAAATCTCTGATCTCCTGCCGATCAAAGAAGCAAACGGTTGTTTCCAAATCTTTGGATGAAGCAGAATATAGAGCAATTCAACAACTTGCTCTGAAATTACTTGGCTTGAATATATTCTTAATGACTTGGGAATAAGTCATCATCAATCGGTTCTTCTCTTCTGGGATAATAGAGCAGCCCCCATATTACTGCAAATTATATTTATCATGAAAGAGCAAAACATACTGAGATCGATTGTCACCCTATCTGTGATAAAATACAAGAAGGCTTCATCAAAATTGCACACATTTCAACTTCTTCTCAACTGACCGACATATTTACTGAAGCTTTACCATCTTCAGTTGCTTTTTTGACATCTTTTAAAATGTGCATTTACTCTCCATCTTGAGGGGGAGTATTACAGCATCAAGCATCTTCACAGCCGAATAATCAAGAAGAGTAACGGACCAAAAGATGAAGCATCATGGCCTCCGGGACCAAAACAACCAATCTTCAGAATTCAACAAGTAATCAAAATGTTATTTCCCTTGATATCTTCTGTTATTGTAGGAATATTCTTTTTTCTTTAGTTAGTCAGGTCTCCATTCTTGTATATATATATATATATTGATCAATGAAATACCTACTGAGAATTCTCAGCATTTCTTCCTTCTTCTTTCTGCCCTGCTCTGCAGATCCCTTTTTTCTTCTCTTCTCTTCCTTGGAGCTGTTTCTCTTCATTAGTGTTTGTAAAACTCTTACAAGCATAATCGGAAAAACAGTGGCTCCTCCTGCTACTCAATCGTCAAAAAAATAAATAAATAAACATCAATACTAGTGGCCGGTAGAATTAGATAAAAATGCAGCTCTAAAGTGAGGGGGAAAGAAGAAAAGGACACCGTTAGGTTTGGGCACATCCCTTTAGGTAAATCAACAAATAGATTTATCTAAGATTGCATGATGCCTTGTTATGCGAGATAGGATTAGCTGCAAATTGGTTGCAGCAAAGACTAAAAAGATTGATTTGTTTTGTAGGCAAATGTCAAGTGACAACAACCCAAGTAGTGTGTAGAGCTAAGGGCGGAGCGAGTAAGGCCAAGACAACACCCAAATACTGACCAAGGCGGAGCTGAGGCAAGGTTACAAAATACAAATTGGTCAATTGGTTTCACCAATACTAGAAATCGAGATACGGATAGGTTGACCTGAGAAAGAGAAGAAAGAAGAACAGGTGAGTAAAACAGATGAGGCCAGGACTTTGACGCTAATGCAAAAGAGCGACTCTAAGGCTTGTCTAGTTAAGAGTGAGTCAACTTTGTCTGAGTTGGTAAATAACCATTTTACATACACTGGCTATTGATGGACTTTGTGTCCGGTTTTTCTTAGTTGAAAAAAGGTTTTTACGTTAAAATGATAGACTTTGTTTGCATGCGCCTAAAAACGGTGGCCGACTTGGGGTTAGGCATTTGTTTGCATCCAAGTTGGATAAGTGTCGCCTTCCCGGGAAGCGAAGCTCCGAGTGAAGGTGCAAAAATTCCATGACAAATCATCTCAAGATTTGTTTAGGTGAGCACTCCCTGGGATTTGGAATAGTGTCATCATTATAAAACGAATTCGGATAACTAATTTCGGCCAATGTCGTTGATTGCAACACAACCTAGAGTGGAATAGAGCAAAGTGACAGGTGGATGAGCTATTGTCATTCGTTATTTGGAGGTTGTTATAAAATCGAGTGAATAGAAAAGCATCACCAATAAGGATGGACAAAGAAAAACAGAAAGATAAGAAATAAGGAGAATTTCCCACAAAGTCGTGAAGAAAGTTTTTCTTGGTCACTTCATAGGTAACCGATTCCAGGTATATCTCTCGGAGGTTGTTTATAATCGATTTTATATAGTTGATTTATATTCGGAGTTTGTCCCGTAGTTTTTTCTTAATTGAGAAGAGTTTTCACGTTAAAAATATTATACATTCTTTGTTCCTTATACTCACTAAATTGGTGATTGATGGTCAACAAAATATTTGAGTTTCTGCTGTACCGGGTGTGTGTAAATACGAGTGTCAAACCCCAACAGACAACCCATACAATATTCTCTCCCTTTCAGTAGGCGATGGAATTCGGAGATATGAAATTGTGATTGGAAAAATCTTGGACAGAAACATTGTTTCTTAATTTGAATATTCAATTCAAAGACATTTGTAGAAAAATAGGAGAGAGAGAGAGAGATAGGTCGAAGTAACTCAGCCGGGGAAACTCAGAGAAAGATGGAGAGTTGAAGGGCAAAATAGGTATTTCATCGGTAGTTGTCAGATAAACTTCCACGGGGACTCCTGCATATTTTAATTATACCGATTACGATTTTTAAAATAATTTATTATTTTAAATACCTTAGTAATTTTTGATCAAAAAATATATGGAAAAGCTATCAGAAAAATTAAATTATGTAAAATTATTAATGTTTATTATATATTTTACAACAGCTTATTTTCTCATAATATCTCATTATTAATCGACTTTACCAAAGGGAAATTATCTGTTTATTAATTCATATTTAATACTAATTAAATTCGATGAGTCTTGAGGTCAAATATATTTTTATTCAATATACAATTTACTTTAAAAAAATATAAAATGTATTTGATTATTAGCCCTATTATACATATATTTGCCGTGAAAAAAGCACTACAAAAAAAAAAATTTACTTATAAATCTGATATCATATATTTACTTAACTAATATAGGATAATCTGTCCCCATAATATAATATTCAGTAAATGTATGATCGTACTTTTATATTTAGATGGTAGTATAGATTCTCATAGACGGGGTGCTATTGTTGAGTTTTAGGTCAGATTTAATCTCGTTTAAGGTATTATCTGTTTTAAAAAATGTATATGAAACATTTAACTGTTAGTCTTATTTCATATTATTTTATACTGAACAGGGCACATCATTAAAAAAAAATACTCTCTTATTATAGTTATCTTATGTCAATAACTGAAATGTTTTTTGGTCTTATTAAAATGTTTAATCTTCATTGATTTTTACTTTTTTAAATTAAAATTATATTATTTAATTTGGTAGAGTTGATGAAAGATAAATTTAAAAATATTTTTCTACTTTGATTTGAAAGTATAAATTTTATATTAAATTTAAGGAGTAAATTTCATATAATAATTTGTATATCTTGGTTTTTGTAGATTTTGTTTTAGATTATTGGATGGGATGAATAGAAGTTTAAATTTAGACAAAATTAAAATTTAGGTAAGTGATTTATAAAGCTATATATGAAAAAGTTATTTATTATTTATATGAAATTTGATGAAAGTTAGATAATTTGGTTAGCTATATGATATTATTCTGTCAACAATTTAATAATAAATTTTTATTTTTTGCTAAATAAATAAAATAGTACCACTCATTATAAAGAGCAAAGAATCCATGAATCATCATCATGCCACTCATTATTGAGGTTGCAGATCCTACATGACCCTATAATTTTTAACTTGGTAATTAAATTAATATTTTAATAATCAAAATTTAAATAAAATATATAGATATTGGCTTCTAATTAAATTAATATTGACAATCTATTTTTAAATAAATAATTAAAAATTAATTTAGAATAGTCAAAATTAGTCTATCAAAATAAGAAAAATAAAGCCTTATAAGTCTTCATAAATGTACATACAATATATATATATATATATATTATTAAAAAATACAAAGTTGTATTCAAAAAATATATAAGATTTAATAATTTATTAAAATAAATTATAATTACATGTATATTTTCCATAAATAATAGTATTATAAAATTATATGGTATGTATTCCAGTCCATGTGAAGCATTTAATGTTGCATTTACTACATTATTTACTTCCCAACACTGAGCAAATACTATTATCATGTGGTTCATAATTGACATTATTATGATCCTTTTAAATATTATATTTTTTATTTTTAAATTATTAGATCATTTTAAATGGGATGAACCATAAAAATTAAAATAATTTTATTTGTTGTGCTTAATATTGGTACTTTATATTATAATAATATATCCCAATAATTTAAAAAATATATGGTTTAATATTTTTAAAAATCATGACAAATTTTTGTATTTTAGACTCAACAAAATACATTGCAAACAAATCGACTCAACAATCATGTGGCAACACATGCGATGAAAATATATTAATTATGAAAAATTAGCAGAATATTCAAAGATAAAATATATAATCAACTCTTAATCTGCTCGAGCAAATTTCATAATAAATTATGGATATATTTAAGATAATACTCTTATGAGTTCTAAGCATTAAGTTCTGGACAATTCTCCCAAAAAAGATCTCTATATTAAGTCTAAACGTTAGCTTAAATGGTCTAAGAAACCATAATCATGATTTAATTATTTAATTATCCTTAATAAATGATATTTGTGTGTTTGTCAATGCATAGAAAATGAACAGCTAGTCCATGTGATACACCCTCATTATAGGAATTAGGAGTCTTTATATCTTAAAAAGATGGAACCCATTTTTTAAAAATTTAAATCATTGATATTTACATGAATGATTATAATTTAACTATTTTTTAAAATATAAAAAAATTAATTATAATTAATTATTAAATTATAATTATCTATTTTAAAATAGTTGACTAATATATGAAGAAAAATAGCCTTCATTTATGAAAGAGGTAAAGCCATGCCCAACTGCTCATTACAATGGGTAGTTTCCGACTAACATCGCCTCACTTGTCCAGCTGCAATCCTGGACCTCCACCACGAGCCCGGGTTCACATCACATTAACTGGCTCAAGAGTAACAACTAATCCATTGACAGCCAAGTGGTCGAATGGGGGCTACGTACATGCAGGCTGTCCGGGACCAGCCATGTCGTGCTTTAAGAGTCCAGAATTTTTCGTATAAAAAAATATAATGATTATTGAACACCACAAAAAATTATGGATTTATATATTATTTAATATAATATTTTCAAATTCAACATAAATATATAATAATAATATGTAATAGTTATAATCCAATAACTAAAACTGGATCGGACATTATGTACTAATATTATAAGTGACATAATCAAATCTAAGTCACAATATTGACTAAACTAATTCCGTCTAATTTTAAAAATAATATTATAGCTATTTAATTTCTAAATTACTATAAGATAAAAATATATAACCAAAATACTTAATAACAAAATTATAAATAACTTCATTCTGACTGACTGGTTCAAAAATTCAAATTATAAAATTTAGAAATACATAAATTCAGTACAATATAAAAAATTTGACAATTCACAATAATATCGATACAAATTAAACAAAAATCTCTAATTATTTTCTATCCACATGCTTCAAAAAACCGCTATCCACTAATTTAAAGAAAATTTTAAAAATATTTATAAATATAAATTTAATATTCAATAAAATATATATATATTTAATATATATAAATATACGTTTGCAAAACAAATAAAAAGATAAAAAATTATAAAATACATGTAAAATTTTAAAAATATCCAAATTTTTACTGAATATATTTTAAACTATAATTTTATATAAACAATTCAGTATATATATATAAACATCCAAAACATATAAGTCATATGAAAATATTAGAATACTAAAATATATAATCCATCCATAAAACATGAAATTCGAAGAATCATATCGAAAATCTGTAAAAATTTCAGAATATCAAAACATATCAAAACTTAAAAATCAAACATGTCAAAACTTAAAAACCAAGTATGTCGAAATATAAGAACTAATGACTAGTAACTCACATATTGACTAATTAAAATAATAATTTTAAAAAACGGGTTACTCATATTCTTAATATCTTTAAACTAATACACTATTATATAAAACTTATAGTTGACTGTCTAATTACCGTATAAATAAGGTAAAATGTCCTTTCTTTCTTCACTCATAGATAATAGATGTGTTTTTCAAGTGTCACATCCTCATATCAAACCCGAATAATTAATGAAATTAATCCATTTTAAAGTAATTGACTTAAATAGTTTTTTCCTTTTGTTATATCATGAGGCCCAAAAATATCGCTAGCAAAATTTTTCTTTTTTTTTTTCCAAAACTCTATATTCCGGACGTGATCCTATAATCATATGTCAACATGCACATTATAGGACCCAAAAATATCATATCATTAAATGGATAGAATACAAATCGTATCACAACATTAACGCATTTGTAAGTAGTTATGTTTATACCAAAATTAGAGCAACCGAATAACTATATAAGAAGGTCAAAATCTAACTACATTATCTATGAGAATATTACAAGCCATCATTCAATACAATTGTCACCAACTAAAATAAAATAAACCATCCTAAAACTATTGTTTGAAAACCAAATATCATATATACAATATTTCTAATTATATTATCTTTGATCCGCTCTTCCAACAATCCTATCTACTTGCAAGTGATCCGACTCACTATTTTAAAAAAGGGTTAGCAAAAAATAAAAATTAAGTAAGTTAAAAACTCAATAAAGTATATAATTATATAGTTAAACATATAATTTACATTAAAACATGCTGAAAAAAATAATGGATCGAATTCAAATGTAATATTATGAATTTTCATAATAAATACATATAGCTTCCCAATTTCCTTTTTCTATTCCAAATCGAAACACGTCATGTAAAATCATGTAATTCTAATGGATTAAAGGCCAGTAAGACCTTATGGACTTAGGGATGCATAATCGAAATTGGATTGTATTTATTTTTACACAACTAAAAACCTTACGTAACTATTTAAGACTTACAAGCGAGTTATTATACATATAACATTATAAATAGGGCCAAATGCTACTTTTATCCACAAATGATAGGTTCAAATTACGATCACTACTATAATATATAAGCTATACTATAAATATTACTGCTAATTTTTTTACAATGGTTTGATATATAAATAAATAAATAAAAATTTTACACAATTATAATAATTCTTGTATTTTCTCAATCCAGATAAAATATTCTTAATTCTTTTACAAATTGTAAAATTTTTTTTCAATCACTTATCATGTAAAGATTTAAACTTTTGTAAAAATTTAAATATGCTTACTTTAAAACATGTAATACTATATTATAAGATTTTTAAACATGTAAAACTATTGTTAATAAGAAATCTTTAAAAAATCAATAATATTTTAAGATTCTAACATTTCATTTATATCAGCAAACATGTAATGGGCAAATTAGTGTTTTCATAATATGTAAGTCATATACTTAGTGATTTTAAGTATACAAAAATATTATATATAAAATTCGTAACATATTAAAATATTAAATTATATTTTTAACACATACATAAATATATTTATAGAGAAATAACTTGGCAAATCAATGTATATAAACCAAGAACATGATCTTTACAAAAAATAATAAAGAATGAGAGTGAAAATTAATGCATATGAAGTATAAATGTTTTAACTACCAAAATGTGACATGTATGAGTACCTAGAATAATAAATACTCAATAAAATAATAAAAGATCAACAAAAAATAAAAGGAGGATTAGGATGCACTTATTTTAAGTTGAATTTCACTAAAATCTTGCCTTGATTTACTTCAATTGACCTTCTCTAACTTTTTTCTCTCTCCTCCGATTCTCTTTCTCTCTCTTCCCTCAAAATCTTGTAAAAAATAATTAAAAATTAGTCAAACATAACTTATATAATGAAATGACACACATGTACTTTTCAGGTTCATCAGACACCTCAGCCAAATACTATTGTGCACAAGCGTCACATCAAGGACGTGTCAAATATTAGCATTGTGCCATGGCATGCTCGAGTGTCCTTTGGGCATATATCGAGCGTGAATACACTAGAAAATGTGTTCGAGTTTCGATCAGGCGTATGTTAAGTGCGACCTCTTTGCTTAGAATATGCATGTGCCCGTATCAGGCGTCAATTAAGTGTCATTCAACTCGATATGGCACAATCCAAAATTGAATTTAATCTGATCTTTCTTATTTTATTTATCTTAATTTTATTAATTATAATTAAAATATAAAATTTGAAACTCTTTTTTTTATATCAAATGTGCCTATTATATTGGGATATGTCCGAATATAGGCCATTACTTTATTTATAATAATTCTCATTTGTTAAATAGAGAATTTTATAACAAATATACAAAAATTTTTTATCATTTAAAAAAGTACAAACTTTGATTATTTCACAAAATAAAATACTCATTAAATATTTATATAAAAATAGTATATAATGTCAAATATCTAAATATTTTATAATTTTTTGTAATATCTCAACATTAGAATATAATTTTTAAAATATTAAAATATTCAATAAAAATAAATAAAATATTTAAATATTCTGTAAAACTCAATAAATTTTTTAAAATATTTGTTTAAATAAATATTGAAAGAATATTAAATAATTTTAAAAATAAACCAAAGAATAGGTTTATATATATTTGATTTAAATATTAAATTTACCAAATTTGATACAAAATAATTCTAAAATTTCTCTTCTTCTAGTCGATACACAAGCACCAATCAGCCAATTATTGAGTGCCATATTTGACTACATACACACTCGAACATTGTATTAGGTACAGACTGTTCTACCAAAATTATACATGAGCATGATATTCTATGCACCTTATGTGCGGAGCTTCTGTAAAATGTGCGGACATGTGTTACACCTGCGTCAATTAAACGATATCCTAATATAATTACTTTATATATTTATATAATATATAATAATTATAATATTATAAATATAAATTAAAAAATTAGATATTATAATATTAATATTTAAATATATTAATAATAATACTGTTTAATATGAAAGAGATAAATTAGTTATTTTACATAAAAAAGGTATTTTTTTATTGACTAATATAATAATAATTACATTATATTTTCAATACAAATATTATGTAAGAATAATAGCTCTCTTTAATAAATAATAGGTTTTTTCTTTATTGTTTTCGTACATTTTGATAGAAAGCTCTCACTTAAAATAATGGGGTGCGCTACGTTGTGACGAAGGACGACAGAAAGCCCTTGACCATAAGATGAAAAATCTTAAAGTCCAAAAAATTATATTGTGTATATATTTATAATATATTGATGGGTACTACTGAAAATGAGTATGTCTAATACTCAGTTAAATAAACAGCTTAATATTTAGTTGGATAAGAGGTTTAAATAACAACAGCCAAATAGAAAAAAATCGCGTGTCAATCAGGCAATGACACATAAACGTATGAGCCAAAAAATATAATCTGAATGGCCAAGTATTAAAATATCATAAAGAGTTATTTAATAGCATGATATAAAGGGCGGTTGAGTATATCCAATAATTGGTAGTCAAACAATATTGTCATTAAATTAAAACGGGCGTTATATATGTAAGTAACACTCCTCACCACTGATCTGAAGCGGCATCATACACACACATTAATTTCAATCACCCACAAACCAAGCAACGCCTCTTATTATAAATAAACACTTTCTCACAGAGAAAGGTAACAAAAAAAGAGAGGTGAAGGAGAAAAAGCCATCAAGTCAGACGAGTACACAACCAGAAAAGCTATTCAATCAAATTAGTGAACAAAAAAGAGTACTATCCTCCAAACAAATACACATCCTTATCTTATCTAAATTATTGTATCTATTTTCTTATATCTTTCACATCAAAATAGAAAGATCATTAATTTGAATGTCAGATAATATATCGGAGAGCGAATCTCGCGTACCTCTTACCTCTAATTTGTTTTATTGTAATATGCAATATTTAAATTTTAAATTATAAAAATCAGACATGTTATTATTCCGATATTTAAGAGTAATAATGTAGCTCCTTAATTCATATATCAATTTAGATTCTAAATACGCATCATATCTAAATAATTATTTTTTAGTTTATTTTCTTCACAATATAAATATTTTAATATTATAAAAATAATAAATAAATAAATAACCACATTTTTTTAAAAATTCTTTTTAAACATTAAATTTAAACTCTTACATTATTTTAATCTAATGATTTAAGCGCGTTCATCACGGGATGAAAGGTGGCGTGATTGAGCTCTCCCATATAAATATTTGTTTATTTAAATAAATAAATAACCACTTTCAAAGAATTTCATTGTTTGGGAGATGGTGTCACTTTCGCATGTTTTTAAAAGAGAAACAGGAGACCATCTAATTTCTGTTAAATTTTTTTAAATTATTTGTTATGATGAAATTAAAATCGGATCATCTGATTTAAAATTTTTCAGATCTAGTCAATGCAGTAAATGCTATTCATAAATACTGCTAAAAACTTAGATTCAATTAATTTTTTTAAACTGGGTACGATTACGAATAAAAATAACTGGTACGACCTTAACCGAATAAATTATTTATAATTATATTTTTTATTTTAAATGGATGACTATTTTAAAAAAATCATATCAATACATTATATTTTTGTACAACTAATCTTTTTATATAAATATACTTTATATTTTGATCTAAATATTATAATTTTTAACATGTTTTTAGATTCTTTGGTTTTTTTATACAAATATGTATTTTTAAATAAAAATATTTAAAAATAAAAAAATATCTAAAGACTGATCCAAATCAGCATTGTTAGGATTATAAACGATCACGATTATGATTTTTAAATCAGTTAACCATAAGGTATTTTAATGTAATGCCGCATTCTAGTATTTTAAACTAAGAAAAAGGCAAATTCAAACACAAAAAGGGAATGTTGATATAGAGAGAGAAATAAGAAAAATGTAGAAATAGACGTTTTGGATATCAATCTCATTCATATTTAATACTTCACTAATATTAGACATGTTGTTTTAGGTTTTTTTTTTTAAAAAAAACATAAACGAGTTGTTTATCATATCAATCACTTTTTGTTGTTCAATTGCTATGGTTTATAAACTTACCGTGTTTATAACAAATGTGTGTTTTAGGATTGATGATAATCGGTTCTTTCCAATTATTGTTATGTTTTAGGATTGCTATGATTTATCAAGAAAGAGTTAGCTAAGTGTGATGATTTGTAATTAAATCTCAAATTATAATTGATGCGTCTCTAGGTCCAGATTCTCTTGCGGATTAGAGAGTTTACGAATCCCTCGATTGGGTCAGATTACGAACAGATCTTATCTCTGCGTCTCTCAACCTAAACCCTATACAACATAAATTACAAGTAAGAAGTTAGATAACGACGAAAGATTATCCCACCGTAAATATTCTGACGCTCAAATTAGAAATCTTTTCTTTCCCTTAAAATGAAAAGATGTATGCATAGAAATAAATGTGATGAAAATGTAGGAATATGGGGTGTGTGTGGGATGCTCAAAGGAGGTTTGTGCCTCCTTTATTGCACTGCTAAGAGTGGCTTATTATCGTTGCCATAGTGTGGTGGTGGTTCGAGGGAAGAGAGCTTATTCTTTCTCCTCGCTACTTTAAGCACTGGGTGTTAGGATTAGAATTTTGATTTCAAGACACCGCTTAGGCAGTTTGTAGAAGTGAAAATTTCCTCTCTTTTTCTTCGTTGATTGAGAGGATATTTGTAGGCTCTTTTAGGGAGGTTTTTTGAGAGTTTGGATCTCTGACAAAAAGGTTTGTTAGGATTTATTGGCAGCTAAGCTTTGACGGTGGCTAGCGGTATCAATTGTCGCCTTGTGGAGGTAGGGACATCATTGTCTGACGTGGCCAACATAAACCTATTTGACTTCACTTGAACTGGTTGAGCAGTTACTTGGACACCGCAGTTTGCGATCGCTTCTGCAAAGGCGACGAGTGACACTGATTGGCTACATATTTAGGGCATCCAATGTACCTTACTTCTGAATTTTCTAGGATGCCAATGCTAAGTTAGACCTATTGCTAATCGGACCTTTCCATCTGGATTTCATTGGTTCCAATTTAAATCCACACTTGACCCATCAATAATGAACATATATTTATATATAATGTCTCATGGTTTTCTCTTAACCAAGAAGAAATTTCATATAAAAATCTTTATATAATTGATTGTGTGTATTTATTATCTCTTGTGGTTCAATTAGAAGAGAAAAGTAACTAACAATATTAGGAAATATCTCGGATCCCAACAATGTCTAATTGGGCCATATGAAACTGACCTATCAATACAGCCTTTCACATATACTACATTAAAATAGGTTGAGAATCCATGAATAATCCAGTATCCATGGGGGCCACCTCATGTTTTTTAAGCAAATGAAAACTCCCTTGTCAACTTGGATGTGACAAGCAAGGAAAGAAGAATCAACATTAATACTATAATAAAATTTTTAAATTCTATTAAATAGGATGAATTATATATATTTATGATATTATATTAACTTTAGAGTAATATTTTTTAATATTATAATCAATTTGCTCTAAGATTTTTATGTTTATCTCATTTGTTTTTTTCTAACCACAATTAACTCTTATTTTTTCCTTGATGACTGATTTGGCCTAAATTTTAAGTATCCAAACTATATTAAATATCATTCAATCATTTTATATTTTACAAGTGTAATTTTTAAACATATAAAAATTAAAGTTTTTTTTTCTCATCATTTAAAATGACTCCATTGGTTTATCTTAATATTTTTATTTATACAATGCTTATTTTTAGACATTGTTATTTGATTGTCTAATATTTGAATCCATAGACTACTTTCTTAACAACAAAAAGGTCTACGATTAGGATGACTAACTCATGCACACCCAAAATTTAAGAAATGGCTTATTTAGTTGTTAAAAATAGTTCACATCTCATTGCAGCAACCGAGGACCAAAAGCAAATCACACTATAAAATTATTGGTCTAAACAAGATAGACAGTTGAATCTTCGTGAACCCCATAAAACATATGTCTCAGCCATGGGTGTTGACAGCTTCCCACAGCAAGTTTTTAGGAGCACCATTGCTGAGATCCTTAGCCTGGAGGGCTGCAGCCCTAAGAGTCCTAATTGTAGAAACATTAGCATCCCAGAAGGAAAGACTCCTGTAAGGCAAATTATGCTTCTTGCACAGGTCCCTAACCACTGGGGCAACCGCCCTGAGATGGCAGCGTGGTAGGCGGGGGAACAAATGATGCTCAAGCTGAAATTGCAGCCCACCAAACACCCAATCCATCCAGGGAGAACATGAGATGTCGATCGTCCCGCTTGTTTGTTTCTCGAACCAGTCATTCCCACGAGGCTGTCCAACATAGACATTTGCAGAGAAATGGTTGAGACAAAATTGGACATGTTGAAGAGAAGTGACTGAAAAACTTGCTAACAAGAACAACGTCCTCTCTGTCCAATTAGGCAGGCACGTAAGAAGAAGAGGGAACCATGCCCAGAAAACCATGATTCCCATTATGTTCAGAGCTCTATCGGGAACCTTTCTCTTTGAGAACAACAACAACAATGTCTGAAGATATAAGTTAATCCGTGCGACAATCATCACAGGATAGAATGTCCAATGCTGATAGCTGACCAAGAACTTGGCTAATGGATCAAACTCCATCTTCCTCCCGTAGAAGTAAGAAGTCATGTTATTGAACAATTTTGACGAAACAGCAAAGACAGGGATATGTTGAAGATCGGGGTCATGATCAAGACTATTGCAGGCAATATGGTGGGCATTGTGTGTCCATTTCCACCAAGCAATGCTAATGCCCGTGAGGCAATTCCCTGCAATAAGCTGCGCGAGCTTGTTAAATTTGCGGCTAGACATGATTATATAATGCCCTGAATCATGACCTAAATAAGCGCTTTGAATCCAAGCCATCCCCAGCAACATTCCGCTACCCAAATGCACAAACTGGTTATCGGAGAAGAGAACGCCGAAGAAAGATGCAGCAAACATGATTGCAATGCAAATGAATGAGACAATCACACCGTGTCCTTTCTTATCAAACATGCCCATTTTGTTAAATTCGTTGACAAGGCCTCGGTAATCTTTGGAAACCTCAGTGACCTCAAAGTCCTCTAGGTAATACCCATTAAAGAACTTTTCTAGATAATGCCATGTTGAGCGTGGGTGGTAAGCAATGAATGCATCTGTGACATCTTGACCGGCGAGGTTCAAGAGAGGGATATCACCGCCTGGGTGTTCGTTAACCCAGTTTGAGACATCGTAAACTTTACCTTGGATAGAGATCCACAGATCACCAGGGTTTTTGTGGGTCTTCAATTCCTCTGATTTGATGTACTTCTTTGAATCGGCCATTCTGCTGCTGGCTCTTAAAATACAGAGATTTAAAAAAAACCAACCAACCAATCAATCAATCAATCGATGAAAGAAAAGAAAATGGAACATGTAATCAACGAAGAACACGCAGAACCAAAACAGAGGATGGCAAATATAATCAAATCAATCAAAACAAAACAATCCCATTCCCTGGGATGGTTTGATTTGATTTGGGTTTTCTTGGGTGCCGACAGATTTCTCGGTTTCTGATTTTTCCAGTGCTGGAATGATAATTGTTTTTCAATTTTTGGGTGAGGAGCGATTCATATCGCGAGGAATTCTGTAGAGCGGCGCATCATTTGGTGAGTGAATGGGCATGACCTAGATTCGCTGTTCGTGACAAGGATGAAATCATTAGCATTAACTAGAAACCGGGCTATTTGACAAAAATCAAAGAGGAATTAAGTTAGTACAGAATGGTACGGAATTGATTATGGATAAAGTCATTAACAATATTAAAGTAATCTTAATTTTTTTTAATTGTACTTTTGATATTTATGTTGATACGCGTTAATACTGAGTAAAGATAAGTTACACGAAGAAAAATAATTCTTGATTTTGAATATTAATTTTATAATATGTATCAAATTCACAAAATTTATATTATATTTATAAAAGATAAACTCAAAGATATATTCGTATACCTTAATTTTATATTATAAATTTTATGTTAATTTTTGTTTTTAAATTAAGCTCAAAATATATTTTTTAACTTTATTTTTCAAAATTTTTTCTTTTTTTTTATGAATTTTATTAGTTAAATTTATTTTTAAAAAATAAAAATAAAATACTAGATAAAATATTAGGATATTCTAAAAACCTTATACGTTAAACAAAAATTTAAAGTAAATTGATGTTCTAATTTTTTTTCCCACTAATTAGTTATTATTATGATAACTAATAATAAATTTTAAAAATCAAAATTATATTTTTTAGAATTTTTCAGATAATCCAAGAAATAAAAATAAAAGGGTTCATTCTGTTTGACACTTGGTAATTTAAATTACTTAACAATGAAATTAAAGTATTTTTATTTAAATTATAATAAAAAAGATTTAAATTATCATTTCACAATTGCCTATTATTATTTGCATTTATATTTATCAATTTTCCTTTTTATATTTTCCAATCTTTAAAGACTGCAAAAGCAAGTCAAAATGACGTCCCTGAAAAGCAAATAAAAATAGACGTTACACTGTAAACTTTTGGCATTTGATTGGGTGGGCTCCACATGGGGAGCGAGATGGGGATCCTATTTTTTTTAAAAGAGAAGCAGGATCTTATTTTTTTATTTTTAATTATTAAATTAAAAAAATTTTAATAGTTAAAATTTAAATTTTATATAATAATATTTAAATAATTATTTTTTAAAAAAATAATTTTAATTTTTAGCTTAATATTTAATAAATATTAATATTATAAAAAAATTTTAAAAATATAATTATATTATATATTTTTTATTTTTTTAATCTTAGCCATTGGATTAAAATCCAATGGCTATAAGTGGAGAAGCACGATCCCCAGATCAGGAGGGGGATGATTGTTTGGACTCTGATTAATTTTGAATTCAACGTTGCTGAAAAATATACATTTGCTATTTATTAGTTAAATTTTCATTGATTTGTTAGTATAAAATAAAGAATAATATTATTTATATAGTCAATTATATTAAAATTATTATTTTTACTATGGTATGAAAAAATAAATAGAATAAAAGTTAAAATATGATAAATTTTATGCCTATTTTTAACAATTTATATATATTTTGATATATAAATAATATTTGTCTAAAATAAAAGTATCACTTAACATTCTTACTTGTCAAAAAATACGTACTATAGATAACTGAATAATTATGTGTCATTAAAGTTTTCTGGCGATATAAATCAATGATATGTTCATTACAGATATTTAAAAAGTGAACTGTGGGAAAAAAATATTTTTATAATTTTGTGAATTTAAAATTCATAAGAATATTATATTTGATATTCATATATCTATTACAATGATTACTTAAGTTATTTAGTTACTTACGTAATTTTTTATCAATATTGGTTAGTTTTTTTTTATTAACATCATCATTAATTTTTATATTTTTGATTATTTTCTAGATTATGTATATATTTTTTATATTTATTTTTCAGGGTGAGGGGGGCAAAATATTAAATCTTCATATTGGTCATTATAATATTCATCTATTTATTGATTTTTATGTGAATCTATTAATAATAATAGATAAACGAGATACCATATTATTAAAAATATTTTAAAAATATTTGAAATATTTTCTCCTACTATATTGACCCAATAAAGAGCTATCATGTGGCTTATAAGTAAGAATCCTTCTTGTTCTCGGAAAGCGAGGTGCATTTTTTCAGATAGAATTGAGCAATTAACAAGAAGTCCCACTTTTTTATTTTTAATTTCAAATATTTTTAATAAATTTTATTAGTTATATTATGTGTTAACATATTTTGCAATTGAATCCATTGACGTATTATCTAGTATCAGATGCCCGAGATCTTCCTCAAATCATAGGAGGATATTCCTAAATTTGCCTTCTTGCATGTCCAATGACGCCTTTCCATTGCCCGAAATGCATATGAGTTTTTTTCAGTATGATGTGGACGCGGTATGCTTGAGATGTGCACGAACACTCTTTTTAGAATGCCTTGCACTTAAGATGCACACAAGAATATTTTTAGATTATGTACCCGATAAGTACTGATCTTTCCATTGCGGCACGTTTCGCCCATTACCTAATACAAACCTAATAGAACCTCAACCTCAACTTTGGCAAGCTTATGCTCTACCATTAAACTATTTCCGTCAACTATGGTAGCGCCTGTGTGGCATTTGAACATTGGGGCACATGTTTTTATTTGTTACATTTTTGATCTAATTTCAAATCTTCTATATATTTACCTTTTACAACTTACGGGATGTCTCTTGAGACTATATTGCACAGTGCGACTCTTCTAAAGATCCCCTCTTCAAAGCTTGTAAAAGCTTTATTTGAAAACTTTTTTTAATTATTGAATATTAATCTTAAAATTTTCTCATCACATTCGTATAAAAAATATACTTTATTATATACATATGTTTCTTTCTACTATTGACCTTCATACAAGACATGGGTGGTGTGAAAATTAGGATCTAATGGAAAGTAACTCGTGAACAAGATTAACAAGAAAACAATAATGTATTCGATTCTATTACGAAGGTAAATTTAAGGAATTCATTGATAGGGGACATAAGTAGAGGTAAATCGATCAAATTGGTCGTTATACTACCCGATTTATAAGTTAACTTTTTTAATACATTATTTTTAGTAATTGTAGACACTTAGAAAATTTTATTCGATAACTGTGATTATTGAGATTTTTATTCGTCACCAAAAATTCTTATCTTGACTATTGCTATTTACAATAATTACTGTCTATATTTTTTTAATAATTAAGTACATCTAAATTTGAATATATTATATATATATTATATATATATTATATATTCGTGTGTATCTTTATTCCATAATTTAAGAAAGGATCGAAACACATTAAGATTATGGACTCCCTAGTCTTTTTCAAACTTAATGGCACTATTTGAAAAATATGAATATTCAATAATTTTAATATCCAATATATTTGGTCACGTGAAGGAGATTGTGACCGTTTTATATTCTTCGACTTTAAGCCCGTCCCCGTAGTGGGCCTTGGAATGATTTTCGACCCTTTGTGTGGATTGCAAGGTAGAAGCGATAGTTTCCTTTGGTAACAGATTTTGAACTTACCCATCCCTTGAAAGTAATTCAAGGTAGAAAAAGTTTGAAAAATCAAATCCAGTACCACATCATTGACCACATTAAGTTTAAAAGAGAGCCGTAAAAAACCGTGAAAGAGTTTGTCGAATCACTGGAAGTTAACAAAAGAACAAATAGAAATCTTTCTGGCCGGATCGTAAAGTTTCAAATTTGGAGAGGAATTCGAAAGTGATTGCCGTCTTTGTCGATTAGAAAAGTTGCTCGAAATGCTCAACCGAGCCGTTTGGGCCAAATCTTTGTGGATTTTAGCGGCTTTAGCGAAGTGAGCAAGGTAGAAAGCGATTGTCTTCCTTTGGTTGGCGGAAAGTTGACATATTGTCCCCTTGACGAGATTCATCGACCCGAATCTTGGCCGGAAGAATGGAAGGAACCCGAGATGGTTGACCCATTACTATAAACTTTGTTGGACCACATCGCGTTGAAGTTGCCCAACCGAGAGCAATGGAGCCGTTTGTTGCCAGCCCATTGTCAGTTCTTTGTGCCCAACCGAGAAGGTGCTAGCAAATCTCCAGACTCCCCGGAGTCAACCGTCTTGAGCCTCCTTGTTTTGGAAATCTTTGTTTGACCGAAAAGTCCCATATTTCAAGTGCTCAATTTGGTGAGAAGCCCCCATCTTCGAAAGTGAAAAATCTTTGTTGATGCATCTCCTTAGTTAAGGTTCTGGAGTTCTCAAAAGGTCGAAGGAGAGTTTGTCGAAATCTTTGTTGGCCGGAAAGTTGGAAAAGATCGACCAAATATTGGTGATTAGGAGACGAAGTTCAATTCAAGCAACAGGGGGGAATCTTTGTTCTTTAAAAGTTGATTGCGGTTCTCAAATGGGCGGAGAGGCGATTGGCTCCCAAAAATCTTTGTTCATCGGAGAAGGAAGGAACCCAGTTGATGGTTGACCAACGTGCTGAACATCCAGGAGAAGCGAAAAAGCGAACAATCTCCATTGCCGCTTGCATTTCAAGTCTCGATGCCCGAGACCTAGGAGTAAAAAATCTTTGTTGATCGAAAATTGGCCGTAAGTCTCAAATCGGATTATGAAGGGAAATCTTTGTTGGCCGGAAAGTTGAGGTGACTTGCTTTGTTCACTAAAGTTGATCGGAAGTAGCCTCGATTATTTGTGCCAGGAAATCTTTGTTCAAGGGAAAGTTGATCGGCGAAGTGCTTGGAGGAGCTCTTTGTTGGAAGGGCTGCTGCGTTGGAAATCTTTGTTGGGCAGGTGAAAGAAATTGGAGAAGCGTAAGTTTGCTCAAATTGGAGTCAGCAAAACCGGGAAATCTTTGTTGGCCGGAAAAGTTGGCCGTGAACTCTCGGATCGGAAAGCGATTAGTCTTAGAAACGAAAAGTTGGCAAGACCTCAAATTAGGGCGGATCCCGGGTCTTTGTTATTTGGAAAGTGAAGCGAATCTTTGTTGACGATGAAAAATTGGCCGGAGATGGTCAAATCGGAGGCGATTAGGGCCGAAAATTCTTATCGCCTGATCCATTAAGATCATTTCCGTCTCGGGCGAGACCTAGGGCGCGCTGGAGGAAGATCTCAAGCTCAAGATCGGATCTCACGCAAAGATGCGTTGAGAGGTCGAGAGGTGACTTGCCTTAAGATAGTGATTGTTCGTTGCAGGATGCACCTTGTGCTCCTTGGAAGGAGCTCTTGCCGTTGGAGGTCGTCCAACGGGTCTGGAATTAGGAGCCCCGGGGAGCTCGATTAAGCTTTGACTCTCGGATCGGCGACGGGTGATGTCATGACCACGGCGAAGCAGGATCTCGATTTTGACTCTCTCCTTGAGGATGCGCTTTGCTTTCTAGTTGAGTGTCGGGCTTTGGTGTCAATTTGCGCCGGATCCCGATCATTTCCGTGAAGGAAGTTGTGGCCACGAGCCGTGGTTTGTTGTTTTGCATTGTGTTGCGTTGGTTCTTTGCCCTTGCGAGAGGAGGGCCAAAATGAGGTTACCAAGCTTTAAAGTAGTTGTTAGCTTGTTGGTGGATGTCCTTTGATGACCCCAGTGTTGGTTTGGAAATGAGTTGGCGGAGTTGTTGGGCCACCTTTGTTGAAGCGTGGTGGCCTTCTATACGTATTTTAGACATTTGTGTGCGTTAGCGTAGTTGTGGCTTGTGAGAAAAGCCTAGTGGCGTTGCCCAGTGGTAATTGGGACAGCCCGGTATAGAAAGGAATGCTTCCGTTATTGTATATCCACCTTTGGCCCTTCATGGAGATGAGTGCGTGGGGCGGCCAGACTTTGGTTGGCTGGCCGTCGGAGGAGCTAAGTCCTCGAAGCTAATCGGGCGATTGTGGAAAACCCGGCCCGGTGGCGCCGTGCAAGTGATGACTTGGGCCAATGTTGGAGAAGAAATGTTTCTCCTTCGACCGTCGTTGGTGGCGTTCTTTGCTCCCGAAAGGAGGTCGTCGCGTGTGCCATTCTTGCCCCCTAAGGTTTTTAGACCGCTATGGGCCACTTGGATGACTAAGGTTTAGACCGCTCAACTGGATGACCGGGGTTTTGGACCGCTCATGGGCCACTTGGATGACCAAGGTTTCACCGCTCATGGGCCACCTAGATGACTAGGGTTTCGGACCGCTCATGGGCCACTTGGATGACCAAGGTTTGGACCGCTCATGGGCCACTGGATGACCGGGGTTTAAGACCGCTAATGGGCCACAGATGATCGGGGTTTTAAGACCGCTAATGGGCCACCCGGATGACCCGGGGTTTAAGACCACTTTCGGCCACTGGATGACGAGGGTTTAACAAGAGGGTGAAGACCCTCGACTTAGGGCGATCTAGGTCGGATGGATACCTGCGGAGAGTAAACGCGATTCATATAACCTAGTATTCTATATGCTAAGTAAACTCCTTACCTCGCACATTACACAAGCAAGCGAATGTATGCATGTAGAAGGGTGAGTTCATACACAGGTTGGGTGCGGAATCATCGTTGGTGCATGAGCGATGTTCTTATAATCGGCTTAAGCGCCTGGCCGCGTGCCTTTGCGGAGAGTCGTTGGGCGCTTTGGTAGGCGACTTGGCCTATGGCCCCGTGCTCCGTGGGATTTGGTCCTTTGCCGTGAATTGGTTGGGTAGCGTCTTTATTCTAGCCCGGTAGCCTATTGGCCAATGGTTTGGGTCCCATTGTCGAGATGGTCTTGCCTCAGTGACCGGACCCGGTCTGGCGCTTGGTTTGGATGATATCTTCCGCGGTGCAATGGGTGGTGGGTCGAGAACATCGAGCCCCATTGCATGTTTTGTCATAGCTTTTACGCTCCACCCGTGCAGCGGGTTGCGGCGGGATCGACCTCTGCGGCAGCAATGCTACGGGGTGGAGGTCAGATCGGAGAAGATCGGCGGCGGAGAGCTCTAGCGAGGCGGAGGGATCGGCGGCGAGAGGCTGCAGAGATCTGCGGCGAGTGCTCACAAAAGAAAGAAGATGGCGCGGCGAGGAGCTCGGCGAGCCGGAGAAGATCTCGCGCGAGGAGCTCCGGCGGCGAGAGATCTCGGCGGCGAGGGAGCTCGGCGGGCCGGAAGATCTTTAGGAGATCTGGCGGTGAGGCTCGGCGGAGGGCAGAGAAGATCTGGCGGCGAGGAGCTCCGGCGGGCCAGAGAAGATATGGCGGCGAGGAGCTCCGGCGGGCCAGAGAAGATCTGGCGGCGAGAGCTCCGACAGGCCAGAGTAGATCTGGTGGCGATAGCCGATCGGCGAAGCCCCCAGTGTTACATCTTCTAATGGGTGCAAATGGTCAAGAAGAGGGTGCTCTTCTAAGCGTTAGGCACTAGCACATTTGACGTTAATCACCTGTAAGCATGGCTACCCGATGAGGGGTCGTCGCCATGGAAGGTGATATCTTTAGTCGTCGTGCTGACTGGAGCACAAGCGTTGACCATGTTTGTTTTGCGTAAGAGATTGAGTGTTGAGGGGAGACGCTAGACTTTTTGTCGCGTTCACAATTGATGATGCGTACCTGTATCCGACTTGAGCAGATTCGGATGCTCCGAGATGGTGTTGACCGGCTCAGTTCTCATGCGAATCCCGCACACCACTAAAGTAAAAAGAGGTCGGCGTTAACGGCGGGAGGTTGTCCCACCGAAAACACTCCGACGCTCAAGTCGATGCTTGATCTCGAAAGGATGGCGAAAAGAAAGTGAGGCGAGATAGAGAGTGCGTTTCCACGATGTAAGGAGGCGTAAGGCCTTCTTGAATCGGGGATTCCACGATGTAAGAGGCGCGGGCCTTCTTGAATCGGGGGAGGTGGGAAGGCGATGAACGGCCGTAAGAGGCGCTTTTGTGTGCCTTAAGATTCTTGATGGATGTGTCCAGGGTAGCGAGATGCTCCAGACAGCGGTGAGCTCCTAGCAGCAATGAGGCGGCTGGCTCGAGCCTTTCGTCTGCGTGCGTGATTAAGTTAATAATCAAGAGCGCCACCGCAAGTACCACCGAGGGTGTGTATGAGAGCTTGTCCGAGAGCGTATGCGCCGAGGTTGCAGCGTCCGAGAAAGCGTCCCAGTAGCGTAAAAGAAGAACGAAGTGGAAGAAGTCCTCCGTCCTCCTCGTATCGGAAGAGTAGCGGAGGTCGAAGAAAACCTCTCCCCCTTGGATGATGGATCCGGGGTTTCTTTTATAGTAGAGGGACAATCCTCCCTCTTTGAAAGGAGTGATTGCCTTCTTTAATTGGCCATCTTGCCTTACAGGCAGACGCCGATTGCCTTCTTGATAGCGATTGTTTCCTTGTGTGGCGGGCCGAGATCCTCGACTTTGGAAAGTCTCGATGCCTTGGGCGGCACGCCTTACGGAGCCGGACGCCGAGTTGCCATCGTAGGAGGATTCTTTCCATGTGCAGCGGCAATGACCTTCCATGTTTGCCTCCTTCCTTTCCGGCAGTGTCACGTTGGAAAGTCTTGGCGCAAGAAACGTGGAAGATATTTTGGAAGTTGTAGTTGGCCCAATGAGTGATGGGCCGGGCGGAGTGGGCCCATTACTATAGAAAAGCGTGTTTTGGGCTTAGTTGGAAGAACCAGGGCAGTCGACATCTGCGTTGGCCGTCCCCAGTGTTGCCCGCCTTCGTATTGAAGTTCTTTGGCGAACCTTTGGTGGGCTTTGGGCTTTATTGTACAAGCCCATTCAGTAGAGAGTGCTTCTTGAGGCCCAAACGAGAAAAGGTGCTAACGGTCAACGCCGCGTTGGCCTCCGTGCATGAAGAGTTGGCCGCCCGAGGCAGTCAGCGCCGGCGATTGACCGTCTTGGGCCTCCTTGTTTTGGGCCCGTCCCTTTAGTGGGCCGTAAAGGCCGTTGACCCTTTGTGTGGCCTCTGTTGACACTTTCGCCTTGTAGTACGTTTTGGTGTCATCAAATAAAAGTTAAAATATGATAAATTTTATGCCTATTTTTAACAATTTATATATATTTTGATATATAAATAATATTTGTCTAAAATAAAAGTATCACTTAACATTCTTACTTGTCAAAAAATACGTACTATAGATAACTGAATAATTATGTGTCATTAAAGTTTTCTGGCGATATAAATCAATGATATGTTCATTACAGATATTTAAAAAGTGAACTGTGGGAAAAAAATATTTTTATAATTTTGTGAATTTAAAATTCATAAGAATATTATATTTGATATTCATATATCTATTACAATGATTACTTAAGTTATTTAGTTACTTACGTAATTTTTTATCAATATTGGTTAGTTTTTTTTTATTAACATCATCATTAATTTTTATATTTTTGATTATTTTCTAGATTATGTATATATTTTTTATATTTATTTTTCAGGGTGAGGGGGGCAAAATATTAAATCTTCATATTGGTCATTATAATATTCATCTATTTATTGATTTTTATGTGAATCTATTAATAATAATAGATAAACGAGATACCATATTATTAAAAAATATTTTAAAAATATTTGAAATATTTTCTCCTACTATATTGACCCAATAAAGAGCTATCATGTGGCTTATAAGTAAGAATCCTTCTTGTTCTCGCTTGAGGTGCATTTTTTCAGATAGAATTGAGCAATTAACAGAAGTCCCACTTTTTTATTTTTAATTTCAAATATTTTTAATAAATTTTATTAGTTATATTATGTGTTAACATATTTTGTAATTGAATCCATTGACGTATTATCTAGTATCATGAAGATCTGTATCAAATCATACCGGATATTCCTAAATTCGTAACTTTCAGTATCTATGTGCTGCCTTACGCCCGATATGCATATGAGTACTTTTTTCAGTATGTACACGCTTAAGGTATGCTTGAGATGTGCACGAACACTCTTTTTAGAATGCCTTGCACTTAAGATGCACACAAGAATATTTTTTAGATTATGTACCCCTGATAAGTACCTGATCTGCCATTGCACATTGGGACGCGAACCTAATACAAACCTAATAGAACCCTCAACCTCAACTTTGGCAAGCTTATGCTCTACCATTAAACTATTTCCGTCAACTATGGTAGCGCCTGTGTGGCATTTGAACATTGGGGCACATGTTTTTTATTTGTTACATTTTTTGATCTAATTTCAAATCTTCTCTATATATACTTACCTTTTACAACTTACGCAATGTCTCTTGAGACTATATTGCACAATGCGACTCTTATAAAGATCCCCTCTTCAAAGCTTGTAAAAGCTTCCTATTTGAGAAAACTTTTTTTTAATTATTGAATATCAATCTTAAAATTTTCTCATCACATTCTTATAAAATAAATATACTTTATTATATACATATGTTTCTACTATTGACCTTCATACAAGACATGGGTGGTGTGAAAATTAGGATCTAATGATGTGTGAAAATTCTATAACTCGTGAATAAGATTAACAAGAAAACCATAATGTATTCGATTCTATTACGAAAGGTAAATTTAAGGAATTCATTGATAGGGGTCATAAGTAGAGAGTAAATCGACTAAATTAGAGTATCTATACTACCCGATTTATAAGTTAACTTTTTTAATACATTATTTTTAGTAACTGTAGAAACTTAGAAAATTTTATTCAATAACTGTGATTATTGAGATTTTTATTCGTCACCAAAAATTCTTATCTTGACTATTGCTATTTACAATAATTACTGTCTATATTTTTTTAATAATTAAGTACATCCAAATTTGAATATATTTTATGTATATTATATATTCGCGTGTATCTTTATTCCATAATTTAAGAAAGGATCGAAACACATTAAGATTATGGACTCCCTAGTCTTTTTCAAACTTAATGGCACTATTTGAAAAATATGAATATTCAATAATTTTAATATCTATTTTCAATTTCCTACCAAAATAAAGAGCTTAAAATAACACCATGTAATTAGCAATGCCCCACACCAAAAATAT